>OU753561.1:22401666-23602500 GCA_916701695.1 Agrochola macilenta | reverse complement strand
CCGTCGGTTAGGCGTAGTGTGGGGGAGTGGGAGGCTGACAAATCAAAGTCTGTACAGCCTCTCAAAACCCCAACTCCACCAAAAAAGGCTCTACTCACTACTCCCCCTAAACTTAAAACCAAAGGAACACTCTCACTCAAGTTGGATGGACCGAAGCAGCCGAAGGTAACGGAAGAGAGCTCGCCGCGTGAAGCGCAACCCGTGAAGTACATTAACAGGACCACGGAGGCTAAGGCGTGTCTCACAAAAGCGAAGATCCAGCTTTTAAGTTCCAAAAACCTTAAAAAGGAGATTAAGGACGAACTGACCAAAGCGGTCGAAAGGCTGTACCAACTGGTGAAGGAGGCGGAGCTCGAGAGAGGGAAAGGAATCGTGGGAGTCATGGAACCCGAAAAGGCCCGAGAAGACCTTAGGCCGGCCACGGATGAGCCGACAGAGCTCATGAAGCAGCTGATGGCAAACCTTCAGCAGCATAACCAAGCGTTGGAGGAATGCAAAGAGCACACACGGGTTCTGTCGGAGCGTCTGCAAGAGGCCCCTCGCTACGTTGCAGGTCAGGGTCCGACCTTCGCGGAAATGGCCGCCGGCCCGACACAGCGCTTTCAAGAGCCTCTTCATTCGGTAGTAGTATCATCTCTAAATGATCAGGACACCGGTGAAGAGGTCATTGAGAAGCTCAGGACGGCGGTCGATGCCAGGAATGAAGGCACCAGAGTCGAACGGCTGCGCAAGGCGAGGGACCAGAAGGTGGTGGTCGGCTTCAGGACCAGGGAGGAAATGGCAAAAGTCTCAGAGCGCATAAGGAGTAAGGGTAATCTGGTGGTAGAAGAGGTGAAAAATAAAGACCCGCTTGTCATCATCAAAGACGTCCTATCCTGCCACACAGATGAGGAGATAACCCAATCCCTGCAGCGGCAAAACACCCATTTGATAGGGGACATTCCTGCGGAGGACGTGAGGTTGGGGGTGAAGTACCGTCGAAGGACGAGGAACCCCCACATGTGCCATGTCGTCCTGCAGGTGTCCCCTACCTTATGGCAGAGGCTGACTATGGCGGGTCGCGTGCACATCGACCTACAGCGAGTGCGAGTGCAGGATCAGTCTCCACTGATGCAGTGCACTCGCTGTCTGCGTTTCGGCCACAGCCGAAGACTGTGCACGCAGCCCGCGGACCTCTGCATCCACTGCGGCGACCCCCACATGCGGGCAGACTGCCCGTCACGCCTGGCAGCGGAGGCACCGAAATGCCACAATTGCCTATTGGCAAAAATGGAGAAGACCGACCACAACGCCTTCGACAGCGTGTGCCCGATACGCGTAAAGTGGGACGCATTGGCACGCTTGTCGGTGGCGTATTGCTAAGGTGGACGCAGTTTTTCCCGGAAGCAGTAACTCATGCCCGACCCAAACCCGAACTCACCCTAGTGTCCGACCAAACTACCAAGTGATCCAAGCGAATCTGCAGAGGAAGAATCTGGCGACCCAAGAGCTGATGATGGTGGCTAGCG
This sequence comes from Agrochola macilenta, assembly GCA_916701695.1. Classification (NCBI taxonomy): domain Eukaryota; kingdom Metazoa; phylum Arthropoda; class Insecta; order Lepidoptera; family Noctuidae; genus Agrochola; species Agrochola macilenta. The sequence continues at coordinate 23,600,992 of OU753561.1, read as the reverse complement.
AGCGGAAGGTCGCATTCGCACTGCTCCAGGAGCCGTATGTGGGTGGGGTTAAAAGGATGCGAGACTACCGGGGAGCGAGAGTCTACCAGAGCGCGGAACAAGGAAGTGGAACTGTGAAGGCGGCAATAGTCGTCTTTGATCATGACCTTGACGTCACACAGTGTCCAAAACTCACCACCAATAACATCACGGTGGTGAGGATCCGAACCAGCGCCTGGGAAATCGCAGTAGTCTCGTTCTATTTTGAACCGGACCAGCCCATACAGCCATACCTGGAGCAGCTTCTGCAGATTCGTGAGGAAATGGGCCCTACAAAAATTATAATGGGAGGTGACGCAAATGCAAAGAGCACCTGGTGGGGCAGTTTGGTTGTAGACGGCAGGGGTGAGGAAATGTCGGGTACGCTAGATGAAATGTGCTTGCAGGTACTCAACGTCGGAAACACGCCAACCTTCGACACCATCAGGGGTGGCAAGTCATACTCCAGTTTCGTTGACGTAACAGTGTGCTCAACGGACTTGCTAGACCTGGTGGAGGACTGGAGGGTTGAGGAAGGCATCACGAGCTCGGACCACAACGGTATTGTATTTAATATTAATCTTCTAAAATCGAAAGGGACAAACATAAATAGAACCACTAGACTTTATAATACAAAAAAAGCGAATTGGAGCCAATTTCATGAGAAATTGGCCCAATTAAAAGTAGACTACAACATAAATACAATAGAAATAAATAAAATTAATAATAAAATAGAACTAGAAAATATTATCAACAATTACATAAAAACCATAACTGAAACAAGTGAAAAAACATTAGATAAAATTAAAAATAATGATATACTTACAATACCGTGGTGGTCCAAAGAGCTCGCTGATATGATGGATGACGTGAACACCAAGAGACGCCGCATTCGATGCGCTGCACCAGTCCGAAGAGCGAGGGTCGTCGAGGAGTACCTGCAAGCAAAAGAGAACTACGAGTTACAAGCCAAAAGGGCGCAGATAACGAGTTGGAAGGGGTTCTGCGAAAAGCAGGATAAGGAGGGAGTCTGGGAGGGAATTTATAGGATCATCGGACGGACCGCAAAGCGACAAGAGGACTTGCCATTGGTGAAGGATGGGGTGCCACTCGATGGTATAGATTCGGCTACACTGCTGGCGGAGACCTTCTACCCCGAAGACCTGGAAGAGGAAGACAACGATGACCACCGTGGGACGCGAGAAGCGGCCAGTCGTGTAAACGAGTGGACGCATGATGAACAACATGACCCACCGTTTACACTTCAGGAGCTAAAAACCACGGTGGAAAGTTTCAACCCAAAGAAGGCACCCGGGGCGGATGGTCTCACAGCCGATATCTGTGCCCAAGCCATATTCCGGGATCCGGGGATGTTTCTTGCGCTGGCCAACAAGTGCCTCGAGCAGGGCCACTTCCCCGGAGCCTGGAAGGTGGCCACAGTGGTGATACTCCGAAAGCCGGGAAAAGACTGTTACACCACCCCCAAATCCTACAGACCGATCGGCCTCCTACCAGTCCTGGGCAAAATGCTAGAAAAAATGTTGGTAGCAAGGTTGAAGTGGCATCTGATCCCGCGGTTGAGTACTCGTCAGTTTGGCTTCATGCCCCAGAAGAGCACCGAGGACTCCCTCTACACCATGATACAACATATCAAAACAAAGCTGAGCCAAAAGAAGCTGATCACTGTTGTATCGCTTGACATAGAGGGAGCCTTCGACAGCGCATGGTGGCCGGCAATCAGGACCAGACTGGCTGAGGAAAGGTGCCCGGTGAATCTCAGACGGATGCTGGACAGCTACCTGACTGGTAGGAGCGTCCGAGTTAGGTACGCCGGAGCAGAGTGTCAAAGGAACACAAATAAGGGGTGCGTACAGGGGTCGATTGGTGGTCCGATCCTCTGGAACCTGCTGCTGGACCCCTTGCTGAAGGGGCTGGAACAGCGGAAACATCACTGCCAGGCCTTCGCTGATGATGTCATTATGATCTTCGACGGTGACACAGCATTGGAAGTTCAAAGACATGCCAATGCCGCCCTCGAGTATGTTCGGAAGTGGGGCATCGGAAACAAGCTGAAGTTTGCACCACACAAAACCTGTGCAATGGTAATTACCAAGAAGCTTAAGTACGATGTCCCGCTCCTGAGCATGGGCGGGGTCGACATTGGCATGTCTAAGGAAATCAAAATACTGGGGCTCACCGTCGACCACCAGCTCACTTTCAACACCCACGCCGCAAACGTGTGTAGAAAAGCTGCCAATATTTACAAGCAGCTATCCAGAGCGGCTAAAGTGAGCTGGGGCCTACATCCGGAGGTCATACGGAGCATCTACACAGCAGCGGTTGAGCCGGTGGTGATGTACGCGGCAAGCGCCTGGGCGCCAGCAACAAGGAAAATTGGAGTGCAGAAGCTGCTGAACACGGTCCAACGAGGATTCGCCCAAAAGCTCTGCAAATCCTACCGCACGGTTTCGCTGAACGCGTCCCTGGTGCTGGCAGGAATACTTCCTCTCGACCTCCGAATACAGGAAGCAGCCGCCCTGTATGAGGCAAAGAGGGGAGTGCCCCAGCCAGCACTAGCGGGCAGGGAGGTGGAGCGTGTGGTGGCATCTGCGGAGACTCCACATCCGGCTAAACATATGGCCATGGAGTTCATGAGTCTGGAGGACCAGTCCCGAGTGGACACCCACAACAACCAAGCGGTCCGGTTCTTCACCGACGGCAGCAAGATCGAGGGCAAGGTCGGAGCATCACTGTCCCTGTGGGACAGTGATGCCGAGATTAAGTCCGTAAAGCTTAGCTTGCCGTCGTGCTGCACGGTCTACCAGGCGGAACTCCTGGCCATATGCGTAGCCACGAGGGAAATCCTCAAGCGCAAAGAGGGAACCTTCGGAATCTATAGTGACTCAAAGGCAGCACTTCAAACAGTCACGAACCAAGGTTCCCTCCACGCCCTGGCCGTGGAGGCGAGAGCAAACGTGGGCGCGGCCTTATCCCAGAGCAAAGATGTTTCTTTGTTCTGGGTTAAGGCTCACGCCGGACTAGAGGGCAATGAGCGCGCAGACCACCTAGCTAAAGAGGCTGCACTCAAATTAAAAAAGAAGCCAGATTATGATCTTTGCCCGGTCTCATTCGTCAAGCGGCAGATCCGAATGGGGTCGCTTGACGAATGGAACCGGAGATACAAGAATGGTGAAACAGCCTCCATCACAAAAATTTTCTTCCCAGACGCCATAGATGCCTTCAAAATTGTCAGGAAAATAAAGCCAACTGGAGTTGTTGCGCAGATCTTGACGGGGCACGGTGGGTTCTCTGAATACCTGCACCGCTTTAAGTGTAAGGGGAGCCCATCGTGCATCTGTGACCCAGATAAGGAGGAGACGGTCCCTCACATTTTGACGGAATGCCCTGCGTATGGAGCGGAGCGATTGAACGCGGAGTTGGAATTGGAGACGGAAATAAATATAAGTAATATAAGTAAATTGATGACACACAAAAAGTTGCGAAAGATTTTGTTGGAGTACTGCATTAAAACAGCGAAAAAAGTAATTAAAAGAAACAAAGATACGTAAAACTATGCTTTTAATATATACGTTTATATACAGACAAAGCATAGAAAAAACAAATAGAAACGCAAAAAGAAATTAAAGATAAAATCAAGTAAATAAACAATACATTTAGGTAAATATTAGAACAAGTCAAAATTTAAAAAAATTTCAGTAAATCAAAGAATAAAATCGCTAAATAATATAAAATCATTACATAAAAAGTCTCTGACTATGTCAGGGGACACTTAGAAAGGCAGGAGTGGGTTTTAGCCGGTAAGAGTCCGGCACTGCCCAGACTGGCTCACTAGTGAGGCAGTCTGGGCGTCCATGAGGATTTCCCACTCCTGCCAAACCATTAAAAAAAAAAAAAAAAAAAAAAACCTAACCTAACCTAACCTAACCTAACCTAACCTAACCTAACCTAACCTAACCTAACCTAACCTAACCTAACCTAACCTAACCTAACCTAACCTAACCTAACCTAACCTAACCTAACCTAACCTAACCTAACCTAACCTAACCTAACCTAACCTAACCTAACCTAACCTAACCTAACCTAACCTAACCTAACCTAACCTAACCTAACCTAACCTAACCTAACCTAACCTAACCTAACCTAACCTAACCTAACCTAACCTAACCTAACCTAACCTAACCTAACCTAACCTAACCTAACCTAACCTAACCTAACCTAACCTAACCTAACCTAACCTAACCTAACCTAACCTAACCTAACCTAACCTAACCTAACCTAACCTAACCTAACCTAACCTAACCTAACCTAACCTAACCTAACCTAACCTAACCTAACCTAACCTAACCTAACCTAACCTAACCTAACCTAACCTAACCTAACCTAACCTAACCTAACCTAACCTAACCTAACCTAACCTAACCTAACCTAACCTAACCTAACCTAACCTAACCTAACCTAACCTAACCTAACCTAACCTAACCTAACCTAACCTAACCTAACCTAACCTAACCTAACCTAACCTAACCTAACCTAACCTAACCTAACCTAACCTAACCTAACCTAACCTAACCTAACCTAACCTAACCTAACCTAACCTAACCTAACCTAACCTAACCTAACCTAACCTAACCTAACCTAACCTAACCTAACCTAACCTAACCTAACCTAACCTAACCTAACCTAACCTAACCTAACCTAACCTAACCCGTTATAACTTTGCATCCAGGTGACGCATTTTGAAGCTGTTTTCAGCCAATCTGATCTTAAATAGGTTCCGTCCTACTATTTGACTAATTTTAATTGACATTTACGCGAAAAATATTTTTCGTTTCAGGACTTAGAATTTTTCTTCAATATTTTCTTTACAAATTACTAAATTAATTTTTATCTCGAAATTTTCTCTCCAAACCACATTTGTTATTAGTTTAAATAGATACTTGCCTGCCTTACCTGTACTCTGCGTTCCGCGAGCTCGAGTCCCGTTTGGTAGTCGTTATTCCCGGTTTTTACATACTTTTCGGTCGAAAATCCCGTTTTTTGACCAAAAGTCAAATTTTTTATTCAGCATTAATTCCAATAACCCCACAGAACGCTAGCCCGCGCGGAGACGCGTCTTTTGACACCTCGCACGTGCGCCTAGCTCACATAGAAATTCGAAATTATTAAAATCAAGTAAATTCATTCATATATAGACCCCCAGACCTAATCCACCTAAGGAATACAGTATTTACAGCAAATCGTTATAACTTTGCATCCAGGTGACGCATTTTGAAGCTGTTTTCAGCCAATCTGATCTTAAATAGGTTCCGTCCTACTATTTGACTAATTTTAATTGACATTTACGCGAAAAATATTTTTCGTTTCAGGACTTAGAATTTTTCTTCAATATTTTCTTTACAAATTACTAAATTAATTTTTATCTCGAAATTTTCTCTCCAAACCACATTTGTTATTAGTTTAAATAGATACTTGCCTGCCTTACCTGTACTCTGGTGCGCGTTCCGCGAGCTCGAGTCCCGTTTGGTAGTCGTTATTCCCGGTTTTTACATACTTTTCGGTCGAAAATCCCGTTTTTTGACCAAAAGTCAAATTTTTTATTCAGCATTAATTCCAATAACCCCACAGAACGCTAGCCCGCGCGGAGACGCGTCTTTTGACACCTCGCACGTGCGCCTAGCTCACATAGAAATTCGAAATTATTAAAATCAAGTAAATTCATTCATATATAGACCCCCAGACCTAATCCACCTAAGGAATACAGTATTTACAGCAAATCGTTATAACTTTGCATCCAGGTGACGCATTTTGAAGCTGTTTTCAGCCAATCTGATCTTAAATAGGTTCCGTCCTACTATTTGACTAATTTTAATTGACATTTACGCGAAAAATATTTTTCGTTTCAGGACTTAGAATTTTTCTTCAATATTTTCTTTACAAATTACTAAATTAATTTTTATCTCGAAATTTTCTCTCCAAACCACATTTGTTATTAGTTTAAATAGATACTTGCCTGCCTTACCTGTACTCTGGTGCGCGTTCCGCGAGCTCGAGTCCCGTTTGGTAGTCGTTATTCCCGGTTTTTACATACTTTTCGGTCGAAAATCCCGTTTTTTGACCAAAAGTCAAATTTTTTATTCAGCATTAATTCCAATAACCCCACAGAACGCTAGCCCGCGCGGAGACGCGTCTTTTGACACCTCGCACGTGCGCCTAGCTCATATAGAAATTCGAAAAATTGCCCTCCCACCCACCCTGTTTCCATTGACCAGGTAAACTTTTCAGTTTTCGCAAAAAACCATTTTTCTTTTTTACTTCCTAAAGATTCATTTATTCCTTACGGCAAGAGGAATTAACCAAATCGGCGGATTGAATGCCCATTATTGTCACCTTGAAGGCATTTTAATTACTGACTGATATTTTTGACCTGACCTAGTCCTATTTATAGGGCTTGTTTATACTCTTTAATAATCTTATATATTAATTGCTGATCCCCCCCTTACAGGGATTCAGTACAAGTGTCCTCTGACAACAGAGTTGCACCGCTGTCCTAAACCGTTGATTCCCATAATGTTTGGAATTAGGACACCGGTAAACAAACCAAAAGCCTCGGAGGGGAGTTCAGACACGGAGAGGCCCAAACTGCCACAGGCTGGCCCGTCGGTTAGGCGTAGTGTGGGGGAGTGGGAGGCTGACAGATCAAAGACTGTACAGCCTCTCAAAACCCCAACTCCACCAAAAAAGGCTCCACTCACTACTCCCCCTAAATTTAAAAGCAAGGGAACCCTCTCACTTAAGTTGGATGGACCGAAGCTGCCGAAGGTAACGGACGAGAGCTCGCCGCGGGAAGCGCAATCCGTGAGGTACATTAACAGGACCACGGAGGCAAAGGCGTGTCTCACAAAAGCGAAGATGCAGCTTTTAAGTTCCAAAAACCTTAAAAAAGAGATTAAGGACGAACTGACCAAAGCGGTCGAAAGGCTTTACCAGCTGGTGAAGGAGGCAGAGGTCGAGAGAGGGAAAGGAACTGGGGGAGTCTTCGAACCCGAAAAGGCCCGAGAAGACCTTAGGCCGACCACGGACGAGCCGACAGAGCTCATGAAGCAGCTGATGGCAGACCTCAAACAGCATAACCAGGCGTTGGAGGAATGCAAGCAGCACACACGGGCTCTGTCGGAGCGTCTGCAAGAGGCCCCTCGCTACGTTGCAGGTCAGGGTCCAACCTTCGCGGAAATGGCCGCCGGCCCGACACAGCGTTTTCAAGAGCCTCTTCATTCGGTAGTTGTATCATCTCTAAATGATCAGGACACCGGTGAAGAGGTCATTCAGAAGCTCAGGACGGCGGTCGATGCCAGGAACGAAGGCACCAGAGTTGAACGGCTGCGCAAGGCGAGGGACCAGAAGGTGGTGGTCGGCTTCAGGACCAAGGAGGAGCTGGACAAGGTAGCCGAACGCATTAGGAAAACGGGCGGTCTGGTGGTAGAGGAGGTAAAGAATAAGGATCCGCTCGTCATCATCAAAGACGTCCTCTCCTGCCACACAGATGAGGAGATAACCCAATCCCTGCAGCGTCAAAACACCCATTTGATAGGGGACATTCCTGCGGAGGACGTGAGGTTGGGGGTGAAGTACCGTCGAAGGACGAGGAACCCCCACATGTGCCACGTCGTCCTGCAGGTGTCCCCTACTTTATGGCAGAGGCTGACTATGGCGGGTCGCGTGCACATCGACCTACAGCGAGTGCGAGTGCAGGATCAGTCTCCACTGATGCAGTGCACTCGCTGTCTACGTTTCGGCCACAGCAGAAGACTGTGCACGCAGCCCGCGGACCTCTGCATCCACTGCGGCGACCCCCACATGCGGGCAGACTGCCCGTCACGGCTGGCAGCGGAGGCACCGAAATGCCACAATTGCCTATTGGCAAAAATGGAGAAAACCGACCACAACGCCTTCGACAGCGTGTGCCCGATACGCGTAAAGTGGGACGCATTGGCACGCCTGTCGGTGGCGTATTGCTAAGGTGGACGCAAGTTTTCCCGGAAGCAGTAACTCATGCCCGACCCGAACACGAACTCACCCTAGTGCCCGACCAAACTACCAAGTGATCCAAGCGAATCTGCAGAGGAAGAATCTGGCGACCCAAGAGCTGATGATAGTGGCTAGCGAGCGGAAGGTCGCATTCGCACTGCTCCAGGAGCCGTATGTGGGTGGGGTTAAAAGGATGCGAGACTACCGGGGAGCGAGAGTCTACCAGTGCGCGGAACATGGAAGTGGAACTGTGAAGGCGGCAATAGTCGTCTTTGATCATGACCTTGACGTCACACAGTGTCCAAAACTCACCACCAATAACATCACGGTGGTGAGGATCCGAACCAGCGCCTGGGAAATCGCAGTAGTCTCGTTCTATTTCGAACCGGACCAGCCCATACAGCCATACCTGGAGCAGCTTCTGCAGATTCGTGAGGAAATGGGCCCCACAAAAATTATAATGGGAGGTGACGCGAATGCGAAGAGCACCTGGTGGGGCAGTTTGGTTATAGATGGCAGGGGTGAGGAAATGTCGGGAACGCTAGACGAGATGTGCTTGCAGGTACTCAACGTCGGAAACACGCCAACCTTCGACACCATCAGGGGTGGCAGGTCATACTCCAGCTTCGTTGACGTAACAGCGTGCTCAACGGACTTGCTAGACCTGGTGGAGGACTGGAGGGTTGAGGAAGGCATCACGAGCTCGGACCACAACGGTATTGTATTTAATATTAATCTTCTCAAATCAAAAGGGACAAACATAAATAGAACCACTAGACTTTATAATACAAAAAAAGCGAATTGGAGCCAATTTCATGAGAAATTGGCCCAATTAAAAGTAGACTACAACATAAATACAATAGAAATAAATAAAATTAATAATAAAATAGAACTAGAAAACATTATCAACAATTACATAAAAACCATAACTGAAACAAGTGAAAAAACATTAGATAAAATTAAAAATAATGATACACTTACAATACCGTGGTGGTCCAAAGAGCTCGCTGATATGATGGATGACGTGAACACCAAGAGACGCCGCATTCGATGCGCTGCACCAGTCCGAAGAGCGAGGGTCGTCGAGGAGTACCTGCAAGCAAAAGAGAATTATGAGTTACAAGCCAAAAGGGCGCAGATCACAAGCTGGAAGGGGTTCTGCGAAAAACAGGACAAAGAAGGAGTTTGGGAAGGCATCTATAGGGTCATAGGTCGGACCGCTAAAAGACACGAGGACTTGCCCTTGGTGAAGGATGGAGTGCCACTTAACGGTGCGGATTCGGCTTCACTGCTGGCAGAGACCTTCTACCCCGAAGACCTGGAAGAGGAAGACAATGACTACCACCGTCGGACGCGTGAAGCGGCCAGTCGTGTAAACGAGTGGACGCATGATGAACAACATGACCCACCGTTTACACTTCAGGAGCTAAAAACCGCGGTGGAAAGTTTCAACCCAAAGAAGGCACCCGGGGCGGATGGTCTCACAGCCGATATCTGTGCCCAAGCCATATTCCGGGATCCGGGGATGTTTCTTGCGCTGGCCAACAAGTGCCTCGAGCAGGGCCACTTCCCCGGAGCCTGGAAGGTGGCCACAGTGGTGATACTCCGAAAGCCAGGAAAGGACTGTTACACCACCCCGAAGTCCTACAGACCGATCGGCCTCCTACCAGTCCTGGGCAAAATGCTCGAAAAAATGTTGGTAGCAAGGTTGAAGTGGCATCTGATCCCGCGGTTGAGTACTCGTCAGTTTGGCTTCATGCCCCAGAAGAGCACCGAGGACTCCCTCTACACCATGATACAACACATCAAAACAAAGCTGAGTCAAAAGAAGCTGATCACTGTTGTATCGCTTGACATAGAGGGAGCCTTCGACAGCGCATGGTGGCCGGCAATCAAGACCAGACTGGCTGAGGAAAGGTGCCCGGTGAATCTTAGACGGGTGCTGGACAGCTACCTGGCTGGTAGGAGTGTCCGAGTTAGGTACGCCGGAGCAGAGTGCCACATGGATACCAACAAAGGTTGCGTTCAAGGGTCTATAGGCGGTCCGATCCTTTGGAACCTACTGCTGGACCCTTTGCTGAAGGGCCTGGAAGAGCGGGGAGATCACTGCCAGGCTTTCGCCGACGATGTCGTAATGATCTTCGACGGTGACACAGCATTGGAAGTTCAAAGACATGCCAATGCCGCCCTCGAGTATGTTCGGAGGTGGGGCATCGGAAACAAGCTGAAGTTTGCACCACATAAAACCTGTGCAATGGTAATTACCAAGAAGCTGAAGTACGATGTCCCACTCCTGAGCATGGGCGGGGTCGACATTGGCATGTCAAAGGAAATAAAAATACTGGGGCTCACCGTCGACCACCAGCTCACTTTCAACACCCACGCCGCAAACGTCTGTAGAAAAGCTGCTAATATCTACAAGCAGCTATCCAGAGCAGCTAAAGTGAGCTGGGGCCTACATCCGGAGGTCATACGGAGCATCTACACGGCAGCGGTGGAGCCGGTAGTGATGTACGCGGCAAGTGCCTGGGCGCCGGCAACAAAGAAGGTTGGAGTGCAGAAGCTGCTGAACACGGTCCAACGAGGATTCGCCCAAAAGCTCTGCAAATCCTACCGCACAGTTTCGCTGAACGCGTCCCTGGTGCTGGCAGGAATACTTCCTCTCGACCTCCGAATACAGGAAGCAGCCGCCCTGTATGAGGCAAAGAGGGGAGTGCCCCGGCCAGCACTAGCGGGCAGGGAGGTGGAGCGTGTGGTGGCATTTGCGGAGACTCCACATCCGGCGAAACATATGGCCATGGAGTTCATGAGTCTGGAGGACCAGTCCCGAGTGGACACCCACAACAACCAAGCGGTCCGGTTCTTCACTGACGGCAGCAAGATCGAGGGCAAGGTCGGAGCAGCACTGTCCCTGTGGGACGGTGATGCCGAGATCAAGTCCGTAAAGCTTAGCTTGCCGTCGTGCTGCACGGTCTACCAGGCGGAACTCCTGGCCATATGCGTAGCCACGCGGGAAATCCTCAAGCGCAAAGAGGGAACCTTCGGAATCTATAGTGACTCAAAGGCTGCACTTCAAACAGTCACGAACCAAGGTTCCCTCCACGCCCTGGCCGTGGAGGCGAGAGCAAACGTGGGCGCGGCCTTATCCCAGAGCAAAGATGTTTCCTTGTTCTGGGTAAAAGCTCATGCGGGATTGGAGGGCAATGAACGCGCAGACCACCTAGCTAAAGAGGCTGCACTCAAATCCAAAAAGAAGCCGGACTATGACCTTTGCCCGGTCTCATTCGTCAAGCGGCAGATCCGAATGGGGTCACTTGACGAATGGAACCGGAGATACCAAAATGGTGAAACAGCCTCCATCACCAAAATGTTCCTTCCAGATGTGATAGATGCTTTCAAAATTATAAAGAAAGTAAAGCCAACCGGAGTTGTTACACAGATCTTGACGGGGCACGGTGGGTTTTCTGAATACCTGCACCGCTTTAAGTGTAAGGGGAGCCCATCGTGCATCTGTGATCCGGATGCGTCGGAATCTGTCACTCATATTTTGACTGAATGCCCTGCGTATGGAGTGGAGCGATTGAATGCGGAGTTAGAATTGGAGACGGAGATTAAAATAAATAATATTAGTAAAATAATGACACACAAAAAGTTACGAAAAATTTTATTGGAATACTGCATAGGAATAGCGAACAAAGTAATTAAAAGGAATAAAGACACTTAAAACTATGCTTTTAATATATAAGTTTATATACAGACAAAGCATAGAATAAACAAATGGATACTCAAAATGAAATTAAAGATAAAATCAAGTAATTAAACAAAACAATTAGTAAACATTAGAACAAGTCAAAATTTATTAAAAATTTCAGTAAATCAAAAAATTAACAAATCGCTAAATAATATAAAATCATTAAATAAAAAGTCTCTGACTATGTCAGGGGGACACTTAGAAAGGCAGGAGTGGGTTTTAGCCGGTAAGAGTCCGGCACTGCCCAGACTGGCTCATCTGTGAGGCAGTCTGGGCGTCCATGAGGATTTCCCACTCCTGCCAAACCAAAAAAAAAAAAAAAAAAAAAAAAAACCTAACCTAACCTAACCTAACCTAACCTAACCTAACCTAACCTAACCTAACCTAACCTAACCTAACCTAACCTAACCTAACCTAACCTAACCTAACCTAACCTAACCTAACCTAACCTAACCTAACCTAACCTAACCTAACCTAACCTAACCTAACCTAACCTAACCTAACCTAACCTAACCTAACCTAACCTAACCTAACCTAACCTAACCTAACCTAACCTAACCTAACCTAACCTAACCTAACCTAACCTAACCTAACCTAACCTAACCTAACCTAACCTAACCTAACCTAACCTAACCTAACCTAACCTAACCTAACCTAACCTAACCTAACCTAACCTAACCTAACCTAACCTAACCTAACCTAACCTAACCTAACCTAACCTAACCTAACCTAACCTAACCTAACCTAACCTAACCTAACCTAACCTAACCTAACCTAACCTAACCTAACCTAACCTAACCTAACCTAACCTAACCTAACCTAACCTAACCTAACCTAACCTAACCTAACCTAACCTAACCTAACCTAACCTAACCTAACCTAACCTAACCTAACCTAACCTAACCTAACCTAACCTAACCTAGCCTAACCTAACCTAACCTAACCTAACCTAACCTAACCTAACCTAACCTAACCTAACCTAACCTAACCTAACCTAACCTAACCTAACCTAACCTAACCTAACCTAACCTAACCTAACCTAACCTAACCTAACCTAACCTAACCTAACCTAACCTAACCTAACCTAACCTAACCTAACCTAACCTAACCTAACCTAACCTAACCTAACCTAACCTAACCTAACCTAACCTAACCTAACCTAACCTAACCTAACCTAACCTAACCTAACCTAACCTAACCTAACCTAACCTAACCTAACCTAACCTAACCTAACCTAACCTAACCTAACCTAACCTAACCTAACCTAACCTAACCTAACCTAACCTAACCTAACCTAACCTAACCTAACCTAACCTAACCTAACCTAACCTAACCTAACCTAACCTAACCTAACCTAACCTAACCTAACCTAACCTAACCTAACCTAACCTAACCTAACCTAACCTAACCTAACCTAACCTTTTTTTTTTTTTTTTTTTTTTTTTTTTTTTTTGTCGCTGAGAAATGCTTTATGCATCCCCGGCTCGTGGGGGACGAGTCGGGGTATGTGGGACTCCCTGTCCTAGTGACAGTATACCCACTAAAACTCAGCGGTGTTCCCGCATCGCCGTGATGGGAGGGTCATGGGAAACCGGCTCAGCCTTTACATCCACAACCCTCCCGGCGCATGCCCGCCTAGCTGGCGGGCCCCGCATGCCCCCCGGGTTGGGGGGCTACGGGAATGGCCGGGAACACCTGGCCATTCCCGTCCGGCACTGGTGGAGGCCTGTGCGATACAGGCAAGGGTGCCCCCGCACCCGTTGCCTGCTGGCCTCCACCTGGGAGGAGTCGGAGATGACTATCATACTGACGTCTTCTTCGACCCCTCCTCCGCCTTCGGAGCGGCGCCTCGGCAGGATCGTCCTCCCGAGCGCGCTCCGCCGCCTCCTTCTGGGACATGACGTGTTCGCAGAAGGAGGCGACTGCCGCCCAGGACCCCTCGTCCCTCAGCATGGCGTTAACCAAGCCGGGGAGCGAGAGGTCCGGTCCGATCGCCGCGACGAGACTGCGGCGCGGCTCTGACCACGACGGGCACACCTCGAGGGTGTGCTGTGCCACGTCCTCCGCCGCGCCACAGTCGCGGCACGACGGCGTCTCCTCCCGTCCGATTCGGTGCAGGTACGATCCGAAGCAACCGTGTCCGGACAGCACCTGCACGAGACGGAAGGAGAGAAACCCGTGCGGACGCTCGAGCCAGTCTCGCAGCACTGGCCCAATCGCGTCGAGGGTTCGGCGGCCGAAGGCTGCGGTGGCGAGGTCCCCCGTCCAATGGACGACGATGGCGTCCCTCGCCTCCCGCCTGACGGCCTCCCGCTCTTCCGGGGCCGAGCGAACGCCCCTCGCCCTCCGCTCCGCCGTCCATTCATACACTCTGGCGAGCACCCACGCCTCGAGTTCCCAAGGAGGGGTGCTGGCCAGAGCGCATGCTGCCGCATAGCCCACCGTGCGGTAGGCCCGCGCCGCACGCTGGGCTATGGCCCTTTGAGGTGCCCGCAAGGCCGCGGCGTTCTCTCGTCTGTGGAGGGACTCCTCCCAGATAGGAGCCCCGTAGAGGGCCATGCTCCTCAAGATGCCGGCGTAAAGCTGCCGGCATCGCGCGCTGGGCCCCCCCAGGTTGGGAAGCAGCCACGAGAGAGCGCCCGCGGCCTTCAGCAGGCGCGACGACAGCCCGCTGAAATGCGGGCCGAAGCGCCACCTGCTGTCGAGTACAAGGCCCAGATATTTCATCTGGGCCTTCACCTCAATCCTGACGCCCTCCACGAAGATGTGGGCGTCAGGTGGTGGGTGGCGCTGCCGAGGGCCGTGGAAGAACACGGCCTCGGTCTTGTGCAGCGCCACCGTTAAACCGAGGCGGCGGATCCGCCCCGCGACCAAGGATCCGCCCGCCGAGGCCAGGTCGGCCGCCTCTCTGAAACTCTCCCCCCGGGCGGTGAGGAGAGTGTCATCCGCGTAGCAGACGACACTCGTGCCTCGGAGGAGAGTTCCCCGCAGGAGCCAATCATAGCCGACGTTCCAGAGGAGAGGTCCTAAGACAGACCCCTGTGGAACGCCGGCTTCAACGGCGTACCGCCGGACTCGGCCAGTCTTGTTTACCAGGAGGATCGCCCGATCCTCCAGGTAGCTGGCCAGCAGACTGCGCATGTACCGAGGCACTCCGTGGAATCGGAGCGCCTCGAGGATGGTGCAGTGGGGAACGGAGTTGAAGGCGTTGGCAATGTCGAATGACACAGCCAACAATCCGTCCCCCGCATCCATCGCCTCCTTCACCTGCCCCTTAAGGCAGGCCAGCGCGTCCACCGTGGACCGCTCAGCCCGAAACCCGAACTGAGCGTCCGACAAGTCCGGCCCGATACGCCGCAGATGGCCCTTCAGGCGGGCAGCGATTATCCCCTCGAACATTTTACCGACCTCATCGAGCAGAACGATGGGCCGGTATGCCGAGGGGGAGTCTGCTGGGCGGCCCTCCTTGCGGAGGAGGCACAGCTGCCCCTCCTTCCACGGTTTCGGGAACCTCCCAGACGCAAGGCATGCGCTGAAGAGGTCCCGAAACCTCTCCTCCATTTGAGTGGCGGCGATCGCCACCACTCTTGCCGGGACACCGTCGGGGCCCGGAGCTGTCTTCTTGGCGCGGATATGGAGAATCGCCGCGCCAAGTTCCGACTCCGTGACAGGAGGGGCCTCCTCTTCCTCCTCAGCTGGCGGAGCTGTCCCAAGCGGGGGGTCCATCACTGGTGGGGTGAAGTTGTCCCTGCACGGAAACAGGGACCGAACCACCCCATCCAGAAACGAGGGCTCGAGGGTCTCGGCAACGGGGGGACCAAAGGGGCGCAATTTGTTGCGCGCCGCCTTGTACGGTCTCCCGAAGGGGTCGTTGTCGAGACCCTCCAGCATCTCCGCTCTCCCCGAGTCTCTGGCGGCGGCGATGGCTCGGTCGAGGACCATTTTCGCCTCCAAGTACACCTCATAGAGGTGGTCCCCGACAGCCACATCCCGTCGACGCCGCCGCCGACTCCGCGTGTAGGCCCTCCTTGCCTCCACACACGCCGCTCGAAGCTCCGCCAGCTCCGCCGACCACCAGTACACGGCGCGTTTTGGTAGTGGTCGGCGAGACCGAGGCATGCTGGAGTTGCATACCTCGGTCAGAGACTCCCTGAGGTGCCCCGCCACGGTGTCCACGTCCAGACCGGCGGAAGACGGCGAAAGCCAGTCCTGGACGAACGCCGCCTCCCGCGCTGCCTCCCTGTCCAGGCGGGTGAGAGCCCACCGTGGGAACGGTGACGGCCCCGAGCGGGGCCGCGTCGCTCCGGGGCCACTGGTGGAGATGTCGAAACGCACGTAGCGGTGGTCTGACAAAGTCTCCACCAGGTCCACCCGCCAGTTCAGCACGCGCGCGGCTAACGCAGGGGTGGCGAAAGTGACGTCCACTATTGAGCCACCCTGCCGCCGCACGCATGTCTGGACGCTCCCTCTGTTCAAGAGGGAGAGTCCAGAGGAGGCCGCCCACATCTCCACTGCCCGCCCGCGGGCGTCGGTGGCCGGGGAGCCCCAGGTCACCGACTTGGCGTTCAGATCTCCCAGTACGGAGACCTGACGCGGCGCCGCCCTGCCGACCACGGCGGCCAGGACTCCGAGATAGTTCTCGAAGTCCTGAAGAGGGCGGTTTGGGGAGAAATAGACCCCCACAAGGGCTAAGTCTCCCCACGCGGCGGCCACGTATCCCGGTCCCTTCTCTAATAGCGAGAGGGGAGGGGAGTCTGTGGAAGACCGCGCCGCTAGTGCCACCGAGCCGTCCTCGTCACCCAGCCAGCTGCCGGGGATCGAGTAAGGCTCGGCGACCACCGCTACGTTCACCAACCACTCGGCCATGACCTGCACTACCAGGTCCTGGGCCGCTCTGCAGTGGTTGGTGTTCGTCTGGAGGATGCGGTAGTCGGAAATTGTTATTCCGACATCGCACCCCCCACCTCATTTACCGCCGCCACTGGAGCTACAGCGGCGACGACTGCGACGGCGGTGGCAACAGGGCGAACCTGCGCCGGCACCACGCCCTTCCTCACGGGGGGCTTGCAGCTCCTGCCCGTCATCCTGTGGTCCGCGGGGCGGCCACCGGCGGCACACGCCGCGCAGTGCGGCTTGGCGGCGGTGCAAGCGGCCCACCCGTGTCCCTCCTGACCGCATTGGAAGCACGTGCCTCCCCAGTCGGACTTGGAGGGACACGTGGCTCGGGTGTGGCCGACCGCGAAGCACTTGAAGCAGCGGACGGGCTGGTCTTCAAGCGCCCGGACCACAGCCGAGCTGAAGCCCACCAGCAGCCGTCCCTTGGTCGCTGCAAGGACGGCCCCAGCCGCGGCGACTGGGCACTCGACGCGGATGATGCCCAGGCCGCGGCGGCCAGGCCTGATGGCTCCACCCTTCACCGCGCCAGCGTCGCAGCCTCCAGCCGCCGCGACGGCCGCCACCACATCCTCCTTGGTGACCGAATCATCCAGATCGGCCACCTCCAAGGCTGCGGTCTTTATAGGCCTGGCAACCTTGGCCACATCTGCGATGACCTCTTGCAACTTTGTTGCGAAGAGGTCCGCATTTGTGCCGCGCTTCTCCCCCGAGAACTCGAAAATTCGAGCCCCGGTTAGAGTTCGGCGGCACTTGATGTTGCTGATCCCCAGCTGGGAGGGATCAGCATTAGTACGAGCCCGTCTTAGGACGGACTCGTACGTTTCCCCACGCTCCGCGGCCTCCGGGGTGATGGTCACCACGACGGCCGCGGTTTTAGGAGGAACCAGCTTCCTCCCGCCGGCCTTTTTGGCTGGAGGACCAGTCGCCGCGCTGGCGGGCTTGGGAGCCGACTTTTTGCCCTTTTTCCCTTTCTTGACCACTTCCGTCCACGGCTGGTTGGACGGGGTGGTGGAGGGAAGAAGGGCGTCTTCCTCCTGTGGGTTCTGGGAGGCTGCTGGAGCGGCAGAGGACCCAGACGCTCCCTCCGCGCTTGTGGTGGGGGCATGAGGAGCCGCCTTGGTCCTCTTGCCCTTGCCTTTGCCCTTGGCGGGCTGGGCATCCGATGCTGGGCCTGCTACAGGCGCAGGTTCCGGCTCCTTCGGCGGTGGACGCTTGTCCGCCGCTAGCGGCGGGCGCAGCCGCTTTTCCGGCAGGAGCCGGTCCTCGATGCCTGCGAAGCAGGCCCGGATGAAGGCCCTCTCCTCCATGACGATGCCACGGAATGTGGCTTCAAGACTGGCAGGGGAGGAGGAGGAGCCTCCTACCACTGGACCTGGGGCGGATTGGGCAGGCCTGGCCGTGGCCTCAGCCAGCTTCTGGTGCAGCTGGCTGACCTCCGCCTGCAGGCGATCCACTTTCGCCTGCAGCTGCCGCGTCTCGTCCGTGGCCGTGCGCTTGACCAGCTCTGTCACGATGCCGTGCATGCTGGCGGCACGGCATTTGAGGGCCTTCTGGAAGGTCCCCTTCAAATTGGAGGACTTTGAGGCGACCTCCAGGACCTCCTCCCTATCCTCATGCGCCATGCGCTCCAGTTCCGCCAGGGAGTGGTCAGCATACAGCACACTGGATGCACCGTAGCCAGCCTTCGCCCTGGCAGCTTGCGCCTGCTGCTCCTTGGCAGCGACCCTCTCCTCCAGGTCTTGTTGGAGCTGCGCCCTCTTTGCCAGATTGAGCTGGCGCTCGGCATCCACCAAGCCCACATTGTGGGAAGAAGGCGCAGTAGACGTCGAGACCTTTTTAGACTTCGACTTCTTCTTTGCCGTAACGGACTCCGAGGAGCCCACGGACCGCTTCCGCTTAAAGCGGTCGCTCTCGGACGCTGACGTGTCCATGACGGAGTCATCGGAGTCCGACAACTCGTCTGGCCTTCTAAATAATGTGCTGGCCGCAGATGGTGCGCGGTCAGCTTCCGACACGTGGCCCTGAGAAGGGCCGTTTGGTTGGCCCTGAGAAGGGCCGTTGGGTTGGCCCTGAGAAGGGCCGTTGGGTTGGCCCTGAGAAGGGCCGTTGGATTGGCCCTGAGAAGGGCCGTTTGGTTGGCCCTGAGAAGGGCCGTTGGGTTGGCCCTGAGAAGGGCCGTTGGGTTGGCCCTGAGAAGGGCCGTTGGGTTGGCCCTGAGAAGGGCCGTTTGAATCGCCCTGGGAGGGGCGACTCCGGATAAAACGGCCAGACGCATTACGCGCTGGCTTGCACGACTTGTTAAAATTAAAATCCGACATGTTGTTAAAATTCGACTTGTTCGTAGACGACTGCGTGATGCCTACGAGTCACAGCGCACTTTAGCCACCGGTCTGCCACTCCGTTACGGTGGTCAGACACGGCGTTGCCCAGGGGATACTACGTGGAAGTATGCGCTGTGGGGGATCCCCCAACCTAACCTAACCTAACCTAACCTAACCTAACCTAACCTAACCTAACCTAACCTAACCTAACCTAACCTAACCTAACCTAACCTAACCTAACCTAACCTAACCTAACCTAACCTAACCTAACCTAACCTAACCTAACCTAACCTAACCTAACCTAACCTAACCTAACCTAACCTAACCTAACCTAACCTAACCTAACCTAACCTAACCTAACCTAACCTAACCTAACCTAACCTAACCTAACCTAACCTAACCTAACCTAACCTAACCTAACCTAACCTAACCTAACCTAACCTAACCTAACCTAACCTAACCTAACCTAACCTAACCTAACCTAACCTAACCTAACCTAACCTAACCTAACCTAACCTAACCTAACCTAACCTAACCTAACCTAACCTAACCTAACCTAACCTAACCTAACCTAACCTAACCTAACCTAACCTAACCTAACCTAACCTAACCTAACCTAACCTAACCTAACCTAACCTAACCTAACCTAACCTAACCTAACCTAACCTAACCTAACCTAACCTAACCTAACCTAACCTAACCTAACCTAACCGTCCCTGAGATCAGGAGGAGAAGACCTCTTCTTTGGCTCTGCTAAAATTAAGGGAAAACGACCCATCTGATAATTTTATAAATTTGTGATAAATATATGTTTTGGATAAATATTTTTAAAAATTTTGGTTTTGTGTAAGTGTTGCGGTGTACGCTGTGTGTGGAGTTTTCACTCACCCTTCTATTAGGGGTACGACCAAGACCTTGACTGAAGTGACTTGACTTGGGATATTGACTATTTACAAGTATATAATTTGACTATTTGGGTTTTTAACCCGCTGGACGATATTACAGATCGCTTTTACGGAGAATCTGTTGAAAAATAGTGAATGCGACTGATAGTATTAATTATTAATAATCAATTCTAAATGTAATTTTCTTTATAAATATTATTAACTGAATGACTTTTAACTACAATTTTATACAATTTTACATTATACTTGTCGTCTACTTCTTTACAATTTTACAATTTTAATTATTTATTATTTACAAAGTTATTTTACTCGATTTTAATGTTTTTACAACTTATACAAATTTAAACTCGAGATTTTTAAGGCGCCCCTCGGACATTAAAATTAAAAATAATTTTAAATAAATATATTTTTATTTTATTTTATTTTTATTTTATTTTATTTAAAAACATTTTCTTAAAAAGCAAACATGTTTAGAACACCAGCGAAAGAAACAATGGGTGATAAGGACCCTGCAAAATCGCCGACGGTAGGAAATACGACTTTTATTAAAAGTACAACACCGAACGAAGGACAAAAAGTCACTTCGACAGTTAGGAGGAGCATTGGTGAGTGGGAGGCTGGGAAGTCAGAGACCCAGGTCCAGAAGAAGCCTCAGACCACTCCCAATGAGACCTCATCTTCTTCTACTTCTTCCTCGGTGGCTGTAGCCAAAAAACAAAAAGTAACGCCCACAAATTCCCAAGAGGCAACAAAGGCTACACAGAAACCACCAACGGAGTCAGAGGGAAGGGCCTCCGAAGAGGCAGAAAAAACTCCGAAATTCGCAAACAGGATCGCGGAAGCACGAGCCTGTCTCATAAAAGCGAAAATGCATCTGGGGACTTCCAAAAATACAAAGACGGAAATAAAGACGGAGGTCACCCGGGCACTAGAAAGACTGTATCAGCTAGTTAAGGAAGCGGATACTGATATAGGAAAGTGCAAAGAACCGCAAAGAGGCACACCGAAAGAACCAACATTGGTGCAGAGCGGAGAAACAGGAAGAAAGGAAGAAGAAGAAGGGAATAAACAGATTGTGGATCTCATCGGGAAACTGAAGGAGCACGCTGGCCTCATCAAGGAAAATACCGAGAGTATGGGGCAGCTAAAGGAAAAAATAGAGAGCATGGAAAAGCGGACTTACGCCGGTGTAGCCGCGACTTCTATTGGGAAGCGGCTCCCTGCGCAGGCCGCTTTACACTCCTTCGTGGTTACCGCGAATGACGACCAAGAAACTGGCGAAGAGGTCATGAGTAGGATCAGGAAGGCCGTTAACGCCAAAGAAGGAGGATTTGAGGTCGAAAAAGTAAGAAAAGCAAAAGACCGGAAAATAATAGTTGGCTGCAAAACCGAGGAGGAAAGAGAACGAGTTAAGAACAGAATAAGGGAGTCCGGTGAAAGCCTCACAACGGAAAACATCCAAAACAGAGATCCGCTCGTTATCCTAAAGGACGTGCTCAGTTGCAACAGTGATGGGGACGTACTAAGTGCGTTGAGAAACCAAAACAGAAGAATGTTTATGGACCTGAATGAGCAAGAAGACAGACTAGAAATTGCATATAAAAAACGCACTAGAAACCCCCATACGAGTCACATCGTTATGAGGGTGTCTCCCAAAATGTGGCAGAGATTGACAGATGCCGAGTCGGTCCTCATTGACCTACAGAGGATAAGAGTGGCCGACCAATCTCCAGTAGTACAGTGCTCGCTTTGCTTGGGATTTGGGCATGGTAGGCGTTTTTGCCAGGAGACCCAGGCCAAGTGTAGTCATTGCGGGGGATTGCACATGAAAGCAGAGTGCCCCGACTGGCTCGCGGGCACTACTCCGGTTTGCTGCAACTGTGTGCGTTCAAAGCTAGACAAGACAGATCACAATGCCTTCAGCCAGGAATGCCCCATCAGAGTAAAATGGGATGCGATAGCAAGATCAAAGGTGGCATATTGCTAAGGTGGTCCCCGGCGAAAACTCTGTTCCCCAAAAAAGGCCATACCTCGTGGCACAGGCAAATCTGCAGAGGAAGGCCTTGGCCACGAACGAGATTATGCTTGAGGCAACCAAAAAGGGGGTGGCTTTCGCACTGCTCCAGGAGCCGTACATCGGGAGTTTGGGTAGAATGAAAGACTACCGCGGTGCCAGAATATACCAGCATACAGGTGAGGGAGACGGCGTCATCAAGACTGCAATTGCAGTCTTCGATGGCGATATAGACGTCATCCAGTGTCCAAACTTCACCACACCCAACATCACAGTGGTGAAAATGAGGACAAGCGCCTGGGAGATCGTGGCGGTCTCATTCTACCTAGAACCGAAACCAGCACCGATAGGGCCATACCTGGAGCAGCTAATAAATATAGAGAGATGTTTTGGCCGGAGCATCATCCTGGGTGGAGACGCAAATGCTAAAAACTCTTGGTGGGGTAGCCGCAAAATCGATACAAGAGGAATCGAAATGGCCGGTGCCCTGGAAGAAATGGGTTTGCAGGTGCTCAACATAGGCGACACCCCGACGTTCCACACAGTGAGGGGAACCTCACTGTATACCAGCTTTGTGGACATCACGGCATGCACGGCGGATCTGCTCGACCTGGTTGAGAATTGGAGAGTGGACGAGGGTATGACGAGCTCAGACCACAACGCCATCATGTTTAAAATCAAACTCGAAAGAGCAAAGGGCTTCGACATTAGTAGAACAACCCGATTGTTTAACAGTAAAAAAGCAAACTGGGAACAATTTCGTGAGAAATTGGGACAGTTGCTAGATGAAAATAACATAACTAGAACAGAATTTAATCATATCAATAATAAACCTGAATTAGAAAGTAAAGTAGAATCATATATTAATACCATAGTAGAAGCATCAAATAGTAGTATACCAAAGACAAAGCCCACTAGCAAAATAGAGTTACCTTGGTGGTCCAACGAGCTCGCCATCCTGAAAAAGGAGGTCGCCACTGGGAAGCGCAGGGTCCGCTGTGCAGCGCCGATCCGGAGGGCGAAAGTCGTCGCTGAGTACCTGAAAATAAAAGAAAAATATGAGCAAGCAGAAAGAACCGCCTCAACAGAAAGCTGGAAAAGCTTCTGTGGTAAACAGGATAAGGAGGGACTCTGGGAAGGCATATACAGGGTTATAGGCAGGACTATGAAGAGACAGGAGGACCTGCCTCTGAAAAAGGAAGGAAGAGAGTTAAACCACCTCGAATCTGCCACATTGCTGGCAGAAACATTCTACCCCGAGGACAGGATGGAAGAAGATAATGAGGAGCACACGCGTATCAGGACATTAGCTGAACAAGTAAACGAGACGGGCCATGGTGAAGAACATGACCCACCGTTTACTCAGGAAGAGCTTAACTCCACCATACGTAGCTTCAACCCTAAGAAAGCCCCCGGGGCAGATGGCCTCACAGCAGATATCTGCCAGCAATCCGTAAGCCATGATCCGGAGCTCTTCCTATCACTGGCAAACAAATGCCTAGAGCTGGGTTACTTCCCCAGGATGTGGAAGGAAGCCACTGTGGTAATCCTGAGGAAACCCGGAAAGGAGAACTACACAGCCCCTAAATCATATAGGCCGATAGGACTGTTGCCAGTGATGGGAAAAGTCCTGGAAAAAATGCTCATTGGTCGAGTGAAATGGCATATCATACCCGGACTCAGCACACGCCAATATGGTTTTATGCCACAGAAAAGCACCGAAGACTCCCTCTATGACTTGCTGAAACTAATACGAGACAAGTTAAAAGACAAAAAACTGGTTGTCATGATATCGCTTGACATAGAGGGAGCCTTCGATAGTGCATGGTGGCCGGCCATTAGAACTAGGTTGGCGGAAGCGAAATGTCCGGTCAATATAAGAAGAATGGTAGATAGTTACCTGGAACACAGGCGGGTCCGGATAAGGTACGCAGGACAGGAGGTAACAAGGACTACTAACAAAGGCTGTGTTCAGGGATCGATAGGGGGCCCTATCCTCTGGAATCTTCTACTCGACCCCCTACTCAAAGGCCTGGAACATAGGGGAGACTACTGCCAAGCCTTCGCCGATGACGTAGTACTGGTATTCGATGGGGACTCCGCAACGGAGGTCCAGCGACGTGCCAATGGCGCTCTCGAGTATGTTCACCAGTGGGGAGTCAGCAATAAGCTGAGTTTCGCACCACACAAGACGAACGCTATGGTCGTCACGCGTAAACTCAAGTATGACACCCCACTGCTGAGCATGGGCGGGGTCGACATTGGCATGTCGCGGGAAATCAAAATCTTGGGGCTGACTATTGACGACAAGCTGACCTTCAACACCCATACATCCAATGTATGTAGAAAAGCTTTAAACTTCTACAAGCAGCTGTCGCGCGCAGCCAAGATCAGTTGGGGTCTCCATCCGGAAGTTATACGCACCATCTACACGGCAGTAGTCGAACCTACGATCATGTATGCGGCAAGTACGTGGGCACCAGCAGCCGAAAAGCTCATGTTACGCAAACAGCTAAACGCGGTCCAAAGGGGATTTGCACAGAAACTGTGCAAATCGTATCGCACAGTCTCCTTAAACTCGGCACTGGTGCTGGCTGGGATACTACCCCTTGATCTCCGAATACAAGAGGCAGCGGCCCTTTATGCGGCAAGGAGGGGGGTACCCCAGCCAGCGCTAGGAGACAAGGAGATCGAGCAACGCACCGCGTTTGGCAGAATCCCGCACCCGGCAAAACATATAAGCCTGCAGTTCATATGCCTGGCAGACCAGGAGCAATTCAACAACCACTGCACGCAAACAGTGCGTATATTCACGGACGGCAGCAAGATCGAAGGCAAGGTCGGAGCATCATTGTCTCATTGGAGCGATGATGTTGAAACCAAGAGCCAAAAATTGAAGCTGTCGCCCCACTGTACCGTCTACCAGGCGGAACTGCTGGCTATATGCAAAGCCACACGGGAAATTTTGCGTAGTTCAAATAATAGTTTCGGCATTTACAGCGACTCCAGGTCGTCGCTAGAATCGGTCACAAACCACCGCTCTCTCCACCCCCTCGCAGTCGAAACACGTGAAAACCTGCGACAGTGCGTGGAACAAGCCAAAAAAGTTGATCTCTTTTGGATCAAGGCGCACGCAGGACTAGAGGGTAACGAGAGAGCAGACCAACTGGCTAAGGAAGCCGCCCTAAAAACAAAGACAAGGCCAGATTACGACCAATGTCCGATCTCATTCGTCAAGCGGCAGATCCGAGCGGATACGCTTGACGAGTGGAATCGGAGGTACAGATCCGAGAGCACAGCCGGCGTTACAAAAATATTCTTCCCTGACGCTATCCAAGCATATAGACAAATGACAGACATAAAACCGACAGGAATACTGACGCAAGTACTGACAGGGCACGGTGGATTTTCCGAATACTTGAACAGGTTCAAGTGTAAGGAAAGCTCATCGTGCATATGTGACCCTGACAAACAAGAAACGGTTTTACATATACTGACTGACTGCCCTGCCTATTGCCGAGAGAGACTTGACATAGAACAGGAAATGGGTATCGCAATAACCGCTGAAAATATAAATGCCTTAATATCGGATAAGAGAACTAGGGCCAAGTTTGTGGAATTTTGTGTAAAACTAGCCAAAAAGGCAATACATAGGAATAAGTAAACGAAACCATGCTTAGTATTCATATTTGTCTATAATATATAACAGTAGCATAATACAGATTGTTGAAAATGTCCGAAACTGTAGATCTAATAAATATTGTGTATAGCTTGATGTGTCTGTGACTGTGTGTGATTGTGTAATACTGTGATATCGGAAATGCATCGAAATGTATCGAAATGGATTGAAATGGATTGAAATGTATTGAAATGTGATATAGAGATAAGTAGATTTAAGGATAAATATATATAATGTATAATTAAACTGAGTTGACCCAAAAATGTAAAAACAAAAACTGTAATAATGATAATAATGTGTAATATAGATAAGATTGTACTTTTATAAAATTAAACGAAACGACAAAAATAAAAATAGTAACCAAGGGCTCGGATATTGTCCGAGGAAATATTAGCTCGCAGACTCCGCCTTGCGCGGAGAGGTAGGCGCCAAAAAAAAAAAAAAAAAAAAAAAAAAAAAAAAACCTAACCTAACCTAACCTAACCTAACCTAACCTAACCTAACCTAACCTAACCAGTCTGGCTTCAACCGCCGCCCCGAACGCCACGATTATTCCGCGCTCCGTACTTAAAAATCACAGTTGACAGCAAAGTTGCTCAAATATATATGTGTTATACATAAAAATACGTGGAATCGCGACGCAAACACGGTGGTGAAAAAATTTTGGTGAAAAGTGGAAAACTGTACAAGTTATTACCAAAAAAAGTGATACAAAATAGAATTTTCGGAACACTTAAACTAGAAAACTAAATAACTCCGAAAATAAAGCGTTGACATAGTGTTTTTATTTTATCATTAGGAGTGCTTCCTCAAGAAGTACGATCCTGGAAAAACTCAGAATTTTCCCGTGAAAGCGCGCGGAAATATAACGGAAAACCATCTTCTGTGAGACGAGATCCCGTTTTGGGGGCATAAAGTTGTCCCTAAACATTTTCCAGGACCGACGACTAATCCTCGAGAAGGAGAACGAGGCGAGGAACCCGGAGGTATTTAAATAAATTTCATTCTATTTTGGGAAGCCAGTTTATATGAAATACAAAATTGACGTGCGGCCGCGAAAGAGCCATCAAAGTTTTTCGACACCGGAAAATCTAAATTTTCCGCGACAACATATCCCGAAATTTTCGGAGAAGACAGCTACAACATCGTTTAACCCGGACACAAAAAGTTAGAATTTTTGGACAGTAAATAAAGGACTTCATCAAAACTTAATAAATCTAAGAAAAAATTTCCGGCTGTAAATAGATTTGTCACCGCTTGGTCGGAGGAAAGAAAATATAATAACGTATTGTAATGAAACGTGAGTTGGGCACATGGGTATTGTATTTTTACTAAAGTATCTGTATTGTTATTGTTAGCGTATAATAAAGTATTGTGTTATTTATTGTATTTTTTATATTAAGCTTTTATGCCCTTAGGAAATTGTTCACTTATTCGATTATCGTAATATTATCAATATTATTAATCAGTATCCCGAAAAACCCCTAAAAACCCAATTATCTCGAAAACGGCTGGGAATATCCAAATTTCGAGTGAATTTCCCCCCCCCCCCTAGTACCCCCCCCTCCCAACTAGCACACATATTCAGATTAGCCCCCTAGACCCCCTTTTTGACCCCCTCCATCTTGACCCCCAATACTCAGCTTTTGTTTATTGTCACATTCACACATTTATATATATTTTATATATAGATTTATATCGCGTCTTCAAAAACCCTTCCCCCGCAACCCTTTAGACTATCCTCACCCCCCCGAGCCTCAACTTTTGAACTAGAGGTCGTAGACCCACCGAGATTGGGGTCTTTGGAATCAGGAGGAAAAGACCTCTCCCCTGGCTCCGACCAATAATAAATTTGCAGCTTTATTTAAACATTTTGTGGACTGATATTACTCTATATACACATTTAAGACATACTATACAAAGAGAAAATATATATATGTTATATACTCGTATTCATTTTAACTAAGACCTGACAAATTAAGTTTCGTTTGACTAAGTAGTATTGACGCTATTTACACGTCTCACTAAGTAAGACTATCCTACCGTAACGATGTTTGGAATTAGGACCCCGATGAAAAATACGACAGCAGCCTCCCCCAAAAAACACATGGAATCGACAGAGAAGGCAGGTCCTTCGACGGAAACCCAGGACCACACCTTAACGGTTCGGAAAAGTATCGGGGAGATAGAGGCTAAAACAAAGACCGTACCGAAAAAGACGGCAGCGACGGTATCGGCGGGTCCCTCTAAGTTGAAAACCCAGCCACCGTCGTCTGGCGTCATGGATAGTCCGCCCCCAAAACCGACTTATCCCACCAGACTTGCCGAGGGAAGGGCATGCTTAAGTAAGGCAAAGCTCGAGCTCGGCAAATCAAAAAACACAAAGACCGAGATAAAAGAAGAGGTCACTACAGCCGTGGAACGGCTCTATCAGTTGTTGAAAGAGTCAGAAGCGGCTAAAGTAAAGGGAACAGCTCAAGGCAGGGAGCGGGATGAGAAGCGAGAGGAGGAACCTTTACACACCCCACTCTCTTCTTACCCCGCTAGCTGCCAGGTGGGTAACGAGCTGTTGAGTAAGATGGAGGAGCACCTTAAAATCATCTCTGCAAATACAGAAAAGATGGAGGGTCTGAGAGACACGTTACTGTCCCATCAAAAGGTCTTGGAGGTGACTACCTATGCCAGCGTGGCGGCAGGTGGCAACAGGGGAAAACTCCCGGAGCAAGCCACCATGCACTCCGTAGTGGTCACCTCCAAGGACGAAACAGAGACTGGGGATGAGGTGCTCCATAAAATACGAACAGCGGTAAACGCCAAGGAGGGGGGAGTGACCATAGAGAGAATAAGAAAGGCCAAGGATAGGAAGGTCATAATAGGCTGTCGGAGCGAGGAAGAGAGGAGGGTTTTAAAGGAGCGAATCCAAAAGGGGGGCAACCACCTTAGCGTCGACGATATAAAGAACAAGGACCCACTCCTGATACTTAAAGATGTCCTGACTTATAACAGTGACGACGATATCCTTCTCGCTTTGAGAAATCAGAACGAGAGGATATTCCGAGATCTTGAGAAACAGGACAATAGAGTGGAGGTCCGGTATAAGAAGAGAACAAGAAACCCACTTATACATCACGTCGTCGTTAGGGTGTCGCCCAGATTATGGTCTAGGATCATGGACGCGGAGGCCGTGCAGATCGACCTTCAGCGTATCCGAGTAGCAGACCAATCCCCCCTCGTCCAGTGTTCTCTCTGTCTGGGGTACGGCCATGGCAGACGTTTCTGTAAAGAAACGATCGAGAAATGTAGCCATTGTGCCGGGCCTCATAAAAAGTCGGTCTGTCCTGACTGGCTCGCTGGAGCAGCGCCAACCTGCTGCAATTGCATGCATGCCAAGTTGGCAACTACAGAGCACAACGCGTTCAGTCGGGACTGTCCGATAAGGAGGAGATGGGATGCCCTGGCGAGGTCCACAACAGCTTATTGCTAAGGTGGTCACGGACGGACGAGCGCATGGAAGTGGAACCCCTACCAGTGAAGCTTACCTCATAATACAAGCAAACCTGCAGAGGAAGCAACTCGCCACCAATGAATTAATGATAGAAGCGGTTAGAAGAAAAGCAGCCATAGCTCTTCTCCAGGAGCCTTATGTGGGAAGCTCAAGTAGTATGAAGGATTACAGAGGAGTGAGGATCTTTCAGAACACCAGCCCAGGGGAAGGGAACGTCAAGGTGGCCATTGCTGTCTTTGATCACAACCTTGACATTACACAGTACCCGACTCTCACCACAAATAACATTGTTGTGGTGAGCATCCGAACGCTGGCTTGGGAGATCACCGCGGTATCGTACTACTTTGAGCCCGACCAACCCATAGAGCCGTACCTGGAGCATCTTAAGAAGATCCGAGACAAACTGGGACCGCAGAGACTAATCATTGGTGGCGATGCCAATGCCAAAAGTAGCTGGTGGGGGAGCGACAGGGTCGATTCAAGGGGCGAAGATTTCTCGGGCGCCCTAGATGAAATGACGTTGCAGGTACTGAACGACGGGGATACCCCGACCTTCGACACGATCAGAGGTGATCGTAGACTGACCAGCCACGTCGATGTTACGGCCTGCTCAGAGGATATGCTTGACCTGGTGGACGACTGGAGAGTCGTCGATGACCTGACGAGTTCGGACCACAATGGTATGGTATTTAAAATAAAACTGAAAAAATCCAAAGGAATTAATGTAAACAGGACCACTAGGATTTATAACACAAAAAGGGCTAACTGGGACCAGTTTCATGAGAAACTGGCCCAGCTAATGAGGGAAAATAATATTAACAAAATAGAAATAGAACAAACTCAAACAGATAAAGAAATAGACAAATTTACCGAAAAATACATACAACAGATCATTAAAACATGTAACGAGACATTAGCAAAAAAGAAAAGTAATGAAATACTTACCATGCCATGGTGGACCGAAGAGCTCGAGGAGATGAAGAGGACAGTCGCCACTAGGAAGCGCAGGATCCGATGCGCAGCGCCGATCCGGAGGTCGAGGGTCGTCGGCGAGTACCTGCAACAAAAAGAGGAGTATGAGCTGGCAGCGAAAAAGGCATCGACAGACAGCTGGAAAAACTTCTGCTCTAAACAAGACAAGGAAGGCCTATGGGAGAGCATATACCGCGTCATAAAAAACACTACCAAACGTCAAGAAGACATCCCACTGGTGATAAATGGCCACCAACTGGATCAGAAGGAGTCTGCCAGCACTTTGGCGGGGACCTTTTTCCCGGAAGACCTTGAATGTGATGACAACTCAGACCACCGGCAGACTAGAGTCCTTGCAGCAAACGTAAATAACTGGGTGCATGCAGAGATACATGACCCAGTGTTTACGGTCGAAGAACTCCGGGCCGCGACGGAAAGTTTCAATCCAAAAAAGGCTCCGGGAAAAGACGGTCTCACCGCAGACATTTGCAGCCGGGTTATCTCCAAAAATATGGAACTTAACCTGGCGCTCATGAATAGGTGCCAGGAACTCGGGCACTTTCCAACTTCCTGGAAAGAGGCAACGGTGGTTGTTCTGCGGAAACCTGGAAAGGACGACTATACGAACCCGAAGTCATACAGGCCAATTGGCCTTTTACCGGTCATGGGGAAGATTCTAGAGAAAATGATAGTCGGGAGATTAAAATGGCACCTACTCCCGAGACTGAGCCCCCGACAATACGGCTTCATACCCCAGAGAAGCACCGAGGACTCCCTCTATGACATGGTACAACATCTATATGGTAAACTAAAAGACAAGAAACTTATAACCTTAATATCATTGGACATAGAGGGAGCCTTCGATAGCGCCTGGTGGCCCGCAATCAAGATCAGACTTGCCGAAGAAGAGTGTCCGGTAAATCTCCGGCGACTCATGGACAGCTACCTACAGGACCGTAAGGTCCGGGTGAGGTACGCCGGAGAAGAGTACATAAAGGACACTCAAAAGGGATGCGTGCAGGGATCGATTGGCGGGCCGATTCTCTGGAATCTTCTCCTTGATCCACTCCTCAAGGGACTTGAAAGTCGGGGTGTCCATTGCCAGGCTTTCGCAGATGACGTGGTATTGATGTTCACCGCGGATACGGCACTGGAGGTGGAGGGACAGGCTAATGCCGCGCTCGCGTATGTTCAGGCGTGGGGTGTCAAAAACAAACTAAAATTTGCGCCACATAAGACTCATGCAATGGTGCTTACCAGAAAGTTGAAATTTGACACACCACGACTGAGCATGGGCGGGGTCGACATTGGGTTGTCAAGCGAAATAAAGATCCTGGGGCTCACTATTGACAATAAGCTGACGTTTAACAGCCACGTGGCCAATACATGTAAGAAGGCGTTAAACATTTACAAACAGCTTTCACGAGCCGCCAGGATCAGTTGGGGTCTCCACCCCGAAATCATCAGAACAATTTACATGGCCACAGTGGAACCCATTGTTACCTACGCAGCCAGTGCCTGGGCAAAAGCAGCAAGCAAGATCGGGGTTAAGCGACAGTTGAACGCGGTACAGAGGGGCTTTGCGCAGAAGCTGTGCGGAGCGTACAGAACCGTCTCTTTGAACTCGGCGCTGGTGCTGGCTGGGATACTGCCTCTCGATATCCGGGTCCGGGAGGCAGCATCATTGTATGAGGCCAAGAGGGGAGTACCCCAGCCAGAACTAGCTGACAGAGAGGTGGAGAGCAGATTGGCCTTCGCTGAAACCCAGCACCCGGCAAGACATATGCGCCTCGATTTCGTAAGTCTGGTGGACCAGGAACAGTTGAATTCGAATGTACACCAAGCAGTAAAGATCTACACAGATGGCAGCAAGATTGAGGGCAAGGTCGGAGCAGCATTGTCTCTTTGGAGCAATGAAGCCGAGACCAAAACCCTCAAACTCAAGCTGCCATCGTACTGCACCGTCTACCAGGCTGAACTCCTGGCCATATGTCACGCCACAAAACACATCTTGCGACGAGGCGAGGCCAGCTTCGCTATTCTGAGTGACTCACGCTCTGCATTAGAAACGGTCGTAAACTCATATTCCCTCCACCCTTTGGCAGTCGAAACCAGAACCAACATCCGGAACAGTAGACTCCAAAACAAGGAAATTTCCTTGTTCTGGATAAAAGCACATGCGGGACTGGAGGGGAATGAGCGCGCGGACCAGCTAGCAAAAGAGGCCGCACTGTACTCCAAGAAGAAACCGGACTACGACAGTTGCCCGATCTCATTCGTCAGGAGATACATACGTTTGCGGTCTCTTGACGAGTGGAACGCACGATACCAGGCGGAACAAACCGCGTCCATCACTAAGATGTTCTTCCCAGATGCAGTAGAGGCACACAAGACAGTTAGGAAAATTAAACCAGCAGGCTTGACGACTCAGGTGATGACGGGGCACGGTGGGTTCTCAGAATACTTGCATCGATTCAAGTGTAAGGGGGACCCATCGTGCATCTGCGAACCGGGGGTCGTCGAGTCTGTCCCGCACCTCCTGTTCAGTTGTCCAGTCTACTCGAAACTTAGGTTTGAAACAGAGCAAATATTGGACTGTAAAATAATACCCGAAAATGTATGTAGAATTATATCAGACAAAAAACTGAGGCAGAAATTCATCGAATATAGCTTGCAAATAGTAAAAAAAGTAGTGAATAGAAATAAATAAGAAAGTTATGTTTAATATATTTGATAATCTAAATAGTATAAACATTACAAAAAATAAAACTGTTAAAACTAAAAGTTATATATAAATATTGTTAAATAAAATTATGTTAGATATATATTGTTTAATATATACGACCACATAATACGTATTAAGTAGAAAATAAGAACTGTTTTAAAAATTGTCCAGGAAACTGATGTAATTAATGTAGAAAACTAGGAACATAAGATAATCGTAAGAACAAAAGTACAAAATAAGTAAATGCAAAAAAAAAAAAAAAAAAAAAAAAAAAAAAATAAAAAAAAAAAAAAAAAAATAAAAATAAAAAAATTAGATATTTGGTATGGTTCTACCCGCAAATAGGAAAATGCGAGTGTAAGTAATAGATATATTGATGTAGTGTTTAATAGTATTATACGTATTTAAGTTTATTGGCTGTCTAGCAGAGAAATTCTCCGTGTGTTAGTTAGTTTTAAAAATCAAATAAATGTAAAATTAACACCTTAAAAAAGCACAACAAGGTCTCTGATTCTGTCAGAGGACATTGAGCAAAGGCAGGAGGGGGTTTTAGCCGGTAAGAGTCCGGCACTGCCCAGACTGGCTCACCAGTGAGGCAGTCTGGGCGTCCATGAGGATTTCCCACTCCTGCACAAATAAAAAAAAAAAAAAAAAAAAAAAACCTAACCTAACCTAACCTAACCTAACCTTTTTTTTTTTTTTTTTTTTTTTTTTTTTTGTCGCTGAGAAATGCTTTATGCATCCCCGGCTCGTGGGGGACGAGTCGGGGTATGTGGGACTCCCTGTCCTAGTGACAGTATACCCACTAAAACTCAGCGGTGTTCCCGCATCGCCGTGATGGGAGGGTCATGGGAAACCGGCTCAGCCTTTACATCCACGACCCTCCCGGCGCATGCCCGCCTAGCTGGCGGGCCCCGCATGCCCCCCGGGTTGGGGGGCTACGGGAATGGCCGGGAACACCTGGCCATTCCCGTCCGACACTGGTGGAGGTCTGTGCGATGCAGGCAAGGGTGCCCCCGCACCCGTTGCCTGCTGGCCTCCACCTGGGAGGAGTCGAAGATGACTATCGTATTGACGTCTTCTTCGACCCCTCCTCCGCCTTCGGAGCGGCGCCTCGGCAGGATCGTCCTCCCGTGCGCGCTCCGCCGCCTCCTTCTGGGACATGACGTGTTCGCAGAAGGAGGCGACTGCCGCCCAGGACCCCTCGTCCCTCAGCATGGCGTTAACCAAGCCGGGGAGCGAGAGGTCCGGTCCGATCGCCGCGACGAGACTGCGGCGCGGCTCTGACCACGACGGGCACACCTCCAGAGTGTGCTGTGCCACGTCCTCCGCCGCGCCACAGTCGCGGCACGACGGCGTCTCCTCCCGTCCGATACGGTGCAGGTACGATCCGAAGCAACCGTGTCCGGACAGCACCTGCACGAGACGGAAGGAGAGGAACCCGTGCGGACGCTCGAGCCAGTCTCGCAGCACTGGCCCAATCGCGTCGAGGGTTCGGCGGCCGAAGGCTGCGGTGGCGAGGTCCCCCGTCCAATGGACGACGATGGCGTCCCTCGCCTCCCGCCGGACGGCCTCCCGCTCTTCTGGAGCCGAGCGAACGCCCCTCGCTTTTCGCTCCGCCGTCCACTCATACACTCTGGCGAGCACCCACGCCTCGAGTTCCCAAGGAGGGGTGCTGGCCAGAGCGCATGCTGCCGCATAGCCCACCGTGCGGTAGGCCCGCGCCGCACGCTGGGCTATGGCCCTTTGAGGTGCCCGCAAGGCCGCGGCGTTCTCTCGTCTGTGGAGGGACTCCTCCCAGATAGGAGCCCCGTAGAGGGCCATGCTCCTCAAGATGCCGGCGTAAAGCTGCCGGCATCGCGCGCTGGGCCCCCCCAGGTTGGGAAGCAGCCACGAGAGAGCGCCCGCGGCCTTCAGCAGGCGCGACGACAGCCCGCTGAAATGCGGGCCGAAGCGCCACCTGCTGTCGAGTACAAGGCCCAGATATTTCATCTGGGCCTTCACCTCAATCCTGACGCCCTCCACGAAGATGTGGGCGTCAGGTGGTGGGTGGCGCTGCCGAGGGCCGTGGAAGAACACGGCCTCGGTCTTGTGCAGCGCCACCGTTAAACCGAGGCGGCGGATCCGCCCCGCGACCAAGGATCCGCCCGCCGAGGCCAGGTCGGCCGCCTCTCTGAAACTCTCCCCCCGGGCGGTGAGGAGAGTGTCATCCGCGTAGCAGACGACACTCGTGCCTCGGAGGAGAGTTCCCCGCAGGAGCCAATCATAGCCGACGTTCCAGAGGAGAGGTCCTAAGACAGACCCCTGTGGAACGCCGGCTTCAACGGCGTACCGCCGGACTCGGCCAGTCTTGTTTACCAGGAGGATCGCCCGATCCTCCAGGTAGCTGGCCAGCAGACTGCGCATGTACCGAGGCACTCCGTGGAATCGGAGCGCCTCGAGGATGGTGCAGTGGGGAACGGAGTTGAAGGCGTTGGCAATGTCGAATGACACAGCCAACAATCCGTCCCCCGCATCCATCGCCTCCTTCACCTGCCCCTTAAGGCAGGCCAGCGCGTCCACCGTGGACCGCTCAGCCCGAAACCCGAACTGAGCGTCCGACAAGTCCGGCCCGATACGCCGCAGATGGCCCTTCAGGCGGGCAGCGATTATCCCCTCGAACATTTTACCGACCTCATCGAGCAGAACGATGGGCCGGTATGCCGAGGGGGAGTCTGCTGGGCGGCCCTCCTTGCGGAGGAGGCACAGCTGCCCCTCCTTCCACGGTTTCGGGAACCTCCCAGACGCAAGGCATGCGCTGAAGAGGTCCCGAAACCTCTCCTCCATTTGAGTGGCGGCGATCGCCACCACTCTTGCCGGGACACCGTCGGGGCCCGGAGCTGTCTTCTTGGCGCGGATATGGAGAATCGCCGCGCCAAGTTCCGACTCCGTGACAGGAGGGGCCTCCTCTTCCTCCTCAGCTGGCGGAGCTGTCCCAAGCGGGGGGTCCATCACTGGTGGGGTGAAGTTGTCCCTGCACGGAAACAGGGACCGAACCACCCCATCCAGAAACGAGGGCTCGAGGGTCTCGGCAACGGGGGGACCAAAGGGGCGCAATTTGTTGCGCGCCGCCTTGTACGGTCTCCCGAAGGGGTCGTTGTCGAGACCCTCCAGCATCTCCGCTCTCCCCGAGTCTCTGGCGGCGGCGATGGCTCGGTCGAGGACCATTTTCGCCTCCAAGTACACCTCATAGAGGTGGTCCCCGACAGCCACATCCCGTCGACGCCGCCGCCGACTCCGCGTGTAGGCCCTCCTTGCCTCCACACACGCCGCTCGAAGCTCCGCCAGCTCCGCCGACCACCAGTACACGGCGCGTTTTGGTAGTGGTCGGCGAGACCGAGGCATGCTGGAGTTGCATACCTCGGTCAGAGACTCCCTGAGGTGCCCCGCCACGGTGTCCACGTCCAGACCGGCGGAAGACGGCGAAAGCCAGTCCGGACGAACGCCGCCTCCCGCGCTGCCTCCCTGTCCAGGCGGGTGAGAGCCCACCGTGGGAACGGTGACGGCCCCGAGCGGGGCCGCGTCGCTCCGGGGCCACTGGTGGAGATGTCGAAACGCACGTAGCGGTGGTCTGACAAAGTCTCCACCAGGTCCACCCGCCAGTTCAGCACGCGCGCGGCTAACGCAGGGGTGGCGAAAGTGACGTCCACTATTGAGCCACCCTGCCGCCGCACGCATGTCTGGACGCTCCCTCTGTTCAAGAGGGAGAGTCCAGAGGAGGCCGCCCACATCTCCACTGCCCGCCCGCGGGCGTCGGTGGCCGGGGAGCCCCAGGTCACCGACTTGGCGTTCAGATCTCCCAGTACGGAGACCTGACGCGGCGCCGCCCTGCCGACCACGGCGGCCAGGACTCCGAGATAGTTCTCGAAGTCCTGAAGAGAGCGGTTTGGGGAGAAATAGACCCCCACAAGGGCTAAGTCTCCCCACGCGGCGGCCACGTATCCCGGTCCCTTCTCTAATAGCGAGAGGGGAGGGGAGTCTGTGGAAGACCGCGCCGCTAGTGCCACCGAGCCGTCCTCGTCACCCAGCCAGCTGCCGGGGATCGAGTAGGGCTCGGCGACCACCGCTACGTTCACCAACCACTCGGCCATGACCTGCACTACCAGGTCCTGGGCCGCTCTGCAGTGGTTGGTGTTCGTCTGGAGGATGCGGTAGTCGGAAATTGTTATTCCGACATCGCACCCCCCACCTCATTTACCGCCGCCACTGGAGCTACAGCGGCGACGACTGCGACGGCGGTGGCAACAGGGCGAACCTGCGCCGGCACCACGCCCTTCCTCACGGGGGGCTTGCAGCTCCTGCCCGTCATCCTGTGGTCCGCGGGGCGGCCACCGGCGGCACACGCCGCGCAGTGCGGCTTGGCGGCGGTGCAAGCGGCCCACCCGTGTCCCTCCTGCCCGCATTGAAAGCACGTGCCTCCCCAGTCGGACTTGGAGGGACACGTGGCTCGGGTGTGGCCGATCGCGAAGCACTTGAAGCAGCGGACAGGCTGGTCCTCAAGTGCCCGGACCACAGCCGAGCTGAAGCCCACCAGCAGCCGTCCCTTGGTCGCTGCAAGGACGGCCCCAGCCGCGGCGACTGGGCACTCGACGCGGATGATGCCCAAGCCGCGGCGGCCGGGCCTGATGACTCCACTCTTCACTGCGCCAGCTTCGCAGCCTCCAGCCGCCGCGACGGCCGCCACCACATCCTCTTTGGTGACCGAGTCATCCAGATCGGCCACCTCCAAGGCTGCGGTCTTAATTGGCCTGGCAACCTTGGCCACATCCGCGATGACCTCTTGCAACTTTGTTGCGAAGAGGTCCGCATTTGTGCCGCGCTTCTCCCCCGAGAACTCGAAAATTCGAGCCCCGGTTAGAGTTCGGCGGCACTTGATATTGCTGATCCCCAGCTGGGAGGGATCAGCATTAGTACGAGCCCGTCTTAGGACGGACTCGTACGTTTCCCCACGCTCCGCGGCCTCCGGGGTGATGGTCACCACGACGGCCGCGGTTTTAGGAGGAACCAGCTTCCTCCCGCCGGCCTTTTTGGCTGGAGGACCAGTCGCCGCGCTGGCGGGCTTGGGAGCCGACTTTTTGCCCTTTTTCCCTTTCTTGACCACTTCCGTCCACGGCTGGTTGGACGGGGTGGTGGAGGGAAGAAGGGCGTCTTCCTCCTGTGGGTTCTGGGAGGCTGCTGGTGCGGCAGAGGACCCAGACGCTCCCTCCGCGCTTGTGGTGGGGGCATGAGGAGCCGCCTTGGTCCTCTTGCCCTTGCCTTTGCCCTTGGCGGGCTGGGCATCCGATGCTGGGCCTGCTACAGGCGCAGGTTCCGGCTCCTTCGGCGGTGGACGCTTGTCCGCCGCTAGCGGCGGGCGCAGCCGTTTTTCCGGCAGGAGCCGGTCCTCGATGCCTGCGAAGCAGGCCCGGATGAAGGCCCTCTCCTCCATCACCACTCCGCGAATGGTGGCCTCAAGGCTAGCGGTTGAGGAGGTGGAGCCTCCTACCACCGGACCTGGGGCGGATTGGGCAGGCCTGGCCGTGGCCTCAGCCAGCTTCTGGTGCAGCTGGCTGACCTCCGCCTGCAGGCGATCCACCTTCGCCTGCAGCTGCCGCGTCTCGTCCGTGGCCGTGCGCTTGACCAGCTCTGTCACGATGCCGTGCATGCTGGCGGCACGGCATTTGAGGGCCTTCTGGAAGGTCCCCTTCAAATTGGAGGACTTTGAGGCGACCTCCAGGACCTCCTCCCTATCCTCCTGCGCCATGCGCTCCAGTTCCGCCAAGGAGTGGTCAGCATACAGCACACTGGATGCGCCGTAGCCAGCCCTCGCCCTGGCAGCTTGCGCCTGCTGCTCCTTGGCGGCGACCCTCTCCTCCAGGTCTTGTTGAAGCTGCGCCCTCTTCGCCAGATTCAACTGGCGCTCGGCGTCCACCAAGCCCACACTGTGGGAAGAAGGCGCAGTAGAAGTCGAGGCCTTTCTAGGCTTCGACTTCTTCTTTTCTCTCTTAGACTCCGAGGAGCCCTCCGACCTCTTCCGCTTGAAGCGGTCGCTCTCGGACGCCGACGTGTCCATGATGGAGTCGTCGGAGTCCGACACCTCATCCGGTCTTCGAAACAAGCCGGCCGCAGATGGTATGCGGTCAGCTTCTGACGCTAAAGCGCCGCCGGCGTGGCCCTGAGAAGGGCCGTTGGGGTGGCCCTGAGAAGGGCCGTTGGTGTGGCCCTGAGAAGGGCCGTTGGGTTGGCCCTGAGAAGGGCCGTTGGATTGGCCCTGAGAAGGGCCGTTGGTTTGGCCCTGAGAAGGGCCGTTGGGTTGGCCCTGAGAAGGGCCGTTTGAATCGCCCTGGGAGGAGCGATTCGGGTTAAAATAAGGGATAAAACGGCCAGACGCGTCACGCGCTGGCTTGCTCGACAGGTTTTTAAAATTCGACATGGTGTTAAAATTAAAATTCGACTCGTTCGTAGACGACTGCGTGATGCCTACGAGTCACAGCGCACTTTAGCCACCGGTCTGCCACTCCGTTACGGTGGTCAGACACGGCGTTGCCCAGGGGATACTACGAGGAAGTATGCGCTGTGGGGGATCCCCCAACCTAGGGGGGCTGGAAGAGGGCGTTATCCGCCCTCCGCCGACGCCCGGTGCGCCTGCTGCGGGCCGGGTGAGTGGACGAGATCTCCCTCTCCCTTTCCGCAGCCTCCTTCTGCGAGACGACTGTCTCACAGTAGGAAACCACCGCGTCCCAGGACTCGCCGCCGCCGACCATCGCATTCACTACGGCCGGCAGCGACAAGTCACTGCCTACTTCTGAGATGAGGGCACGGCGCGGCTCCTCCCAAGCGGCACACTCTGCCAGCGTATGCCGCGCCGTGTCCTCCCGGCAGTCGACGCAGTGGTGACACCGGGCGTCCGGCTCCCTGTTTATGCGACACAGGTACTTCCCGAAGCAACCATGCCCCGAGAGCACCTGCGTCACCCGAAACGACAGGGAGCCGTGCCTCCTCCCGAGCCAGCGGTCGAGCACCGGCCGGACCGCCTCGACGATGTCGAGGCCGGCGGTAGGGCGTGAAAGCCTGTCCCGCCATTCCGCCACCAGGACCCCGCGAAGCTGAGACCGATGCAGCTCCATTTGTCGCTGCATCGGTCGCTCGCCCCGCGCCCTCGCTTCCTCGCGCCACCGATACGATGACGCGAGTACTTTCGCCTCTAGGTCCCAGGGCGGGGATCCGGCCAGTGCACAAGCCGCCTCGTAGGAGATCGTGCGATACCCTCTGATGACTCTGACGGCCATCGCCCTCTGCGGTTTACGCATTACGGCGATGCTACCGGCCGTCAGGTCAGCAGCCCAGATCGGGGCCCCGTAAAGGGCCATCGATCGCACGATCCCCACGTAGAGCCGCCTACAAGCGGCGCTCGGGCCCCCCAGATTGGGAAGCAGCGTTGACAGCGCCCCAGCGGCGCCCAGCAACTTGGGCGCCAGCCGTCGGAAGTGGGGCCCGAAGTCCCACCGGCTGTCGAGCACCAATCCTAGGTACTTCATGGTGGACTCGACAGCGATCCGAGCCCCCCCGACCACGATGTGTGAGCCGGGTGACGGCGCCCGCCGGGGGCCATGAAACACCATGGCCTCCGACTTGCTGAGGGCCACCTCCAGGCCTAGGCGACGTATGCGGCCCACCACCTGTGAGACCGCAGCCGTCGCCAACAACGCTGCCTCCCTGTGCGAGCTCCCCCGGGCAGTGACCAGCGTGTCGTCCGCATAACACGTCAGGTCTACCCCGGCACCGAGCTCGCCCCTCAGCACCCAGTCGTACCCGATGTTCCACAGGAGCGGCCCTAAAACCGAGCCCTGTGGAACACCGCACGAC
Organism: Agrochola macilenta; assembly: GCA_916701695.1. Classification (NCBI taxonomy): domain Eukaryota; kingdom Metazoa; phylum Arthropoda; class Insecta; order Lepidoptera; family Noctuidae; genus Agrochola; species Agrochola macilenta. Next base: position 23,560,276 of record OU753561.1, on the reverse strand, counting down.
ATGCGGCGCTGGTTTCCGCCATCACGTCCCATGTAGGTGACACACCTCTCCGACAGATAAACCCCAACGATGTGGCGGAGGTAGGGAGGCACCCCATGATACCGCAGTGCCTCCCGAATACAACTCCAGGGCAGGGTGTTGAAGGCGTTGGAAATGTCCAAGGACACCGCCAACATCACCCCGCCCCGGGACACCGCTTCCTCCGCCAGGACTCTTACCCGCGACACAGCGTGGATCGTGGAGCGCCCATGCCGAAACCCGAACTGGCTGTCGTCCAGGTCCGGCCCCTCTCTGCACAAGTGGCCGACGAGGCGGGCTGCGATTATCCGCTCAAACAGCTTGCCCACCTCGTCAAGCAGCACTATGGGCCGGTACGCGGACGGCGAGTCCGCAGGGCGCCCCGCCTTCCTGAGCAGGACCAGACGACCAGATTTCCACAAAGTGGGAAACTGGCCCTGCTCAAGGCACGCTGTGTAGAGTCCTCTCAGTTGGGGCTCAAGCTCCTTCAGAGCGAGGGCTAACACGCAGCCGTGGATCCCGTCGGGCCCCGGAGCCACGTTCTTGGCCCGGAGCCGCATCACGGCTGCCCTCATCTCTGCCTGTGTCACCTCTGGGACGCTGATGGCGTTCTCCTCTGTAGACTCTGCGGCTGTGGGCAAAGCCATCGGCGGCGGAGTATGCTCCGCTCTCGCCGGGAAGAGGGCTGCGACCACCTCCTCCAGCAGCTCGGGTTGGAGACTCTCCGTAAGTGGAGGCGCCGCGGCTCGAAGTTTCCCTCGGACCGCGCGATAAGGGCGCCCCCACGGATCCCCGTCTAGAGTCTCCAACATCTCCTCCCTGGCTCGCGTCCTCGACTCACCGATGGCCAGCCACAGAGTCTCCTTGGCCGCGCGGTACACCTCATACAGCGCGGCCTCTTCGTCAGGGACCCGACGACGTCTCCTCCGGTACCGGATGTACTGGCGTCTAACCGCCACGCACGCGACGCGCATCTGCGCGATCTCGGCGGTCCACCAGTACACCTGGCGCCTTGCGGACTGTGCGTGGACCCGGGGCATGGACGCGTCGCAAATTTGCGTCATCGCCCCGCGGAACCACAGCGCCTCCTGCTCGACGTCGACGGGTCCGGTCGTTGCCGACTCCCGGCTCCAGGCCTGGACAATAGCGGCCTCCTCGAGAAGCTCCCTGTCAATGCGCTTACGCGCCCAGCGCGGACCGTCCGGTCGCGGGGCCAGTGGACCGCGGCCGCCGGCGGTCTGGGTGGAGACGTCGAAACGGATGTATCGGTGATCCGATAACGTCTCCACCTCCACGGCGACACGCCAGTCGCGGACACGGCTCGCGACAGCGGGGCTAGCGAACGAGACGTCCACTATAGACCCGCCCCGCTGCCGCACGCACGTGTGTACCGAGCCCCGATTTAGGACGGTCAAGCCAGTCGTGACCGCCCACTCCTCCAGCACCTCGCCCCTAGCATCGGTCACAGGGGATCCCCACGCCTCAGACTTGGCGTTGAGATCCCCCAGCAACAGCACCGGGCGAGGGTGGAGTCGGCCCACGACGGCACCCAACTCGACAAGGAACCTCTCGAAGTCGGCGAGACTCTTGTTGGGCGAAAAATACGCACCAACCGTGCCAATGCCGTCCGCGAGGACGGCTACCCAGCCGTGACCTCGGGACGGGTTGACAAGAGCCCCGCCAATGATGGCCACCAAACCGTCCAAGTCTCCCACCCAGTTATCCCTGGGGGGGACAAAATACGGTTCGGCGACCACAGCCACGTGAATCGACCACTCTGCCATGCTCTGGAGCAAGAGATCCTGAGCTCTAGCAGAGTGGTTGATATTGCCCTGGAGGAAATGGTACAGCGCCATTAAGCGCAATCCATCCCCTCCGCACCATTCCTAGGCCGGGAGTCGGCCGAAGGGCAGCCAGGCTGCGGGGGGGGTAAAGAGCCCCCGGCAGCCTTGGCAGCCCCTCTCTTCTTCTTTGTGGCGGGTGCGCCACAGGCCTTTCCGCCCGCTCTGTGTCCGGCGGGCCTCCCCGCAGCTGTACAGAGGCTGCAGTTTGGCTCCGCGGAACACTGGGCCGCCTTGTGGCCGGCCTGACCGCAGCGATAGCACTGCTCGCTGCGGTCTATTTCGGCGGTGCACCGTGCCCTGACATGCCCAATGTCGAGGCAACGGTAGCACCGCAAGGCCTTGGGTTGCAGCTGCTTCACCCTCGCTGCCACCCACCCCACCAAAAGACGCCCAGCGTCGGCGACTTTGTTCGCCGCCGCCACCGGGCACCGCACCCAGATCGCGCCGAGCCCGGACGCATCGACGCGAACTTCCCCCGTACGGACGTCTTCGGGCGGACATCCACCGGAACGGGCGATGGCCGCCACGACCTCAGCCGGAGTTGTCGAGTCGTCCAGCCCGTCGACGCGCAGTTCCGCGGTCTTCATCGGCCTGGACACCCGAACGTCCTCCGGATTGAGGACCTCCCTCAGCTTGGCGGCCAGGACGTCCGCCCTTTCGCCGCTAGAGGCACCCGACACCTCAAGCAGTCGCGCCCCCGTAATCGCCTGCCTCACTCTTAGGCCAGACGGTATACCAAGGTCGGGGAACGCGACTTTGGCTTTTGCCTCTGTAAGGACCGCCTTATAAGAGACGCCCCTTTCGGCGGCTCCGGGCTGCAGCGTAATAACTACAGCCGCGGAGCGTGGGGCTCTTACTCTGGGCGGCCCTTGAGCCTTCTTGGGTGCCAGTGCCGGTGCTCTAGCGGCTACCGGTGGTGGCGGCGCCGTCTTCTTTTTACGGCGGCCCCTCTTGACGACCGTCGTCCAGGAGTCCTTGGTGGACTCGGGTGCGTTCGCCGAGGGAGCAGTCGCCGGTGGCGCGGCCGTCCGGGAAGTGGACGCGGACGTGCCCCCTTTGGTCTGCGCGGGACCCGGCTTAGCGGGCTCCTCCTTCCTCCTCCTATCCGCTGCGAGCGGTGGCCGGAGAGTCACTGCTGGGAGGAGCCTCGACTCCAGGCCCTGCAGACGGGCATTCATCATACCCCCACACTGCAGCATGCAGATGCGAACGATCTTCTCGATCTCTGCATCTGCAGGTGCGGGGGTACGGACCGATGACGGGGCCGACGACGGGGCCGGCGGTGTCAGGGCAACGACGGGAGCTGAACCAGTGGCCGCAGGACGCCTCTGCTGCCATTCCGCCCTCTGCGCGGCAAGCTCCCGCTTGAGGTCCTCCAGCTCAGATCTGAGACGGCTGTTCTCCTCCCACAGCTTCGCCGTCTCGTCTGAGCTTGTGCGACTAAGGAGGACCCCAACTGCCTCCTTGATGTCGCCAGCCGCCTCCTTCAGAGCGCGCGTGAACGTGCCCTTCAGGAACCTAACCTTTTTTTTTTTTTTTTTTTTTGTCGCTGAGAAATGCTTTATGCATGCCCGGCTCGTGGGGGACGAGTCGGGGTATGTGGGACTCCCTGTCCTAGTGACAGTATACCCACTAAAACTCAGCGGTGTTCCCGCATCGCCGTGATGGGAGGGTCATGGGAAACCGGCTCAGCCTTTACATCCACAACCCTCCCGGCGCATGCCCGCCTAGCTGGCGGGCCCCGCATGCCCCCCCGCTTGGGGGGCTACGGGAATGGCCGGGAACACCTGGCCATTCCCGTCCGGCACTGGTGGAGGCCTGTGCGATACAGGCAAGGGTGCCCCCGCACCCGTTGCCTGCTGGCCTCCACCTGGGAGGAGTCGGAGATGACTATCGTATTGACGTCTTCTTCGACCCCTCCTCCGCCTTCGGAGCGGCGCCTCGGCAGGATCGTCCTCCCGTGCGCGCTCCGCCGCCTCCTTCTGGGACATGACGTGTTCGCAGAAGGAGGCGACTGCCGCCCAGGACCCCTCGTCCCTCAGCATGGCGTTAACCAAGCCGGGGAGCGAGAGGTCCGGTCCGATCGCCGCGACGAGACTGCGGCGCGGCTCTGACCACGACGGGCACACCTCCAGAGTGTGCTGTGCCACGTCCTCCGCCGCGCCACAGTCGCGGCACGACGGCGTCTCCTCCCGTCCGATACGGTGCAGGTACGATCCGAAGCAACCGTGTCCGGACAGCACCTGCACGAGACGGAAGGAGAGGAACCCGTGCGGACGCTCGAGCCAGTCTCGCAGCACTGGCCCAATCGCGTCGAGGGTTCGGCGGCCGAAGGCTGCGGTGGCGAGGTCCCCCGTCCAATGGACGACGATGGCGTCCCTCGCCTCCCGCCGGACGGCCTCCCGCTCTTCTGGAGCCGAGCGAACGCCCCTCGCTTTTCGCTCCGCCGTCCACTCATACACTCTGGCGAGCACCCACGCCTCGAGTTCCCAAGGAGGGGTGCTGGCCAGAGCGCATGCTGCCGCATAGCCCACCGTGCGGTAGGCCCGCGCCGCACGCTGGGCTATGGCCCTTTGAGGTGCCCGCAAGGCCGCGGCGTTCTCTCGTCTGTGGAGGGACTCCTCCCAGATAGGAGCCCCGTAGAGGGCCATGCTCCTCAAGATGCCGGCATAAAGCTGCCGGCATCGCGCGCTGGGCCCCCCCAGGTTGGGAAGCAGCCACGAGAGAGCGCCCGCGGCCTTCAGCAGGCGCGACGACAGCCCGCTGAAATGCGGGCCGAAGCGCCACCTGCTGTCGAGTACAAGGCCCAGATATTTCATCTGGGCCTTCACCTCAATCCTGACGCCCTCCACGAAGATGTGGGCGTCAGGTGGTGGGTGGCGCTGCCGAGGGCCGTGGAAGAACACGGCCTCGGTCTTGTGCAGCGCCACCGTTAAACCGAGGCGGCGGATCCGCCCCGCGACCAAGGATCCGCCCGCCGAGGCCAGGTCGGCCGCCTCTCTGAAACTCTCCCCCCGGGCGGTGAGGAGAGTGTCATCCGCGTAGCAGACGACACTCGTGCCTCGGAGGAGAGTTCCCCGCAGGAGCCAATCATAGCCGACGTTCCAGAGGAGAGGTCCTAAGACAGACCCCTGTGGAACGCCGGCTTCAACGGCGTACCGCCGGACTCGGCCAGTCTTGTTTACCAGGAGGATCGCCCGATCCTCCAGGTAGCTGGCCAGCAGACTGCGCATGTACCGAGGCACTCCGTGGAATCGGAGCGCCTCGAGGATGGTGCAGTGGGGAACGGAGTTGAAGGCGTTGGCAATGTCGAATGACACAGCCAACAATCCGTCCCCCGCATCCATCGCCTCCTTCACCTGCCCCTTAAGGCAGGCCAGCGCGTCCACCGTGGACCGCTCAGCCCGAAACCCGAACTGAGCGTCCGACAAGTCCGGCCCGATACGCCGCAGATGGCCCTTCAGGCGGGCAGCGATTATCCCCTCGAACATTTTACCGACCTCATCGAGCAGAACGATGGGCCGGTATGCCGAGGGGGAGTCTGCTGGGCGGCCCTCCTTGCGGAGGAGGCACAGCTGCCCCTCCTTCCACGGTTTCGGGAACCTCCCAGACGCAAGGCATGCGCTGAAGAGGTCCCGAAACCTCTCCTCCATTTGAGTGGCGGCGATCGCCACCACTCTTGCCGGGACACCGTCGGGGCCCGGAGCTGTCTTCTTGGCGCGGATATGGAGAATCGCCGCGCCAAGTTCCGACTCCGTGACAGGAGGGGCCTCCTCTTCCTCCTCAGCTGGCGGAGCTGTCCCAAGCGGGGGGTCCATCACTGGTGGGGTGAAGTTGTCCCTGCACGGAAACAGGGACCGAACCACCCCATCCAGAAACGAGGGCTCGAGGGTCTCGGCAACGGGGGGACCAAAGGGGCGCAATTTGTTGCGCGCCGCCTTGTACGGTCTCCCGAAGGGGTCGTTGTCGAGACCCTCCAGCATCTCCGCTCTCCCCGAGTCTCTGGCGGCGGCGATGGCTCGGTCGAGGACCATTTTCGCCTCCAAGTACACCTCATAGAGGTGGTCCCCGACAGCCACATCCCGTCGACGCCGCCGCCGACTCCGCGTGTAGGCCCTCCTTGCCTCCACACACGCCGCTCGAAGCTCCGCCAGCTCCGCCGACCACCAGTACACGGCGCGTTTTGGTAGTGGTCGGCGAGACCGAGGCATGCTGGAGTTGCATACCTCGGTCAGAGACTCCCTGAGGTGCCCCGCCACGGTGTCCACGTCCAGACCGGCGGAAGACGGCGAAAGCCAGTCCTGGACGAACGCCGCCTCCCGCGCTGCCTCCCTGTCCAGGCGGGTGAGAGCCCACCGTGGGAACGGTGACGGCCCCGAGCGGGGCCGCGTCGCTCCGGGGCCACTGGTGGAGATGTCGAAACGCACGTAGCGGTGGTCTGACAAAGTCTCCACCAGGTCCACCCGCCAGTTCAGCACGCGCGCGGCTAACGCAGGGGTGGCGAAAGTGACGTCCACTATTGAGCCACCCTGCCGCCGCACGCATGTCTGGACGCTCCCTCTGTTCAAGAGGGAGAGTCCAGAGGAGGCCGCCCACATCTCCACTGCCCGCCCGCGGGCGTCGGTGGCCGGGGAGCCCCAGGTCACCGACTTGGCGTTCAGATCTCCCAGTACGGAGACCTGACGCGGCGCCGCCCTGCCGACCACGGCGGCCAGGACTCCGAGATAGTTCTCGAAGTCCTGAAGAGGGCGGTTTGGGGAGAAATAGACCCCCACAAGGGCTAAGTCTCCCCACGCGGCGGCCACGTATCCCGGTCCCTTCTCTAATAGCGAGAGGGGAGGGGAGTCTGTGGAAGACCGCGCCGCTAGTGCCACCGAGCCGTCCTCGTCACCCAGCCAGCTGCCGGGGATCGAGTAGGGCTCGGCGACCACCGCTACGTTCACCAACCACTCGGCCATGACCTGCACTACCAGGTCCTGGGCCGCTCTGCAGTGGTTGGTGTTCGTCTGGAGGATGCGGTAGTCGGAAATTGTTATTCCGACATCGCACCCCCCACCTCATTTACCGCCGCCACTGGAGCTACAGCGGCGACGACTGCGACGGCGGTGGCAACAGGGCGAACCTGCGCCGGCACCACGCCCTTCCTCACGGGGGGCTTGCAGCTCCTGCCCGTCATCCTGTGGTCCGCGGGGCGGCCACCGGCGGCACACGCCGCGCAGTGCGGCTTGGCGGCGGTGCAAGCGGCCCACCCGTGTCCCTCCTGCCCGCATTGAAAGCACGTGCCTCCCCAGTCGGACTTGGAGGGACACGTGGCTCGGGTGTGGCCGACCGCGAAGCACTTGAAGCAGCGGACAGGCTGGTCCTCAAGTGCCCGGACCACAGCCGAGCTGAAGCCCACCAGCAGCCGTCCCTTGGTCGCTGCAAGGACGGCCCCAGCCGCGGCGACTGGGCACTCGACGCGGATGATGCCCAAGCCGCGGCGGCCGGGCCTGATGACTCCACTCTTCACTGCGCCAGCTTCGCAGCCTCCAGCCGCCGCGACGGCCGCCACCACATCCTCTTTGGTGACCGAGTCATCCAGATCGGCCACCTCCAAGGCTGCGGTCTTAATTGGCCTGGCAACCTTGGCCACATCCGCGATGACCTCTTGCAACTTTGTTGCGAAGAGGTCCGCATTTGTGCCGCGCTTCTCCCCCGAGAACTCGAAAATTCGAGCCCCGGTTAGAGTTCGGCGGCACTTGATATTGCTGATCCCCAGCTGGGAGGGATCAGCATTAGTACGAGCCCGTCTTAGGACGGACTCATACGTTTCCCCACGCTCCGCGGCCTCCGGGGTGATGGTCACCACGACGGCCGCGGTTTTGGGAGGAACCAGCTTCCTCCCGCCGACCTTTTTCGCTGGAGGACCAGTCGCCGCGCTGGCGGGCTTGGGAGCCGACTTTTTCCCCTTCTTCCCTTTTTTGACCACTTCCGTCCACGGCTGGTTGGACGGGGTGGTGGAGGGAAGAAGGGCGTCTTCCTCCTGCAAGTTCTGGGAGGCTGCTGGAGCGGCAGAGGACCCAGACGCTCCCTCCGCGCTTGTGGTGGGGGCATGAGGAGCCGCCTTGGTCCTCTTGCCCTTGCCTTTGCCCTTGGCGGGCTGGGCATCCGATGCTGGGCCTGCTACAGGCGCAGGTTCCGGCTCCTTCGGCGGTGGACGCTTGTCCGCCGCTAGCGGCGGGCGCAGCCGCTTTTCCGGCAGGAGCCGGTCCTCGATGCCTGCGAAGCAGGCCCGGATGAAGGCCCTCTCCTCCATCACCACCCCGCGAATGGTGGCCTCAAGGCTAGCGGTTGAGGAGGTGGAGCCTCCTACCACCGGACCTGGGGCGGATTGGGCAGGCCTGGCCGTGGCCTCAGCCAGCTTCTGGTGCAGCTGGCTGACCTCCGCCTGCAGGCGATCCACCTTCGCCTGCAGCTGCCGCGTCTCGTCCGTGGCCGTGCGCTTGACCAGCTCTGTCACGATGCCGTGCATGCTGGCGGCACGGCATTTGAGGGCCTTCTGGAAGGTCCCCTTCAAATTGGAGGACTTTGAGGCGACCTCCAGGACCTCCTCCCTATCCTCCTGCGCCATGCGCTCCAGTTCCGCCAAGGAGTGGTCAGCGTACAGCACACTGGATGCGCCGTAGCCAGCCCTCGCCCTGGCAGCTTGCGCCTGCTGCTCCTTGGCGGCGACCCTCTCCTCCAGGTCTTGTTGGAGCTGCGCCCTCTTCGCCAGATTCAACTGGCGCTCGGCGTCCACCAAGCCCACACTGTGGGAAGAAGGCGCAGTAGAAGTCGAGGCCTTTCTAGACTTCGACTTCTTCTTCTCTGTAACGGACTCCGAGGAGCCCACGGACCTCTTCCGCTTAAAGCGGTCGCTCTCGGACGCCGACGTGTCCATGACGGAGTCGTCGGAGTCCGACAACTCGTCTGGCCTTCTGAATAATGAGCTGGCCGCAGATGGTGCGCGGTCAGCTTCCGACACGTGGCCCTGAGAAGGGCCGTTGGGTTGGCCCTGAGAAGGGCCGGTGGGTTGGCCCTGAGAAGGGCCGGTGGGTTGGCCCTGAGAAGGGCCGGTGGGTTGGCCCTGAGAAGGGCCGGTGTCACAGCGCACTTTAGCCACCGGTCTGCCACTCGTCTGCCACTACACGGAGGTCTGTGCGATACAGGCAAGGGTGCCCCCGCACCCGTTGCCTGCTGGCCTCCACCTGGGAGGAGTCGAAGGTGACTATCGTACTGACGTCTTCTTCGACCCCTCCTCCGCCTTCGGAGCGGCGCCTCGGCAGGATCAAGAGATCCTGAGCTCTAGCAGAGTGGTTGATATTGCCCTGGAGGAAATGGTACAGCGCCATTAAGCGCAATCCATCCCCTCCGCACCATTCCTAGGCCGGGAGTCGGCCGAAGGGCAGCCAGGCTGCGGGGGGGGTAAAGAGCCCCCGGCAGCCTTGGCAGCCCCTCTCTTCTTCTTCTTTGATGTGGCGGGTGCGCCACAGGCCTTTCCGCCCGCTCTGTGTCCGGCGGGCCTCCCCGCAGCTGTACAGAGGCTGCAGTTTGGCTCCGCGGAACACTGGGCCGCCTTGTGGCCGGCCTGACCGCAGCGATAGCACTGCTCGCTGCGGTCTATTTCGGCGGTGCACCGTGCCCTGACATGCCCAATGTCGAGGCAACGGTAGCACCGCAAGGCCTTGGGTTGCAGCTGCTTCACCCTCGCTGCCACCCACCCCACCAAAAGACGCCCAGCGTCGGCGACTTTGTTCGCCGCCGCCACCGGGCACCGCACCCAGATCGCGCCGAGCCCGGACGCATCGACGCGAACTTCCCCCGAACGGACGTCTTCGGGCGGACATCCACCGGAACGGGCGATGGCCGCCACGACCTCAGCCGGAGTTGTCGAGTCGTCCAGCCCGTCGACGCGCAGTTCCGCGGTCTTCATCGGCCTGGACACCCGAACGTCCTCCGGATTGAGGACCTCCCTCAGCTTGGCGGCCAGGACGTCCGCCCTTTCGCCGCTAGAGGCACCCGACACCTCAAGCAGTCGCGCCCCCGTAATCGCCTGCCTCACTCTGAGGCCAGACGGTATACCAAGGTCGGGGAACGCGACTTTGGCTTTTGCCTCTGTAAGGACCGCCTTATAAGAGACGCCCCTTTCGGCGGCTCCGGGCTGTAGCGTAATAACTACAGCCGCAGAGCGTGGGGCTCTCACCCTAGGCGGCCCTTGAGCCTTCTTGGGTGCCAGTGCCGGTGCTCCAGCGGGTACCGGTGGTGGCGGCGCCGTCTTCTTTTTACGGCGGCCCCTCTTGACGACCGTCGTCCAGGAGTCCTTGGTGGACTCGGGTGCGTTCGCCGAGGGAGCAGTCGCCGGTGGCGCGGCCGTCCGGGAAGTGGACGCGGACGTGCCCCCTTTGGTCTGCGCGGGACCCGGCTTAGCGGGCTCCTCCTTCCTCCTCCTATCCGCTGCGAGCGGTGGCCGGAGAGTCACTGCTGGGAGGAGCCTCGACTCCAGGCCCTGCAGACGGGCATTCATCATACCCCCACACTGCAGCATGCAGATGCGAACGATCTTCTCGATCTCTGCATCTGCAGGTGCGGGGGTACGGACCGATGACGGGGCCGAAACCTAACCTTTTTTTTTTTTTTTTTTTTTTTTTTGTCGCTGAGAAATGCTTTATGCATGCCCGGCTCGTGGGGGACGAGTCGGGGTATGTGGGACTCCCTGTCCTAGTGACAGTATACCCACTAAAACTCAGCGGTGTTCCCGCATCGCCGTGATGGGAGGGTCATGGGAAACCGGCTCAGCCTTTACATCCACGACCCTCCCGGCGCATGCCCGCCTAGCTGGCGGGCCCCGCATGCCCCCCGGGTTGGGGGGCTACGGGAATGGCCGGGAACACCTGGCCATTCCCGTCCGACACTGGTGGAGGTCTGTGCGATACAGGCAAGGGTGCCCCCGCACCCGTTGCCTGCTGGCCTCCACCTGGGAGGAGTCGAAGGTGACTATCGTACTGACGTCTTCTTCGACCCCTCCTCCGCCTTCGGAGCGGCGCCTCGGCAGGATCGTCCTCCCGAGCGCGCTCCGCCGCCTCCTTCTGGGACATGACGTGTTCGCAGAAGGAGGCGACTGCCGCCCAGGACCCCTCGTCCCTCAGCATGGCGTTAACCAAGCCGGGGAGCGAGAGGTCCGGTCCGATCGCCGCGACGAGACTGCGGCGCGGCTCTGACCACGACGGGCACACCTCCAGAGTGTGCTGTGCCACGTCCTCCGCCGCGCCACAGTCGCGGCACGACGGCGTCTCCTCCCGTCCGATACGGTGCAGGTACGATCCGAAGCAACCGTGTCCGGACAGCACCTGCACGAGACGGAAGGAGAGGAACCCGTGCGGACGCTCGAGCCAGTCTCGCAGCACTGGCCCAATCGCGTCGAGGGTTCGGCGGCCGAAGGCTGCGGTGGCGAGGTCCCCCGTCCAATGGACGACGATGGCGTCCCTCGCCTCCCGCCGGACGGCCTCCCGCTCTTCTGGAGCCGAGCGAACGCCCCTCGCTTTTCGCTCCGCCGTCCACTCATACACTCTGGCGAGCACCCACGCCTCGAGTTCCCAAGGAGGGGTGCTGGCCAGAGCGCATGCTGCCGCATAGCCCACCGTGCGGTAGGCCCGCGCCGCACGCTGGGCTATGGCCCTTTGAGGTGCCCGCAAGGCCGCGGCGTTCTCTCGTCTGTGGAGGGACTCCTCCCAGATAGGAGCCCCGTAGAGGGCCATGCTCCTCAAGATGCCGGCGTAAAGCTGCCGGCATCGCGCGCTGGGCCCCCCCAGGTTGGGAAGCAGCCACGAGAGAGCGCCCGCGGCCTTCAGCAGGCGCGACGACAGCCCGCTGAAATGCGGGCCGAAGCGCCACCTGCTGTCGAGTACAAGGCCCAGATATTTCATCTGGGCCTTCACCTCAATCCTGACGCCCTCCACGAAGATGTGGGCGTCAGGTGGTGGGTGGCGCTGCCGAGGGCCGTGGAAGAACACGGCCTCGGTCTTGTGCAGCGCCACCGTTAAACCGAGGCGGCGGATCCGCCCCGCGACCAAGGATCCGCCCGCCGAGGCCAGGTCGGCCGCCTCTCTGAAACTCTCCCCCCGGGCGGTGAGGAGAGTGTCATCCGCGTAGCAGACGACACTCGTGCCTCGGAGGAGAGTTCCCCGCTCGGAGGAGAGTTCCCCGCTCGGAGGAGAGTTCCCCGCGCCGAAACCTAACCTAACCTTTTTTTTTTTTTTTTTTTTTTTTTCCGGGGTGGAAAATCCTCATGGATGTCCTCCGCCCTGGGGCGGGCGGAGGGGTCTGTCAGACTCTTACTGACTAAAAACCACCCCGGTGTTCCAACTCACACCTACGCCGGGGGTCGCGGGAACTTGAAATCTTCCGCAACCCCCGGCTGGTGCCGGCCCGCCACTGCGGGCCTCCTCGCGGGTCAGGGGGGGGAGTGAGGTGTTTGACTCCCCCCGCGACGTCTCAGAGGGGCGCGCGTGGAACACTACGCGCCGCCACCTCGGGTCCTGATGTGTGGGGGGCGACGGACGTCCCCGAGTCCGTCACCCCTGGACCCATTTAGGGGGGCTGGAAGAGGGCGTTATCCGCCCTCCGCCGACGCCCGGTGCGCCTGCTGCGGGCCGGGTGAGTGGACGAGATCTCCCTCTCCCTTTCCGCAGCCTCCTTCTGCGAGACGACTGTCTCACAGTAGGAAACCACCGCGTCCCAGGACTCGCCGCCGCCGACCATCGCATTCACTACGGCCGGCAGCGACAAGTCACTGCCTACTTCTGAGATGAGGGCACGGCGCGGCTCCTCCCAAGCGGCACACTCTGCCAGCGTATGCCGCGCCGTGTCCTCCCGGCAGTCGACGCAGTGGTGACACCGGGCGTCCGGCTCCCTGTTTATGCGACACAGGTACTTCCCGAAGCAACCATGCCCCGAGAGCACCTGCGTCACCCGAAACGACAGGGAGCCGTGCCTCCTCCCGAGCCAGCGGTCGAGCACCGGCCGGACCGCCTCGACGATGTCGAGGCCGGCGGTAGGGCGTGAAAGCCTGTCCCGCCATTCCGCCACCAGGACCTCGCGAAGCTGAGACCGATGCAGCTCCATGTGTCGCTGCATCGGTCGCTCGCCCCGCGCCCTCGCTTCCTCGCGCCACCGATACGATGACGCGAGTACTTTCGCCTCTAGGTCCCAGGGCGGGGATCCGGCCAGTGCACAAGCCGCCTCGTAGGAGATCGTGCGATACCCTCTGATGACTCTGACGGCCATCGCCCTCTGCGGCTTGCGCATTACGGCGATGCTACCGGCCGTCAGGTCAGCAGCCCAGATCGGGGCCCCGTAAAGGGCCATCGATCGCACGATCCCCACGTAGAGCCGCCTACAAGCGGCGCTCGGGCCCCCCAGATTGGGAAGCAGCGTTGATAGCGCCCCAGCGGCGCCCAGCAACTTGGGCGCCAGCCGTCGGAAGTGGGGCCCGAAGTCCCACCGGCTGTCGAGCACCAATCCTAGGTACTTCATGGTGGACTCGACAGCGATCCGAGCCCCCCCGACCACGATGTGTGAGCCGGGTGACGGCGCCCGCCGGGGGCCATGAAACACCATGGCCTCCGACTTGCTGAGGGCCACCTCCAGGCCTAGGCGACGTATGCGGCCCACCACATGTGAGACCGCAGCCGTCGCCAACAACGCTGCCTCCCTGTGCGAGCTCCCCCGGGCAGTGACCAGCGTGTCGTCCGCATAACACGTCAGGTCTACCCCGGCACCGAGCTCGCCCCTCAGCACCCAGTCGTACCCGATGTTCCACAGGAGCGGGCCTAAAACCGAGCCCTGTGGAACACCGCACGACATGCGGCGCTGGTTTCCGCCATCACGTCCCATGTAGGTGACACACCTCTCCGACAGATAAGCCCCAACGATGTGGCGGAGGTAGGGAGGCACCCCATGATACCGCAGTGCCTCCCGAATACAACTCCAGGGCAGGGTGTTGAAGGCGTTGGAAATGTCCAAGGACACCGCCAACATCACCCCGCCCCGGGACACCGCTTCCTCCGCCAGGACTCTTACCCGCGACACAGCGTGGATCGTGGAGCGCCCATGCCGAAACCCGAACTGACTGTCGTCCAGGTCCGGCCCCTCTCTGCACAAGTGGCCGACGAGGCGGGCTGCGATTATCCGCTCAAACAGCTTGCCCACCTCGTCAAGCAGCACTATGGGCCGGTACGCGGACGGCGAGTCCGCAGGGCGCCCCGCCTTCCTGAGCAGGACCAGACGACCAGATTTCCACAAAGTGGGAAACTGGCCCTGCTCAAGGCACGCTGTGTAGAGTCCTCTCAGTTGGGGCTCAAGCTCCTTCAGAGCGAGGGCTAGCACGCAGCCGTGGATCCCGTCGGGCCCCGGAGCCACGTTCTTGGCCCGGAGCCGCATCACGGCTGCCCTCATCTCTGCCTGTGTCACCTCTGGGACGCTGATGGCGTTCTCCTCTGTAGACTCTGCGGCTGTGGGCAAAGCCATCGGCGGCGGAGTATGCTCCGCTCTCGCCGGGAAGAGGGCTGCGACCACCTCCTCCAGCAGCTCGGGTTGGAGACTCTCCGTAAGTGGAGGCGCCGCGGCTCGAAGTTTCCCTCGGACCGCGCGATAAGGGCGCCCCCACGGATCCCCGTCTAGAGTCTCCAACATCTCCTCCCTGGCTCGCGTCCTCGACTCACCGATGGCCAGCCACAGAGTCTGCTTGGCCGCGCGGTACACCTCATACAGCGCGGCCTCTTCGTCAGGGACCCGACGACGTCTCCTCCGGTACCGGATGTACTGGCGTCTAACCGCCACGCACGCGACGCGCATCTGCGCGATCTCGGCGGTCCACCAGTACACCTGGCGCCTTGCGGACTGTGCGTGAACCCGGGGCATGGACGCGTCGCAAATTTGCGTCATCGCCCCGCGGAACCACAGCGCCTCCTGCTCGACGTCGACGGGTCCGGTCGTTGCCGACTCCCGGCTCCAGGCCTGGACAATAGCGGCCTCCTCGAGAAGCTCCCTGTCAATGCGCTTACGCGCCCAGCGCGGACCGTCCGGTCGCGGGGCCAGTGGACTGCGGCCGCCGGCGGTCTGGGTGGAGACGTCGAAACGGATGTATCGGTGATCCGACAACGTCTCCACCTCCACGGCGACACGCCAGTCGCGGACACGGCTCGCGACAGCGGGGCTAGCGAACGAGACGTCCACTATAGACCCGCCCCGCTGCCGCACGCACGTGTGGACCGAGCCCCGATTTAGGACGGTCAAGCCAGTCGTGACCGCCCACTCCTCCAACACCTCGCCCCTAGCATCGGTCACAGGGGATCCCCACGCCTCAGACTTGGCGTTGAGATCCCCCAGCAACAGCACCGGGCGAGGGTGGAGTCGGCCCACGACGGCACCCAACTCGACAAGGAACCTCTCGAAGTCGGCGAGACTCTTGTTGGGCGAAAAATACGCACCAACCGTGCCAATGCCGTCCGCGAGGACGGCTACCCAGCCGTGACCTCGGGACGGGTTGACAAGAGCCCCGCCAATGATGGCCACCAAACCGTCCAAGTCTCCCACCCAGTTATCCCTGGGGGGGACAAAATACGGTTCGGCGACCACAGCCACGTGAATCGACCACTCTGCCATGCTCTGGAGCAAGAGATCCTGAGCTCTAGCAGAGTGGTTGATATTGCCCTGGAGGAAATGGTACAGCGCCATTAAGCGCAATCCATTCCCTCCGCACCATTCCTAGGCCGGGAGTCGGCCGAAGGGCAGCCAGGCTGCGGGGGGGGTAAAGAGCCCCCGGCAGCCTTGGCAGCCCCTCTCTTCTTCTTCTTTGATGTGGCGGGTGCGCCACAGGCCTTTCCGCCCGCTCTGTGTCCGGCGGGCCTCCCCGCAGCTGTACAGAGGCTGCAGTTTGGCTCCGCGGAACACTGGGCCGCCTTGTGGCCGGCCTGACCGCAGCGATAGCACTGCTCGCTGCGGTCTATTTCGGCGGTGCACCGTGCCCTGACATGCCCAATGTCGAGGCAACGGTAGCACCGCAAGGCCTTGGGTTGCAGCTGCTTCACCCTCGCTGCCACCCACCCCACCAAAAGACGCCCAGCGTCGGCGACTTTGTTCGCCGCCGCCACCGGGCACCGCACCCAGATCGCGCCGAGCCCGGACGCATCGACGCGAACTTCCCCCGTACGGACGTCTTCGGGCGGACATCCACCGGAACGGGCGATGGCCGCCACGACCTCAGCCGGAGTTGTCGAGTCGTCCAGCCCGTCGACGCGCAGTTCCGCGGTCTTCATCGGCCTGGACACCCGAACGTCCTCCGGATTGAGGACCTCCCTCAGCTTGGCGGCCAGGACGTCCGCCCTTTCGCCGCTAGAGGCACCCGACACCTCAAGTAGTCGCGCCCCCGTAATCGCCTGCCTCACTCTGAGGCCAGACGGTATACCAAGGTCGGGGAACGCGACTTTGGCTTTTGCCTCTGTAAGGACCGCCTTATAAGAGACGCCCCTTTCGGCGGCTCCGGGCTGCAGCGTAATAACTACAGCCGCGGAGCGTGGGGCTCTGACTCTGGGCGGCCCTTGAGCCTTCTTGGGTGCCAGTGCCGGTGCTCCAGCGGGTACCGGTGGTGGCGGCGCCGTCTTCTTTTTACGGCGGCCCCTCTTGACGACCGTCGTCCAGGAGTCCTTGGTGGACTCGGGTGCGTTCGCCGAGGGAGCAGTCGCCGGTGGCGCGGCCGTCCGGGAAGTGGACGCGGACGCGCCCCCTTTGGTCTGCGCGGGACCCGGCTTAGCGGGCTCCTCCTTCCTCCTCCTATCCGCTGCGAGCGGTGGCCGGAGAGTCACTGCTGGGAGGAGCCTCGACTCCAGGCCCTGCAGACGGGCATTCATCATACCCCCACACTGCAGCATGCAGATGCGAACGATCTTCTCGATCTCTGCATCTGCAGGTGCGGGGGTACGGACCGATGACGGGGCCGACGACGGGGCCGGTGGTGTCAGGGCAACGACGGGAGCGGAACCAGTGGCCGCAGGACGCCTCTGCTGCCATTCCGCCCTCTGCGCGGCAAGCTCCCGTTTGAGGTCCTCCAGCTCAGATCTGAGACGGCTGTTCTCCTCCCACAGCTTCGCCGTCTCGTCTGAGCTTGTGCGACTAAGGAGGACCCCAACTGCCTCCTTGATGTCGCCAGCCGCCTCCTTCAGAGCGCGCGTGAACGTGCCCTTCAGGCTGCCAGACTTTGTGGCAACCTTCATGACGACGTCCACGCCGTCCAAAACTTGGCGGCTCAGCGCCACCGCCGACAGGCTCTCCCCGGTAGCCGCCTGAGCAGAGCGTCGCTCTCGGGCCAGTCGAGCCATTTCGGTGACCTCGTCAGCCGCCACCGCCTTCCGCTGCATCCGCTTTGCGGAGCTCGCCTCCGCCTTGTTGCTTTGCAGCAACAGTGGGGACGCAGCGGAGTCTTCGCTCTTTTCCCCCGTCCCCTCACTTTCTGCGCTCCCCAGCTGCATCGGTACCGGCGTAGCGGGCCGCAAAAAGCGACCCCGTAAATCACGGTCCGGTAACCGCACTTTGCCAGCCACCGCACGACCCCGCCCCCTCTGCGCGGTACCAAATTTTGGTGCCGACAGATCCTCCTCGCTGGAAGAGAGCTCGCTGCGCGAGCGCTTCCCTCCCAGCTGCGTGTCCTGGTCGGACAGTCGGTCCTTTTCTGGACATGAGCCTCCTCGGCTGTTGTTGCCGTCAATGACGGCATGCGGCTTTGTTGCGTCGCACAGGCGCTCCAGGCTAACCCGGAGCTCCTTTTCTTGCGACGCAAGGATTGGTTGACGAAGGTCGGCGGTGGTCTGCCGACCTACGGGACTAGTGGTGCCCCCCCCAGATACGGTGGGGCTGCCTTCCGAAGAAGGGCGGGATTGTACCTCCTTGAGGAGGTTGCCCGCCTGGGGAATATTTCCAGTAGCCTTCATTTTCATGTTTTCCTTTTTAAGGGTGAGGTCCCTTTTCGCGCTAGCGACCGGATAACCCTCCGGCCATTCATCCCCTCGGCACGCTAGACCTTGGGATTGGGACTCCCTAATGTACGCCAACTCACCTCCCTCTGTAAGCAGAGGGGGGAGTAGACGTACGACCTACTGTAGCCCGGTTCCCTTCACCGACCATCATGGATGATCGGTGATTGGAACCATGACCCTTCCCCGTTTGTTGAGAATTCGCCGCCAGCCCCAAGTGTCCACCAAAACCTGGTGGGCACTTGGAGCCGACGTTGCCCAGGGTGCGCCACGGGGAGGCTTCTCAACATGCACCCCAAACCTAACCTAACCTAACCTAACCTAACCTTTTTTTTTTTTTTTTTTTTTTTTTCCGGGGTGGAAAATCCTCATGGATGTCCTCCGCCCTGGGGCGGGCGGAGGGGTCTGTCAGACTTTTACTGACTAAAAACCACCCCGGTGTTCCAACTCACACCTACGCCGGGGGTCGCGGGAACTTGAAATCTTCCGCAACCCCCGGCTGGTGCCGGCCCGCCACTGCGGGCCTCCTCGCGGGTCAGGGGGGGGAGTGAGGTGTTTGACTCCCCCCGCGACGTCTCAGAGGGGCGCGCGTGGAACACTACGCGCCGCCACCTCGGGTCCTGATGTGTGGGGGGCGACGGACGTCCCCGAGTCCGTCACCCCTGGACCCATTTAGGGGGGCTGGAAGAGGGCGTTATCCGCCCTCCGCCGACGCCCGGTGCGCCTGCTGCGGGCCGGGTGAGTGGACGAGATCTCCCTCTCCCTTTCCGCAGCCTCCTTCTGCGAGACGACTGTCTCGCAGTAGGAAACCACCGCGTCCCAGGACTCGCCGCCGCCGACCATCGCATTCACTACGGCCGGCAGCGACAAGTCACTGCCTACTTCTGAGATGAGGGCACGGCGCGGCTCCTCCCAAGCGGCACACTCTGCCAGCGTATGCCGCGCCGTGTCCTCCCGGCAGTCGACGCAGTGGTGACACCGGGCGTCCGGCTCCCTGTTTATGCGACACAGGTACTTCCCGAAGCAACCATGCCCCGAGAGCACCTGCGTCACCCGAAACGACAGGGAGCCGTGCCTCCTCCCGAGCCAGCGGTCGAGCACCGGCCGGACCGCCTCGACGATGTCGAGGCCGGCGGTAGGGCGTGAAAGCCTGTCCCGCCATTCCGCCACCAGGACCTCGCGAAGCTGAGACCGATGCAGCTCCATGTGTCGCTGCATCGGTCGCTCGCCCCGCGCCCTCGCTTCCTCGCGCCACCGATACGATGACGCGAGTACTTTCGCCTCTAGGTCCCAGGGCGGGGATCCGGCCAGTGCACAAGCCGCCTCGTAGGAGATCGTGCGATACCCTCTGATGACTCTGACGGCCATCGCCCTCTGCGGCTTGCGCATTACGGCGATGCTACCGGCCGTCAGGTCAGCAGCCCAGATCGGGGCCCCGTAAAGGGCCATCGATCGCACGATCCCCACGTAGAGCCGCCTACAAGCGGCGCTCGGGCCCCCCAAATTGGGAAGCAGCGTTGACAGCGCCCCAGCGGCGCCCAGCAACTTGGGCGCCAGCCGTCGGAAGTGGGGCCCGAAGTCCCACCGGCTGTCGAGCACCAATCCTAGGTACTTCATGGTGGACTCGACAGCGATCCGAGCCCCCCCGACCACGATGTGCGAGCCGGGTGACGGCGCCCGCCGGGGGCCATGAAACACCATGGCCTCCGACTTGCTGAGGGCCACCTCCAGGCCTAGGCGACGTATGCGGCCCACCACCTGTGAGACCGCAGCCGTCGCCAACAACGCTGCCTCCCTGTGCGAGCTCCCCCGGGCAGTGACCAGCGTGTCGTCCGCATAACACGTCAGGTCTACCCCGGCACCGAGCTCGCCTCTCAGCACCCAGTCGTACCCGATGTTCCACAGGAGCGGCCCTAAAACCGAGCCCTGTGGAACACCGCACGACATGCGGCGCTGGTTTCCGCCATCACGTCCCAGGTAGGTGACACACCTCTCCGACAGATAAGCCCCAACGATGTGGCGGAGGTAGGGAGGCACCCCATGATACCGCAGTGCCTCCCGAATACAACTCCAGGGCAGGGTGTTGAAGGCGTTGGAAATGTCCAAGGACACCGCCAACATCACCCCGCCCCGGGACACCGCTTCCTCCGCCAGGACTCTTACCCGCGACACAGCGTGGATCGTGGAGCGCCCATGCCGAAACCCGAACTGGCTGTCGTCCAGGTCCGGCCCCTCTCTGCACAAGTGGCCGACGAGGCGGGCTGCGATTATCCGCTCAAACAGCTTGCCCACCTCGTCAAGCAGCACTATGGGCCGGTACGCGGACGGCGAGTCCGCAGGGCGCCCCGCCTTCCTGAGCAGGACCAGACGACCAGATTTCCACAAAGTGGGAAACTGGCCCCGCTCAAGGCACGCTGTGTAGAGTCCTCTCAGTTGGGGCTCAAGCTCCTTCAGAGCGAGGGCTAGCACGCAGCCGTGGATCCCGTCGGGCCCCGGAGCCACGTTCTTGGCCCGGAGCCGCATCACGGCTGCCCTCATCTCTGCCTGTGTCACCTCTGGGACGCTGATGGCGTTCTCCTCTGTAGACTCTGCGGCTGTGGGCAAAGCCATCGGCGGCGGAGTATGCTCCGCTCTCGCCGGGAAGAGGGCTGCGACCACCTCCTCTAGCAGCTCGGGTTGGAGACTCTCCGTAAGTGGAGGCGCCGCGGCTCGAAGTTTCCCTCGGACCGCGCGATAAGGGCGCCCCCACGGATCCCCGTCTAGAGTCTCCAACATCTCCTCCCTGGCTCGCGTCCTCGACTCACCGATGGCCAGCCACAGAGTCTCCTTGGCCGCGCGGTACACCTCATACAGCGCGGCCTCTTCGTCAGGGACCCGACGACGTCTCCTCCGGTATCGGGTGTACTGGCGTCTAACCGCCACGCACGCGACGCGCATCTGCGCGATCTCGGCGGTCCACCAGTACACCTGGCGCCTTGCGGACTGTGTGTGGACCCGGGGCATGGACGCGTCGCAAATTTGCGTCATCGCCCCGCGGAACCACAGTGCCTCCTGCTCGACGTCGACGGGTCCGGTCGTTGCCGACTCCCGGCTCCAGGCCTGGACAATAGCGGCCTCCTCGAGAAGCTCCCTGTCAATGCGCTTACGCGCCCAGCGCGGACCGTCCGTTCGCGGGGCCAGTGGACTGCGGCCGCCGGCGGTCTGGGTGGAGACGTCGAAACGGATGTATCGGTGATCCGACAACGTCTCCACCTCCACGGCGACACGCCAGTCGCGGACACGGCTCGCGACAGCGGGGCTAGCGAACGAGACGTCCACTATAGACCCGCCCCGCTGCCGCACGCACGTGTGTACCGAGCCCCGATTTAGGACGGTCAAGCCAGTCGCGACCGCCCACTCCTCCAGCACCTCACCCCTAGCATCGGTCACAGGGGATCCCCACGCCGCAGACTTGGCGTTGAGATCCCCCAGCAACAGCACCGGGCGAGGGTGGAGTCGGCCCACGACGGCACCCAACTCGACAAGGAACCTCTCGAAGTCGGCGAGACTCTTGTTGGGCGAAAAATACGCTCCAACCGTGCCAATGCCGTCCGCGAGGACGGCTACCCAGCCGTGACCTCGGGACGGGTTGACAAGAGCCCCGCCAATGATGGCCACCAAACCGTCCAAGTCTCCCACCCAGTTATCCCTGGGGGGGACAAAATACGGTTCGGCGACCACAGCCACGTGAATCGACCACTCTGCCATGCTCTGGAGCAAGAGATCCTGAGCTCTGGCAGAGTGGTTGATATTGCCTTGGAGGAAATGATAGAGCGCCGTTATGCGCAATCCATTCCCTCCGCACCATTCCTAGGCCGGGAGTCGGCCAAAGGGCAGCCAGGCTGCGAGGGGGGTAAAGAGCCCCCGGCAGCCGTGGCAGCCCCTCCTCTCTTCTTCTTCTTCTTAGCGGGTGCGCCACAGGCCTTTCCGCCCGCTCTGTGCCCGGCGGGCCTCCCTGCAGCTGCACAGAGGCTGCAGTTTGGCGCTGCCGAACACTGGGCCGCCTTGTGGCCGGCCTGACCGCAGCGATAGCACTGCTCGCTGCGGTCTATTTCAGCGGTGCACCGTGCCCTGACATGCCCAATGTCCAGGCACCGGTAGCACCGCAAGGCCCTGGGCTGCAGCAGCTTGACCCTCGCCGCAACCCACCCCACCAACAAACGCCCACCGTCAGCGACCTTATTCGCCGCCGCCACCGGGCACCGCACCCAAATCGTGCCGAGCCCGGAAGCGTCGGCGCGAATCTCGCCCGTCCGGACGTCTTCGGGTGGACATCCACCGACTTTGGCAATGGCCGCCACGACCTCAGCTGGGGTCGTCGAGTCGTCCAGACCATCGACGCGCAACTCCACGGTCTTCATTGGCCTGGACACCCGGACGTCCTCCGGGTTGAGGACCGCCCTCAGCATGGCGGCCAGGATGTCCGCTTTTTCACCGCTGGAGACACCTGACACCTCGAGTAGGCGCGCCCCCGTAATTGCCGGCCTCATTTTGAAGCCGGACGGTGTGCCGAGGTCGGGAAACGCGACCTTTTCTTTCGCCGTTGTTAGGACCGCCTTATATGTGACGCCCCGTTCTGCGGCTCCGGGCTGCAGTGTAATTACTACAGCCGCGGTGCGTGGGGCTTTGACCTTAGGCGGTCCCTTCTTTGGTGCCGGTGCCGGTGCTCCAGCGGGCGCCGGTGGCGCTGTCTTCCTCCCGTGACGGCGGCCTTTTTTGACGACCGTCGTCCAGGCTTCCGTAGTAGGCCCGGACGCGGCCACCGGTGGTGCTGCTGGTGGCGCAGCTGGCGGCGCAGCCGCCCGGGAGGCGGGCACGGAAGTACCTTTCGCGGGCTTTTTAGTCCCCCTCCCAGACCGGCTCGACTCAGCCGCCGCCTCCTCCTCCCTCCGCTTGTCTGCAGCTAGTGGTGGGCGGAGATTTTGAGCCGGGAGGAGCCGGTTCTCTATCGCCTCCAGGCGGGCACACACCATCTTCCCACACTGCATCATGCAGATGCGCGCGATCTTCTCGACCTCCGCATCCGCAAGTGCAGGCGTCGAAGACGGGACCGACGACGACAGCGCCACGATGGAAGAGGAGCCGGCTGCCGCGGGAGCTGCACTCTGGGCGTCAACCTGCCGCTTGAGGTCCTCCAACTCGGATCGGAGACGGCCATTCTCCTCCCATAGCTTCGCCGTCTCCTCCGTGCTAGTGCGATTAAGGAGGACCTCAACCGCCTCCCTAATCCCATCCGCCGCTTCTTTAAGAGCACGCGTGAATGTGCCCTTCAGATTGCCCGACTTGGTGGCAACCTTCAGGACGACATCCACGATTCAGGACGGTCAAGCCAGTCGTGACCGCCCACTCCTCCAGCACCTCGCCCCTAGCATCGGTCACAGGGGATCCCCACGCCTCAGACTTGGCGTTGAGATCCCCCAGCAACAGCACCGGGCGAGGGTGGAGTCGGCCCACGACGGCACCCAACTCGACAAGGAACCTCTCGAAGTCGGCGAGACTCTTGTTGGGCGAAAAATACGCACCAACCGTGCCAATGCCGTCCGCGAGGACGGCTACCCAGCCGTGACCTCGGGACGGGTTGACAAGAGCCCCGCCAATGATGGCCACCAAACCGTCCAAGTCTCCCACCCAGTTATCCCTGGGGGGGACAAAATACGGTTCGGCGACCACAGCCACGTGAATCGACCACTCTGCCATGCTCTGGAGCAAGAGATCCTGAGCTCTAGCAGAGTGGTTGATATTGCCCTGGAGGAAATGGTACAGCGCCATTAAGCGCAATCCATCCCCTCCGCACCATTCCTAGGCCGGGAGTCGGCCGAAGGGCAGCCAGGCTGCGGGGGGGGTAAAGAGCCCCCGGCAGCCTTGGCAGCCCCTCTCTTCTTCTTTGTGGCGGGTGCGCCACAGGCCTTTCCGCCCGCTCTGTGTCCGGCGGGCCTCCCCGCAGCTGTACAGAGGCTGCAGTTTGGCTCCGCGGAACACTGGGCCGCCTTGTGGCCGGCCTGACCGCAGCGATAGCACTGCTCGCTGCGGTCTATTTCGGCGGTGCACCGTGCCCTGACATGCCCAATGTCGAGGCAACGGTAGCACCGCAAGGCCTTGGGTTGCAGCTGCTTCACCCTCGCTGCCACCCACCCCACCAAAAGACGCCCAGCGTCGGCGACTTTGTTCGCCGCCGCCACCGGGCACCGCACCCAGATCGCGCCGAGCCCGGACGCATCGACGCGAACTTCCCCCGAACGGACGTCTTCGGGCGGACATCCACCGGAACGGGCGATGGCCGCCACGACCTCAGCCGGAGTCGTCGAGTCGTCCAGCCCGTCGACGCGCAGTTCCGCGGTCTTCATCGGCCTGGACACCCGAACGTCCTCCGGATTGAGGACCTCCCTCAGCTTGGCGGCCAGGACGTCCGCCCTTTCGCCACTAGAGAGACTGACCCCTGTGGAACGCCGGCTTCAACGGCGTACCGCCGGACTCGGCCAGTCTTGTTTACCAGGAGGATCGCCCGATCCTCCAGGTAGCTGGCCAGCAGACTGCGCATGTACCGAGGCACTCCGTGGAATCGGAGCGCCTCGAGGATGGTGCAGTGGGGAACGGAGTTGAAGGCGTTGGCAATGTCGAATGACACAGCCAACAATCCGTCCCCCGCATCCATCGCCTCCTTCACCTGCCCCTTAAGGCAGGCCAGCGCGTCCACCGT
Source organism: Agrochola macilenta (assembly GCA_916701695.1). NCBI lineage: Eukaryota > Metazoa > Arthropoda > Insecta > Lepidoptera > Noctuidae > Agrochola > Agrochola macilenta. Next base: position 23,535,635 of record OU753561.1, on the reverse strand, counting down.
GGACCGCTCAGCCCGAAAACCGAACTGAGCGTCCGACAAGTCCGGCCCGATACGCCGCAGATGGCCCTTTAGGCGGGCAGCGATTATCCCCTCGAACATTTTACCGACCTCATCGAGCAGAACGATGGGCCGGTATGCCGAGGGGGAGTCCGCCGGGCGGCCCTCCTTGCGAAGGAGGCACAGCTGCCCCTCCTTCCACGGTTAAGGGTGAAGTTGTCCCTGCACGGAAACAGGGACCGAACCACCCCATCCAGAAACGAGGGCTCGAGGGTCTCGGCAACGGGGGGACCAAAGGGGCGCAATTTGTTGCGCGCCGCCTTGTACGGTCTCCCGAAGGGGTCGTTGTCGAGACCCTCCAGCATCTCCGCTCTCCCCGAGTCTCTGGCGGCGGCGATGGCTCGGACGAGGACCATTTTCGCCTCCAAGTACACCTCATAGAGGTGGTCCCCGACAGCCACATCCCGTCGACGCCGCCGCCGACTCCGCGTGTAGGCCCTCCTCGCCTCCACACACGCCGCTCGAAGCCCCGCCAGCTCCGCCGACCACCAGTACACTGCGCGTTTGGGTTGTGGTCGGCGAGACCGAGGCATGCTGGAGTTGCATACCTCGGTCAGAGACTCCCTCAGGTACCCCGCCACGGTGTCCACATCCATGCCGGCGGAAGACGGCGAAAGCCAGTCCTGGACGAACGCCGCCTCCCGCGCTGCCTCCCTGTCCAGGCGGGTGAGAGCCCACCGTGGGAACGGTGACGGCCCCGAGCGGGGCCGCGTCGCTCCGGGGCCACTGGTGGAGATGTCGAAGCGCACGTACCGGTGGTCCGACATAGTCTCCACCAGGTCCACCCGCCAGTTCAACACGCGCGCGGCTAACGCAGGGGTGGCGAAAGTGACGTCCACTATAGAGCCACCCTGCCGCCGCACGCATGTCTGGACGCTTCCTCTGTTCAAGAGGGAGAGTCCAGAGGAGGCCGCCCACATTTCCACCGCCCGCCCGCGGGCGTCGGTGGCCGGGTTGCCCCAGGTCACAGACTTGGCGTTCAGGTCTCCCAGCACGGAGACCTGACGCGGCGCCGCCCTGCCGACCACGGCGGCCAGGACTCCGAGAAAGTTCTCGAAGTCCTGAAGAGGGCGGTTTGGGGAGAAATACACGCCCACAAGGGCGAAGTCTCCCCACGCGGCGGCCACGTATCCCGGTCCCTTCTCTAATAGCGAGAGGGGAGGGGAGTCTGTGGAAGACCGCGCCGCTAGTGCCACCGAGTCGTCCTCGTCACCCAGCCAGCTGCCGGGGATCGAGTAGGGCTCGGCGACCACCGCTACGTTCACCAACCACTCGGCCATGACCTGCACTACCAGGTCCTGGGCCGCTCTGCAGTGGTTGGTGTTCGTCTGGAGGATGCGGTAGTCGGAAATTGTTATTCCGACATCGCACCCCCCACCTCATTTACCACCGCCACTGGTGCTACAGCGGCGACGACTGCGACGGTGGTGGCAACAGGGCGAACCTGCGCCGGCACCACGCCCTTCCTCACGGGGGGCTTGCAGCTCCTGCCCGTCATCCTGTGGTCCGCGGGGCGGCCACTGGCGGCGCACGCCGCGCAGTGTGGCTTGGCGGCGGTGCAAGCGGCCCACCCGTGTCCCTCCTGCCCGCATTGGAAGCACGTGTCTCCCCAGTCGGACTTGGAGGGACACGTGGCTCGGGTGTGGCCGACCGCGAAGCACTTGAAGCAGCGGACAGGCTGGTCTTCAAGTGCCCGGACCACAGCCGAGCCGAACCCAACAAGGATCCGTCCTTTTGTTGTAGCAAGGACGGCCCCAGCCGCGGCGACTGGGCACTCGACGCGGATGACGCCCATGCCGCGGCGGCCGGGCCTGATGGCTCCACTCTTCACTGCGCCAGCTTCGCAGCCTCCAGCCGCCGCGACGGCCTCCACCACATCCTCTTTGGTGACCGAGTCGTCCAGATCGGCCACTACGGCTACGGGAATGGCCGGGAACACCTGGCCATTCCCGTCCGGCACTGGTGGAGGCCTGTGCGATACAGGCAAGGGTGCCCCCGCACCCGTTGCCTGCTGGCCTCCACCTGGGAGGAGTCGAAGATGACTATCGTACTGACGTCTTCTTCGACCCCTCCTCCGCCTTCGGAGCGGCGCCTCGGCAGGGTCGTCCTCCCGAGCGCGCTCCGCCGCCTCCTTCTGGGACATGACGTGTTCACAGAAGGAGGCGACTGCCGCCCAGGACCCCTCGTCCCTCAGCATGGCGTTAACCAAGCCGGGGAGCGAGAGGTCCGGTCCGATCGCCGCGACGAGACTGCGGCGCGGCTCTGACCACGACGGGCACACCTCGAGGGTGTGCTGTGCCACGTCCTCCGCCGCGCCACAGTCGCGGCACGACGGCGTCTCCTCCCGTCCGATTCGGTGCAGGTACGATCCGAAGCAACCGTGTCCGGACAGCACCTGCACGAGACGGAAGGAGAGAAACCCGTGCGGACGCTCGAGCCAGTCTCGCAGCACTGGCCCAATCGCGTCGAGGGTTCGGCGGCCGAAGGCTGCGGTGGCGAGGTCCCCCGTCCAATGGACGACGATGGCGTCCCTCGCCTCCCGCCTGACGGCCTCCCGCTCTTCCGGGGCCGAGCGAACGCCCCTCGCCCTCCGCTCCGCCGTCCATTCATACACTCTGGCGAGCACCCACGCCTCGAGTTCCCAAGGAGGGGTGCTGGCCAGAGCGCATGCTGCCGCATAGCCCACCGTGCGGTAGGCCCGCGCCGCCCGCTGGGCTATGGCCCTTTGAGGTGCCCGCAAGGCCGCGGCGTTCTCTCGTCTGTGGAGGGACTCCTCCCAGATAGGAGCCCCATAGAGGGCCATGCTCCTCAAGATGCCGGCGTAAAGTTGCCGGCATCGCGCGCTGGGCCCCCCCAAGTTGGGAAGCAGCCACGAGAGAGCGCCCGCGGCCTTCAGCAGGCGCGACGACAGCCCGCTGAAATGCGGGCCGAAGCGCCACCTGCTGTCAAGTACAAGGCCCAGATATTTCATCTGGGCCTTCACCTCAATCCTGACGCCCTCCACGAAGATGTGGGCGTCAGGTGGTGGGTGGCGCTGCCGAGGGCCGTGGAAGAACACGGCCTCGGTCTTGTGCAGCGCCACCGTTAAACCAAGGCGGCGGATCCGCCCCGCGACCAAGGATCCGCCCGCCGAGGCCAGGTTGGCCGCCTCTCTGAAACTCTCCCCCCGGGCGGTGAGGAGAGTGTCATCCGCGTAGCAGACGACACTCGTGCCTCGGAGGAGAGTTCCCCGCAGGAGCCAATCATAGCCGACGTTCCAGAGGAGAGGTCCTAAGACTGACCCCTGTGGAACGCCGGCTTCAACGGCGTAACGCCGGACTCGGCCAGTCCTGTCTACCAGGAGGATCGCCCGATCCTCTAGGTAGCTGGCCAGCAGACTGCGCATGTACCGAGGCACTCCGTGGAATCGGAGCGCCTCGAGGATGGTGCAGTGGGGAACGGAGTTGAAGGCGTTGGCAATGTCGAATGACACAGCCAACAATCCGTCCCCCGCATCCATCGCCTCCTTCACCTGCCCCTTAAGGCAGGCCAGCGCGTCCACCGTGGACCGCTCAGCCCGAAAACCGAACTGAGCGTCCGACAAGTCCGGCCCGATACGCCGCAGATGGCCCTTTAGGCGGGCAGCGACTATCCCCTCGAACATTTTACCGACCTCATCGAGCAGAACGATGGGCCGGTATGCCGAGGGGGAGTCTGCCGGGCGGCCCTCCTTGCGGAGGAGGCACAGCTGCCCCTCCTTCCACGGTTTCGGGAACCTCCCAGACGCAAGGCATGCGCTGAAGAGGTCCCGAAACCTCTCCTCCATTTGAGTGGCGGCGATCGCCACCACTCTTGCCGGGACACCGTCGGGCCCCGGAGCCGTCTTCTTGGCGCGGATATGGAGAATCGCCGCGCCAAGTTCCGACTCCGTGACAGGAGGGGCCTCCTCTTCCTCCTCAGCTGGCGGAGCTGTCCCAAGCGGGGGGTCCATCACTGGTGGGGTGAAGTTGTCCCTGCACGGAAACAGGGACCGAACCACCCCATCCAGAAACGAGGGCTCGAGGGTCTCGGCAACGGGGGGACCAAAGGGGCGCAATTTGTTGCGCGCCGCCTTGTACGGTCTCCCGAAGGGGTCGTTGTCGAGACCCTCCAGCATCTCCGCTCTCCCCGAGTCTCTGGCGGCGGCGATGGCTCGGTCGAGGACCATTTTCGCCTCCAAGTACACCTCATAGAGGTGGTCCCCGACAGCCACATCCTGTCGACGCCGCCGCCGGCTCCGCGTGTAGGCCCTCCTCGCCTCCACACACGCCGCTCGAAGCCCCGCCAGCTCCGCCGACCACCAGTACACTGCGCGTTTGGGTTGTGGTCGGCGAGACCGAGGCATGCTGGAGTTGCATACCTCGGTCAGAGACTCCCTCATCAGCCCCGCCACCAGCTGTCCAGGCGGGTGAGAGCCCACCGTGGGAACGGTGACGGCCCCGAGCGGGGCCGCGTCCTTCCGGGGCCACTGGTGGAGATGTCGAAACGCACGTAGCGGTGGTCTGACAAAGTCTCCACCAGGTCCACCCGCCAGTTCAGCACGCGCGCGGCTAACGCAGGGGTGGCGAAAGTGACGTCCACTATTGAGCCACCCTGCCGCCGCACGCATGTCTGGACGCTCCCTCTGTTCAAGAGGGAGAGTCCAGAGGAGGCCGCCCACATCTCTACTGCCCGCCCGCGTGCGTCGGTGGCCGGGGAGCCCCAGGTCACCGACTTGGCGTTCAGGTCTCCCAGTACGGAGACCTGACGCGGCGCCGCCCTGCCGACCACGGCGGCCAGGACTCCGAGAAAGTTCTCGAAGTCCTGAAGAGGGCGGTTTGGGGAGAAATAAACGCCCACAAGGGCGAAGTCTCCCCACGCGGCGGCCACGTATCCCGGTCCCTTCTCTAATAGCGAGAGGGGAGGGGAGTCTGTGGAAGACCGCGCCGCTAGTGCCACCGAGTCGTCCTCGTCACCCAGCCAGCTGCCGGGGATCGAGTAGGGCTCGGCGACCACCGCTACGTTCACCAACCACTCGGCCATGACCTGCACTACCAGGTCCTGGGCCGCTCTGCAGTGGTTGGTGTTCGTCTGGAGGATGCGGTAGTCGGAAATTGTTATTCCGACATCGCACCCCCCACCTCATTTACCACCGCCACTGGAGCTACAGCGGCGACGACTGCGACGGCGGTGGCAACAGGGCGAACCTGCGCCGGCACCACGCCCTTCCTCACGGGGGGCTTGCAGCTCCTGCCCGTCATCCTGTGGTCCGCGGGGCGGCCACTGGCGGCGCACGCCGCGCAGTGTGGCTTGGCGGCGGTGCAAGCGGCCCACCCGTGTCCCTCCTGCCCGCATTGGAAGCACGTGTCTCCCCAGTCGGACTTGGAGGGACACGTGGCTCGGGTGTGGCCGACCGCGAAGCACTTGAAGCAGCGGACAGGCTGGTCTTCCAGTGCCCGGACCACAGCCGAGCCGAACCCAACAAGGATCCGTCCTTTTGTTGTAGCAAGGACGGCCCCAGCCGCGGCGACTGGGCACTCGACGCGGATGACGCCCATGCCGCGGCGGCCGGGCCTGATGGCTCCACTCTTCACTGCGCCAGCTTCGCAGCCTCCAGCCGCCGCGACGGCCTCCACCACATCCTCTTTGGTGACCGAGTCGTCCAGATCGGCCACCTCCAAGGCTGCGGTCTTAACAGGTCTGGCGACCTTTGCCACATCCGCTATGACCTCTTGCAACTTTGTTGCGAAGAGGTCCGCATTTGTGCCGCGCTGCTCCCGTCCCGTCCCGCGACGTCTCAGAGGGGCGCGCGTGGAACACTACGCGCCGCCACCTCGGGTCCTGATGTGTGGGGGGCGACGGACGTCCCCGAGTCCGTCACCCCTGGACCCATTTAGGGGGGCTGGAAGAGGGCGTTATCCGCTCTCCGCCGACGCCCGGTGCGCCTGCTGCGGGCCGGGTGAGTGGACGAGATCTCCCTCTCCCTTTCCGCAGCCTCCTTCTGCGAGACGACTGTCTCACAGAAGGAAACCACCGCGTCCCAGGACTCGCCGCCGCCGACCATCGCATTCACTACGGCCGGCAGCGACAAGTCACTGCCTACTTCTGAGATGAGGGCACGGCGCGGCTCCTCCCAAGCGGCACACTCTGCCAGCGTATGCCGCGCCGTGTCCTCCCGGCAGTCGACGCAGTGGTGACACCGGGCGTCCGGCTCCCTGTTTATGCGACACAGGTACTTCCCGAAGCAACCATGCCCCGAGAGCACCTGCGTCACCCGAAACGACAGGGAGCCGTGCCTCCTCCCGAGCCAGCGGTCGAGCACCGGCCGGACCGCCTCGACGATGTCGAGGCCGGCGGTAGGGCGTGAAAGCCTGTCCCGCCATTCCGCCACCAGGACCTCGCGAAGCTGAGACCGATGCAGCTCCATGTGTCGCTGCATCGGTCGCTCGCCCCGCGCCCTCGCTTCCTCGCGCCACCGATACGATGACGCGAGTACTTTCGCCTCTAGGTCCCAGGGCGGGGATCCGGCCAGTGCACAAGCCGCCTCGTAGGAGATCGTGCGATACCCTCTGATGACTCTGACGGCCATCGCCCTCTGCGGCTTGCGCATTACGGCGATGCTACCGGCCGTCAGGTCAGCAGCCCAGATCGGGGCCCCGTAAAGGGCCATCGATCGCACGATCCCCACGTAGAGCCGCCTACAAGCGGCACTCGGGCCCCCCAGATTGGGATGCAGCGTTGATAGCGCCCCAGCGGCGCCCAGCAACTTGGGCGCCAGCCGTCGGAAGTGGGGCCCGAAGTCCCACCGGCTGTCGAGCACCAATCCTAGGTACTTCATGGTGGACTCGACAGCGATCCGAGCCCCCCCGACCACGATGTGTGAGCCGGGTGACGGCGCCCGCCGGGGGCCATGAAACACCATGGCCTCCGACTTGCTGAGGGCCACCTCCAGGCCTAGGCGACGTATGCGGCCCACCACATGTGAGACCGCAGCCGTCGCCAACAACGCTGCCTCCCTGTGCGAGCTCCCCCGGGCAGTGACCAGCGTGTCGTCCGCATAACACGTCAGGTCTACCCCGGCACCGAGCTCGCCCCTCAGCACCCAGTCGTACCCGAGGCGTTGGAAATGTCCAAGGACACCGCCAACATCACCCCGCCCCGGGACACCGCTTCCTCCGCCAGGACTCTTACCCGCGACACAGCGTGGATCGTGGAGCGCCCATGCCGAAACCCGAACTGACTGTCGTCCAGGTCCGGCCCCTCTCTGCACAAGTGGCCGACGAGGCGGGCTGCGATTATCCGCTCAAACAGCTTGCCCACCTCGTCAAGCAGCACTATGGGCCGGTACGCGGACGGCGAGTCCGCAGGGCGCCCCGCCTTCCTGAGCAGGACCAGACGACCAGATTTCCACAAAGTGGGAAACTGGCCCTGCTCAAGGCACGCTGTGTAGAGTCCTCTCAGTTGGGGCTCAAGCTCCTTCAGAGCGAGGGCTAGCACGCAGCCGTGGATCCCGTCGGGCCCCGGAGCCACGTTCTTGGCCCGGAGCCGCATCACGGCTGCCCTCATCTCTGCCTGTGTCACCTCTGGGACGCTGATGGCCAATGAACTTAACCCTCAACAATTCAGCTTCCGACAACAAAAGGACACCACCCAGGCCATCCATGCAGCACTTAACTACTTACAGCACGCAAAACAAAATCACAAACTTGCAATAGCAATATCTTTAGATATAAGAGCGGCATTTGATAACGCTTGGTGGCCTGCCCTCTTTCATCGCCTTAAACACATTGGAACACCGCAAAACATCTATGGACTTATCAAAAACTACGTGCAGGACAGAACCGCTGTAAAACTCATGAATGGTTTAAATCGTATTTAACAAATAGAGAACATCAGGTCGCCGGTCATCAGGCCGGTGGTGTCAGGGCAACGACGGGAGCGGAACCAGTGGCCGCAGGACGCCTCTGCTGCCATTCCGCCCTCTGCGCGGCAAGCTCCCGTTTGAGGTCCTCCAGCTCAGATCTGAGACGGCTGTTCTCCTCCCACAGCTTCGCCGTCTCGTCTGAGAACCTAACCTAACCTTTTTTTTTTTTTTTTTTTTTTTTTTTTTTCCGGGGTGGAAAATCCTCATGGATGTCCTTCGCCCTGGGGCGGGCGGAGGGGTCTGTCAGACTCTTACTGACTAAAAACCACCCCGGTGTTCCAACTCACACCTACGCCGGGGGTCGCGGGAACTTGAAATCTTCCGCAACCCCCGGCTGGTGCCGGCCCGCCACTGCGGGCCTCCTCGCGGGTCAGGGGGGGGAGTGAGGTGTTTGACTCCCCCCGCGACGTCTCAGAGGGGCGCGCGTGGAACACTACGCGCCGTCACCTCGGGTCCTGATGTGTGGGGGGCGACGGATGTCCCCGAGTCCGTCACCCCTGGACCCATTTAGGGGGGCTGGAAGAGGGCGTTATCCGCCCTCCGCCGACGCCCGGTGCGCCTGCTGCGGGCCGGGTGAGTGGACGAGATCTCCCTCTCCCTTTCCGCAGCCTCCTTCTGCGAGACGACTGTCTCGCAGTAGGAAACCACCGCGTCCCAGGACTCGCCGCCGCCGACCATCGCATTCACTACGGCCGGCAGCGACAAGTCACTGCCTACTTCTGAGATGAGGGCACGGCGCGGCTCCTCCCAAGCGGCACACTCTGCCAGCGTATGCCGCGCCGTGTCCTCCCGGCAGTCGACGCAGTGGTGACACCGGGCGTCCGGCTCCCTGTTTATGCGACACAGGTACTTCCCGAAGCAACCATGCCCCGAGAGCACCTGCGTCACCCGAAACGACAGGGAGCCGTGCCTCCTCCCGAGCCAGCGGTCGAGCACCGGCCGGACCGCCTCGACGATGTCGAGGCCGGCGGTAGGGCGTGAAAGCCTGTCCCGCCATTCCGCCACCAGGACCTCGCGAAGCTGAGACCGATGCAGCTCCATGTGTCGCTGCATCGGTCGCTCGCCCCGCGCCCTCGCTTCCTCGCGCCACCGATACGATGACGCGAGTACTTTCGCCTCTAGGTCCCAGGGCGGGGATCCGGCCAGTGCACAAGCCGCCTCGTAGGAGATCGTGCGATACCCTCTGATGACTCTGACGGCCATCGCCCTCTGCGGCTTGCGCATTACGGCGATGCTACCGGCCGTCAGGTCAGCAGCCCAGATCGGGGCCCCGTAAAGGGCCATCGATCGCACGATCCCCACGTAGAGCCGCCTACAAGCGGCGCTCGGGCCCCCCAGATTGGGAAGCAGCGTTGATAGCGCCCCAGCGGCGCCCAGCAACTTGGGCGCCAGCCGTCGGAAGTGGGGCCCGAAGTCCCATCGGCTGTCGCGCACCAATCCTAGGTACTTCATGGTGGACTCGACAGCGATCCGAGCCCCCCCGACCACGATGTGTGAGCCGGGTGACGGCGCCCGCCGGGGGCCATGAAACACCATGGCCTCCGACTTGCTGAGGGCCACCTCCAGGCCTAGGCGACGTATGCGGCCCACCACCTGTGAGACCGCAGCCGTCGCCAACAACGCTGCCTCCCTGTGCGAGCTCCCCCGGGCTGTGACCAGCGTGTCGTCCGCATAACACGTCAGGTCTACCCCGGCACCGAGCTCGCCCCTCAGCACCCAGTCGTACCCGATGTTCCACAGGAGCGGGCCTAAAACCGAGCCCTGTGGAACACCGCACGACATGCGGCGCTGGTTTCCGCCATCACGTCCCATGTAGGTGACACACCTCTCCGACAGATAAGCCCCAACGATGTGGCGGAAGTAGGGAGGCACCCCATGATACCGCAGTGCCTCCCGAATACAACTCCAGGGCAGGGTGTTGAAGGCGTTGGAAATGTCCAAGGACACCGCCAACATCACCCCGCCCCGGGACACCGCTTCCTCCGCCAGGACTCTTACCCGCGACACAGCGTGGATCGTGGAGCGCCCATGCCGAAACCCGAACTGACTGTCGTCCAGGTCCGGCCCCTCTCTGCACAAGTGGCCGACGAGGCGGGCTGCGATTATCCGCTCAAACAGCTTGCCCACCTCGTCAAGCAGCACTATGGGCCGGTACGCGGACGGCGAGTCCGCAGGGCGCCCCGCCTTCCTGAGCAGGACCAGACGACCAGATTTCCACAAAGTGGGAAACTGGCCCTGCTCAAGGCACGCTGTGTAGAGTCCTCTCAGTTGGGGCTCAAGCTCCTTCAGAGCGAGGGCTAGCACGCAGCCGTGGATCCCGTCGGGCCCCGGAGCCACGTTCTTGGCCCGGAGCCGCATCACGGCTGCCCTCATCTCTGCCTGTGTCACCTCTGGGACGCTGATGGCCAATGAACTTAACCCTCAACAATTCAGCTTCCGACAACAAAAGGACACCACCCAGGCCATCCATGCAGCACTTAACTACTTACAGCACGCAAAACAAAATCACAAACTTGCAATAGCAATATCTTTAGATATAAGAGCGGCATTTGATAACGCTTGGTGGCCTGCCCTCTTTCATCGCCTTAAACACATTGGAACACCGCAAAACATCTATGGACTTATCAAAAACTACGTGCAGGACAGAACCGCTGTAAAACTCATGAATGGTTTAAATCGTATTTAACAAATAGAGAACATCAGGTCGAAATTGAATTTTATAATGAAAATACCAAAGAGATACAAAATATTCAGTCTGATAGTAAAGCAATTAACGCCTCTATTCCCCAAGGAACTGTAATTGGATGCCTGCTTTTTCTTATTTACATAAACGACCTTCCAAAAACCATAGAAGGGCCGTGTGTGTTGTTTGCTGACGATATATCGCTTCTAACTTCATGCCGGAACAACGTAGGCTTGAGCGAGGACCTAACCACTATACTAAATAAATCAATAACTTGGATGAACGACCATAACCTCGAAATTAATTTCTCTAAATCTAAAATAATTCCCTTCCACCCCCGACAAAAAGCCCCACTAGACATAAATTTCACTTACAACGGAAAAACAATAGAAGTCGTTCATGAATTTACTTTACTTGGCCTGGATATAGACACAAACATTAATTGGAAATCACACATTAAAAAGATAAAATCCAAACTATCCAAATTTGCATACGCCCTTCGTGAAGTCAAAAAGACCACTAACCTTAAAACTGCACTTGTTACATATTATGCGTACGCACATGCATGGCTCAGCTACGGCGTAATATTGTGGGGAAACAGCACAGATGCACCGACACTTTTCACATTGCAAAAAAGATTAATAAGAATCCTTGTAAATATAGAAGACACCGACAGTTGTAAACCTCATTTCCAAGAAAATAAAATACTTACCCTCCCTTGCCTATACATTCTAGAAATATGCAAATTCGTTCGAAATTACCAGCACTTTTACACGACAAGAGAAAACATACAGTCTAAATATACATTACGCCATAAAAATAGGTTAAACTTACCAGGTTCTAAGTTAAAAATGCATTCAACAAGTACACTAGTCATGTCAATTAAAATATTTAATAAATTACCAGAATTAATAAAAAATGAACAAAAATTGAATACATTTATAAACAAATTAAAACTATTCCTATTAACTAAATGCTATTATGATATCAATGATTATTTAAATGACAAATTTTAATTTACAAGTTTTATAAAATAATAAGTGATCAAACGAACTTACCTGTTGTGAAGTTCGATCATTATTATACGAAGGGCTTCGTTCGAAGATATAACATTTACCATGCAGCGTCGTTACGCTAGTCGACAACCAATCGCATATTTAGAGCTGAAAGCAAAAACTAAACGCACAAGTGTAGCTATTCCGCTCTATACGTCATCTGTCATTATTTTAGAGTAAGAAGAGAATCTCAATTTTTCTGGGGTAGGGTAGGGAGGGTCCCTATATCTTCGAACGAAGCCCTTCGTATAATAATGATCGAACTTCACAACAGGTAAGTTCGTTTGATCACTTATTATACTTCAGGCTTCGTTCTCGATATAACATTTACCATGCAGATGTTAAGAGTTTATGAGGAAAATTGAGATTCCAAACATGAAATTATAAATAAATTGTATTCCAATAAAAAATTAAAATCTTTTAGTTTTTAGACACAAATGACATAATAAAATGGCAATAACAGATAAACAGTCTCATTCATCTTACTATTGGACTCATTGTCCAACATAATTATACTGAAACAAGTTACCATAATAGATATACAATCAAATTATTCATCATAATAATGAACTTCTTGTCTAATTTTATTTTCATACTTTTTAAGGCACGTATAATTATACGTAATATTCATAATACTTAATTAAGTATTTTTTGTCCAGCATTAAGCACAGCATGAGCAAATCTGTTTGAATTAACCTATTATAAAATCTACCGAAAGGTGGAAGAGCACAATTCTTTTTTTTTTTTTTTTCAGCCTCCTGTTTGCCTTATTACATTTAATTACACTCCCTTAGCATTAGTAGTGGATGTCGAGGCATGTCTAGTACTATGTCCTGAAAGATACTAATATCTATGATGCAAACAGAGAGAAGGTATATTGACCTATATTATAGAGATGGTGATAGTAGAGGCAGAAACATGTTTGTTACAACACGTTTGGGCTTACACAATGAAAGTATTAAGTTAGTATTATTTCCCCTAATGCTCTGAGTATACCTAGTTAATTTAATCACGTAATGCTACTAGCTGGACCAATTTCGGTCTTTTCAAAGAAAGGTAACCAGAGGTTCTGTTGGCTTCGACCGAGACCAAATGTTTTAATAGTATCTTTAAATGTGGGTACTGAATAGCTCCCATTTGGTTACTATGTATATGACATGGCAGTCATATTATCAACATGTAACAATATGTATATATTTTTGTAATAGAAATGTGCATGATTTACTGTTGTTAGGTATTTTAATAAGAGACAAAGGCTGTGCTGTACAGCCCATACTGTAAAAATATAGTTTTTATTTTTATTTGTATTATTTAAGATTTTTTGATACTTGGCCCCAGGTGGTTTGATTTTTTATAGAAACCTTGAAGTAGCCTCTTGATGCGGTCATCACCCCCATTTTTGAGTCTATTATTATAGCAAGAGCTGACTTATGTAAATTTAAGGATCCCATAAAAGGTCGTTAATTGAATTGCTTGGTTAAAAAAAAATACATAATAATTATTGGTATAGATGGTGTTAATGGATCTATAAGTACCTACTTTGTTTTTCCAAATGGCCCACCATAATTTATACGTGATTTTGTATATTAGCCATGCCATCCTGATAATATCCCAGTGGACATGTAGAGGGTGGTTCTGTCAGGCTTATGACGGCCAGTATGGCATAACCATATTGCCTGTCGCTTCACCATTCTTATTTTTTGGTAAACATCTTAATAATAGACTAAATGGGCATAAAAAGGCGAAAAAACAAAAAGAAGAAAAATGTCGTTCGTCCAAGACACGGTAAAAGCATCTATATTCATTGCATCTGGGCCGGTTTCCAGGAAATGTAAGATTTTAATTAATGTAAGATTTTAATTAATGTGAGATTTTTCATTAATTCTTGAAGCAAAAATCAATTCCTATCAGGTTGACCAAACTGAGTCACAATGGACTGGAATGTGGAGGTATTAATTTCCCACTTTATGTCAGGATTGGCTGTACCTATGTGATTCTTCACCTGTAATATTGAACTTCTTGTTCATTGTTATTGCTTGATTATTTGTAAGAAGCAAATAGTCAAATTTGTCTATCATCACACCATTGTGCATTGCCATTATTCTTCTGGCAAAGTTATTTTATTAATATTGTTTATTTTTAAACAAACATTTAACACACAAACAAGGGTAAAATATGTTGAGTATTTCTAGATACTTATAATTTTTCAGTCTCTTTCCAGAGCCTGTGAACCATATTATCATTACAAACGGTCCCCCACCCATTTCTTGACACATCTGTAAATATTTTCAAGTCATATTTTGTGTCTGCTATACTTTTGTGTAAACTATTGATATTATCAGCCCACTGCTGTTGGTCTAGTTTAATATCTGGGTGAATGATAATCCTTTATCATATTGCCTTTACTTTAAAGTAAACCATGATATTTATGGTTATATGATTATATTTAATGTTCTAATAGTTTTGTGTAAAGCCAAACATATGTACTTGCCAGGCATGTGGCAGTCAATTTTCCTATTAACTGAGCAAGGTCTTGAATACTACAATTCTATTTTTTCCAATTTAATACTACAATTCTGTTTTTTCCAATATTTGTCAATGGATTTTTATTTTACAAAACCTGAAAACTGACAGCACTGTGCTGGCCTAAATATACTATTTTCAAAATTTATAACAAATGTGGAATTTTAGGAAATAGCAATTGTTTCAATAACATCTTTCAAACATGTTTATAATCAGAACCAATGCTCAAGAGGTAATCAAAGTATCGTACTGATTTGTGACCTATAGATTTTTAAATTATGTAACCACTGCTCTCATAATCTTAGAGAACACAAGACATATGGGAATGTATTAAATTCGTATAATTTATCATACTGAAGCCATCAATACTTCCTCTGAGCCGGATTAATATTTACCAATAAAGAGAACTCTTTTAAATCAATAAATTCTAAAAGAATTAGAGCTACTAGAATTAGTTCTGTGATCTTCCATTTTAAAATGGCATGTATCAACAAAGTTATGAGGTTTAGAATAAATAATTTGTTACCATTCAGTTTTGGAATCAAAACACTTTAGATATGAATTGGTATTCACATGGTGTGCAAGGAGAAATCGCACCTAATGCCAGCAATTTAATAATGGCTGTATGCATATCAGGATCATTTAAAATATAATTTTATAATGACTTTTCAGATTGTGACTGATCAGGTGTATCAGTAAAAAGTATTGAGAATCCATGTGACATGTTTCAATATTGAAACATTATCACAGATGCTTTGCCAACAAGGCAAATTATTTAATCTTCTAGCATGACTAACCTTTAGCATCGAGCACGAGTCTTGTCCTGTGGTGGTGGGGCTTTGGGCTTTCTCACAGTGTACTGTGGCTGGTACTGGTTGTATTGTTGTTTGATATTTTCTTGCTTGTTATGAGGTCAGTGGTTTCTTGTGTCACAGTTTCAAATTTATCCTCTGTTGGGTGTAATGAAGTGAACCACTCAAGTGTCCCTGACGGGTTGTGGTAAAAGTAGTTGGCTTTTTAGTTTTATCAATTGACCTGTTTTTGGCAAGACTCTTTTATCTTTTTAGATAGGTTGTTACCATAAAGGTAAGATAGAGTTTTGTTACCATAAAGGTGATTATCTCTGTAAGTCTGTTAACATCCTCCCAGTAGACAGTACTGGACACTCACTGAGCTGAGCAATCTCTATCATTATTGTTGTTATTGATTAACATTGATAATGCATCACCTAAAATGGTGAGTCCTTTCTTCAAAATGGTATTCCAAATACAAGCTAAGTCGTTATTCGTTATTAAGTCGCTCTTATAAATGCTTATTAATGCATCAAATCTCATAATGCTTGCAGCACTTCCAGGGATAGAATATTAGTAGGCTGTGTCTAGCACAGGTGCTGGGTCAGGCTCAGGTAGAGCGTTAGTTACAGTCATGGCTGTATTAGTGTTATCCTGGTTTGTGTCCAATGTAATCGGTGGTCCAACACAGTCATCAAGTACCTAGGTTCCTAGTTCAATTACTACTTCTTTTATTTCATAATTTTTGCGGTCTGCAAAATCATAGAATTGACCCTGATAATGTACCATAATATACATACCTAACCGTAGCCTCGGTCAGCGGGTCGTCTTAGTGGTGGATTTGTAGCTTCTCGGAATACACCATTAAAATAGGTAAATGATAAAACTCGTGCGTTTATCTCGTAAACGCCCCGAAGTATTTGTTCGCGTCAATGCATCTCGTACATTACCCGCGTGGTGCAATAAATATTATAAGCCATGTAAAACACGTTTTACTGTATAAAACGTTTAAAACAATGATAAAACTCGTGCGTATATCTCGTAAACGCCCCGAATTATTATTTCGCGTCAATGCATCTCGTACATTACCCGCGTCGTACAATAAATATTGTTTAAAAGGCATGTGAAAGACGTTTTACTGTATAAAACGTTAAAACAATGATAAAACTCGTGCGTTTATATCGTATACGCCCCGAATTATTTGTTAGCGTCAATGCATCTCGTACATTACCCGCGTGTTACAATAAATATCGTATTTAAGCCCTGTGAAACACGTTTTTACTATATAAAACAATTGTTTTATCTGGTGTAGAAAAAAGGACGACTCTGATGAATCGGCGTTGTACCGGAGTCGCTTCATGTAATCTTCGGATTTTTTGAAGATGATATTATTTCCATGTTTTCGTTTCGGCATGATAACTTATGCCAACTTTAAACACACTTTAAACTCGTTTTTAAACACTTAAATCAATATTTTTTGGGAATTACAGCGTACTGGTTGCCGCGCAAACGTAAAGAATGACAGATGACGTATAGAGCGGAATAGCTACACTTGTGCGTTTAGTTTTTGCTTTCAGCTCTAAATATGCGATTGGTTGTCGACTAGCGTAACGACGCTGCATGGTAAATGTTATATCGAGAACGAAGCCTGAAGTATAATTACAATAAATAGGTACTAACTAAGTAAACAAAATTAAAAGCCCTCTTCCTCTCTCCTACTTTTGCTGTGCCCGACAGGGTCCACAATGATCATATTATTTTGTTAAACCTACCACCTAAGTTCACATGTGGAAGCAATAAATATATTGAGTATTGAGTATTGAGTATTGAACCGCTACGCTGGACCACGCGGGAGTCCGAGTGCGCAAAACACTGACAAAGGGTTGCATCCAAGGATCCGCGTGTGGCCCAGTCTTATGGAACCTGATCCTGGATGAGCTCTTGGACATGCAACTGCCATCGGGCTGCCACATACAAGCCTTCGCTAATGACGTCCTGCTGGTGGTTACAGCGGATAAAACCGAATCTGTGGAGCAACTCGCCAACAACATCCTCGCCAACATCAGCGAATGGGGCAAACGCGTGAAACTGACCTTTGGCCCGGCAAAAACGTCTTCGGGCGGACATCCACTGGAACGGGCGATGGCCGCCACGACCTCAGCTGGAGTTGTCTAGTCATCCAGCCCGTTGACGCGCAGTTCCGCGGTCTTCATCGGCCTGGACACCCGAACGTCCTCCGGATGGAGGACCTCCCTCAACTTGGCGGCCAGGACGTCCACCCTTTCGCCGCTAGAGGCACCCGACACCTCAAGCAATCGCGCCCCCGTAATCGCCTGCCTCACTCTGAGGCCAGACGGTATACCAAGGTCGGGGAACGCGACTTTGGCTTTTGCCTCTATAAGGACCGCCTTATAGGAGACGCCCCTTTGGACGGCTCCGGGCTGCAGTGTAATAACTACAGCCGCAGAGCGTGGGGCTCTCACCCTAGGCGGCCCTTGAGCCTTCTTGGGTACCTGTGCCGGTGCTCCAGCGGGTACCGGTGGTGGCGGCGCCGTCTTCTTTTTGCGGCGGCCCTTTTTCACGACCGTCGTCCAGGAATCCGCGGTGGACCCGGACGCGTTCGCCGAGGGAGCGGTCGCCGGTGGCGCGGCCGTCCGGGAAGTGGACGCGGACGTGCCCCCTGCAGGCTTTTTGATCTGCGCGGGACCTGGCTTAGCGGGCTCCTCCTTCCTCTTCCTATCCGCAGCGAGCGGTGGCCGGTGAGTCACTGCTGGGAGGAGCCTCGACTCCAGGCCCTGCAGACGGGCATTCATCATACCCCCACACTGCAGCATGCAGATGCGAACGATCTTCTCGATCTCTGCATCTGCAGGTGCGGGGGTACGGACCGATGACGGGGCCGACGACGGGGCTGGCGGTGTCAAGGCAACGACGACGGAAGCGGAACCGGTGGCCGCAGGACGCGTCTGCTGCCATTCCGCCCTCTGCGCGGCAAGCTCCCGCTTGAGGTCCTCCAGCTCAGATCTGAGACGGCTGTTCTCCGACACTTGTGGAAAAACGAATCGCAACGGACAAGTGCAAAAGCGAATGGCAACGGACAAGTGGAAAAACGAATCGCAACGGACATGTGGCAAAACGAATCGCAACAAAATTTTTACTTGAATTTTTACGGGCAGGTTTTCAAATTAGACAAGTACATTAACAATCGTTAATATAGCGATTCGTTTTGCCACATGTCCGTTGCGATTCGTTTTTCCACTTGTCCGTTGCCATTCGTTTTTCCACTTGTCCGTTGCGATTCGTTTTTCCACAAGTGTCAGTTGAAGTTTCACTTCTACTATGTATCCCAGCACACATTTCGTTTTTTTTTCATCAAACCTATTCGTGTGGCTTATTTATGGATAGGTCTTCAAAAATGATATTGAGGTTTCTAATATATTTTTTTTCTAAACTGAATAGTTTGCGCGAGAGACACTTCCAAAGTGGTAAAATGTGTGTCCCCCCGCCCTGTAACTTCTAAATTATGAGAATGATAAAACTAAAAACAATAATTATATATGATGTAAGTACATTAATATGTAAACTTCCACCGAAAATTGGTTTGAACGAGATCTAGTAAGTAGTTTTTTTTTTAAACCGCCATAAATCGTAAACCACAATTTACCTTTCATTCAATCAACTCAAATATTAAAAAAATTAAAAGGAAAGCTATCAGAGCTAAGTAGGCTGTACTTACCGGTTAACGACCTAATAATCAACCAACTAAAATTTGCGGTTTGAAAAACATGATCTCCCATACATTCCGTATGGGAGAACATGTTTTTCAACTACAATGTTAAGTTTGTTCTTGGGATAAATTCATCCCAACTACGGAACCCTTCATTGTGCGTGGTCCGACACGCACTTGGGCGGTTTTATATCGCTCGTAGAGGTATTTTACGTCGGGTAGGTACATTGAGTGGACCCTCTTTGTAGTACTTTACACGAAATATTTTTGTTGGGATTATAAATTATGTATCTAGATTGCAGTCATAACCTCTTTTATATTTAGACGTTTGCCATCATATGGATTTATGGGTTGCTTCACCTGACTTGTCATGGTGATACAATGTTGTTTATTTACAAATCTCGTGTGAAGCGATTGTGTTATCGAATGAATAAAATTTAACAATGACCCTGTTGCCACAAAAATACGTGTCAAATTACACAACTAGCACAGCACAGAGAGGAGTAGAAGCTAAAGAAATCGAATTGGCAAATACGAATTTGGGTAAGGCTAACATAGAGCTTATCACTGTAATTTCCATGACGCAGTCTGTCTAGTTCTTGCTCTTTCGTTATTAATTTTATTATTATATATTACGTAGGTGTTTGCATCAATGTTTAAGTGGATTGTTTTTAAATGTCGGTTGACAGAGCTGGACATGTCTGTGTCGACGCACTTCCCGGCGGAGAGCAGCGCAGGTTCGGGCGGGCGTGCGGTGGACGCCGGACCTCACCTCGCTTCCAATGACGACACCGGCTCCTACTTGCAGGTTTCCACATCCTCGGAGCAGTTGTGCACACCGAAATGTTCTAACCAGTTCTAACTAATGGGCGGAAAACCCGTTCTGAAGCTATATAGCCCGAAGAATTGCCAAACTTAAGTGGCAATAGGCAGGGCACATTGCTCGTAGAACATATAACCGCATGGAGCCGAAAGTTTCTGGAGTGGCGACCGCGTACCGAGAGACGTAGCGTTGGAAGCCTCTCACAAGGTGGACCGATGACCTAAGGCCGCAGGAATCCACTGGATGCGGGAAGCACAGAACCGGCGAAGTGGAGGTGCTTGGGGAGGCCTATGTCCAGCAGTGGACGTCTTTCGACTGTAATTTTGAAGTAGGTACTACGGGCACTTCAGATCACCGTTTCTCGGTTTCGGATCGGATGCAGTTTCAAAGTACCTAATTAGGAAAAAACTCAATTTCTCTCTTGAATAGTCAATTCGTAGTAAACCTATTTATAACGTTGACATAGAAATATTAATTCATCTAATTTAATCTAAGAATTTAATTTATTATATTTGGTTATTTTTTTATGCTGCTTCAGAGTTATCCTAATCTCGTACTTACGAATATGTTCTATCTATAAATATTTATTTATTCATTTAATATTCTTTATATTTTATTACCCCAGTCCTAATGGGAAAAAGTGGATTCAGAGTTTATGCGAGTATAATTTGCCCCCCTAAAACCAATTAGTGGGATACAGTATACAGTGGACGACAAAATTGTGAACATCCCACTTTTCACTTTTTATTTTTTGTCCAACTGGTGGGACAGATTGGTGGGGCAAAGTGGAATAATCTATCGTCGGATAGGTGGTGGTGGAGAAGCACCGGCGCAAGCGGTCCCCGGCGCGCGGCGCACCTGCCGCGGCGCAGACCTCGCCGCGCCTGCCCGCCGCCTCGAGCCCGCTCGCGCAAACCCAGGTGTAACTCGGCCAACACCACACACACCACCACACATATTCATGACTTCTCCTAAATAGCATGTCGATGGCAATCTATTCTAAATTGCCATGCATTTTTACATACATTTTTAGATTGCTGTGCAGAAAAGAAGACTTACCCAATGTAATCTGCTCACTGGTAACACTAATGTCCAATTGTACAGCTTACTTATATCGCGTGTCATGGTCGCAAACGCGGCTACTAAGCGTGCGGTCCTGGGTTTCATTCCCAGATGGGGTAAAGCGTTATTGAGTTTTTCCATAATAAGTTTTTCATATGTGCTATCTAAATAAACCCTTTTTAACCGACTTCAAAAAAGCAGGAGGAAATATGTTCCTCTCATGATCTGCCTAGCCTTACCAGTATTTTACATGGACCGACTGTCTATCTGACCTCCACAACCCAGTTACTAGGTAATACGATACCCTCTGGTGAGACTGGCTAATGGCTGTATGATGCGGACATCAAGCGGGAACGAAGAGCGTTGTCGGTGCGTGCTAACATGTCAGTTCATAGATTCGCAAGGTGTACAGTACTGTAGAAGTAACACTGTTCAGGGCTTACTGAACGAAGAGCGTTGTCGGTGCGTGCTAACATGTCAGTTCATAGATTCGCAAGGTGTACAGTACTGTAGAAGTAACACTGTTCAGGGCTTACTGAACGAAGAGCGTTGTCGGTGCGTGCTAACATGTCAGTTCATAGATTCGCAAGGTGTACAGTACTGTAGAAGTAACACTGTTCAGGGCTTACTGAAAACTTTTACGCCAGCGCTTTATGGTTCACCAACACCCAGTGAGCCTACAACGCACTTCGCATAGAATATAATAACGCATTTAGGATTCTGGTGAAGCTCACTCGATTATGCAGGGCGTCGGGCATGTTTGCTGACGCAAGAGTCGACGACTGTTATGCCATCATGCGTAAGAAAACAACTACTCTGAAGCGCCGGATTCGGGAGAGCGCCAACAGAATCCTAAGGATGATCTTGGAAAGGCTAGGTCTGCAGTGCTAGGGTAGGTTCATCCAGCTTCACGTGACAAGATGATAAAAAAAAGACGAAAAAGAAGACTTAAAAGACTGTCCTTAACTTTTTGAAAGATTTCGGTCTGCATTCACAGATTTTGAAAAAAAATTACAGTCAGCAAGAAAATGGGCAGTTTTCACAAAAACTTTTTTTGATGCCAATCGATCCTGTTTCCTATAAGGATCAAAAAACTCTACTGGACCAACTGAGGTTTGAGTACTACAAAAGTCAGAAATAACAAAAAACTTTTCCCATATTTTCGTTCGAAATGTGACTGAATTTGAATTTAAAAAACAATTTAAACTACATTCATAGAAATTTAAATAATTACATGGTTAAACCGGAAATCGAACCCGTTATACGAGACAAATAATCACAGTGGTGCCGATTCTCTTGTACACCGAACTAAACTATCACTAAAAATTTCTTACTTTAGGCTATGAGAATCTTAGAGCTATTCTGCAAATAAAATTCTCTAAACTAAAAATATATTTTGACACAACTTAAATAGAATTTGACAATCGTGAATCCACGTGGTACCTGTTGTTTGCCCTCACCCGTGATTTCATTTAGAGCCGGAGGCGCGCAGGGGGTGCCGCCTCGACGTGTTTTGTTTTATACGGATTTTTTCCCTTTTTGTATGGAAAACATGAAAAAATATTACCTACATGTTCAGGTTTAGGGGTTTATGGATTTCAAATAGGGAGGTCGAAATTTTCATTATTTTTGCGATAGGACGCACCATTTTCGAGATATATGGAAAAGAAAAATTAATACAGTACTGTTTTTGCACGTGAAGTCGAGATGTTGGTGTCAATTTTAGTTCATGACAACTTATTTTATCCCACATCTTTTTAATCGCGATTAAAAAATAAATCGCGGTTTGGTATTTTACAATCAAAATTTTAGGTGAAAAATTTCAAATTCAGAATAGCAAAATTGCCATTTTCACTAAACTAAAAACTCAGTACTATCTTAGTGCTGTCAAACTAAAATATAGTCAAATTGTGTCACTTTAGTCTATTTCAGAATGGGAAATCGTCGTTTGACAGGATTATACTTAATTTTAGTGATTTTTTGTCTAGTTTAGAGGCATTTGTGACAAGAGAATCGGCACCACTGTAGCTTTATCATACCGATCGAAAGGCTTCATCATAAGGATGATTTTTTGCTAAATAACAATCATAGTGCCAAAAATAAAAGGAAGACCATGAATTTTAACATTTTTAATACAAAATTAATCAATTTATCAAATGCTCAAAATGAGTCCCTTCCTATTGAATACTGTACGAGCAAACCCGTACAATATCAATTGTATCAATTTTATGCTGACATCGACGCGCAGCGAATGAATATAATATACTTACATGTTTGAGTTAGCAATGAGTAGTTGCATAGCATCGGTTGGGTAGTAAAACCAAAAGGACTCATTCGCCGCGGATCGATCATTTATCAGTTTTGGGCGTTTGTGCTTTCCTTTATAACTAACAATACACAAGTTGAACTCAAATCAGTTTATCATTTAAATGTACCTTACCCGTACATTTTTGGTCCTTCGAGCCGGATGTTTTCATCATGAATAACCTAACAAAATATTTACCGTCATACTCATTCCCTAAAATATCATGCCCATTTCTGGAAAATTTTGAACTAGCAGATCCTGAGTACAACATCAGCCGACCCATAGACATTTTGTTGGGTCGTAACGTATATTCAAATATTATCTTAGCGGGCATGTGCAGATTAAGCGAATCACTTCAGCAAATAGTGCGGGTTCGGGAGATTCTAACACAGATAAGCATTCTGAAACAAGGAAAGTACTCGTTACAATATAGCGTCAGTGTTTACAGCAATCATATTATTTTTTTGTATCATTTTAACTTCCCAATGCGCACTTAACGTCACACAATTCAGACGATACGGTTGGCGCAGTGGCTGAGTGATCGACTGCTGCGCAACGTGTCGCGATAAGCACGATCACGACACGATTCGATCCCCGCACGGAACAAATATTTGTATGATCTGCAAGTAGTTGTTCCGGGTCTGGGTGTTAGTGTATGTGAGTTTCTATGTTTGTAAACGCACCCACGATACAAGAAGAAATTCTTAGTGTGGGGCAACGTTTAAAAAAAAAAACAACATATTTACTTCGACAAACTAACAAACATGCAGATCATACGAGACGCCTGGAAACTAATCATATACTACGATTTAGATCCTTATTGGGAAGGAATTACAGCACTCAACAAAAGTATAATGTCGCTGGAACAAACATGCAGCACAATCAAAAAACGAACACACAATACATAGCAAACGGCCTCTTCGGCGTATTGGACGCTCGATTCGCGGAACAATACGAGAAATATATCACTCTTCTTCGCAAAAATCAGAAGCATATTGTCTCATTTTGGCAAAATCAAACTTCGGTCATAGAAGCAGAATTCAGTCTCTTAAAGAGATCGGCGGCTACAATGCACAAACAACATAAAATGATTCATCAGCAATTTGCAAACGTCGAAAATACATTAGAAGTATTAAAAGCTGAAACTCAAAACATTTCGAGTGCAAGTGAATTTTCTATGGGAGCTATAGTCGCGAGCAATCTATTACGCGACTTGAAAGATTTACAGAACGCCTTAGTGGATACAATAACAGACATCTATCATGGTAGATTTAATCCACATTTAATAACAGCCGGACAACTACAGGACCAGCTGAGCAATATAGCTAGTCATTTATCTAATGACGTCACCTTACCTGTAGAAAACATTCATACGGATCTTGCACAACTTTTTAAACTTCTACGAGTCAAAGCAAGAATGCTTAAGAATTACTCAATATTCCAAGTACAAATACCTTTGATAAGCAGGGACACCTATGAAATATTCAAGCTTATACCAATTCCTGCGGAGAAACCCAAAAACACAATGTTATCAATTAAACCAGTGTCAGATTTTATAGCAGTGAACCTGAAAAAGGATGCATACATTATCTTGACAGAAAATATCATAGATTCCTGTCTAGTGACAAACGTACACTTGTGTAACATTCATTCTCCAATTTACAAATTAGGCAGAGATAAAGACTTCTGCCAATCAAAGGCATCAAAGTGTGAAGTCAATGTCGATCCTTGTAAAAATCTTTGGATAGAAAGCCATTCTATCAACAATTATATTTATTTTTGCTGCGGTTAATGTAATCTACGAACAGTATGTGGAGATCAAGTTACCGCTCATCAGCTGACTCACTCAGGACTTGTAACTATAGATTACGGCTGCATAATCAAATCAGATAATTTTGAAGTAATTGCACATCAACAAAGAACGAGCGATGTTAGTATCAGTGCTAACCTATACTCACCAGTCATTGCATCCATAAACCACGTTATAAACGTGTATATTCCTCAAGATGTCTTGAACGACTCCAGCATAGAGAGCGATCGAGAGCTTCAAACGATTGAGGACAAAATCAAGACCATGAAAGAAAATGGATTGTTATTTGAGAGTCTGTCACCCCATGACATTCATCATTATACCGCGATCTACTGTATGATCGGCGTGGTAGCAGCATGTCTCGGAGTGTTCAGGCGCGCGCGCTCGCGCTGCGCCCTCGCGCCCGCACCGGCAGTGCCCGCAGCAGTCGGCGTGCCCGGCGGCTGCGCGAGCCCGGCCACGCAACGTGCGTGAGTTGGGGATAGTGTAGTATATCAGTGTGACAATGAAAGGGCGAAGGTGGTAACAAGTGCGCGAGTGTTAGATAAAGCCACTTCCCCTATGTTAGGTTCTTATACAAGCATATCTAATTTGTGAACAGTGTGTTAACGATAGTGACACTAAGAAATTAGATTATCAAATCATTTGTCATAATTATTTTGTTTCTCAATTAATCAGTTGTGTCGTTATATCTTTTCCTCGGGGAGCATGTACGAGTAAACCCGTACAATATCAATTGTATCAATTTTATGCTGACATCGACGCGCAGCGAATGAATATAATATACATGTTTGAGTTAGCAATGAGTAGTCGCTTAGCATCGGTTGGGTAGTAAAACCAAAAGGACTCATTCGCCGCGGGTCGATCATTTATCAGTTTTGGGCGTTTGTGCTTTCCTTTATAACTACGAGTATCAATACTATTGTGGATTGCCTATAGCTTATGACGTTAAAGCAGTTGTCATCCAGACTTGTCTTTGATTATATTACATGGTGGCAGCGGTGAGCAATTATTCGATTTAATAGTTTAAGTCGCTAATAAAGGCACGTTGTGGACTTTAAAAACGTCAGGGACGGTTCAAGAGCGCTATGGAACATGCGCGACCACCAACAGAATTGTGTTTGGAGGGCAGCTCCGTCAGCCAGGCTGACGCATGGCGGCGTTGGAAGTCGCAATTTATACTATTTTTAAAAGCATCGGGGGTGCAAAAAGAAGAATTCAAGCCAGCTTAATGATAAATTTAATCGGGTTTGAAGTTTTTGAGACATTTTCTTTTGACAAGGAGAGCGATAGGGATGATGTCAAACTATTGCTTTTGAAGTTTGATGAATATTTCGGAGTCAAACTAAATATAACATTAGCAAGGTACAACTTTTTTACAAGGGGTCAGGAAGTAGGTGAATCCATAGATCAGTATGTTACGGTATTGCGATTACTGAGCAAAAATTGTTACTTCAAAAATTTGGAAGAGGAGTTGATTCGCGACCGTATTGTTTGTGGGATACAGAGTACTGGAGCAAGAGATCGTTTATTGAGACAAGAGGACCTGACGTTGGAAAAAGCTATTAAAATTGTCCAGGATGACCAAATTTCAATAGATAATCGACGTTTATTGGAGACGCGTGGTGCTGATACTTCTGGATTGGTGCAGGTCGGTGCAGTTGGCATGCGCGGTGTTGGCGGCCGTGGTGTGCGCGGCGGCTGGCGCGGCAACAGACGTCGACAAGGGCGTGGTGTGGCCAGTGTTACTGCTGGTTCCAACACAGCCCGAAGATTTGGTCATTCAAGCGAGACCGGAAATTGTCTCAGATGCGGAGGCCAATGCAATGAACCCAGTCTATGTCCGGCTATTTCTGTGCAGTGTTATCTGTGCGAAAATCACGGACATTTTGCTAGAATGTGCAAGTTGAAAAAAGGAGTTAAGAAAATGTACGATATAGGTTTAACTGAAGCAAAAGGCAATGAAGAAGATGATTGTGAGTCATTTTTTATATCAGCTTTGTATAATGTCTCAGAGATCAAATCTTCGTTGGAGGATTGGTATGAAACACTTCAAGGGAAGTGCGGTTCCAAAAAATTTAAATTAGATACGGGAGCAGACATTAATGTTTTATCGTATAATCGATTTTTATTGTTAGGCTATGACAATAAGCTAATTAGTGGCAAGCAAGGTGTTAGATTGCAATCTTATAGTGGTAATTTTATTCCTATTAAAGGTATTTGCGAATTAAAATGGTGGTATAAGGGTGTTTCGTATGACTTACAATTTGCAATTACGGTTAGTGAATGTCAGAGTGTACTGGGGTTGCAAGCTTGTCTAACTTTAGGATTAGTTAAAAAAATCATAATATAAATCTTACAGATTATCAAGATTTGTTTCATGGGTTAGGCTGTTTGCCAGGTGAATATCATATTGTTGTAGACAAAACTGTGATGCCGGTGATTTGTGCAACCCGTAAGGTACCATTAGGAGTTCGCGATAAGTTACAAGATGAGTTAAATAGAATGATTGAGTTAGGTGTCATTAGGAGTTCGCGATAAGTTACAAGATGAGTTAAATAGAATGATTGAGTTAGGTGTCATTAGGAGTTCGCGATAAGTTACAAGATGAGTTAAATAGAATGATTGAGTTAGGTGTCATTAGGAGTTCGCGATAAGTTACAAGATGAGTTAAATAGAATGATTGAGTTAGGTGTCATTAGGAAAGTGAGTCATCCAACTCCATGGGTGAATTCATTAGTGATTGTTGCTAAAAAAAATGGGCAGTTGCGTATATGTCTAGACCCGAGGCCGCTTAATAAGGCTATACAGCGTGCACATTTTCAACTGCCAACAATAAATGGATTGGCTACTAAGTTTCACGGTGCTAAGTATTTCTCAGTTTTAGACGCATTTTCAGGGTTTTGGTCGGTAAAACTGGATAATGCAAGTGCAGACTTATGTACATTCAGTACACCGTTTGGGCGATATCAATATTTGCGATTGCCATTTGGTCTTAATTGTGCACCTGAAGTGTGTGTGTGTGTCACGCGAAAATTAAGCAATTACTTGAAGGCCTAGAAGGGGTAGATTCGTTTATCGACGATATCATTTGTTGGCGAAGGAACAAAGATGAACATGATCTGCGTTTGAAAGAGTTGTTAAATAGGGCACGGGAAATTAATTTTAAATTCAACAAAGATAAATGTCGTATATGTGTTGAGGAGGTAACTTATTTGAGTCATATTTTTAACAAAGATGGAATGAAAATGGATTCTCAGAAAGTAAGAGCGATATATAATATGCCGGAACCGACAGATCGGAAAAGTTTAGAAAGGTTTTTGGGGGCTGTAAATTATCTTTCTAAATTTATACCTAATTACTCAGAGCGTATTTTTCCTCTGACAAGATTATTAAAAAAAGATATAACTTGGAGTTGGGAAATAGATCATAAAGACGCATTCCATGAATTAAAAGAATTGTTAAATAATGCACCAGTTCTTTCTTTATACAATGTCAGTAGTCCGGTGGTGTTGTCAGTGGACGCGAGCAGTGTGGCACTGGGCGCCGTGCTCATGCAGGAGGGGCGTCCAGTAGAGTATGCCTCACGCACGCTCACTGACACACAACAAAGATACGCACAAATAGAAAAGGAAATGTTGGCAATAGTATTCGCTTGTGAAAAGTTTCATCAGTATATTTATGGAAAAAGTAGTGTGGTCGTCGAATCGACCATAAACCACTGGAAAGCATTTTTAGAAAACCTCTAGACTCAGTCCCAGCTCGCTTGCAGCGAATGATGTTGAAGGTTCAAGCTTATGAGTTGGTGGTCACTTATAAGCCTGGGAAGTATATGTACGTACATACCTGATACATTGTCACGGGCACCTCTGAAGGGTTTGTATGACGATAAAATTAGCTAAATTAGCTTAGATTAATTTAAATGTAAGCGGGCACGCCCTTTATGCCTGGTGGCTTATATTTAGATATTAATTTCTGTTTACGTTTACTTTTTATTTTTGCCTGAGTATACTTGTAGTTCTCGATGATTTTGTTTGGTATATTGGCGTGTGCTAGTTGTTATTATGGCTAATAATTTAAATTATGTTTTGTGTTGCGTAATGTAAATTATTTTGCATACAATTGAATGAAGAACCATATTTTTTTTCTAACTGAACAGACAGCTGTGCTACTGGGGAGTTTGTTGCGCCACTTTCTTCTTCCCAGCTAACGCACTAGGAAGCGGTGAAGGGTGGGCGTTCGTAATTTTGACGTTCGAAAAGTGCTGATTCTCAGCCTAGTTTGAATAAACGACTTTTGAATATTGAATCATCATCCAACATCTCATTGGTCAAATCAAATAGCGCTCGCTTCCCCGGCTTTAGCTTGCAGGAAAGTGAGAGGAAAGATGTTACACATCAATAAAATAATATAGATAAAGCAGGCAAGGCAATGTCAATATTGCGCGAAATTGCGCAGTTACCTTCCGTCCGGGGGGAGGTATCAGAGGGTTATGTCGAACTCCTACCGACTAAAACCCCGCGGTTGCTACCATGAGTAGAGACTAGGGACTCGGGAGACACTGGCGCATTCGCGCGCTCCCCCGACGGCGACGCCTAGCTAGACTATCTCGTATCGGGTACATAGTACATACGACACACTTGTGACCATGGTCCACTGCGCAGGGAGGGCGCGGTGACGGCGCGGGCGGCGGCGAGCGCGGCGTGTACGTGCTGCCTCACCCGGTGCTGCTGGCGTGTCCGACCGGCTCGCCCTTGTGCTCGGCGCTACAGGCACACACTTATTTTACGTAAGCTGGCATTTAGGTAGGTAGGTACCTTTATTACATTGCGTTCCAACTAGGAATAGAAACGTCTTGAAAAGGAGGGCTTGCAAAGAAAAAATGTAGTTACCCCGTTTTTTCAAATTTCTTGTTAAGTATCTGTTTTTGTCATTTGTTTTTGTTTGATCTACTGATTTTGCTAGAAAATTAGTAAACGAGGCGCTGTTTTGCCAATATGGCGCACGGTCACTCGTATTCTTAGTTGGAACGCATTATACTGCGTTTTTGGAGGCAAGCACTAAGAAACCTGGAAGTGTTACGATTTATATGACGTACAGGCTCAATACAGTCACGAGTAGGGTTGCCATAAATTTCGCGCCCTCACGCCCCTAGCCGCCGCAGGAGACGCCCTGGGCGTCGGGAATCGCATGCAGATTCCCGGCCATTGTAGGCGCGGGCCGCGGACGGTGTGCAATGGATAGCTCGCCGTCCGATAAGAACCAGGCCCGGGTCGACGGCGCGTTGTGTTCCACGCGCGCCTCAAAGAGATGTCAGCACAACGGACGGGGTTTGCTAGGACCGATGCCTGCCGGGGTTGCGGGAAAGTCCAAAAGGGATACCGTGGCAACGTACAGGCAACTGAAGGAACACGGGTGGGTTTTAGTCAGTAGGAGTCTGACACGCCCTGCCGCTCCGCCCAGAGCGGGAGAAGTTATTTGATAATTTACCACCAAAAAAAAAATGGTTGCCATTTTGCCAAGCCCTAGAAAAGCCGGGCACAGATTCATATTTGAGGTGGTCACACACTTTGAAGATAATATAAAATATAATATATTTTGGTGGTATGCAATAAATGCCACGAAGGGGTATCGGGCAAGAAACTCCTTAGACACTCTTTTATAACAAAGCCTTATGTTCCAGAGGTTGAACACGCGCCATTGTTGTCTCTGCCCTTTTTTTCAGTCAGCGGATATATCGCGTATTCCAATACAAAATCTTATTACTTAGTTCAATAAAACTTATAAATAATGCTAAAATGCTTATCAGTTAATTATTTTATAATTAAACAATGCTAATATTCACAAATACAAAGGTCATTCAGAATTAAAGTTAAATTAGAACCTTCATTACTTTTGACACCTTCATTCTTACTACTTTTGACACACACACCAAAAAGGGCGGGACGGCTGCGCAGGCGGCTGCGTAAAATGGGGGCCCCAGCCATGGTGGCAGGACGGTCAACCCCACCCCCGCCTCCTAATTCTTCTCTGGCCGACGCCGAATGGCAAATAGCCGAGGAAAAAAGGCAGGCGGGTAAGGCCAAAAGGGCGGCCAATAGAAAGGAGAAGCGGCAACGGCGCAAGAAGCGAAGCGCCGCGGCTAGGCTCCGCGCCCCGAAGTCCGCAGCAGAAAAGAACGGCGTGACTTGTCGTGAGGTGCTCGCCAAGGCGTGGGCGGCAGTGAATTTAAAGGAGATCGGCGTCGCCGATGGCTTCCGCATGAAGGTCACTGCGACGGGGGCTCGGATGCTGGAGTTCCCCGGTGCGGCCAGCGGCCCAACCGCTGACGCCCTGGCCGAAAGGCCCAGGGCGTCCTGCAATGCGGAGGAGGCCCGAGTCTCCAGGCCCACCAAATGCGCTGACATGCGCATCCTGGCCCTGGACGACTGCGTGACGGTGGAAGACGTTGTGGCCGCCGTGGCTAGGCTGGAGGGTGTGCTCTGCCAAGCAGGTGAGGGCAGGCATCATCCGTCCTAACACTACGGCATGCAAACCGTTACGGTGAGCTGCACCGTGTCATGTCGCGAGGTTTGCAAAAAAAAATTACTTAGCAGATTAAAGTAGGTACTCAATTAAATAGGTACTAGTTTATTTACACAAGTAAATCGCGCGACAAGCTTTTATGATCATATAAATTGTGTATGAGGACAAAAGTTGATAGTTAAAATTTTAAAAGAAAATTTTATTTTCTTCTTTATAGAGCATTTAAATAAAAGCTTTTTTTTTAATGCTTTTTTTGCTTTTAATTTATTCAAGTAAACCTGCACTGTTCATGTTCATATGTATACAGAGAGCCTCAGACCTGTGCAAAGTCGCCGTGCCGTCTCTAGTAGTCTCTACTTGATTTTGCCATTATACAACAATCCACAATCCGCAGCGGCGGCGGCGGCGCGGCAGCGGGCTGGCAACATTGCATATATATACACAGATTACAGGCGCGTTGGCGGCGCGTCAGCGCCGCGGTGGTAGCGCGGTAACGGCGTCGTCGCTGTGCTGTGACCCTGAACCCTAACCTGTGCGATGTGCAGGCGGCGCGCGCTGGTGGACGCGGGCACGGGCGCGCGCAGCCCGGCGCCGCTCGAGCGTGCCAGGGCCGCGCCCGCGCCGCAGCCGCCGCCCCTCCCGGTACGTGCTAGCCTGCCCACACTTGCCCCATGCCTCGCCCCATGATAATTATGAAAAATTTGAATGTCCTTTATTTATTTTACAGAAAAAAAATAAAGTCTGGAAGCTATTTCGAGACATCGGCTCGGACAAACTGTGCGACAATGGTAGGCCCGTTAATATAATTGATCAGATCATACACATGAAGCAGTGCCTTCGGCTAGAATTAGAACATCCACCCTGTATATTATTAATATTATTATGTAGACGTACTTGAGTTCTCTATGATGACCTCAATTGTTTTTAATAAAAACAATATTTCTTTTTACAAGTAAAAAGAACCGACTTTCAAAAAAACACTAAACCAAAGACTTCCGAAACTTAAGTTAGTTTCAATTTGTAGTGTTTTTTTGGAAGTCGGTTGTTTTTCTTGTAAAAAAGTTATAATTTCTCGCTTTTTAGTGGGTCCAGTTTGTGAATTATCTAAGTTACCTAGCCTAATTTCAACTGCTCATCACCTTTTTAAAGCTTTTATTTAACTTGCAATGTACTCGTATGTATGTACGTATGCTTGTTCTGGTGGAATCATGCTACTCAATTAGCCAACCATTTGCCAGTATTTTTATTTGATCTACAACCGATTGAGCTGAAATTTTGTCTACACGTTTAGTTTTAATGACAATACACGATAAGCAGTGTGACGTCATTCTAAATCCAATATGGCGGACCACCCAAGATGGCGGAATAGTTATTTTTAATGCATTTCTACAATATGGGTATCAAATTAAAGGGCTTGTTGAGAGTAACTCAAAAAATAATGTGATGTCATTCTAAATCAAATATGGCGGAACATCCAAGATGGCGGAATAGTTATTTTTTATGCACTTCTGCAATATGGGTATCAAGTGAAAGGCCTTGCCGAGAATAATTAGAAAAATATTCTGACATTATATTTTATTTAAATTGACTAAAATTTTTACTAACAAATAAAATATGTTTTTATTAAACAGAAATTTAAAAAAAAATAACTTACCAGATTAAGTTACTCAATTAAATAGTTACTAGTTTAGTTAGGTACACAATTAAATCGCGCGACAAGCTTTTATGATCATTTAAATTGTGTAAAATGCAAATCCGTCTATATAAGACGGTTATGCCCGAAAATATATAAAATATATTTATGTCGCATCATGGCTGGCCGAGATGCCAGATGCGAGTTGGTACCGAGAGTTTGCCAAGACTGTCCGAACTCGACTGTCCACTGTAGACTGCCGCAACACTCGGTGTGTTGCGGCAGTCTACAGTGGACAGTCGAGTCCCCGCCAGTCATCGCTGCATCCCCTCCACCGACGATCGTGTCCAAATGGTAGGGCTCGCTTGCGTTTCCAATCACATGATTATTCGTTTACCAAACAAATAATTAGAAGGCACTGCCATCCACGACAAATATTAACCTCCTCGTTTTACAAAATTCAAAATATTTTATTTCACATAAACAAAGAAGGGCATTTCTGATACGTCAGAAGCTAGATGCACGGTTCTAATTGGTCGTTCCTTAGGGAGAAGAGCCGGCAAGCAACTCCACGGTTACTCTTTTTTAAGTAAATGGTTTTTAGAATGTTTTCAAATTACAGTGTAAAAAGTATGAGAGGACAGTGTATGCCAATCAATCAACAAGTAGGATCAGGTACTTAGCAAAATATAAAATGGTCCACAGATCTACAGTCTGTTAAGCCTACAACGTTCTCACATTCACAAAATTTTGAACAAATTAATCTTTATAAAAGACTAGCTTTTGCCCGCGGCTTCGCCCGCGTGGATGTCGGAAAATATTCCACAGGAACATGCTACCGAGATTCAGAGTATCCTATGTCCTAACCCAGGTCTGCCTTTCATCTAAATCCGTTCAGCCGTTACGGCATGAAAAGGTAACAGGCAGATAATAAATCTCTTTTTAGGGTTCCGTACTTTAAAAGGAAATTTTTTAACCCGTAAAGGATGACTTCGTTGTTTGTTGAGACCCTTTTGAAATAGATATATCAAAAACTTAGGTCTACAGTCTCTTGGAGCTGTAACGAAATTCAAACTTCAGATTTTTAAGAGGACCCATATAAACTTTAAAAAGAGGTACAGATGTTCACAAGATTATTAACTATTTCTATACGGAGGTTTAAAACACGTAGCAATTTATAGAAACTTATATTAATTCGAAAACAAATTACAAAATTAACGCGTTTCGCGGCTTGAGACCAATAATGGCGGGAAAATTCTACCCTTCACCGCCAACGCTCCAAGTAGCTTCACTCGGTGTTGCCAACACGGCCCTCCTGCGCCGTGCATGTCCTCAGGCACGCCTTTCACCCTCAGTGTTACTTAGGGAATATACTATTGACGATAATGTATGTAGTGCATAAGCGGATTTACTCATTTTCTTACACAAAACATTAATGTGTGATTTCCAGTTGAGATGTTTATCTATTTCGAGACCCAGGAATTTTGTAGTTTCTACTTCTTCTACAACATCATTATTGTAGTGTACGAGTACATTAAGGCTCATGCTAGGAATCCGTTGACTGAAATGTATGACTTTAGTTTTGCTCAAGTTGATTTTTAAATTGTTTTTGGACATCACTTACCACAAGAGTTACTGGATACAGTAGTCATACCTATTGTGAAGGACAAGACAGGGGGACATAGCAGACAAGGGTAACTACAGGCCTATCTCACTAGCAACCGTTATAGCCAAAGTACTTGACGCCCACCTCGCTAAATATACCCACTTACACGACTCACAATTTGGTTTTGGTGCTGGGTTGTCTACTGAGAGTGCCATTTTTGCGTTGAAGCATACGTCATACTGTCAAGTATTATACAGATAGAAAAACACCAGTGTATGCATGTTTCCTGGACCTGTCAAAAGCATTCGTCCTGGTTTCCTATAAATGCCATGTGGGGAAAGCTTCGAGAGGCGGGCGTTCCTGCATCGTTGGTGTCCACGTTATCTATGTGGTATGATAAGCAGAGAAATTTTGTAAAATGGTCAAATGAGCTGTCTGACCCTTACAAACTAGAGTGTGGTGTTAGACAGGGAGGTCTTACCTCCCCAAGACTTTTTAACATTTATGTTAATAAATTACTGGTTGAGCTCAGCAACATACAAACACACACCATCACACACACGCGCACATACACGCGCACACACCTTCACACCATCCCACACACACGCACACACATACACATACCTACCCATTTATGCACATTTATTGCATACCAAAAGAGCTAGCGTAAATCTTTAATTTATTTTATTATACCATGTTTTTAAATTAATTCATTGCACAGCTTTTATACTCGTATTATGAAATGTACCACAAACGGAGGAAGACACTGGCTCCTGTAACACAGGTCCTACCTAGCTCAGGAGCCAGGTTTTCAAATAAGTATGTTACACCTGTATTTTGTGTCAATAAAGAATTTATTTATTATTTCGTTTCTTCAATTTCGAACATATCAAATACATTTTTAAATATTTCTTAAAAACTATATTTAAAAAAAACATTTAAAAATATAAAAAAAAATAGTCTTCCACCGGTATCGGGATCAGGGTCCAAGCTACCGGTGGATAGGCCTGCAGAGACAGGAACCTCCTCACAATGCGAGCCGTTTCGAGGAGTACTGCCTTCTGGATCAGGCCCTTGATCCAACCGTCTAACGAGAGCCTCGAGAGATGTTGGTCGAGTCTATTTATTATTATGAATATTAATTAAAATTATATATTAGATTATTATATTATGACATACATGTCGGATGCCACATAGATGGAGTTAGTTGAGTAACTTGAGCTACGCAGACGACATGGTGTTGCTGAGCCCATCTATCTGTGGAATGAGAAAGTTGATTTCTATTTGTGAGGGGTATGCCGAGCAGTACAACCCTAAGAAAAGTGAGCTGTAGTTGGTGTTTAGAGGTAGAAATAAAAGTCCATCATATATTTCTACAGTAACGCTGTGCGGTTCACTTTTACGGAGAGTAACCCAGTTTAAATATCTGGGTCACATTGTTACCGAAGACCTGAAAGACGACACAGATATGGAAAGGGAGCGCATGGCATTGGCTGTGAGGGGAAATATGGTGGCTCGAAGGTTTGCTGGTTGCTCAGTACCAGTAAAAATAACACTATTCAAGGCTTACTGCCAAACATTTTACACCAGCAGCTAGGGTTTCTCATTTCCCGACTTTTTTTTGTTCCCGGATACCGAGACTTCTCGAGCACCATTTCCCGGGAATTCCCGAGAAGTCGGGAATTTGATTAACCTCAATAATAATGAATGAAAAAGGTTTTAAAAGTCAATTAACAAAAAAATATGCCTTCTTAATTTCCGTTATAATCACAGTTTTAAAACTAGAATAAAATATAAGTAAAATCTTTAATATTAACAAATTATCAATCACAGACATTATTTATTTGAATAATTAGCTGATACTGACAAATATGATCACTTTGATTTATACCTAATGTAAAAGTCAAAATGTTTCATTAAAATAAATAATGATGTTTATGAAATATACCTATATAAAACTTTTGTAATAATAACTAACGACATTTAAATCATTCTTTTGATAATAATCTCCGTTACATACTTATTATAACAAATTAGAGCAACAATTTTCTGTTAATAGCAGCTCTGACAAATTCGCTAGCAGGTTCTATGAAAATAAGATTTAAAAAATACCAAAGCATTAATTGATTTGTCTGATAGACGGTTCCTAATCTTTGTAACGATATAACCAGATATAGATAATACTCGTTCATTTTCAGTTGACGTAGGCTTCACAGTCATAACGACATTACCTATATAAATTTTCTAGATTTGGCGTTCGTTTTCCGGTAGATTCAAATAAATGAAATTCTTTTTTATCAGGCTTTTGGTTAACTGTGCTTCAATAAATGTTTGCGAGTGACTGACTGAAATAAACAAACACAGAGATCACGGGATGGGGCGGGCGGGAGGTGGGTGCATTATTGGGTAGTAAAAGGATGTAAAAGGGGAGAAGAGATAGAGGATACAATTTTTGTTAATGATGTTAATTCCTGTGTTACTTAAACACAGGAATTAACATCAAATTGCATTTTTTTTTCTTTTTTTTTCTCGACTTCCCGGGTACTCGACCCTTTTTTTCCCGTCTCGACTAAGGCTAAATTTCCCGGGAATTCCCGCGTCGAGACTTCCCGATGAGAAACTCTACCAGCAGCCTTTGGGCTAATCATACCCAAAAAGCAAACAATGCCCTGTGAATACAATATAATAATACCTTTAGGGTGCTGTTGAAGCTTCCACCCTATTGTAGTGCGTCAGGTATGTTCGCTGATGCGCACACTGACGAATATTTTGCAATAATGCGTAAGAAGGTGGCGTCGGTGACACGCAGAGTGGGAGGAAGCACCAACAGTATCTTGAGGGTGTTTGCTGAAAGGCTGGATGGGCCATGGGTTGGGTAGATTTATCAAGCTTCATGTATTGCATGGGGCTTGGTGAAACTATCTGTGGTCAACTCGTATTATTAACTAGCTGACCCGGCGAACTTTGTTCCGCAATCAATCAAATATTTAAAAAAAACCCACCCTACCCTACTTACCCTACCTACTAAAAAGTATCCTATGTTAGACTCCTGGTTTTAAGCTACCTCTCCACCAATTTTCAGCTAAATCGGTTCAGCCGTTCTTGAGTTATAAATAGTGTAACTAACACGACTTTCTTTTATATACGAGTATATATTCGTAGATTTATCACCTTTGTTTCTAAGTTTAAACTAACATACCTAGTTTATAAGATAATTTAGACACTAACACAATGTGGGCCTATGTAGTCTGTAAATAAAAGACTTTTTATTTTTTATACTTATTATATTTTATACAATATAGAGAATAGATTTTTTAATCATTTAACATAATATTTACCTGATTTACAATCATTTGACACAATAATATTTATAATCATATTTATAATAACTATTTAAATGTATTGACATTATTATCGATTTACGATCTATGGACATAATTGCATAATATTTATCACATGTTATTGATTTTATTTTCTTTTGTTTTTTCTGTTTTGGTTTCTTCATTTTTATCTATATCTATTATGTTCATTAATGTAGAAAATATTTCAGACACAATGCGAATTGTTATATGAATAAATAAATATCCCGATAGTACGTTTCCATGGGATAATTTCCGACTTCCACGCGAACGGAGCCGCGGGGAAAAGCTAGTTATTAATATTCTAGTTCACTAGTTATACATGTTTCTTATTTCCATACAGATAAATTGCCAAATTAATCAAAACAGGTAAATATTTGACAGCTATTTGCGACGTTGCCAACTTTTTAACCGACTTCCAAAAAGGAGGAGGTTTTATGTTCGACGCGTATGTATGTTTTTTTTTTTTCTTTTTTTTTTATGTATGTCCGTCGATTTCTCCGTGAATTGTGGACCGATTTTGAAAATTCTTTTTTTGTTTGAAAGGGTATGCTCCCGGATTGGTCCCATATCAATTTTATTAATTTTGCTGGGATAGTTTTTGAGTAAGCTTCAATAATACGTATTTTTTCCCACTTAGTTTATGTGGATGCTATGATTATAACTTCCTGCGACTGTTATCTACGAGTACATAGCAGGTACTGGTAATCGAATTTGTGTGGGGTAGGCGCCACAACTAAAAAGAGAAAAATAAAAACTTTTTACAAAAAAAAAATAACCGACTTCCGAAAAAAAACACTACAAAGAGAAAAATAACTTTAATTTCGGAAGTCGGTGGCAAAAAACGAAAATTCAAAACCAAAGACACCGACTTCCGAAATTAAAGTTATTTTTCTCTTTGTAGTGTTTTTTTTCGGAAGTAGGTTGTTTTTTTTTTGTAAAATGTTTTTTTGGCTCTTAGGGTTCAGTTGAAAACCAGCGTCAGGCACTAGTTGTCTGTCTTTTATGGTGGCATTTATGCTGAACTCTGAAATCTATTTGGCGCACCCGTGAGGCACACAACAGGTACTCTTTTAAGCTTTTTCTGTTTTTGAGTGAATATTGTGTGCCTTAACTTAGGTCAAATAAATTTATTTTCTTTCTTTCTTACACATTCCTTAGCAGAAATGTTCTGACTAGCCGTACGTAGATAGTTGACACGCGCGGGTCGGACCTCCCCAGTAGAGCCGGACCGCGTGGAGCTGTACTACTTCGAGCACGGCTCGGGCGACTTCCTGTCGGCGTGCGGAGGCGTGCGGCCCACACGCGTGGAACGCGCGGCGCGGCGCGGCGGCCGGGCGGCGGGCGCGCTGCTGGCCGAGCTGCTTGCGGCGCCTCAGCTGCTGCTGGCGCTTCCCGTGGCGCTGCTGCTGCACGTGCAGCGCACAGTGCTGCTGGTGCTGCGCGGCGCCACGTCGGGTCTGGTGCAGACGGCGTCGGACTACGCGCTGAAGCCGGCACTGGCGCTGACGTTTAACGCGTTGCTGCAGCCGCTGCTGGTGTTTTGCGGCAACGTGGCGCGCGGCGTGCGCGCAGCGCTGCGGCCGCTGGCGGGCGCGCTGCAGGACGCGCTGGAGCCGGCCGCGCGCCTACTGGGCGCCGTGCGCCTGGTGGACGTGCACTTGGCGTGTCACCACGCCGCGCACGTGTAGCGCATACCGTACGTCAATAAGTACACGACTAGTGTTCTAGGGCTACCCACCTCATAATATGCTTCTGATATTAAATTGTGTGTACAAAAAGCAAGTTAGTGAAAGCTAGTATTAAGGCTCTCGCAAACAGGTGCGATGTGACGACGCGTCGCGACGCTGCACCGATATAACAATTTCCGAGAAGATTTCATAGAAATTGTTCCACCAGAGTCGCGTCGTGCCTGTCTGCGGGAGACTGTGCTTTAGTATATAGCAAATTATATTAAATAATATAATATATGCTTAGTCGTCTTTCAATAGAAGTAATTAGGGTTCCGTACCCGAAGGGTCCCAAACGAAAAGGAACCCTAGTACTAAGCCAGCGGTGTCTGTCTGTCTGTCTGGCTCCATCTCATGCACTGAACCGTAATAATAAATATCTTTATTTCCAGTTTACAATTTACATTGGTGATACAAATGGTGGTACATTTGTTATAAGTGTTGGCAACACCGAGTGAAGCTACTTGGAGCGTTGGCGGTGAAGTTTTGGGGAAGTGTAGAACTTTCCCGCCATTATTGGTTTAAAGCCGCGAAACGCGTTTAATTTTGTAATTTGTTTTCGAATTAATCTATGTTTCTATAAATTATAACGTGTTTTAAACCTCCGTATAGAAATAGTTAATATCGGGTGTGCATAATTCCTATCGCGCCCCAAAAGTGTTGTAAAACTAAATAATGGGAAAAAGACGCTTAAGTAGGCGTAAACATAGGGCGAAGCGCGCTCGTAAATCGTCTAGGAGGACCAATAAGAGTTCTAGCAGTAGCAGATGTATCAGTACGAGTTCTAGCAGCAGCGGGTCAAGAACACCCCCACTGACACACCACTAAGAGAGATATCACTGTAGTGCCAAAAACTGCAGGTCGCTTGGAGAGTTTTGAAAACAAACTTAATACGAAATTACTGAACAACTTAATACAAATTACTCTACTTGATGATCCTAATGAACTGTACAATTCCTTTTTTGCCATGTATTGTACAGAATTTAACTCAACTTTTATACCAAAGCAGATCTCAGTTGATGGTTCTGCAACTTTCAGTGAATGGGCAACTAAAGGGATATTTAAGAGTAGAATCAAACTCTTTGAACTGTATAAAGAAAGAAATTATAATAAAAGTAAATAATTCTATCAATATGTTAAGAACTATTCCAAATTATTTAAACAAGTTTGTAGCGAAGCTAAGTGTCGATATTTAAGCTCAAAAATTAAAAATAGTCAAAATAAAATTAAAGCTACTTGGGAAATTATAAACAATGAGACTGGAAGAGACAAAAAGCGTAGTAGTGACTTCAGCCTTAATATTAATAATACTGTTATTAACAAAGATTAAGAAGTTGCCACAGTTTTTGAAAATTTCTTTGCAGATATTCCAGTCTCAACCACTAAATCATTAAATTCTTCACCCACTGTTGCCGAGTCCCTATTGAAAGAAAATGTTGATATTTGTAACCATGAGTTTAATTTCGACTATGTTAGTGCTCGAGATATTATTAAAACTTTCGATACACTCAATGTAAAAACACTGCTGATCTATGGGGAAATTCCGTAGAGGTTGCAAAATGCATTATCAACACTGTAGCGCCTGAATTAGCAATTATTTTTAATAAATGTGTTGATTGTGGTGTAATTCCTGACTTAATGAAGAGTAGTAAAATA
The DNA here is from genome assembly GCA_916701695.1 of Agrochola macilenta. Lineage (NCBI taxonomy): Eukaryota > Metazoa > Arthropoda > Insecta > Lepidoptera > Noctuidae > Agrochola > Agrochola macilenta. Next base: position 23,494,369 of record OU753561.1, on the reverse strand, counting down.
ATACCTTTGTTTAAATCGGGCAGCACATAAAGTTCTCAATAGGGCTCTCATAGGTCTAAAGTTCGTGGGGTCTGATCCCACGAACTTTAGACCTATTTCTGTACTTCCTACTTTTAGTAAAATATTTGAAAAATTGATGCTAGATCAATTGCAAAGACATTTTAATAAACATAAGTTATTAAACAGTAAGCAATTCGGTTTCACAAGGGGTCGCTCGACTTCCGACGCTGGTGTTGAGCTTCTTTCACATATTTTTGAGGCCTGGGAGAAGCCACATGATGCCATAGGCATTTTTTGTGACTTATCTAAGGCTTTCGATTGTGTTTCTCATGATACATTGGTCAGGAAATTGCATCACTATGGTGTTAGAAACACTGCCTTGGATCTTCTTATTTCTTATTTGGATAATAGGATCCAAAGAGTGGACGTTAACGGCAAGCGATCCCCAGGTTCTATTGTCACTATGGGAGTTCCGCAGGGCTCAATTCTTGGCCCTTTTTTATTTCTCGTATATATTAATGACCTACCTTGCCTTATAAAGAACAGTCGTGAAATAGTGTTATTTGCAGATGACACGTCACTTATATTTAAGCTTAAGCGACAACAGACAGTTATTGACGATGTGAATAATGCTCTCTCTAAAATAGTGCATTGGTTTAGTGTTAATAATTTACTTTTAAACGAGAAAAAGACTAAATGTATTAGATTTCTAACACCTAACGTTAAACAGGTGAAAACCAATTTACTAGTAAATGGGACAGACAGAATTGGATCTTGTAGACACCACTGTGTTCTTAGGTATTACTTTGGATTCGAAGCTTCAGTGGGGCCCACATACAAACAAATTGTCGAAGCGGCTAAGCTCTGCAGCCTACGCGGTGTATAAAATCCGTCATTTGACTGATGTAGAAACAGCTCGATTAGTATACTTTAGTTATTTCCATAGTGTAATGACGTAGGTCATTTTGTTGTGGGGAAATGCAGCCGACTTTCAGGCTATATTTGTGCTGCAGAAACGTGCCGTTCGAGCAATTTATAACCTAAGTTGTAGGCATTCACTGAGGGATAAATTTAAGGAAATAAACATAATGACAGTCGCGTCTCAATATGTTTATGAGAACCTGATTTATGTAAAAAAGAATATAAATATATATTCTAAACACAGCAACATTCATAGCTTAAATACTAGAAACAAAGATTTAAGTATTTATTGTGCCGAGGACTAGGCTCCAAAAAATTTGTAATTCATTTAAGTGCCAAAGTATACGTTTTTACAACTGAGCCTCAACAAATTCAAATCATTTATTAAACAGAAACTATGTCAAAAAGGTTTCTATAAAGTTAAAGATTTACTTATGCGCGGTTTCTGAGTTCCCCAGATAAATTCTCAATAGCTATTGATTCATTCAAGTTAAGCTTAAGATAAACGTCGGTTGACTGTCACTGCGTTTCTGAATACGCAACAGACCATTCAATAACTATGGAACCGATAACTAGTTCCTTAGTTGCCGCTAGATGGCTCTGTATAGGAGATCGCGTCTAAAATTGATTTCGACTGTTTTAGTGAAAAAAATATGTTATGTCCTTATTTATGGGCGGACCATTGTCATTTTTTTTTTAAAACACGTGTTTCTAGTCTCTAGTTTCACTTCATTATTTTTGTTTCGCATGGTTATTATTTTTGCTTTGCCGTTTCATTTTAAGTTACTTGAGTAGACTCAAGTAACTTAAAATGACAAACAATTGGAAAGACAAATAGATTTGTCTTTCCAATTGTTTGTGCTTTATCCATTCTTTAAATAACATGAATGAAAGTAGCGTACAATCGTAATGCGATAAAAATATATTCCAAAATAGACGATGCATATTTGCGATGCGTAACGGGAGTTAGAGCAGGGCTGATAATATCACATAAGTGTATCACAGTGTTCTTAACAAAGCGATGTCTCATATTAAATTTTACTGATATATTAAAAATAAACTTCAGTACTTCCGCATCAGACTCCTGATGAACTGCTCGTATTCATTATACTAACACTATTTTTAATATTTTTTTATAATATACTCGTATTTAGCTTTCACTGGCAATTTAATTCAATAATATACGCTAGTATAACCTAAAAGTTGACATTCACGAGTTATCGTAAAACACTTTCACGAGTTATCGAATCAATAGCGCTAACGAATAGATAAACCACCGTTAAAAGTGACTCAGAAACCGGGCATTAGACGACAAAAACGCTTGGGACTAATTAAGCTACTCCAATGTACCCCAAGCAACAAACAATTATTTTAGACTATTTTAGACTACATGATACTATATGAGCATATAATTGTTTGGATTATTTTATTTGACTGTAAGTCAATTTATTTTAATTTTGTTTTCATTTATTGTTGACATAATCTACTCTTTAAAATGTTTTTATTTTATGAGTTGTATTGCAATTTGTGGTAATGTAAATTATTAGTTTCTTCAACTGAACAGACAGCTGTGCTGCTGGGGAGGTTGTTGCGCCACTTCTTCTTCCCAGCTTAAGCACTAGGAAGTGGTGAAGGGTGGGCGTTTTTGGGGGACTGTCTTATGTAATTTTGACGTTCGAAAAGTGCTGATTCTCAGCCTAGTTTGAATAAATGACTTTTGAATTTGACTGGCGCCCCACAGAAGGATAAAGGTATCTAAGGCAAAAGATACCGGAACTGTGAGTACAATTTTGCATAATATGATACCGGATTTTGACCCCTTGAACGAGAACATTACTTCTTGGCTAAACGTGATAGAATCGTATGCATCAACATTTTCATGGACGGATAGTATGATACGCTATCAAGCACTAAATAAGCTCAAAGGATCAGGCTCAGGGATCTCAACATTTTGTAAACACCTTTATTTATGTACCTACTTTCAAAGCAAATAAATGATTATTATTATTATTATTATTTAGGTATAGAAATTTTGTTTCTTAGCTCTTTGGCTAGTTTAAGCTACATTAACGGGCCAAGCCAAGTCAATGTAGCGTGTGTGTGTGTGGTGATGATGAAGTTTTATGTGGAATTAATGTTATGAGGAGTGATTTCATTTTCCTCAATTTGCATGAACTTTCTGACTATTCTGCAGGTGTTTAAAATTGCGGCTTTTTGGAGTGTTATGTAAATTGAGTCTTTCAGGTCTATTAATTTAAGGCTGTGGTGGAGATGATTGGGTATAACACCCGTTGTTGAGACAACAATGGGTACTACGTAGACTTTTTCTTGTCTCCAAATTCTGGTCACTTCCTCTTTCAGTTCAGCATATTTACAAATTTTCTCACCTATTGTTTTTTGTAAATTATGTGTATTAGGGACTGCAATATCGATAAGGTATGTGACTTTATTAATTTTATCTTGAAGGGTTATATCTGGTCTATTATAGTGAACGGTCCGGTCGGTTAGAATGGCGCGATCGTAATAAAGTTTGTGTGTGGTATTTTCTAGGATTATTTGTGGTATGTACTTGTAATAAGGAGTGTTTGTATCTTGTATGAGTTTATATTTAAGTGCTAGTTTTTGATGGATGACGTTTGCTACCTGATTGTGTCTGTGTGTATAGTCTGTTTGCGTGAGTGTTGTGCATGCCCCTGTTATGTGTTGTATGGTCTCTGGTTGGCTTTGACATTTGCGGCATTTATCGTTTGTTATTGTGGGGTCTTTAATAATGAATTTTCTGTAGTTTTTAGTATTTATGATCTGATCCTGTATTGCAATAATAAATCCCTCGGTTTCCGGAAATAAGTTACCGATTTTAAGCCATTTATTTGACGCTATTGTATCTATATGAGATTGTTCTAGATCATGGGGGTGCCGTCCATGCAACACTTTTTTTTTCCAGTCTTCTAACTTTTGTTTATGTGGGTCGTTATTGCTAGTGTCTTGTGTATCTATCTGTTCGTGTAGGTTAAGTGGGGTATATCTAATATCGTTCATAATTACGGCTTTATGAATGTTGCTTGTGTGTGATTTAGAATGAAAGAATGTTCTTAGTTTGGCTATCTGTTTCTGCCAGAGGTTATGGACGTCTATAAGGCCTCTCCCTCCGTATTGCCGTTTGATGGTCAGTCTTTCTATTGCAGATTTAGGGTGCAGGTTATTGTGTTTAGTGAGTGTGGTGCGTGTTGATCTCTCTATCTGCTGGATGTCAGTCTTTGACCACTTAATCACTCCAAACGAGTATGTTAATATAGGGATCGCATAGGTGTTCAATGCCTTTATTAAATGTTTTCCGGAGAGTTGAGTTTTACATACTGCGGTCACTCTTCTTTTGTATTCGGTGTTTAAGGTGTGTTTTATTGCTGTGTGGTCTATTCCTTTGAGTTGATTGTACCCTAGATATTTATATAAATCCGTTTGTTCCATAGCTGTGATTGTGTCTGTATTATTAACAGGATAGTCACCCGGTTTTATTTTGCCTTTTATTATATGAACTGTTTTACATTTATCTAATCCGAATTGCATGTTTATGTCTTTACTGAATTCTGTCGTGATATCTATTAATATTATTATTATTATTTCGTTTATTTGTTTTGTCTTCTTATTTATTTACATTTTTAAATATTTCTTAAAAACCGATATAAAAAAAAAACATTTAAAAATATAAAAAATAGATGTCCGCCGGTGTCGGGAGCAGGGTCCAAGCTACCGGTGGTTAGGGCTGCAGAGACAGGAACCTCCTCACAATGCGAGCCGTATCGAGTAGTACTGCCTTCTGAATCAGGCCCTTGATCCAACCGCCTAACGACAGCCTCGAGAGATGTTGGTCGAGGCTTTCCGCAATCAGGCCATTGGCCGTTACGACAATCGGCACAATGATAGCCGAGGTCACATCCCACATGTCGACAACCTCGTGTGCTAAGTCGAGATATTTAATTTGTTTCTCTTTCTCAGCTTTCACGAGGTTCCCGTCATGCGGGATGGTAACATCGATTATCATTGCGCGGCGCGCTAATCGGTCTATCACCACTATATCAGGCTTATTGGCTACAATAGTCCTGTCAGTAATGATAGACCGATCCCAGTACAACGTGACATGGTCATTTTCGAGAACTGGGTCGGGCACATACTTGTAATACGGTACCTCAGAGTCAACAAGTTTATATTTCAAAGCAAGTTGCTGGTGAATAATCCTGGCCACTTGGTTATGCCTGTGTAAGTACTCGCCGTTAGCTAGACGCGAACAACCAGAGATAATATGTCTGATGGACTCACCCGGACGATGGCATGCCCGACACACGTCAACCGTCCCGTCCTTCATAATATGTCTCCGATAGTTATTCGTCAAGATAACTTCGTCCATAATTGCACAGACAAAACCTTCAGTTTCCCCGAAAAGGTCACCGAAACGTAGCCAGGATACGGACGCTAAGAAATCTACACCAGGCTCATGAAGAGCCCGATAGTAGCGCCCGTGAAGCTCCTTGCTCTGCCATACCTCCTTGCGGTCATCTGTAGTAAGTATTACAGGTTTGCGCCAGTTCTCTTTAGCCATGGAGAGCGGGGTGAGTCCCTTGTCCACTGCGACCACATCCCGGTGCATACCCACTTCGGCTTTAAAAAAATAATCCCTGAGGCTGCATACCTCGCGGTTCTGGAGGGTCTTAGCGTTTAAAAAGCCTCGACCCCCGCACTTCCGCGGGATGTACAGTCTCATCACCGATGAACGTGGGTGATGCATCCGGTTTGCGGTCAGGAGTGTACGGACCCTTCTGTCCAGGGCGTCGAGTTCGGTCTGAGTCCATTTGAGTATGCCGAAAGAGTACATCAAAACCGGCATGACCCAACCGTTGTAGGCGCGCACCTTGTTTCCGCCCGAAAGAAGGCTAATTAAAACCTTCTTCAGGCGACCAAAGAAGCGCTCCTTCAACGATTGCTTCATGTCAGCAACGTTGATGCCTAACGCTTCCGACATACCCAAATATTTATAGCTTTCGGCTGAGGAGAGGGATCTAAGGTGTATGGAGTCCGAGAGTTGAGTTCCCTCGGATTCCATAATCTCCCCTCGCTTTACATGCATGACTGCACATTTGTCCACACCAAATTCCATCCTGATGGCGCTACTGAATGTTTCAGTTACCTTCAGTAGCTCCATCAGTCGCAATTTGTTGGGGGCAAAGAGTTTCAAGTCATCCATGTAGAGGAGGTGAGATATGACCTGACCACCTCTCCTTAACCGATAGCCTAGACCTGAATCCTCTAGCAGTGTGCTTAGAGGATTCAGGGCTAAGCAGAACCAAAGTGGACTCAAACTGTCGCCCTGAAATATTCCCCGTTTAATCCATACAGGCTCATCATTCCCCTGGATCTGTCGACATCCTGGGTAGCGAAGGACCGTCCTCCATTGCCCCATACACGACATCAGGAAGGTGCGCAGAGTTGCATTTATCTTGTACAACTCCAGCACCCTCATGAGCCATGTATGTGGCACCGAGTCGTAGGCCTTCTTATAGTCTATCCAGCATATCGACAGATCCTTGCAGGATCGACGAACCTGTTGGCTTATGGCCATGTCGATGAGGAGTAGCTCCTTAGTTCCGCGGGACCCATTCCTACATCCATTTTGAGAGGCAGACATAACCGAGTTATTGTCAATGTGTGTGTTAATTTTCGCTCTCAAAATGGATGTAAGAAGTTTATAAACTGTCGACAAACATGTGATCGGTCTATAATTCTTGGGTTCCGCGGGACTACCTGACTTATGGAGCAGGTGGGTAACGCCTGTTGTAAGGAACTGTGGTAGCGACCCAGTCTCTAAGGATGACTGGAATTGAGATGCCAGGCAAGTGTGTGAACTAATTAGCCATTTTAGCCAAAAGTTGTGCAGTCCGTCCGGTCCCGGTGATTTCCAGTTCGGTAACGGACGGGCTGCACTGGCTATATCTAATGGCGTGATTTGCACCTTATCCATTTCTGGTATAGTTTCACACACTCGCTCGACATCCTGCATCCAGCCAGCCTCAGCGTGACAGACGGGTACCGACCATATGCTGCGCCAGAATGCACTCGTGGCGGCATCATCTGGGCGGCACACGTCTGTCACATTTTGTTCAGGCCGCTCCCAAGCTCTATATACCCACCTCTCATCGCTCTGGAACATGCGATTCTGCGTGTATCGGTCAACCCGCCGCTTATACCGTCGAATTCGGCTCGCCCATGCACAAACTTTCTGCTTCAGGAAGTCGATGCGCTCTGTAACACGGGACATGTATTCTTGAGGACTGATTCCAGTCCCCGAGAATGCCTGCCTTACAAAGCGCATCACTCGTGGTCGTGTATTGCCCTCCCTGAAGCAGTATAGTTTGCCAATGAGGACCCTGGTCCCATCAATACGTCGCTCGATCCTGCACTGCCAGGCTGGTACGGCTGGTTTTGGTCGAGTAGCTCCGTCACAGTTTGGGAACTTGACGTTAGCTAAACGACATGCCGCAACAGCCGCACAATACAGGATCGAGTGTGTATCAATGAGATCCTCGCTGCTCTCGAAGAAATTCTTAAGCTGCGAGTCCAAGGCACACACCAGCGCCCTATTTTTTTTGTGCATGGGTAAGCGTGGAAGTCGGGGTCTAAGTTCGGTCGGGGTGTGCCTATACTCGCGCAACGCATCCTCCAGTGCGCTCCTCAGTCGGACGTTGCACTGGCTACTTACTGTGTCAACCCTATCATCCTCTTCTGCAACACCATGATTGAACCGCGGCGGGATTGCATCAGTATTTGACGTTTGTGCCGCGGTTTGTGCCGGAGTTGATACGATATGGTTGCTCAGTACCTCTGAGCGCAGCCTATCAAGTGCGGCATCGTCCAACCTATGATTGCGTTGGATGACACGCACCTGATCCGACAGTCGTTGGGCCGAGACGTTGACGGTTGGCTCTAGTTCCTGAAATAGAGACAGCATCCTAACACGGTACGCAGTGAGGTTAGTTCCTCCCTCTGTAGACCCGTAATATGCGCGCATGACGTTCTCGTTCATAGACTGAGTCCATCTCATGCGCTGCACACAACCACCGGCAGCGGGGACCCGGCTCGAGGCCGGTTGGCCCCTAAGTCCCAAGCTTCTCGGTGGCCGGCCTCTCCCCTGCCGACGTACAGGTGTTGGCGACGTCGGCGGGGAAAAATACTCGTCACTCGAGCTCGACACAACTACCGCGGCCGTTGTCGTCACAGCGCTCACGATGGGGCTGGATACCGGCGGCGGCGAGGCGGAGCTGAGCGACGAGTCCGGAGGTGGTGGGCGTGCTCGTGCAGCAGATCTCGTCAACATTTAGTTTTCATTCCGTTTTCATAGCTTTTATTGGAGGTGACATCTGTCACTTCACCTCCGTTATGATATTTTTTCATTAGGTCTATTTATGTGGTGCATTTTGTTATTTTTTATGTTTTATTTTGATTTAAAGGTTTTAAGCTTGTTTTCGGGTTCTGATATAACAAAAAAAATACTGCGTCGTGAATAAAACTATGAAAATTCAGGGAACTATTTTTCTGACGTGTTGACGTTTTTGTGTTGCCAGTGAATTTTTATTTATTATTATTATTATGTCGTTTATTTGCTTTCGTTCTCATCATTTACATTTTTAAATATTTCTTAAATAAACTATATAAAAAAAGAAAAAACATTTAAAAATATAAAAAATAGTGTTCCGCCGGTGTCGGGAGCAGGGTCCAAGCTACCGGTGGTTAGGGCTGCAGAGATAGGAACCTCCTCACAATGCGAGCCGTATCGAGAAGTACTGCCTTCTGGATCAGGCCCTTAATCCAACCGCCTAACGAGAGCCTCGAGAGATGTTGGTCGAGGTTTTCGGCCATCAGGCCATTGGCCGTTACGACAATCGGCACAATGATAGCCGAGTTCACATTCCACATGTCGACAACCTCGTGTGCTAAGTCGAGATATTTTATTTGTTTCTCTTTCTCAGCTTTCACGAGGTTCCCGTCATGTGGAATGGTAACATCGACTATCATTGCGCGGCGCGCTAATCGGTCTATCACCACTATATCAGGCTTATTGGCAACAATAGTCCTGTCAGTAATGATAGACCGATCCCAGTACAACGTGACATGGTCATTTTCAAGAACTGGGTCGGGCACATACTTGTAGTACGGTACCTCAGAATCTGCAAGTTCGTATTTCAAAGCAAGTTGCTGGTGAATAATCCTGGCCACTTGGTTATGCCTGTGCAAGTACTCGCCGTTAGCCAGACGAGAACAACCAGAGATTATATGTCTGATGGACTCACCCGGACGGTGGCATGCCCGACACACGTCAACCGTCCCGTCCTTCATAATATGTCTCCGGTAGTTATTCGTTAAGATAACTTCGTCCATAATTGCACAGACGAAACCTTCAGTTTCCCCGAAAAGTTCACCAAAACGTAGCCAGGATACCGACGCTAGGAAGTCTACACCGGGCTCATGAAGAGCCCGATAGAAGCGCCGTGAAGCTCCTTGCTTTGCCATACCTCTTTGCGGTCATCTGTAGTAAGTACCACAGGCTTGTGCCAGTTCTCTTTAGCCATGGACAGTGGGGTGAGCCCCTTGTCCACTGCCACCACATCACGGTGCATACCCACATCGGTTTTTAAAAAATATTCTCTGAGATTGCACACCTCCCGGTTGTGGAGGGTCTTCGCATTTAAAAAGCCTCGACCCCCGCACTTCCGCGGGATGTACAACCTCATCACAGATGATCGTGGGTGATGCATCCGGTTTGCGGTCAGCAGTGTACGGACCCTCCTATCCAGGGCGTCAAGTTCGGTCTGAGTCCATTTGAGTATGCCGAAAGAGTACATCAAAACCGGCATGACCCAACCGTTGAAGGCGCGCACCTTGTTTCCGCCCGAAAGAAGACTAGTTAATACCTTCTTCAGGCGACCAAAGAAGCGCTCCTTCAACGATTGCTTCATGTCAGTAACGTTGATGCCTAACGCTTCCGACATACCCAAATACTTATAGCTTTCGACTGTGGAGAGGGATCTAAGGTGTATGGAGTCCGAAAGTTGAGTTCCCTCGGATTCCATAATCTCCCCTCGCTTTACATGCATGACTGCACATTTGTCCACACCAAATTCCATCCTGATGGCGCTACTGAATGTTTCAGTTACCTTCAGTAGCTCCATCAGTCGCAATTTGTTGGGGGCAAAGAGTTTCAAGTCATCCATATAGAGGAGGTGAGATATGACCTGACCACCTCTCCTCAACCGATAGCCCAGACCTGAATCCTCCAGCAGTGTGCTTAGAGGATTCAGGGCTAAGCAGAACCAAAGTGGACTCAAACTATCGCCCTGAAATATTCCCCGTTTAATCCATACAGGCTCATCACTCCCCTGGATCTGTCGACATCCTGGATAGCGAAGGACCGTCCTCCATTGCCCCATACACGACATCAGGAAGGTGCGCAGAGTTGCGTCTATCTTGTACAATTCCAGCACCCTCATGAGCCATGTATGTGGCACCGAGTCGTAGGCCTTCTTATAGTCTATCCAGCATGTCGACAACTCCTTGCGGGATCGACGAACCTGTTGGCTTATGGCCATGTCGATGAGGAGTAGCTCCTTAGTACCGCGGGACCCGTTCCTACATCCATTTTGAGAGGCAGAAATAATTGAATTACTGTCAATATGTGTGTTGATTTTCGCTCTCAGAATGGATGTAAGAAGTTTATAGACCGTCGACAAACATGTAATCGGTCTATAGTTCTTGGGTTCCGCAGGACTACCTGACTTATGGAGCAGGTGGGTAACGCCTGTTGTTAGTGACTGTGGTAGCGACCCAGACTCTAAGGATGACTGGAATTGAGATGCTAGGCGAGTGTGCGAACTAGTCAGCCATTTTAACCAAAAGTTGTGCAGTCCGTCCGGTCCCGGTGATTTCCAATTCGGTAACGGACGGACTGCTCTGGCTACGTCTAATGGCGTGATAGACACAGGTTCCATTTCTGGGATAGCTTTACACACTCGCTCGACATCCTTCATCCAGCCAGCCTCAGTGTGACAGACGGGCACCGACCAGATGCTGCGCCAGAATGCACTCGTGGCGGCATCATCCGGGCGGCACACGTCCGTCACATTTCGTTCAGGTCGCTCCCAAGCTCTATATACCCACCTCTCATCGCTCTGGAACATGCGATTCTGCGTGTATCGATCAACCCGCCGCTTATACCGCCGAATACGGCTCGCCCATGCACAAACTTTCTGCTTCAGGAAGTCGATGCGCTCTGTGACACGGGACATGTATTCTTGAGGGCTGATTCCAGTCCCCGAGAATGCCCGTCTCACAAAACGCATTACTCGTGGTCGTGTATTGCCCTTCCTGAAGCAGTATAGTTTGCCGATGAGTACCCTGGCCCCATCGATACGTCGCTCGATTCTGCACTGCCAGGCTGGTTCGGCTGGTTTTGGTCGAGTAGCTCCGTCACAGTTTGGGAATTTGACGTTAGCTAAACGACATGCCGCAACAGCCCCACAGTACAGAATCGAGTGAGTATCAACGAGATCCTCGCTGCTCTCGACAAAAATTCTAAGCTGCGAGTCCAAGCTACACACCAGCGCCCTATTTTTTTTATGCATAGGTAGGCGTGGTAATCGGGGTCTAAGATCGGTCGGAGTGTACCTATACTCGCGAAGCGCATCCTCCAGTGCGCTCCTCAATCGGACGTTGCACTGGCTACTTACTGTGGTAACCCTATCATGCTCCTCTTCAACACCACTATTGGACCGCGGCGGTATTGCATCAATAGGTGACACTTGTGCCGCGGTTTGTGCCGGAGTTGAGATGATATGGTTGCTCAGTACCTCTGAGCGCAGCCTATCAAGTGCGGCATCGTCCAACCTATGATTGCGTTGGATGACACGCACCTGATCCGACAGTCGTTGGGCCGAGACGTTGACGGTTGGCTCTAGTTCCTGAAACAGAGACAGCATCCTAACACGGTACGCAGTGAGGTTAGTTCCTCCCTCTGTAGACCCGTAATATGCGCGCATGACGTTCTCGTTCATAGACTGAGTCCATCTCATGCGCTGCACACAACCACCGGCAGCGGGGACCCGGCTCGGGGCCAGTTGGCCCCTAAGTCCCAAGCTTCTCGGTGGCCGGCCTCTCCCCTGCCGACGTACAGGTGTTGGCGACGTCGGCGGGGAAAAATACTCGTCACTCGAGCTCGACGCAACTACCGCGGCCGGTGTCGTCACAGCGCTCACGATGGGGCTGGGTACCGGCGGCGGCGAGGCGGAGCTGAGCGACGAGTCCGGAGGTGGTGGGCGTGCTCGTGCAGCAGATCTCGTCAACATTTAGTCTTCATTCCGTTTTCATAGCTTTTATTGGAGGTGACATCTGTCACTTCACCTCCGCTGTGGTATTTTTTCATTAAGTAGGTCTATTTCTGTGGTTCATTTTGTTATTTATTTTTATGTTTTATTTTGATTTAAAGGTCTTGGGCTTCTTTTCGGGTTCTTATATAACAGAAAAAATACTGCGTCGTGAATAAATCTATGAAAATTCAGGGAACTATTTTTCTGACGTGTTGACGTTTTTGTGTTGCCAGTTTTATTTTTTTGTTATTATTATTATTATTAAAGGATCTGCTAAAATCTGGTACGAGTCTTTATTGCGTAATGATCACATGTGGACAACTTGGCTGTGGAAGGATTGGAAGGAAAATCTGTCTAATACATTTAGAGTAAAGAGAATGATGTTTGACCTACTTAAGGAAATCGTCGACCGAAAACCTGTCGAAAATCAACCGCTGACTTCTTTTTTGAACAAAAAGCGAAAATTACGTAATCAATATTAGGGAATATCGGCGATATTACACATTATTATCTAACAGCATCCGTTGAGGCTAGTAATTTTAAATCATGCGATAGTTTAGCTGGATTTTTGCACAGCCGCGTTTAAAAAACAAAAACCATTAAACAGCAGCACTCGTGAAAATGTTAATAAGGTTCCATGTCAAGTTCAAAGTACTGTGTCCCAAACATCAACGGCAACTACCACAACCGTGACTAATCAAACACCAAGTCAACGCAAACCCCTTGTTCATGAAGCATTCATAGACACCGGGAGTAGCTGTTCTATAATGACATCTAATTTGGCCCAATAATGTAATGTCCAAAGAATTCCGTTGGATACCCCTATAAAACTGCAGGGATTTTTTAAAGACAATTTAAAAATCGTAACGGAGGTGGTGAAAGTAGGCATACAATTAGACTCCGTGAATATAGACGAGATTGAGATGCACATACTATAATGAACTATCGGGATGTGACGTACTGATAGGACGCAACGTGACAGATGATTTAATGTATTCGCGAATTGGTGAAACTTTAACGTTTCAAAACGTAAAACACTTTGAAGACTTCTGCAACGTTGTTGGTGAAAAATCCTTAGAATTTGATACAGATTCTCATCGCGATGAGTTGGTTAATCTATTCCGTAAATGTTGTTGCTTCCGTTCGCCTGTGCGTCGTCCCCATGAAGCGAGCTCAAGTATTAAGTTCTAATTTATATGGATGGTATGTTTACTAACATTAATTATAAGAAAATTACTAACACAGTGGATCTAATGTTATCCGAAATAAAGAATTTATTATTATCTTTATTTCATTATAGACATATAAATTATATTTTTAAATATTGGAATAAAAAAATATAAAAACATTTAAAAATATAAAAAATAGTAGTCCACCGGTATCGGGAACAGGGTCCAAGCTACCGGCGGTCAGGGCTCCAGAGAGAGGAACCTCCTAACAATGCGAGCCGTGTCCAGAAGTACCGCTTTCTGAATCAAGCCCTTGATCCAGCTGCCCAACGAGAGCCTCCTCAGGTGTTGGTCGAGGCTCTTGGCTATTAGGCCATTGGCTGTCACGACTATCGGCACAATGGTCGCTGAGTCCACATCCGATATGTCGACAACCTCGCGAGCCAAGTCAAGATACTTGATTTGTTTATCTTTCTCGACTTTCACAAGGTTTCCGTCATGCGGGACTGTTATATCAATAATACTTGTGCGCCGCTCTGTTCGATCTACCACCACTATATCAGGCTTATTGGCAACAATAGTCCTGTCAGTGATGATGGATCCATCCCAGTACAATGTGATATTTCCATTTTCGAGAACTGGGTCGGGCACATACCTGTAGTACGGCACTTCCGATTCCACAAGGTTGTATTCTAGAGCAAGTTTTTGATGGATAATCCTGGCTACAAGGTTGTGTCTATGCAAGTACTCTTCGTTAGCTAGACGAGAACACCCGGAGATAATGTGTCGGATGGATTCTCCCGGACGGTGGCATGCCCGACAGATGTCAACCGTGCCGTCCTTCACAATAAATCTCCGGTAATTGTTCGTCATGATAACTTCGTCCATAATTGCACAGACAAAACCTTCGGTTTCCCCAAAGACGTCACCAAAACGCAGCCAGGCTACAGACGCTAGCAAATCTACATCGGACCCGTGTAGGGCCCGGAAATAGCGTCCGTGAAGCTCCTTACTCTGCCATACCTCCCTGCGATCATTAGTTTCAAGCACTACAGGCTTGCGCTAGTTCTCTTTAGCCAAGGAGAGCGGGGTGAGACCCTTGTCCACCACGACCACATCTCGATGCATCCCCACGTCGGCTTCCAGGAAATATTCCCTGAGACTGCATATCTCGCGATTGTGGAGGGTCTTAGCATTTAAAAAGCCTCGACCTCCACACTTTCGCGGGATATACAGTCTCATCACCGATGACCGTGGGTGATGCATTCGATATGCAGTCAGCAGCGAACGGACCCTCCTACCCAGGGCGTCGAGTTCGCTTGTATTGCGATAGTTTGAGTCCGCTATGGTTCTGTTTAGCCCTGAATCCTCGGATCCAGGTCTAGGCTATCGGCTGAGGAGAGGTGGTCAGGTTATATCTCACCTCCTCTACATGGATGACCTTAAACTCTTTGCCCCCAACAATTTGCAACTGATGGAGCTACTGAAAGTAACTGAAAGTTTCAGTAGCGCCATCAGGATGGAATTTGGTGTGGACAAATGTGCGGTCATGCATGTAAAGCGAGGGGAGATTATGGAATCCGTGGGAACCGAACTCTCGGATTCCATAAACCTTAGAGCCCTCTCCGCATCCGAAACCTATAAGTATTTGGGTATGTCGGAAGCATTGGGCATCAATGTTACTGACATGAAGCAATCATTGAAGGAGCGCTTCTTTGGCCGCCTGAAGAAAGTATTCAATAGTTTTCTATCAGGCGGAAATAAGGTGCGCGCCTTCAATGGTTGGGTCATGCCGGTTTTGATGTACTCTTTCGGCATACTCAAATGGACTCAGAGCGAACTCGACACCCTGGATAGGAGGGTCCGTACGCTGCTGACTGCATATCGAATGCACCACCCACGGTCATCGGTAATGAGACTGTATATCCCGCGAAAGTGTGGAGGTCGAGGCTTTTTAAATGCTAAGACCCTCCACAATCGCGAGATATGCAGTCTCAGGGAATATTTCCTAGAAGCCGACATGGGGATGCATCGAGATGTGGTCGCGGTAGACAAGGGCCTCACCCCACTCTCCATGGCAAAAGAGAACTGGCGCAAGCCTGTAGTGCTTGACACTAACGATCGCAAGAAGGTATGGCAGAGTAAGGAGCTTCACGGACGCTTTTTCCGGACCCTACATGGACCCGATGTAGATTTTCTAGCGTCCGTAGCCTGGCTGCGTTTTGGTGACCTCTTTGGGGAAACCGAAGGTTTTGTCTGTGCAATTATGGACGAAGTTATCATGACGAACAACTACCGTAGATTTATTGTGAAAGATGGCACGGTTGACATCTGTCGGGCATGCCACCGTCCGGGAGAATCAATCCGACACATTATCTCCGGCTGTTCTCGTCTAGCTAACGAAGAGTACTTGCATAGACACAACCTTGTAGCCAGGATTATCCATCAGCAACTAGCTCTGAAATACAATCTTGTAGAATCGGAAGTGCCGTACTGCAGGTATGTGCCCGACCCAGTTCTCGAAAATGGAAATATCACATTGTACTGGGATCGATCCATCATCACTGACAGGACTATTGTTGCCAATAAACCTGCGCGGCGCACAATGATTATTGACATAACGGTCCCGCATGACGGGAACCTCGTGAAAGCTGAGAAAGACAAACAAATCAAGTATCTTGACTTGGCTCACGAGGTTGTTGACATGTGGGATGTGGACTCAGCGATCATTGTGCCGATAGTCGTATCAGCCAATGGATAAGTTGCCAAGAGCCTCGACCAACACCTAAGGAGGCTCTCGTTGGGCAGCTGGATCAAGGACTTGATTCAGAAAGCGGTACTTCTGGACACGGCTCGCATTGTCAGGAGGTTCCTCTCTCTGGAGCCCTGACCGCCGGTAGCTTGGACCCTGTTCCCGATACCGGTGGGCTACTATTTTTTATATTTTTAAATGTTTTAATTTTTTATATTCTAATATTAAAAAATTTAATTTGTAAGTATTTAAATGAAATAAAGGAGATAATAATAAATAGGTACTTTATTTCAGACCATGGTGTCCATTTTGTTAGTAACAATGTTCTTATAGACTAGTTTTAGTAATATTCAAATCAATCCACAATAAAATAAAGTAAATTCAACAATCACTACTGCGCCATTCCATGACAAATGACGCAGCAATGATTGATGTAACTACAGTCCAGCCGACTAGCGATCATGCTAAGGATGCTGTTGGCGCTGCTACGTACTCTATGCACCAAGGATGCGCACCTTTTACGTATCGTAGCATAAAAGCAGTCTACGCGATGTTCAGCAAACATCCCTGATGCACTACAGAATCGCCGCAGCCCCATCAGCACCCTGAACGCATTATTAAATTGGACTCGGAGGGCACTGTAAGACTTTTGAGTATAGTCGGCCTACGGCCACGGCTGCACGTGTAGAATGATGTACAATAAGACCTAAAAAGTGTAATTTTGACTTCTGTCGAACAACGTGCAAACCTGCGAGCTATCATGTTCGCCCTCACTGCCAGCGCCCTCCGTTCCCTCTCTATGTCATCATTGTCCCTGAGGTCAGAGGTCAGCATATGTCCTAAGTACTTAAATTTTGACACTCTACGCAAAGCTGTACCATTTAGCGTAATGCTGGGAAACACGATACCTGTACTGTTTCCTCTGCCCTCAAAGACCATGACTTCACTTTTCAGTGGATTATACTTTAATCCGTGTTCCTCGGCATATGCTTCACAGATGGTAAGCAGTTTTTTAATACCACCTACCGATGTACCAAGTAGCACCATGTCATCAGCATAACTTGGAATGGACGGAATCAATGTTGTTTACATTGATTCCGTCTATGTGACAACCTACCCGGGTGCTACTGAGTACTGTGCCACAATCAGATCATTCATATACAGGTTAAATAGGGTTGGCGAGGACAATCCCCCCTGCCTCACCCCGCACTCCAACCTGTACGACTGCGACATGGTTCCCGACCATCGCACGCCATTGACCTGGTTTCCGTACCAGTACTTGCAGATGTTGATGAGTTCTATTGGTAGATTTGTGTTTTCTAACTTTTCCCATAGAATATCATAGGAAACCAGGTCAAAAGCTTTCGAAAGATCAAGAAAGCATGCGTGAACTGATGTTTGACGTCTTGTGTAGTATTTGACAGCATGCTTAACACACAAAACTGCACTTTCAGTGGATAGTCCGCGCCGGAAGCCGAACTGATTGTCATGAAGTTCAATGCGTTTCGTCAGCTGTGAGTTCAACATGCTGTCAAGTACCTTCGATACCACTGTGGCAAGAGAGATAGGCCTGTAGTTGTTCCTATCAGATAGATCAGCTGTCTTATTTTTAACGATAGGTATAACAATGGTCTTAATCATCTCATCAGGCAGATATGAGTGGCTCAGACAAAGGTTAAACAGCATAGCCAACAATCTCGGCAAGTGGGGTCCAGCATGCTGTAGATGTTCAATGCTCAACCCGTCATGGCCGGGAGATTTACCTCTAGTCATTGATTTGATTATCAACTTCACTTCTCTAGTTGTACATACAAAACCTATCTTTTCACATTGTTGCTCATCTTTTTGAATGACCTCTGCAATCACAAATCAACATCACAAATGAAAAAATTGTGTCGTTTGCTGTTGATACAGCTCTTACATTTTTCGCTAACTCGTGGCGAATTAAACCATTTTGTGCAAAAATCTGAAGTGCAGAACTGCAGATTTTTGCACAAAATGGTTTTAATTCTGCCTTAAACTGGCTTCGATCCCACGCTCTAACACTTAACACATCCAAGACGAAATTGATGACGTTCTCTATCTCACCAACCTCACAACCTGATATTCCTATCACTTTAAAAGCTCACTCCTGTAACAGTATTGTTAGCGGAGAATCCTGCGATTGTAGGCGTGGCGGCTGAATGACGACACGAGGCGCAAGAGAGGGGCAGACGGACAGCTGAAGCGGCGAGCTCATTTCCTCGGTCATTTCATTTTGGCGCTTGGAGTGTTAGGACGGGTTTTAGCTAGGCGTATTTAGGAACTTGTGTTTAAATTAAGATCTATTTTGTTAATTTTATGGTTAAAGAATTATAACATTTATTTTGTGGTCGTTATCTTTCTTTTTAAATTCCAACTTGTTCACTCTGCTCACATCAGAAGTGGGATAGCTCTCATAGCTATCTACACTGAGATTTGGCATTCTGACGAGTTATTGCATTTTAGTTAGGTAATTCTTTATAGTAGTGACCTCCACGGGTAAGTTCTGCAGTTCGAATATTGTACTAGCAGAATGCCCAAACGGAGTAAAAGTAAAATCAGCCGCAGGACGCGGGACCGCACACCAGATTTAGATTTACGACAAACTCTTCAAGTTATGTTGACTCGTATTAATTCATTGGAGCAAAATTTGGGTAGCAATCTAAGTAGTAACGGCATCGAGCGCGGGGGATCGTGCGATGGCGGTGGCGCCACGTTGTCGCCAAGCGCCGGCGCGCGACCGCCGACGCCCGCCACAGCGGCGGCGCCCGCGCCATCGCTGCTCGGTGTCTCGACTACCAATTTGTCGGTTCCGGTAGCTGAAAGTCCACCTGGTTGTAACGATACGATGGGTAAAATGACCGATCGGATTGTAAGTGCGATTGGCAAGGTAAGTGCGGTAAGATCGAACCATTTTTATATTTCTAATTTTGACCCTGACGAATAATGATAATAATAATGATAATGACGTTTGGTGTAACGAAGTCGATCATGTGCGTAGTTTAAATTGTTGGGATGATCGAGAATGCTTAGCTAGGATAGGAAATTGTTTAAAAGTAGACGCGAAACAGTGGCAAAATGAGTGATTCACAAATGATCGGAGTTGTTCAAACTTTAAATGAGAGTTTAAGCCGTTGTGTCCGCGTAGGGTAGACGTAGCAAACATTTAATTTCAAGTCATGAGTACCAATTCGGACCACTACACTACGTATGCAGATTATGCACGACGATCCCTTATTTCAGATAGGTAGCCTTATCAAACATTTCCAATGCAAACAAATACCGTCATTTCGTATGTTTTGTGGGTTAGGCGAAAAGAAAATACAATCAAGTCATTACACAGTGTTGACCGTAGAGTTTCTTGAATTAACCATAGAAATTGAATTTTATGTAATCGCCGCCGATAAATATTTATGAGTACTCCTGTTATTTTTGGTACCGATGTCCTAAACAGAGACGGAATTACGTACATAAGATCGAAAGGCCAGCAGTGTGTTATGCGAATAGATCGGGTACTCGTATTACCCATAAAATCGAACATGTACTGTATATTTCATATCTAAGCTGTTTGAAAACAAAATCCTGTGAACGCGATGACCACATCTGTTACCACCCCGGTTCTATGGCGGCCGAGCACTGCAAGCAGAAATAGTCCTTACGGTGTATAGATATGAACTTCTTCGATGGTACCCTCTTATTCAAACACTGTTGAAAGGTATTGAAAAGGAACATTTTTGTTATCATTTATCGCGGACTTCTCAGAATTCCTTATTACTGGTACAGCCAAAACTACTGTAAATACTGGTTCTATGCATATTAAGCTTAATAGTAGTGCACCTATAGTTTACAGACCGTATAAACTATCTCATGATGAAAAATTGCGTGTCCGCGATAATATCCGGGAACTCCTTGACAAAAATATTATAAGGGAATCTGAATCTGAATATTCCAGGCCGATATTGCTAGTAAAGATAAAGGATGGCATTGCTAGAATGTGCGTGGACTACCGCGCACTAATTGCGATAACTGTAAAGGATCGTTATCCATTGCCTGTGATCGATGATTATGTAGACTGCTTAGGTAAAAGTAAATTCTTCACCAGTATTGATATGGCTACAGGCTTTCTTCAAATTAAGATGACATTACACCTGAAGGCCACTTTGAGTATTTAAAGATGCCTTATGGTTTGGTCAACGCGCCAGTTGTCTATCAACGTACTCGTATTATAAGCCATACTCTGCGAACGTTTATTGAATCGGGCAAGGTTTTAGTGTACGCCGACGATGTGCTATTACCGTCATTGACAGTAGATGAAGGGTTACGAAATTTACAAGAAGTCTTACAAACATTAACTCAAGCAGGGTTTTCCATAAACCTGAAAAGGTAGATTAATTAGTAACGGTCAGGTTAGACCGAGCCGTCACACTCACAAGGTTGATTCATTAACCAATGCCCCAATCCTAGGTAACGTTAAGTGAGCGTGCAAGTGAGACAATTCTTAGGGCTGGCTGGATATTTTAGACGATATTTAGGTACCTAATTATTCAGTCGGGACTGCTTGCATTACACATCTCCTTCGCAAAGGCGTTCGTCAAGACATAATAAAGTGTTTAACAAATGACCCTGCTCTAGCAATATTTGATCCATCTTTCCCGACGGAGGTGCACACAGACGCCTCTGCAGTGGGATGTGGTGCGGTGCTATTACAGACCGATATTAATAAATGCAAAAGACCGGTCGGGTATTTCAGTAAAGTAACTCAGGGGGCAGAGTCACGTTACCACTCTTACGAGTTGGAAACGTTGGCAGTGGTCAAAGCACTACAAAATTTCCGACAGTATTTCCGGTATAAAGTTTAAAGTGGTCAGATGTATTAGACTAATTACAGCTCACTCTGAACATTACAAAGCATAAATCTACTCAATATTCACCTATGAATTTATTATCCGGCAGCCAAGCTATGATACCCGTCCTACGCTCTATTGTGCGCGATGTGACCCTGGAAGGAACGAGTCCCAACCGGGAGTCCCTGCGTGAGCTGGCCAGACAACGCGCCACCGAACTTCTGGACGAGAACAGAGTTTGACAAGACGCCCGCGTTAATGAAAAGCGAAAGCCGCCGCGTAGTTTCACTGTTCATGACGTCGTGTTTGTGCACAAAAGCAGCCAGTCCAAGGGCAAGTTAGACGCATGTATGCGTGGCCCATATCAAATTATTAAGGTATTGCCCCATGGACGTTATGAACTGAAACTTATAGCGGATTCGTATGGTAAATCCACGCAAGCGGCCGCAGTGTAGGTACATAACTTTGTGGCGTGGAGAGTGGACGTCTGATGTGTGCAATGCATTTTTTGAGAGTAAGTAGTTTTACCTATTTATTTCTTGTTTGAGACATGTCGACCTCTGTTTCATACATGAAATGAATTTGGTAATTGAGTTGGGACATGCCGAGGCCTCTGTCATGTGAGTTTCAAAAGGGCTTTGGCATCCTGAGGGCTCTGCCTTAATGATGACAAGTTGAGATGAGTGTCATCAGATCAAGGATTTCGTGACGCTTAGTACTTTGACATCCCGAGGGCTCTGTCTTAATGTTCACAGTAATAAGTACTTGGACTCGATGTGAGTCAGTAACAACCCGAGGGCTCTGTTTCTGATAAATGGCTAATTATTACGATATACTCGTAGCTCTTCTATCCAAGAGCTTTGTGGAGTATTACTGTACTGAAGCAAGCTGAGGCCTCTGTTTCCTTCAGTTATACGACTGAAAACGAACGTAGAACTAATGCAAACAATGTAACTGTTTCAGGCACTAATGAAAATGGTCGTGAAAATTTTCCTTCAGGACCACCAGGGTCCAGTGAAGCTACTCCACCAGTAAATCAAGCGGGCGAGGACGCGCCGCTGTCAGGAGAGGCCGTGTTAGCGGAGAATCCTGCGATTGTAGGCGTGGCGGCTGAATGACGACACGAGGCGCAAGAGAGGGGCAGACGGACAGCTGAAGCGGCGAGCTCATTTCCTCGGTCATTTCATTTTGGCGCTTGGAGTGTTAGGACGGGTTTTAGCTAGGCGTATTTAGGAACTTGTGTTTAAATTAAGATCTATTTTGTTAATTTTATGGTTAAAGAATTATAACATTTATTTTGTGGTCGTTATCTTTCTTTTTAAATTCCAACTTGTTCACTCTGCTCACAGTATACATTCACACACATGTCAATGTTCACTCATTGACACAGTTGATAATTTTAAGTACCTAGGTATAACTTTAGATAGATACCTGAATTATAAAACTCAAATTAACTTGTTAACAGGCAGGGTCAGAAAACTAATTTATATTTTTTAAACTCTTCGACACGTCGCTAAGCAGTATGTTATTCGCAATGTACCTATACTACGCCTTATGTCAATCTATTATTACTTAATGTATTAGCTGCTGGGGTGGCGCCACAAAGACTGCCCTTAAACCTTTGGAAATTTCCCACCGCTATACTGAAAATTGCAACATTTCGACCTATTCTGTTTCCAACCACAGAACTTTACAATAAATGTGGTGTCCTCAACATAAGGCAACATTTCATTCTACAAACCATTCTTCTTTAACACTTAAAAACCCCTCTTACTTCTATTACGAAACGACGGAAAGACATGATTTGTACTATTCCACAAACTCAGTTTAAATACACGCTTTGATTGTATAATAAAATTAACGCGGTTCTGCCCGCGGCTTACTTTTTATTACCTTTAGCTACAAGCTAAAGGTAATAAAAGTCGACTTAAATAACAAGTAGTGGCAAAATAATGCGAACACTATATTAAATAAATCTGATTCAATAGAATAAGTGCAAGAAATCGTATTTAGTTTTAAAATTATAGGTATGAGTAAGAAATTTCAAGTGTAAGCAGATCTCACCTGTAACGGCACACACATCTATACATATAAAATCTATACATATAAAATGCTTTGTCCTGATTGACTGACTGACGGATCAACGCACAGCCTAAACCGCTGATCGTAGAGACCTGAAACTTGGAGGGTGTGTTCTTTGTATGACGTAGGCATCGGATAAGAAAGGATTTTTCGAAATTCTACCCCTAAGGGGGTGAAAAAGGGGGGGAAAAGTTTGTATGGGACAACGTGATTCCCTGGTCCAATCTACTTCAAAGGATAATGCCCAAAAATATATGGAGCAAAAACCCAGAATCGATTACAACGATTTATGTGTGGCAAGGTAGAGTATACATACTATATCCCAAATTCAATAATAGTTTTCGATTAAACCATCACCAAGTAATACAAAAATCGTAACTGATTGACTAAACTTTTAAAAATCTATGATATTTAAAGCGGTTTTACAAACGATATTGTGACGAATTGTGCGTAATATTGAGAGTAAAGAACATAATAGGTACGTATCTACTGATTATATATATGTATATAAATATAAAATATTATTGATATACATATAAAAGTGATTGCGGATTATTATATGGCTATTAACTTAATAAATGAAAACAACTGAATAGGTATATGCTACGTTGTTTTATTGATTTTAAAAATGTTACATATTTTCTAAATCTAGGAGAACGCTATCAAAAAAAGCCGCTGGCTGTTGAAGCCCTTCGTGTCTTGCAAATGCAAGGTAGTATAACATGCTTATTAAATGAGCACAACTGCCTAAAGTTCGGCGACCTTTCGCGGCGACCTTTTTTGGCGGCGGTTCGGTGAATGCATGAACAAACGTATTCTACAATTGCGTCTCTGCTGTTGTGACCCGGTGTATACATGATGTATGTATAGTACGTTCTGGATCGAACATGCCGCGACTGTATGCGTCCTCTTAATAAAGTTTTCTCACCTAAGTCACCAATATTAATATGATGAGGATGTCGGTACACATCTATTTCGTAAGTACCGTTCTCTCTTACATGCTCCCAACAGTACGACCGTGCTATCTTTAAATGGTAGGTGCCTGCAGCGAACAAAATCAATTCGTGGTATGAAAGTCTTGGAAAATCTTGTAGGTTTGGGAGGTTTGCTTGTAATCTCTCAAACGCTACTCTTTGCCGATTCATATTTTGTTGTTCCACATAATCTGCCAGCAGGTTCGGTTTATGCATGTTGGTATTAATTATGTTGATGAACGCGTCAGAATATTGGCTGTCAGCATAAGGTTCTTGGAATGCGTTTATAAGAGCTGCGGCAATTCTGAAATCGGTCATGGCAAATGGCGCTGATTTATTATTATTATTATTATTGGCGAAGACTTATACATCTGCTATCTCTTTCGTTCTCGTAAATGTAATTCCTTATCTATATTCTCCATCTCTTTCACGAGTGAGCAACAAACACAGTAACAAAACAATAAACCAGTTATTCAACGCGACTTGCTACACAGAATTGTTATATGCTGCTGGGCTGTTTGGTTATGGTTTTATGCAAAACGAATAGTATTTATGACCTCTTACTTAAGGTCTATTTTGATGTTCATAAATTATTTTAATCGACTCTGGGTTTTTTTTGGGCATCCTCCTTTTGCAGAAACATTCTTTTAACAGAATTGATGGAAGACGTGTTTCGTATTTTATTGAAATTCATCCCTTAACGGGGTTAAATAGTAGTAGAAAGTTATTTTGGGAGCTATTTGCTTCGAAGTTGATATCAATACTCCTTAGTGCTTTTGATTTAAATTACATTTTATTTTGACCCATGTTTGAAAACGTAATCCAATTTTATTCAAAAATGGTTGAACTCATCGATTTATATCAATGGTTGAACTCACATAAACGCTTGGTGCAAAGCAAAATACTCTTTAAAATTGGAATGTCTCGAAACTCATCGTACTATATTAGTAAGTACCGCATTTGAAGGTTTGTAAGCTTTACAGAGGTTTGTATTTATTCCTAGGATTCCCTTAACACCATCAAATTACCCCTTCGAATTCAAGAGAGTGCAGTTTCCCACCAAGTCTGCTTCGCAATTACCTTAGACAAAGCTCAAGGTGAAAGTCTATTAAGAATGCGGCGACGGATGAATTGTCCATACAAACGTAATACCAAAATCATTTGCAATTTGAGCATATTTCCACCATAGTACACACGGCTACACATCAAGCTATACATTTCCAGTTTATGCTGATCTCGCATTGTATAGGATTTCGGTACAATGTGAGGTCAGCTTATACTGGAAATGTATAGCTTGATGTGTAGCCGTGCGTACGAGTATGTTGATATTCGGATTTAGACAATGGTGCCGATTCTCTTGTCACAAATGCCTCTAAACTAGACAAAAAATCACTAAAATTAAGTGTAATCCTGTCAAACGACGATTTCCCATTCTGAAATAGACTAAAGTGACACAATTTAACTATATTTTAGTTTGACAGCACTAAGATAGTACCCACTGAGTTTTTAGTTTAGTGAAAATGGCAATTTTGCTATTCTGAATTTGACATTTTTTACCTAAAATTTTGATTGTAAAATACCAAACCAGACTAATTCTGGCAAAAATTGCCAGAATTAGTCTGGTAATCGCGATTAAAAAGATTTGGGTTAAAATAAGTTGTCATGAACTAAAATTCACACCAACATCTCGACTTCACGTGCAAAAACAGTACTGTATTTATTTTTTCTTTTGCTTATATCTCGAAAATGGTGCGTCCTATCGCAAAAATAATGAAAATTTCGACCCATAAACCCCTAAATCTGAACATGTAGGTAATATTTTTTTAATGTTTTCCATACAAAAAGTGAAAAATTCCTTATAAAACACGTCGAGGCGGCAACCCTGGCTCTAAAAAAAATCACGGGTGAGGGCAAACTACGGGTACCCCACGTGGTTTCGCGATTGTCAAATTCTATTTTAGTTGTGTCAAAATTTTTAATTTAGAGAATTTTATTAGCAGAATAGCTCTAAGATTCTCATAGCCTAAAGTAAGGAATTTTAGTGATAGTTTAGTTAGTTTAGTTCGGTGTACAAGAGAATCGGCATCAGTATTTATCTAGTCCTGTACGTCTTTTTTTTCCAAAAAACTCACCTGAAATGAAATTAAAGCTAATTGAATTTCATACATTTTTACAGCGTAAATTACATGTTTTTTTCATATTCTTTTTTCTGTATTATAAACAACAATATTTGTAATATTGTTTCCCCTGCAGCATAGCTTATATTATCAAGTTACAAATTATCGAAAAAAAATGGAAAAACCTTTAGTTTTAATTCATCATTTTTGGTATTACGGAACACATCCAATTTGTCATAAATTTTCGATAGCTAGTAGTGCTATCGCGTCAAGAAATAATTGTCAATGTGTGCGTGGTCGCACTGCTCACTGTAGGTGTATATCGCTCCGACAGCCACTCGCACTAGCGCAACGTGCTTAGTTGGAATTCGTTCAAGGTATCTAATTTTTGTCAGTATAGACGATTTAGGTACCTACTTTACTGTGCTGTACGAGCGAACTTATTTGTTTGCTAACTTGTATTATATGTATAATTTATAATATTTCTGACACTATTGACCTATTTTATTTTTATTGGAACGGCAGTAAACTGTTAGAAATCGTCCCCCTCGGGTCCTGCATGCGAGATTCTCTATGAGAAAGTGTGAAATTGGTCAAAATTAAAATCCAAAATGGCGGCTGCGAAAATTTCTAATTTTTCATCATGAGTATCGTTTTCGTGGTTTTCGAAGGTGCGGAATCCGATAGTGAGTTCAAAATGTAAATCCAAGATGGCAGCTACGAAATTTTTTAAATGTTTCGTCATGGGTGTCGTTTTCATAGTTTTCTCGGATGATAAATCCGATAGTGAGGTCAAAATGTAAATCCAAGATGGCAACTATGACATTTTTTAAATTTTTCGTCATGGGTTTCGTTTTCAGTTTTCTCGGATGATAAAACCGATAGTGAGGTCAAAATGTAAATCCAAGATATCGGCTGCAAAAATTTTCAAATTTTTCGTCAAGCGTATCGTTTTCATGGACTCCGAATGTTGGGGATGTATCTCAAAACAAATTACCCAATGATATAAGTTAGGTACCTATTTACCTTCTTTGCTACTAATTGTTTACATATTTTTAAACTCAGCCCACGAAAATAAAGATTTTTTTTTCTTGGTCTGGTTTTTATATTAGAGATAAGTATATTTTGTATACGAGTTTACATCCGTATCCAGACAAACGAGTATCCGTTTCATCACTAATATTAATCGGTAGGTACCTACTTTTATGCGTCTAAAGAGCCTAAGCGGGTGATGACTGATGATAATACAGTACATGTAAAGAAAAGCAGTAAAACCTCAAATTATACCTACGATAATATGCAAAGGTATCTTGAAATTTTATTTTGCTTTAGCACATACCTACATAAACATTCTGCATCGAGCTCAGTACCAATACATTTCGTATTATGTCGCATTTACTTTGCTGGATCGGATTTTAATATTATTTATATAATAAAAATTACGGTTGATTATAATCGTATATACTACAGATAACCAATGGCAATTTTTTTTTAAATCGGCGTGTTTAGTGTGGATCTTTGACACTATGAATTCCGATTACCATAATAGTATTTTTTGTAATTTGTACGAGGTCGATAATATTATGGTCACCCTACACGACTGTATCACGTTTCGACTCATATTTTTTTAAATGATGAATGTCTTTATCAATAAGTCGAAAGTATGGACATAACTAAATTAATGGTTATTCAAAATCCTTGTTTTTTATTATTCTTCTCTGATTTTTTTACTAATAGATGATACTTTGCACTTACCGGAACAAAAAGCATAATTCTGACTACACACTGAAGACGTCATGTGGTGGTCTCGTTTTCGATAGCAAAGAAGTCGCTCAAGAATTTGTAAATTTCTTTACCAGTATCCCACTTAAAACTACTGAAACCTTAAATTCCTCGCCCACGCTCTCTTTTGATTTAGTAAGGGCGAATGTTTCAGCTTGCCCGATTGAATTTAACTTTAAGCATATTAACCCTTTAACAGTAATAAAAGCTTTTAAGCAAATTAAGATCAAATTAACCGAAGATCTTTGGGGAATGTCCATTAAAGTATGTACTTCCATAATTGAGACCATAGCGCCATAGCATTAATATTTAATTTGTGTGTGGACCAAGGAGTCTTCCCGGATTTAATGAAATACAGTAAGGTAATACCACATTTCAAATCCGGGGACAGTAAAGACACTAATAATTATTATAGACCCGTGTCCGTGTTGCCGGTTTTCAGCAAGGTGTTTGAAAAGGTAATGCTTAATCAAATGCTCAATCATTTTAACACAAATAAAATCCTTCATGATCAACAGTATGGTTTCACCAAAGGACGTTGTACGACCGACGCCGGTGTAACCTTATTAAGACACATTTTTAGCGCGTGGGTAGAGGCCCAAGACGCCATAGGAATCTTTTGTGACCTCTCCAAGGCATTTGATTGCGTCGATCACGAAACCTTACTCTTGAAACTTGAGCATTACGGACTTGGAAAACTTGCGCTCAGTTTAGTAAAATCTTATTTAAATGATAGACAACAGAAAGTCCAAATAAACGGTGTCAATTCACTAGGTTTAAAAGTAAAAATGGGCGTGCCACAGGGCTCGATATTGGGTCCATTCCTCTTTTTAGTTTATATGTCAATGATCTACTCGATTTATTAAAAAATCAACCACAAATGGTGTTATTTGCTGACGATACTTCCTTAATTTTCAAGGTAGATAGACGTGCCACAAATTTTGACGACGTAAATAACGCCCTAATGCAGGTCCAAAGTTGGTTCACTGCTAATAATTTAGTATTAAATGAAAAAAAAACTAAGTGCATAAAATTTTCTTTACCAAATGTCAAAAGTACTGATTGTGAGATAGTATTGAATCAAGAGAAACTAGAATTCGTCGATAAAACTGTTTTCCTGGGGATCACGCTCGACTCAACGTTACAATGGGGTCCTCATTTAACATCTCTTGCAGGACGGCTAAGTTCAGCAGCATATGCTGTCAGAAAAATCCGTCAATTTACTGATGTAGATACCGCGAGGCTGGTCTAAGCTATTTTAGTTACTTTCATAGTATCATGTCTTACGGTATTTTACTGTGGGGACGGGCTGCAGACATCGAGTCTATTTTTATTCTGCAGAAAAGAGCGATTAGAGCCATATATTATCTCCGCAGGCGTGACTCTAAGGGAACTGCCTTGCTATTCTGTAACCATCTCACCGTGAAAACTTAGGGGAAGTGATCGTGGAGTGAGCTGTCAGTGTCACCCAACCCGATGCTAGGGATGACCAAGCATTACATTTACAATCGTAATCGAGATTTTAATTAAATGTTTTATGCTAATTCTATTGATCATTTTATATTAAGTATTCTAAAGCTAGTAGATATTTAACCGCTTATGTCTAAACATTACTATTTATGGGGATTAGCGCGCAAGTAAAATAAAATTGCAAAACAGATATCCAATCAGACACTCAATTTTGTTTTATTCAATTTTGTTCCTAGACTAGTCCCTTGATATAAATAGCCTGAGGCGCGACGCGTTACGCAGGTAGGTACCTACCTACAATAAATAAAATAAAACATACATAGGTATCTACACGTTGCTGCTGCATAATAAAGAAAATGCGCATTGACATAGTTTGTTATTATGAACCCATTGTTAACTTATATTATGTAAACGCAATCGAGTGTTAATAGTGTGTAATTTAACCCCACACAAACTATGTGGGAACCTACCTAAACGATGTAGTCATTTAAATAAAAAGATATGTATATTGTATGTACCTACCTACCGAATAATTTATTGGAGATAACCTACATAAGCGTTGAATAAAATCATATTCATCAAATCATTACAAAATTCATAAGTTCAACAGCTGGCACTTGCAGCGCGCGCACACCGAATCACTTCACCACGTTGAAGTGGTAAGAATCGCGCTTGCGCGCTAGGCGCTACACTATCACATTGAGATTTGTTTTACTTACTACGTACCTACACTTATTTAAATTGTATGTAACGCGTCACGTACTTGCGTACTAAATACCAACGTCCAATAAGTACCTACAATGTTTTATTCATCACCATCATATATAAGCCAAGTAAAACTGACACTTGTAGAGCGCGCGCATCACATCACCGAAGTGTTGTCGCCAAGGAAATAACACGCGTGGTAACCTTAAGGTAACCACTATGATAATATCATGGTGGTAACTATAGAGACCACGCGCGTGATCACTTCATCCGATTCTATAATAAAGAATCGGATGAAGTGATCACGCCGCGCAGCCGCGTTGTTACGCACTTTGTTTTTTTTTTCCCTCTTTGACGGCCATGTCCATAAGCTTATACGTATTCAGAGACAATAATTAGTACCTACCTATTTATTTCAATACTTTTAGATAATTCAATGTCTAAATCATACCGTTTTGTACATTAAAAAGTCAGTTTATTGCCTAGATACATTTTGTTTTCAATAATTAAACTGTTTTTTTTTTTTATGAACTGTTTACGTACTTACTACATATTTAACCTGTAGGTGAGTAACGCGTCACGCATGTGCAGTCAGAACATTTAAGGCGAAAGCGTCAAGGTAGCCCGCGAAATTCAAATTTTCTTACGTTTTTTGCAATTTGCAGGTCAGTATCATGTTGTATGTTGGTCTAAATATGATTCGCGGCCGTATCAAATGTTTCAAAATGATCAATACAACACTCTAAGTTCATTTAATAGCATTGAATGACTATTTCATGAAATCATGACATTTGCAGATTGTGCTTACATAAGGAGTTGTATTGATGATTGTAATGATTATAATTATGTAAAGCCTTATTGGTTACGGTCGCGAATCATATTTTAATCAACATAAAACCTCACACTTACCTGCAAAATGTAAAAAACTAAAGAAAATTTGAATTTCGCCCAATTAGCCCACCTTAGCGCATGCCCCTTAAATAATAAAATGCAATACCAATAAGTACCTACAGCTGCTACAAAGCGTCTTTTCGTAGTTTGCGCATAGTTACTTACATTGTTTGTTTTATTAAGAACCTATTGTCAGCTGATGACTTGAATGCAATCAAACTCCTAGCGTGATGAGATGCGCCTTACCTATCTATACGATGTGTGTATTTATCAAATCACCTAATATTTTATTGTACCTCCATAACTAAACGTTGCCAATAATAAAATAATATTCATCAAATCTTAATCAACATCATAAATTAATACTAAGTTCAACTGACACAGCGCGCGCATTGCACCTCGCCGAAGTGAAGTGCTGTTTCCATGGTAACCACCAGAATGCCATGAAGCTTCGATCCATGAAGTGAACTTATTCACGTCGCGCATGCGCACGAGGCGCTGCATAGATATAACACACGAAGTGAAGTGCTGTTGCCTGGCAACCAGACGCTGCATAGATATCACACTAAGGTTCTATTTTATTTCCCGTCATTGGGGGCCCATGTCCTTATTTATGCGTATTCGTATTCATAGACAATAATTTATTAGTACCCATTTATTTCAATGCTTTTAGACCTACATTTTATTTCAACAGTTTGATTTTACTTGAAAGGTGAGATTGAGCAACTTCATAAAATTTGTGCTAGGCAAGTAGGTATTCAGTGTTCGTTTACTTACTTATATACATAATACGTAAAAAGCACATAGGTAGTAATATCGTGTGGGTCTATCTGGCTGGCCCCAACGAGATTTATCAACAGGTGATAGGTTTACATAAGGACATTCTTTTTTACCTATATAAAATGAATAAGATGTATTTTTTACCTCGACAGTTTTTGATTTTCGACTTTCTGTGAGCTATACTTTAGAGGATATTCGATATCTAAATAAATATTCAACCAACGGACCTAGTTAAATTTGCGAAAGTCCAAAATTTGGATTTGTAAGGTACATAATAGTATCAAGCTCTTTATGCTAATTGTATGATATTAAAGAGTAGTATTTTAAAAAGGGGCCCGCTCGCTGGACGTTTGTCTAAGTAACGAATATCTTCTAAAGTAGGTATAGCTCACAGAAAGTCGAAATTTTGGATTTGTAAGGTACATAATAGTTTCTAACTCCGAGCACTACTGGGCGATCTGAAAGTATAATAACAATAAAAATAATCACAAGGCGGGCCCGCTAGCAAGACACTTCATAGAAACGTCGTTTAATCAAAAACTGTTGAAGTACAAAATACATCTTATTTATTTTCTATAGGTAAAAAATTATGTCCTTATGTAAACCTGTTGATAAATCTCGTTGGGGCCTGCCAAATAGACCCACACAGTAATACCAAATCATCTAGATTGTTAGAGATAAACCACAGTACAAGATACAAAGCTTGTAACATAAATATACCTATACACAAATTGCGCTTCACTCTTGCAAAGAAGAAAAATTAAAATTATTATAATTAATATATGTATTTATTTATTTATTTAAGAAGTGTATGTGCGTTTATTTTAAGCTGATAAAATTATGTGTGTTTAGGTTGCTGTAGTCTGTTTAGGTACTGTTTTACACACTGTCTATGTCTCATAGATGTAAATCGACACTATGTCTGTCATCCAATTCTCCTGTCGCAGGTCTGCTGGAAACAAAATCTAATAATAAATCTTTATGTATTTTACATTATTAAGTGTTTAGTGTGTAGGTACTTATATAAATAAATAAATAGAATTTATTAATTTGCATCACATCAAATCAATTTGCTAATACATTTTTGCTACATTTTTCTTGAGGCTGGGAACGGAGCGCTGTCGGATGTGTGTGGACTGCACACCACCACTGCTGGAAATAATGGTAAGCATTTATTACTATTTGATTTATTTCATTCCTACACTCATCCGAGTATTATTTTTTACAATCAATTGAAATAATATTGTGATTATCATCAGTATAGTAATGTAGTACTTTCAATAAGTAATTACTTATAATAGGTACTCATTTCAATCAATCATTATGAGTACAATGAGTTGCAACATTTATTAATTCCATGCTCCTGCTCCAATTTATTGGCTCCATAATTATGTAGGTACCTATGTTTATCAAAAAAAGTGTGTGCAATACTGAATACTAACCAGGATTGATGTGATCAAATCAAGTAGAGGTGGTGTTCCTTTACTGTCTTCAGTTCATAAGGCATTACTTAGCAACTGCTGGGTCGCATGGGCTCATCTGCCAAGAGATAGAATATTTATCAGATTAATAATATTCACTTGTTTTAAATGTGTGCCTATTCTTTTAGTTAACTTTTCAGTGTTCCATAAGTTGTGCCTTCGCCGGCTAATCGATCAGGAACGAGTCCAAATCGCCACGACAGCGTTTCTTAGGCCTGGCTCGGTATCGGGCACCCACTGTGTGGCGATCGTGGCACGTGGCCTATTTTTACCTTAAAACTATTATTATCACCAAGTTAACTAAGTAGATACTTGGCATACTTACCTGACTGACCACCACTCGTTCTTGCAAAGCTAACCATCAGACTGATGATCTACTACATCACTTATTATGAACAGTAACACAGGAATTGTATAGTTTAGGAATCCTCATCGTCATTTTAGACGAAAGATGTCCACTGCTGGACATAGGCCTACCCAAGCACCACCACGGCGCCACAAGCCGCGCCAAAATTTATTTTTGATACAATTACCAGTATCTACATGTCAACACTACGTCTTATTGTCACATTCACGATTACACACTAATAATTATTGTCACTGATAAACCAATTCAAAGTAGGTACTATATAATTCAAACTTTCATTTGTTTTTATAGATATTGTAAATTAATACCGGTTTTGGTTTGCAAGTTCAAACAAAATGCAGTTCAGAAAAAAGTTGCAGGGCTAACCATAGACAATTTCACCACAGATTATTAAGATTTCGATTTGATGAAGTTTAGTAATCAACATCAACAAAAAAACCATGGATGGTTCAAAAATAATTAATTAATAAATAACTACCTAATTATCGTTAGGTTAAAACTATTCAAACTATTTCAAAGTACCTAGATACAAAATTCAAAAATTCATTTTATTTTGTTTATAATAGAGCTGCAGTTATTTTTGAAACTTAGGACGTTGCGGCGCTAGCCAGTGTTGAAACAAGAATTTTAAATTACTTTGACATTGTTGAGATTTATTGTGGCGTCGCATGTAGGCGACACGTAACCCTACCGTCAAGCCCCGCTGTCGCTTCTAAGCGACGCGCGACGGTCAACTCACGCGGCCTAAATCTCTATTTTTTTTTGTAAAATTATGGTCTGTGGGCTGTTTCACTATATGGCGTGACGGTTCTCGTCAACTAATTATTGAAAAAATGTTACGTAACACATTGTTTTTTTTGTATGTTGAAAGTGACGTGACGCGCGGGTCAATGTCAAACCGCGGTGCTCGTGCTTGTTACAAAATGGGCGGGGATATATAGATATCAGCTAACTAGTCTGTGTTGATAACACAGGTATTTTGTTTCCTTGAAACACAGATTAGTTCAAACTTAAATGCTTGCGCGACTACGATTGCGTGGTTATATTTCTAAAGGCGTAGCAATGAAATAAAATAAAGTAATTACATCTACAACTTGTAAAGACCGTGGCGAAATACGGAACTACATAAAATGAATACTGGATTTGACAGATGTTTGACGTCATCCAGTAACTCTTGGTGATAAATAATTTATTTTTATTCTATACATACGTATTTTTTATTTTGGTATAGCTGCAATAATTTACTAGAAGTGGCACAGGGAGAAATTCTGCTTTCGTTCCTGGGTGGTACACGCGACTACAAGTACGACGGCCTCTAGTGATGGGCGTTGAATTAACGAACTAGTTAATTCGACTGTCGACGTACTGTGAACGAATCGACGGTTCACCGATAATCGATCGACTAGTCGAACGATTGAACTGAAACTCGCAACGCGACGACCGACGCGAGAATGTAGTACAAATTCATTCGTCCGTTGAAATAAAGCAAACAAATTAAACTCTAAATCTAGTAGAAGGGAGTTGATATTTATACGGGTCGAATGAAATTATTGTTAAGTGAAGAAAAGGATGGCATGGCGTTATGGTAGTTTCCCTTGTGCAAAAGAGTAAGATTGGACTGGTCGAACAATGAGACACCGGGACAAACCGGCCTGTACTTGTTTCTGATTGATAGTAAGTTGTTCATTTTGTTTTGACTTTTTATGTTCAGTGTGTGATTCAGTATTCAGCCAATCCTAAGCCTGGAAAAGTATGAAGGGAAGATCAAATTAATAGGTACCTTCCGTCGTCATCTTTGACTTCGTCGCAAAGTTTATCCAAGTTGACGCGTAAACTAGTCGACGAATTCAACTAGTTAATCGACTAGTCGATGAACGAAGTTGGACCAAATACGTTGACGACCCATCTCTAATGGCCTCGCTCGGGCGTCTGAGACTTCTGACTTCTGAAGTTCTGAGTGGCTATTAAAAAAAAAAAACCACCATAGACAATTTTACGCGGTTTTCGTAACTTTTCGACTTTTCAGTTTTGATTTGTGTTGGATTAGTTGCGAGTGTTGCGACTTGTGAGTAAAGTTTGCGTTGATTAATTTCCGTTCTTAGCTTCAAATTATTGTAAAGTGTAGTATTTTGCATAGGTAGGTAGTGCAAGATGAACAACAAGCTGATGTATCGAACATTGCGGTCCTAAACGAAAGGATGCTTTTGCTTATTTATTGCATACGTTTCCTGTTAGTGAGATCGGACACAAAAAGTGGCTCATAGGTAGTCCTGAGCATTAACCATTAACAGTGATTATGAGCTCAAGACCTTCACAAACTATGTGTGTACCAGAAACACTTTGAAAAAGCTACATCAATGAGAAGTTCCTATTGGGTCGAAGTTGGTCTAATCCTTCATTGTTTTCGGCCGAAGAAATTACCACAGGAATAGTCACAATATTTTATGAAGGTTCGTACGTTATCAATAGTACTTGCTAATCTTAAAGAATTAAAGAATATTTTCTTCCAATCCACTCAAGATTTTCTTTGCCAGCATGATTTTTTATTTGAGCTTCTAACAGGCTGTCCAACTTTACTATAGGGTTTGAGTTATTGGCAAAGTTAATTAGGTTGACTACAACCCTTAAAAGTAATGACAAACATTATTGATCACTACTCTACGAGTATCACTCCATACATAAATGTAAAAGAAGCCTGTCAACATAGTTTAAAGAATACTATTAATGTATACATGTCTTTTTTCAGATGTGTATCAGCATTATGATCATAAGTATTCTCAGAAAATTAAACATGAAGACCATAGTTATGCCCTGCCTGGTAAGACTGATATTTTAATTAACCGTTTAAAATCTATAAACATTCATTTGATTGTTATTTGTGTTATTGATTCTGCTGATGATTATTATAAAATAAAAGTAAACACTTTTTTGTTGATTTTGCGTTTTAGCGTCATTTTAAATAATATATTTAAAAAAAACTTGTTTTTCAGATACCTCACTTGCAGTGCCTTTGATATTAGAAAATTGTGCTTGAGTTTTCAAAAAAAAAACAAGTTGTAGCCACTCTCGACTTATATAATTATCTCAGTTTTGTAAGTATTTGTGTGATATTTGTAGTATATAACTATGATAGATTTCATGTTGTAATTCCCAGTTCACTTAAAATAGAAATGATAATGTTGTCATTTACTAGCATTTAAACAACCGGTCCCAATAATTAGAATAAATCAAGCAATTTTTGTTTTTATTTATTTAGTTATTCCAGTCATTAATGTAATTGTTGTGATTTAAATATTTCTGATACATGTATTTTCTGAAACTAATGTCAGTTTTTTTTTTCAATTATCTTACTTTATATGATAGTTCACCAAGTTTAATTTGAGTGTCATTTGTTCCAGGCGCAACATGCTGTTGGGAGAGTAGTTAGCGCCACCCTTAACGAAAATACTGCTGAAAGTGCTGCCAGTTTTTTTTTTTTTTTACTATCTTTCTGACTCAAGAATGATGCTTGATTGATGTTCAAATAGTAAGACATCAAGAGAGAAACCCGCATTACGCGCATCCTGTTCATCAGATTCACCACACCAACGGTACTGGCAAGAAGCCATACAAAAATATAAAAGATACTATTTGTTGATGTTAAAGGTAGGGAGACAATAGTGCCTGCATAAAAAAATAGGATTACCCCGAAGGGTTAATCTTATTTTTAATCAAGCCTAAGTACTTAATTGACTTATTATAATGTGAAAAACACAAAATTAAAAAGGGCTTTCTCGACCATGGGGTAAAATAAATAATTTTCAACTGATCTTGAAATGTATTCAGATTATTAGGAAAATCTCCTTCGAGAATGCTAAATAAAACATACATTAAAATTAAAATTTAATTGAAGAATTAAAATCATAGTAGGTATTTGTTGTGTTTTATTTATATTTCACATTAATTCCCTGGAGTTATAACGTTACTGATGAGTTCCTATAACAACTCATCAGAAGTAATGCGGCTAACAGCAAAAAACAAAAATAAATTGAGATTAGCACATAAACTTATCAAAAACGAGCTGTTTTATTTTCCAACTCATTGACAGACTACTTTTTTTTTTGGCAAAAAAAAATTTGGCGCGGATTGTGGCGCCCCGTGGCGGTGCCTCAACTCCACAATTCCTGTGTTACTGTTCATCTCTGTGTGAACCATGGTCTTAATATACTCGTACCATGATGTGAACTAGATCATCAGCAGTCTGGTCTGAAAGTAAATTTACCCTGCATTCCGAGTTACGCTGTAATCGATTTGAGCGTGCTTATTCGGTACGGCCGTTAGCACCGTGAGCGCTGTCAAAGATGACAGTTGTGCTGTTTTGTTTTGAGTCGCATC
The DNA here is from genome assembly GCA_916701695.1 of Agrochola macilenta. Lineage (NCBI taxonomy): Eukaryota > Metazoa > Arthropoda > Insecta > Lepidoptera > Noctuidae > Agrochola > Agrochola macilenta. The sequence continues at coordinate 23,456,231 of OU753561.1, read as the reverse complement.
ATAACTCTAGACAAACGTGGCATCTTCGAAATTGTGCTTCTGGCTACCGTGGCCACCTAACCAACGAAGAAGAAGAAATGTGTAGTTTAAACACAAAGAAATATGATATGCAAGTTTTGACATTGTGTGAGCACCGTGAGAGCGTTCACGAGCGTTCCGAATTGTTGACAGATCTCAGCTGTCATAATCGTGATATCTAACTCGGAACGCCAATTATTGATGTCAGCGCTGGGAGCGATTACGTTCATATTCGGAAAGCGGTCTTAGATATCGCGATAATGACAGCGGAGGGCTGTCAACAATTCGGAACGCTCGTAAACGCGCTAACAGTGGTCGCTCAACGTCAAAACTTGCTTATTCTTTGTGTTTATATCACAAATGGCTTCTTGTTCTTTGGTTAGGGGGCGACGGTAGCCAGGAGCACAATTTTGAAAATGCCACGTTAGTTTAAGCCCACGTTCGCACGGACTTAATAAAATCGCGGCGAAATAAAAGCGCCTAGCGCGATTTTTCCCGCCGTTGGAACCGCCTCTTCGTGCAATACGGATGTACGATGGGTTTCGCAAAATTATTAGCAGTAGCTACTTGTGAGACCAAGAGACCCATGCGGCACGTCTGCACTCTACGAGCCGGCGCGGTGGCGCGGCGCGCGCCATACATAACTGACCAATAGGTATGGGCGTTAATCGGCGTTATTTCACGTCTCTAGTTACAATAACTGGCTACGGGGCAAGTAGCCGAATAGCTAGTTTCGAGTCAAACTGTAACCACGCACGTTACTTTGAAAGTAGTTACAATTTCGATACTGCATCGAAAATGATTGTAACTACTTACAAAATAACCGTCATAACCCTGAATAAATTATGAAAGGAAGTTTATTTTGTGTTAATACTACGACGTAACTGCATATGTAACGTATTACATAGGTAATCATTTGTGTTTTCGTTTCGCAAATAACTGTAACACTTCCATAGAATCACCATTTTGAATCACTGAATAGAATTTGAAAAAATAATGCACTTGACATGCGAATGTCCTTTAGTAAAAATGTACCGAAGGGTTGAGATTCATGTATGAAACCAAAATAGACATGTCGATAATTTTGTAGTAAAAATTACTTAGTAATTATTTTTGTTTATTTTTTTTGATTGTTGAATGTTTTATAACTTTTTTATGACCATTGAAGAGGGTTTTTTTTTTTTTTGTGCTTGACCTAATTTACTATTGAGATTACTTACTTAATACAAATTTAGTTACTTTTTTTTTTTTTTTTTTTTTTTTGTTTTGGCTTCGCACGGTTTGTGCATTAGCCAATGTCATGTTTTTTAGTTTGAAGAGACAAAGTTAGGGAAACGAAAATATTATTAGTATTAATTAGATCGGAATTTAGGAAAGGACGGATATAAGATCAGTAAAAAAAAGGAAAAAGGAGGAATCAAAGGAGTGAATAATGAGCAAATTACTATGACGAATATTTACTTACAACTTAATATTATTTAAGGTAATGAATGAGACTATACATTTATATACAGGAAAGCTTTGTGTACAAAGTAAGGAAAGTATTGAGGTAGGAAAATGAATACGAAGGGACAAGAGGTTACTAAGAAAAGAAGAACGGTCATATAAGGGACAGGAGAAAAAAATATGATTTAAGTCGCCTACGTCTGTGCCACACGAGCAAATGGGGTCGTCGATGATATGAAGTTTGGCAAGATGGGCTGGGGAGCAAACATGACCCAGTCTCATCCGTATAAGAACGGAGGTCTCCATCTTGCCAAACTTTGCCCTGCCAAACCACGGTTTTTCCGGAATGTCGGGTTGAATAAGTGAAAAATAACGGCCCTTTGATTTGCTTCCGATATCCCAGGCCACCCTCCAGGTGTCCCGGAGAAAAGTCTTTGGTAATATCACAAGGTCTATACTAAAATTCTGATATGGAACTAAGTCCCCACACTGCACCGCATCACCGGCGATTGTATCTGCCACTTCATTGCCGTGGATTCCAGCATGGGCCGGGATCCACGCAAATTGTAGTGACGCACCTTCAGAAATGGTTCTGAACGCAAATTCCCTTATTAAATAGATTATAGGATGCTGCGATTTGTGTTCGAAAGGGGATTTATTGATGGCTAGAAGAGCACTTTGAGAATCAGTGAAAATTATAGTTTTCTTGAGCTTTAGAACCCGAATATATTCAATAGCTTTTAAAATGCCAAAACATTCCCCCGTAAAAACAGAAGTCTCCGGAGGCAATTTTATTTTTTGTACGATGTTGTATTGAGAATGGTAAGTTCCTATCCCAACACAACCCGTCAGAGAACGCTTGGCAGCATCCGTAAATATGTGATGGTACTCTATGTGTTCAGCCAAAAAATGATTAAAACTTAAATTGCAATCGGGACCTGATTTACTTACACAGTATTTAATGGTGGGGCTGAATTGTAAACTCTCGTAACTACTGCTAAATAGGGGAAGTTTATTGGAACGGTGAATAGGAGAAGAAAGAGAAAGGAATTTTTTATAGCTTTCAACTAAACAAGGAGCACGTTTATGGGACCAGTAATCTGAAGATTCAATCTGCAACACTAAAGAGTCCAGTTTAGGAACGAGAGGGTGAGTTGAGAACTGAAGAATCCGGAACAAATATTTGTCAGATAGGAATTGTCTTCTAAGGTATAAAGGAGCTTCGCCGCATTCAACTTGGAGTGCATTAATGGGACTAGACTTCATGGCTCCAGAAATAATGCGTAATGCTTTAGACTGGATGCGATCCAACTTTTTAAAAGCCATAACACTACCAGGTTCTAGAACGAACAATCCATAATCCAGAGTGCTTCTGATGATTGCATTGTAAATAAGTTTCAAAGAAAATGGATGTGCACCCCACCACACACCAGAGAGGCATCTAAGCATGTTAAGGTGATTTTCACATTTGTTTACAATATAATCACAATGAGGAACACTACTTAATTTACAATCTAGTATTATACCTAGATATTTGAAATTATCTTTAACTGGAATAGGTATTTCCCTATAAAAGATGTTTATTAGGGGAATATTTCTCTTCCGGGTGAACAAAACAGCTGCGCTTTTAGACGTGGATAAATCCAAACCATTCAGATGTAACCATGGCTCCAAAGTAGATAAAGCAGAATTGATAGCATAGCTAGCTTGTTCAACAGATTGGCTTGAAGAATATAATACTAAATCATCGGCATATTGAAGAACCTTAACATGATTAGCTAAGGATGAGTCTAAATCAAAAGTGTAAATATTGTATAGGAGGGGACTGAGCACAGAACCCTGCGGGAGACCTCTCCATACAAGATGAGATACCTCATGATCTCCTATTATCATAATAACAGAGCGTTCAGTCAGGATTTTAATAATGAAATTCGACAAATTCACTGGAACTTGTAAGGCTTTTAATTTATTATGTAAAACTGATAATACAACATTATCATAAGCTGCATTAATATCAAGAAAAACTGCAACGGTGGAATGGTTATTAGAGAAGGATAGCCGAATATCGGATGTCAAAATACTTAAACAGTCAGTTGTACTTTTACCTTTTCTAAAGCCATATTGTGAATCTGCCAAAAGACCCTTACTTTCAACATACCATTCAAGACGATTTTTTATTAGGTGTTCCGCTAATTTCATCAGAATTGAAGACAAAACTATGGGACGGTATGAAGAAGCATCAGACGGAGTTTTATTTGGTTTTAGGAATGGCAACACCATTTGACGTTTCCATTCGTCAGGGATGTTTCCTGTGTACATAATAGAATTAATAAGCTCTAAATAGTAACTGAGGACGGCATCATTTAAATTAGCGAAAAAGGAATACGGGATGCCATCAAAGCCTGGTGCAGAATCCTTAGTTTTATGGATAACACCCTTTAATTCAGTGAGAGTGAATGGGAGATCTAACGTCGTATGAGTGTCTTGGATACTGGATACAAGAGGCAGGTTAAGGTTAATAGCCTCAGGAACCCAAGGTGGAGCTAATTTATCTAAAAATTCGTTGGCTAAAGAATCCGGAATAGGAGAAGGGTTTTTATAAATGGACCTAAATCTACGAATATTGCGCCAGACAATCGTAGGGTGAGTATTCGGTGAAATTGATGTGCAAAAGTTACGCCAAGATTCAAATTTTTTCTTCTTAAAAAGTTTATAAGTTTCGTTAATTATGTTAGTAACGATTTCAAAATTACTATCAGACATATCGAGGTTATAATTGTATTCAGCCTCTTTACGGTTGTGAACCATTTCTGTGCATTCAGAGTCCCACCACGGAGGCGAGGGAATTGTATTAATATTGTTATTTTTTACAGGAAAAACTTCATCTGCTGCTGAAATTAAAATTAACGCTAAAGCTTCCGCACAACTATTTTCATTGCCATCAGAAATAACAGGCAAGGAGCAAAGCTTGCTGTCAACAATGTTTCTAAATTTGTCCCAGTCATTATTATTTCTATTAGGTAGCTTATGTTTTAATGTTGATCTCCTTAATGGTGTGTTTGGTTTGGAAAGAGGATAAGAAATAACTATTGGAAAATGATCACTACCATAAGTAGAGGATAGAGTTTGCCAAGTTAATGATGAGGCTAAGTTTGGAGAACAGATAGAAAGGTCAATTGCACTTTGGTTCTGATTGGGATCTGAACGACGAGTGACAGCTCCTGTGTTCAAGATGCATAAGTTATGTAAGTCCAATATATCTAATAATTCATCGCCATAACAATTAGAAGTTGAACAACCCCATGATTGATGATGGCAATTAAAGTCCCCTAATATTAAGAATGGCTTTGGAAGAGATGAAAAGAGACTATTAATCTCTTGAAGAACAGAAGAAGAAGGGTGAGGAATGTAAATAGAAACAAGACAAGTATTATGCACTTTAATAGCTACAATTGAAATTTCCTCCCTATGAGGAGGTAATGTAATGACAGAGAAAGGTATAGTATTCTTGATAAGTATAGCTACTCCACCATACCCATCAGATCTATCCTCTCTAATGGTTAAATAACCATTAATTTTAAAAATATGGTTAGATTTGAGCCAAGTCTCTGCTAAGGCAAAGACAAATGGCTCATATTTGTTTAAAAGATGTATAACATCACTCTTTTTGTTTACTAGACTGCGGCAGTTCCACTGGATTATTTTGGATGTGTTGTCCATTATGAAGGGATTGAGATACATTGAAAGAAGGGGCAGCGTTGGACGGTGAAATGTTAAATTGAGAAAGAAGATTGTGTAATGCAGTAAGAAAATCATTTATAGAAAACGTTGTGTCATTTTTTTCATTATTATGATTATTAGAAAAAGCACAACCATTTGATGGTTGGGGAATGTTGAAATCTTTAATAATGGCATTGTGAGCCTCTTTATTATATCCTTGTACAGATTTGGGAGGGGAACGTGGTTTGAGAAAGATCGTCTTTTTATAGCTACTTGAAGCAGGTATTTTATTAGGAGAAGAGATGGATGGAGTATCTGCAAAGTTTTTGGAAGGAGAAGATGAAAGTGTATCAGCATACGATTTAGTAACAAGGGGATAAACTTTTGCTGCTTCAGCATAGGATACTGAGCTTTGTGCCATGTATGTTTTTATTAATATTTGTCTAGAAAACTCTGGGCAAGACTTATTAGTAGCATAGTGATATCCAGAGCAAAGGCAGCAAGATGCACTTTCTTGTTCTCTTTCACAACTGTCCCCAGTGTGTCCTTGGCCACATTTATAACAACGAGGTTTAGACCTGCACTGAATTTTTGTGTGACCGAAACGACAGCAATTGAAACATTGTACAGTAGGGAAAATATATAATTCTACAGGTAATGCATTATAGCACATAAAAACTCTTTTTGGTAGAACCTGACCATCAAATGTGACAACTATGGTTTGGGATGGTTTCCAAATGGTAGAACCATCAACAATGGTTTTAAAATTAAGGCGTCTGATTTTTAAAATTGGACCGCAACCAATTGGTACTGTTATGTTATCAATAATATCCTCCGGAGACCAATCTGCAGGAACGCCACGTACTAAACCCATTCTGGTAACATTAAAAGTAGGTATAAAAGCTTTATAATTATAGGATTCTAGACTATTATGGGTAATAAAAGAGTTTGCGTCCAGGAAAGTCGAAAAGGAAAGGGAAATTTTATTGCGCCCAATTTTTTTGACGCTACCATTAACTATGTTTTGGAAGGCATTGTGTTTAAGGAACTTGCCAAATGTGATTGGGTGCAGTGTCGTTCCATCATCTGGTGAAATTAAGTTTTTTTGTACATGAATGACAAAAGGCGCGCTGTCAGTTTTGTCATAAGTTTTACGACCTATCTGAGTAGGAACAACTGAGGGTGGAGCAGGAATATCGGGTACTTTGTTAATAGGTTCGTTAGTCATTATAGTAGTTGTTGAGCTGTTAGGTTCTGATGCAGTAAGTTCTGGTGTAAAATCCGTGCAACCGCAACCCGAAGACACGGTACCATGGCTTTTGCGGGTACGGCGACGCTTATTGCAGTGCTTACAAATATGAACACGGCTTCTTTTTAAATTACGAGCCGATGCCGACCCATCGGTATCCATGCCCGATTCGTTCGATGCTATAGTGACGAAATTACTTGCCGGGGGAACGGAGTCCCCCGGGTCAGGCGGGTCTTTCATTTTCCCGCGCAGAAATAAAAATAAAAAACTTACCACTACCGAAGAAACTATACAAACTAAAGATAAATTACAAGAAAACTAAGACAGAATACTAAAACTACGGTTATACTGATCTTATATTACAACGTTTTAAATTTTTCAATTTTATCTTTAAAAGGACGCGTCCGCCAAGTTTGAGGTTTCCCGCGCTTTCTAGTTACTTTTATAATTTAGTTATTTTTGTAGTTATTTTCTCTTCATAGTAAAATGTAACTAATTATGCAACAGCTTGCAGCATGTTTTATTAGGATTCAAGCAAAATTCGGAATGAATACCGATATCGATAAAATAAAAATTAATGGTACGGACTTCTCTTTCCACTACCGCGTCCCCCGCTAAAAGGGATAGAATTTTTTGTTCGTAATAGTGTGCTTAAGGCTTCTCCAGTGTTCTACACTCAAAGCGCTTCACGAGACATCGCTACCGCGCTCACGCTAATTCGGTACGGATGTAGCATGCTCAAATTGATTACAGCGTAACTCAGAACGCAGCCTTTATAGAATACAATGCAACATTCCGGAGCGAAATGTTGTTATATGTTTAACATGTGATGCTATAAGCCTTTCCTTATCTATTTCCTACACTCTGTGTAAGTGAGAGCAAGAAAGGTATACTTTAGACAGGCAATATTTCGCATTAAATTCGATTGTAACGCGTCGACTCAGCGTTTTAGCGGCAGATCGGGCAGATCGAGTTCCAACCAAAATCTACATTTTAAGCTGTAAAAAAAACAAATGAAAGTTTGAATTATTTAGTACCTACTTACTTTGAATTAGTTTATCAGTGACAATAACTTATTAGTATGTAATCGTGAATGTGATAGTAATAAGACATAATGTTGGCATGTGCTGGTAAAAGTTTTTCTAAAATGATTAAAAACTGAATTTTGGTGCGGATTGTGGCACCGTGGCGGTGCCTCAACTCCACAATTCCTGTGTTACTGTTCATAAATAAGTGAACTAGATCATCAGTCTGATGGTAAACTTTGCAAGAACGAGTGGGGGTCAGTCAGGTAAGTATGCCATGTATCTAGCTAACTTGCTGATAATAATAGGTACAAATGTAGGCCACGATCGTCACACAGTCAGTCATCACCATCACCGAAGTCTAAGAAACGCTGTCGTGGCGATTCGGACTCGTTCCTGACCGATTGGCCGGCGAAGGCACAACTTATGGAAAACTGGAAAGTTAACTAAAAGAATAGGCACACATTTAAAACAAGTGAATATTATTAATCTGATAAATATTCTATCTCTTAGCAGATGAGCCCATGCGACCCAGCAGCTGCTAAGTAATGCCTTATGAACTGAAGACAGTAAAGGAACACCGCCTCTACTTGATTTGATCACATCAATCCTGGTTAGTATTCAGTATTGCACACACTTTTTTTGATAAACATAGGTACCTACATAATTATGGAGCAAATAAATTGGAGCAGGAGCATGGAATTAATAAATGTTGCAACTCATTGTACTCATAATGATTGATTGAAATGAGTACCTATTATAAGTAATTACTTATTGAAAGTACTACATTACTATACTGATGATAATCACAATATTATTTCAATTGATTGTAAAAAATAATACTTGGATGAGTGTAGGAATGAAATAAATCAAATAGTAATAAATGCTTACCATTATTTCCAGCAGTGGTGGTGTGCAGTCCACACACATCCGACAGCGCTCCGTTCCCAGCCTCAAGAAAAATGTAGCAAAAATGTATTAGCAAATTGATTTGATGTGATGCAAATTAATAAATTCTATTTATTTATTTATATAAGTACCTACACACTAAACACTTAATAATGTAAAATACATAAAGATTTATTATTAGATTTTGTTTCCAGCAGACCTGCGACAGGAGAATTGGATGACAGACATAGTGTCGATTTACATCTATGAGACATAGACAGTGTGTAAAACAGTACCTAAACAGACTACAGCAATCTAAACACACATCATTTTATCAGCTTAAAATAAACGCACATACACTTCTTAAATAAATAAATAAATACATATATTAATTATAATAATTTTAATTTTTCTTGTTTGTAAGAGTGAAGCGCAATTTGTGTGTAGGTATATTTATGTTACAAGCTTTGTATCTTGTACTGTGGTTTATCTCTAACAATCTAGATGATTTGGTATTACTGTGTGGGTCTATCTGGCAGGCCCCAACGAGATTTATCAACAGGTTTACATAAGGACATAATTTTTTACCTATAGAAAATAAATAAGATGTATTTTGTACTTCGACAGTTTTTGATTAAACGACGTTTCTATGAAGTGTCTTGCTAGCGGGCCCCCCTTGTGATTATTTTTATTGTTATTATACTTTCAGATCGCCCAGTAGTACTCGGAGTTAGAAACTATTATGTACCTTACAAATCCAAAATTTCGACTTTCTGTGAGCTATACCTACTTTAGAAGATATTCGTTACTTAGACAAACGTCCAGCGAGCGGGCCCCTTTTTAAAATACTACTCTTTAATATCATACAATTAGCATAAAGAGCTTGATACTATTATGTACCTTACAAATCCAAATTTTGGACTTTCGCAAATTTAACTAGGTCCGTTGGTTGAATATTTATTTAGATATCGAATATCCTCTAAAGTATAGCTCACAGAAAGTCGAAAATCAAAAACTGTCGAGGTAAAAAATACATCTTATTCATTTTATATAGGTAAAAAAGAATGTCCTTATGTAAACCTATCACCTGTTGATAAATCTCGTTGGGGCCAGCCAGATAGACCCACACGATATTACTACCTATGTGCTTTTTACGTATTATGTATATAAGTAAGTAAACGAACACTGAATACCTACTTGCCTAGCACAAATTTTATGAAGTTGCTCAATCTCACCTTTCAAGTAAAATCAAACTGTTGAAATAAAATGTAGGTCTAAAAGCATTGAAATAAATGGGTACTAATAAATTATTGTCTATGAATACGAATACGCATAAATAAGGACATGGGCCCCCAATGACGGGAAATAAAATAGAACCTTAGTGTGATATCTATGCAGCGTCTGGTTGCCAGGCAACAGCACTTCACTTCGTGTGTTATATCTATGCAGCGCCTCGTGCGCATGCGCGACGTGAATAAGTTCACTTCATGGCATTCTGGTGGTTACCATGGAAACAGCACTTCACTTCGGCGAGGTGCAATGCGCGCGCTGTGTCAGTTGAACTTAGTATTAATTTATGATGTTGATTAAGATTTGATGAATATTATTTTATTATTGGCAACGTTTAGTTATGGAGGTAAAATAAAATATTAGGTGATTTGATAAATACACACATCGTATAGATAGGTAAGCCGCATCTCATCACGCTAGGAGTTTGATTGCATTCAAGTCATCATCTGACAATAGGTTCTTAATAAAACAAACAATGTAAGTAACTATGCGCAAACTACGAAAAGACGCTTTGTAGCAGCTGTAGGTACTTATTGGTATTGCATTTTATTATTTAAGGGGCATGCGCTAAGGTGGGCTAATTGGGCGAAATTCAAATTTTCTTTAGTTTTTTACATTTTGCAGGTAAGTGTGAGGTTTTATGTTGATTAAAATATGATTCGCGACCGTAACCAATAAGGCTTTACATAATTATAATCATTACAATCATCAATACAACTCCTTATGTAAGCACAATCTGCAAATGTCATGATTTCATGAAATAGTCATTCAATGCTATTAAATGAACTTAGAGTGTTGTATTGATCATTTTGAAACATTTGATACGGCCGCGAATCATATTTAGACCAACATACAACATGATACTGACCTGCAAATTGCAAAAAACGTAAGAAAATTTGAATTTCGCGGGCTACCTTGACGCTTTCGCCTTAAATGTTCTGACTGCACATGCGTGACGCGTTACACACCTACAGGTTAAATATGTAGTAAGTACGTAAACAGTTCATAAAAAAAAAAAAAAAAAAAAAAAAAACAGTTTAATTATTGAAAACAAAATGTATCTAGGCAATAAACTGACTTTTTAATGTACAAAACGGTATGATTTAGACATTGAATTATCTAAAAGTATTGAAATAAATAGGTAGGTACTAATTATTGTCTCTGAATACGTATAAGCTTATGGACATGGCCGTCAAAGAGGGAAAAAAAAAAAAAAAAAACAAAGTGCGTAACAACGCGGCTGCGCGGCGTGATCACTTCATCCGATTCTTTATTATAGAATCGGATGAAGTGATCACGCGCGTGGTCTCCATAGTTACCACCATGATATTATCATAGTGGTTACCTTAAGGTGACCACGCGTGTTATTTCCTTGGCAACAACACTTCGGTGATGTGATGCGCGCGCTCTACAAGTGTCAGTTTTACTTGGCTTATATATGATGGTGATGAATAAAACATTGTAGGTACTTATTGGACGTTGGTATTTAGTACGCAAGTACGTGACGCGTTACATATAATTTAAATAAGTGTAGGTACGTAGTAAGTAAAACAAATCTCAATGTGATAGTGTAGCGCCTAGCGCGCAAGCGCGATTCTTACCACTTCAACGTGGTGAAGTGATTCGGTGTGCGCGCGCTGCAAGTGTCAGCTGTTGAACTTATGAATTTTGTAATGATTTGATGAATATGATTTTATTCAACGCTTATGTAGGTTATCTCCAATAAATTATTCGGTAGGTAGGTACATACAATATACATATCTTTTTATTTAAATGACTACATCGTTTAGGTAGGTTCCCACATAGTTTGTGTGGGGTTAAATTACACACTATTAACACTCGATTGCGTTTACATAATATAAGTTAACAATGGGTTCATAATAACAAACTATGTCAATGCGCATTTTCTTTATTATGCAGCAGCAACGTGTAGATATGTATGTTTTATTTTATTTATTGTAGGTAGGTACCTACCTGCGTAACGCGTCGCGCCTCAGGCTATTTATATCAAGGGACTAGTCTAGGAACAAAATTGAGTGTCTGATTGGATATCTGTTTTGCAATTTTATTTTACTTGCGCGCTAATCCCCATAAATAGTAATGTTTAGACATAAGCGGTTAAATATCTACTAGCTTTAGAATACTTAATATAAAATGATCAATAGAATTAGCATAAAAAATTTAATTAAAATCTCGATTATGATTGTTAATGTATTGCTTGGTCAATCCCTAGCATCAGTCAAATGACACTGACAGCTCACTCCACGCAAGTTTTCACGGTGATATTTTTACAGAATCGACATGCTGTTTAAGAAAATTAACATCATGACGGTACCTTGTCAATGTACTCGTATCTATGAAAACATCATGCACGTAAGAAAAAATGTACATCTTTTTAGTAAAAGAGGTGATAGACATAATTATAGTACAAGAAATAGGGACTTATTAGTTCAACCAGGTTTCAGACTGGCTAAAGTGGACTCATCTTTCATGGGATACTGTTTAAAATGTTATAACAAAATTCTTCCACACATACTTCAACTGAATGAGACGAAATTCAAATCTATACATAGAAAATGCTTTGTCCTGAATGACTGACTGACGGATCAACGCACAGCCTAAACCGCTGATCGTAGAGACCTGAAACTTGGAGGGTGTGTTCTTGGTATGACGTAAGCATCCGATAAGAAAGTATTTTCCGAAATTCCACCCTTAAGTTGGTGAAAAAGGGGGGCAAAGTTTGTATGGGACAACGTGATTCCTTGGTCCAATCTACTTCAAATTTTGCATAAACATTCTTTAACAGAATTGATGGGAGACGTGTTTCGTATTTTATTGATATTCATCCCCTAACGGGGTTAAATAGGGGTAGAAAGTTATTTTGGGAGTGATTTGTTTCAAAGTTGATATCAACCCTTCTTAGTGCTTTTTTGATAATTACATTTTATTTTGACACATGTTTGAAAACTCAATCCGATTTTATTCAAAAAAGGTTGAAGTCACATAAAAGCTTGGTGCAATGTGCATTATTGATCGAAGGTGCAATGCAAATATATGTACATACTCTTTAAAATTGGAATGTCTCGAAAGTCACCGTACTATTTGAAGGTTTCTATTTGAATCTAAACTCTGGACCGGAGTTTAGATTCAATTGGTTAATATTGGCGCATCTCCGCTCCTCTCCTCTCTTCTCCGCTCCAGTGGACAGTCAGCCTCACAGAGGTCTGTATTTATTTCTAGGATTTCCCTAACACCATCAAATTACCCCTTCGAATTCAAGAGAGTGCAGTTTCCCATCAAAGTCTGCTTCGCAATGATCATAAACAAAGCTCAAGGTCATACTCTTATGGTAGCGGGAGTAGACTTGGAGCTGCTTCTCCCACGGCTAGTTGCATGTGGCATGCTCCAGAGTAAGCGCACAGAGTAGCCTGGTGATTCTAGCACCCGAAGAAAAAACATTTTTTTTTTTTTTTATATGTTATAACAAAATTAATAACGTAAAAAACCAATAAAAAATTCTATTAGAACCATTTTCGACTTCATCGCGGACGAAGTCGCGGGCAAAAGCTAGTCTTGTATAAAACGCACACTATGCAGGCAGGCATATTATAAGTTGGGGGATTACATCGCTGATAAAAATGCTTGGCTCAATGCTGGTCCTGCTCCACAACCACAACTATTTGATTAACATTTGAAAACACTGTTGGAGCTGCTGAAGAGTTTAAGACCATCTTTGCATTGTATAAAATCAATTTCCTTTGTATTATATAACTTCAGAGCACAGGTGTGAGTACTATGTACTAAAGAGCTAACATTTACCGGGTAATACGTCTTTTATTGATTTGAATGTGCCCTGGCGGCTGTGAGTATGTCATGCTCACTCAGATGTCTCGCTGATGGTGGCGCGTGTCTTGGATCATTTAGCTCCCTTCAAAATGTTTGAGCTAAATGGTGCTAATCCATGCGTCATGTTCGTGAACGGGCGCCGTCAGTTGGGACTGGTCAACTCTTAGCTGCTTTGGCTGATTTAAATTTGTGAATTGTTCTTTGTTTTATATTTTTATTACGGACGCTTCTAATGTGCACGTCTTTCTACATTGTTCTCACATGTTTAATTTCAACATAAATGATGTAACAAATACTTTGTAACAATTTATTTAAAATAGTGTCCGTGGAGTTTCTTGCCCTTTCTTGTCCATAGGTACCTACCTACTACGCTTTGGAATGGGCAACTAGCTTCATATTTCTGACTGACCGATTCCTTGACAATTCAAAAGTGCCTGTAAGTGGTTTAATTGAAATAAATGCTTTGAGTTTGAGTTTATTTTTTGACTTGTATTCATTATTTAGTAATAACAATATTTGAAGTTTAGTAAAAGGAATAGGTAATGAAATAATACAGAAAAGTTTGGGGACGTAGGTGGAAGGTATTCCACCTTTCTCCTTTTATACGTATTGGAGGTGAGGATAAAATCGTGAGCGCAAGTGAAACTCCAACTTGTAGTTCATGTACATATTCGACACCTCCATGCAATAACATCGTAACTCACTTTTTGTGATTTTACAGGAGAGCGATTTTAAAGTTTGAAAAATTATAGCAAACTCAAAGCACCCCGTACAATTTTTGAAGCTGGCTCTATTTAATATAGTTTAGGCGAACTATAAATAGGTATGGTTAAGTTGTAAACGAAAAATTGTTTTCATGGGTTTTCATGACTTACGTGAAAAAAAAAACAGTGAAATGACATATAAGTTACGAGGACAAACATTCTATGTCTGAGTTACACTTTAGTTTTTTTGTAGTTTAATTTATTTTTGTGGTCAGATAATTGTAACTCCAAGGTGTTAAGTTACATAAAAAACACCGCAATAGTCACTTTGTACACCGTCTCACTTCTATTTATCAAGCAACGTAACAACACCGAAATTCTATGAGCGGGAGTAAACTACTAAATAGAACATCGCAACTCGTCTAATGCAGTAAAAACCGTGCAACATCATTGTAACTCAACTTACAATGCAGTAACAGTACATTTTATGATCATAAACCGTAATTTTATCATGTACATAGATTGTATCTAATGTTACAATTTTGTTGTACTTGATAAACAAGCTACTCATAATATTTTCTATAAATTGTAAATCAAGTTGCAATTATATTGTTTTTTAGAAAGAGTTTTGCAACAGGTGCCTGGTATTTCCCTCCAGAAATATCATGGTAATGAGGAAGTACTAAGCGTTCAGGACGCAAAACCCAACTCCGTGATTATTTTTGATGATGTTGCTTGTGAAAATCAAAGTAACATGCGTGATTATTTTGCAATGGGAAGACACAAATGCATTGATTGTTTTTATCTAAACCAAACATATAGTAAAATCCCTAAGCAGTTAGTAAGAGACAATGCAAACTTAATCATACTTTTTAAACAAGATGAAATTAATTTACGGCATATTTATGAAGAACATGTCAACACTGATATGACATGGATTGAATTTCGTGAAATGTGTTCGAAAATATGGAATAAACCCTTCGATTATGTAGTAATTAATAAGGATTGCTCCAAAAATAAAGGATGTTATAGAAATAAATTTGATACCTTTGTTGTCTTTGATTAAAAATACTAATATTTAAGACCGTTACCCTCGCGATATTATTATTCTTCAGACAACGCTTAATCAATTACGAACTGTAGTTGATTATTTTTTATTATTTTTTTATTATGGAAAAATCACTGAAAAGACAAATAGTTCATGCTGCAGAAGCTGTTAAGAAGAAAGTGCGAAAGATGAGAGAAGATCAAATTAACAATCAGCAAGTACTGGAATCATTTTTCAAGCCGGTAACAGAACAACTCAACCTAATTGCTAATGTCAGTAAGCAGACTTCTCTCCTGCGTAATAGTAATACAGAAAATGAAGAGACCGAAGTTCCGTTTATCGATAAAACTTTGCAAAAAGAAGTCCCTATTAGTAAAGGAAGCAATGATAACAACGAACATGTAGACGAATATGAATCTGATATCGAAAGTGACTCTTCATATAAATCATTGGTTGAAAACAACCAAGTTTGTGATACGTCATCCTGGTCAGTATCCTCAGAAGCACTGACAGATATTCCGTTTGGTGTCAGAGTAGAGAGCGGGAAATTGATGTTAGGTTCTGCTCGTATAACGATCAGCGATGAGTATATCACCGTGGCTGGACGCAAGTTCCGAAATACCTTTTTAAATTTTAAAAATGTTCCCTTTTCTGGTAAAACGGTGGCGATTCCCCCACACAGGTGTGAAGGGAATTTGACTGGGCGTTGGAAAAAACAATAAGCATGTTTCACAGAAGTATAGTTTACCATGATGTTTGGTCATCTTATTTCTGACTAGACGAGGCAAATCTTTGATAAGACAGTAATGAGAATTAGTGTTATTTTCTAAAAGCAATAGATGGATACTCTTAGATTTATTATTCGTTGATGTATACAAAGGTCCAATGATTGTCTTATCATTTTTTAAACCATACACGAATATATTTAGAAAGAGATTATTTTTCTCAAAGACAGCTATGTCCGAAAATGTGATTGGAAATGTCAAATCATCAATATTCAAAACATCCTGGAAGTAGGGGTAAGACGAAACTCTGTCGGGATGTCGGGTTGTGGGGTACAGGGCCGCCACAACACACCATAAAAAGCAATACTCATCTTTGTTTCGAATGTTCAAACAAGCTCTTTTATTTTTTATAATGTTTGGCAAAGTTATAAATTTAGATCCGCCGAGAGGTTGATATTTATTAATATTTACTTCTAAATGCGAATTGCATAAAAATGTCCAACCACTATCTCTCTCCTGAAACTCTTCAATTTTTTTTAACAGTAAATCAACTGTTGATTTATAAGTTAAATGAAAATCCTAATTAAAATGAATGATAAGGTTTTTCGTAGCGAATGATTTCATTTCCTGCTGATCATTTTTATACATAAGAAAAAAAGTTCAAAGTTAATTTTGACAGCTGTATGTTGCTGTAGTGAACGATCTATTAGATTTTTAACTTGTTCCCTCCCTTATATTATGGAGAAACACTTCAGGGAAATTATTTATTTGTTCGCTAGATGCAATGATTTTGTAACTAACGATTCGTGCTTTAAAGGAAGAATTAATCATTACAACTTTATCATACATAGGGATCGCGCTTTTGTTTTTATGAACATTGCTACGTAAATGACCAGACCATCGACGATTATCTACAAATACTTTGCAAACCGAACAGTGAGGCATATTAATATTACTTAGGTAGGTATTGAAATTAATTAGGTAACATGCAATATCGTCACTAAATTCAACATAAATAGATTAATACTTACAACTAACATTCACGAGCTTACCAAGAATACATAAACAATCGAAGTAAGTAGCGTAGCAGAATTAACTAATAGAGGTCCGTTTTGCTCACGTTTGATGATCACTTCTTCATGAACTAATCCAAATGTTCATCAAAATATTTCTGAAAAGTTAAAAAAAGTTAGGTAAGTACCTACTCATAGTGAAAAAATGTACAATATTTTAAACAAAAATAATGATTTATTAATTACCTGTAAAACAATTAGTAAACATAAACAATCGAAGTAAGTAGCGTAGCAGAGTATTATTTAATAGAGGTCCGTTTTGCTCACGTTTGATGAGTACTTCTTCATTAACTAATCCAAATGTTCATCAAAATATTTCTGAAAAATTAAAAAAGATAGGTACTTAAACTGAAAAAAATAACAATATTTTAAACAAAAAAAATAATGATGTAATAACATAGGTACATACGTTCCAATTTTATGTAGTCCAAATCTATAGATATTCTTCAGTTATTGATCACAGCTGATTCAGGAGATGATAATATCATAGGTATACTATGAATGTTCATAGTAGCACTTCGGTATTTGCTAACAATATAAATGATTTATATATATTATTTAATTATACTGATAAAGGATTTATACTACGTCGTAGCTCTGAGATAATGTTATAACATTTGTCAGTTTTCGACTTTTAAATAATACAAATGTTACTCATAATTAAAGTAAAAATCGTAACAGGATGTTTATACAAGTAGTCATGCGACGTTTTTGCAATAAAGCAATAAAAATTTTCGGTGTAATGCTTGTTAATGCACAAAATATTACACGTGTGCTCAACCAAATAACTTTCCAGTCAGCTAAGTTACACTCGCAATAATCAGCTATTTTGGTTAAGGGCGACACGCATTCACATTTCTGTATGGATAAGTATTTTTACACATATCTTTAAACCTAAGTCAAA
Source organism: Agrochola macilenta (assembly GCA_916701695.1). NCBI lineage: Eukaryota > Metazoa > Arthropoda > Insecta > Lepidoptera > Noctuidae > Agrochola > Agrochola macilenta. The sequence goes on along the minus strand of OU753561.1, from coordinate 23,438,295 downwards.
CTAATTAACTTATTTCCTATGCTTTATTCAAGCAAATAAAAATTAATGCAATTACAAGTAAAACTTAGAAATTCTACCTAAAAGATATGTGAAATAGCCAATTACCTACTAGACCTCAATGCAATGTTAATTATTTTATTAATTACTTGCAAGCATAATTATTAGCGTTGCTTGTTATTTACGCGTTATCATTTTGTCAGCCCTAAGCCGTTTCGCTGCATCGACATTCGATGCTACCCGAATAATCCTTAGTCTTTATTTTTCATTGGGTATAATACGTTCATAGAAAAAGTTGTTTCACGCAACAGTAACTGATCGGTTGCAGTGTTTTTTAATATAGTGAATTATCGTTCATTTGTGACTTATAAGCTAGGTACATGTTTTCGGAGTACTCGATACATACTAATGACAGTTTGCAAGTGTGGAAGTAATCTTCAAGAAGTGCTCTGCGATCAGTCTTACTATACACTACGAGTTGTCAATATCAGTGTTGATAGCTATCCACTGGCACCGTCACCTGCTGTCGTCAATCACTGCGCCTGCGCTCACCAACAATCAAACCCATTGGAACATAATTGGAAAAATGTAAGTCAATATATTCCAACCGTTTCATGGTTCAGAGTCGTATTTGTATTGTAATATGTATAACTAAATGTGTTTTTTCTTGTCTTTATTTCAGGTCTGACTCTGAGTGTGAATACTTTCGACAAACTCCGGTCACTGAGCTGAAAACTAAATCCAGCCGCAAACTGTCTGCAGAGAACAATAGAAAACGCAAGTCGCGCATGCCTTCAACGAATTTAACTCGTCCGAGGTATCTATACGAAATATTTAATTATTTAGTGTTCAAAAAGTTTTACGTGTTGGATTATTTCAGTATTAATGAATTATTTATATTTCTTTTCTTGCAAACTGTTTTTTAGTTTATAATCTATAGACAAATCCGTTATATTTTTATTTGTGCGTCTCTCATGCTGTGTAATAATTATGTTTTTTTTTTTTTTTTTCAGTGCGTACCTGAACGATAAATAAATCATAAAAGTGTGTGTTGAACTAACAGTAGTTTTCGTTGTTGTTTCAGTAAAAAAACCAATGCTGGTAACGATATATTCGATATCAGTAACAACCACGGAATTGACATCGAGCTCAAAGAAGGTTCATCGAACATAACATGTCTATCATCAATTCATCATTCTTCGTGAACCGAGTGGCTAACGGCTGCGCGCGGCGAGCAGCGAGCACCGACGGAGAGTACTACATCGACTGCAAGGTGTACAAGTCTGACGACGCGCACCACACCAACTCACTGGAGCTGTGGAAAAAGGCGCTCATCCGACTCAAGTTCCAGACCGAAACGGATTCTCCTCAGTGGCGAAAACTACAAGAGTTCGTCCGTTCGGCTGATATGTTGTTCCCAGAAAAACCAATGTTTTATGATCAATAAACCAAATAACGAACTAAATAACACGAAACTAACACTAACTAACTAGAAAGACGTGTATGAGTTAGGTACTATTGTCAAGACGCCATATTTTGCCTCCTAAATAAAATCTTATAAACAAACTCGCGTTATTCAATCAGTAACACACTAGAGAGTTGACTCGATCGTTCATTATTGGGCATTCTATACCACTGTCCGTAGCGAAGGCGAACTCGCCGAGCTACTGGAGGACAGTGGTATAGAATGCTAGTCCAGTACAGTAACACACTAGAGAGTCGAGTCGATCGTTCATCATTGGGCATTCTATTCCACTGTCCGTAGCAAGCTACTGGAGGACAGTGGTATAGAATGCTAGTCGAGTACAGTAACACACTAGAGTGTCGAGTCGATCGTTCATTATTGGGCGTTCTATACCACTGTCCGTAGCGAAGGCGAACTCGCCGAGCTACTTGCCGACAGTGGTATAGGTAGAATGCCCAATAATACCCTACTTATAAAATCTAGTCTGTGTCCCGCTACGGTTGACAAGCCGGTTAGCGACCTCCACCCAGGGACGCTCCGGTATGGGTAACGCCCCGTATCGTGGCTTAGTGTTGCCACTTAACAAGGTGCGTTCCTTACTAACTTATCTATACTTATCTAAACTAATATAGGTGACGCCACGTATACTAATGTGCGTTCACATATGCACAGTACGTGACGCCACACCACCCCCCCACGGAGAAAGATGAACCGATTTAACAGAAATCTGAGAAATCCTTGAATCTGACTCGTCTGCCAGAACGAGTGGTGTATGGTAGTTTTGTAGTTGTTTGTGCGTTTGAAGATGGATCGGGCTGTTTAGGTTTTGATGTGGATGGATGAGTGGGTTTTGTTGGACTCGTCGGAGGATCAAGGGTTGTAAGACTGGCGCGTTCCATTTAAGCCGGCTTGACACGATCAATGCTTACAGCGACATTTTTACCCTTAATGACCAAAGTCATTGTTTTGCCATCGTTGGCGCGATCAATGACTTGGTATGGACCTGTATAAGGGGGTTGTAAGGGGCGTCAGACTGTATCGTCACGAAGAAAAACGTGATTTGCTGACGAGAGATCTTTGAAGATAAAAGAAGATGGTCGAGTGTGGCGAGATGCAGGTACTGGTCGTACAGTCGACATTTTAAGTCGAAGTTGTACAATAAAGTCTGCAGGATCGTTTGTGGTATCAGTTTCGGAAACTGGAACAAGCAATTCACCGGGCAACCGAAGAGTTTCTCCGTAAACCAATTCTGCAGCTGTAGCTTTCAGGTCTTCTTTGAAAGCGGATCGCATGCCAAGAAGGACGAAAGGCAGTGCACGTACCCAAGAATCTTGGTGGCACATGAGAGCAGCCTTGAGTTGGCGATGAACACGCTCAATCATGCCGTTGGCGCACGGGTGGTATGCCGTTGTTCTAATTCGCTTAGTGGCGAAGTGTGTCATCATTCGGCGGAAAAGATCAGACTCAAACTGAGTGCCTTGGTCTGTCGTAATGACTGACGGTACACCGAAACGGGCAACCCATTCTCGTGTAAATGTTTCTGCTACCTCTTCCGCAGTGATAGTCCGCGTTGGCCAGACCTCAGGCCATCTAGTCGTTCTATCAATAGCTGTCAAACAATATCGGTAATCGCTACAAATCGGCAGGGGGCCGATGATGTCAATATGGATATGTTTGAAGCGACCAGATGGTAGATCGAAATTACCGATAGGGAAGAAATTATGACGCGATACTTTGGCGCGTTGACACGCCTCGCAAGTTCGTGCCCACTCTTTGCAATCCCTAAGGAGGGCCAAACGTACCGTTCGGTCACTAAGCGGGTGCTAGCTCTTGCACCGGGATGACTGAGGTTGTGGACCTTGTTAAAAGCTTCTCTTCGAAAGGGAGGGGTAAGATAGGGACGAGGCTTGCCCGTGGACACATCACAAGTGACAGAGATGTTAGTTCCTGGAATATGAACATGGGTCAATGGCAAACTTGACCCTTGAGTACGCAGGAAAGATAGCTCTGAGTCTGATTTTTGTGATTCGGCGAGGGCTTCGTAGTCCTGGTCAAATGCGATAGCGTCTACACGTGACATAGCGTCGGCGACCACATTGTCCTCTCCTCTGATGTATTTTATGTCAGTCGTAAACTGACTGATAAAAGACAGTTGGTTTAACTGAGCAGGGGGGAGCTTTTCACGGCGCTGAATAAAAGCATAGAGAAGCGGCTTATGGTCCGTGAAAATGGTCACGTGTTGGACCTCAAGAATGTGGCGAAAATGTTGTACGCTTTCGTACACCGCCAGTAACTGGCGATAATAAGCCGGCCACTGCGTTTGCTGATCTGTCAGTTTCTTGCTGAAGAAGGCAAGAGGGACCCATTTGTTAACGACTTGTTGGAGACAGGACCCAATGTGGACGTTGGATGCGTCAGTAAACAGACCGAGAGGCGCGCCGTTGACCGGATATTGCAGAAGAGTGGCATTAGCTAGACTCTCTTTGCAGGCTTTAAATTGTTCTAATAGTAAAGGTGTCCATATAAATGGTTTGGCACCCTTGCCTTTTTTTTTTTTTCTTGTGTGGGAAATCATCAAATGACTCCTCCCGCTCTGGGCAGAGCGAGAGGGAGTGTCAGACTTTTACTGACTAAAACCCACCCGTGTTCCTTCCGTTGCCTATGTGCTGGGGCCGCGATATCCCTTTCAGACAAACCCGCGACCCCAGCAGGTGGCACCCTTGCCTTTAGTTTCAACCACAGATTTTATAAGTGGTGCCTGGAACAGTGCAGCGCGGGGCACGAATCGGCGATAATAGTTTAACATGCCGAGAAAACGACGCACACCTTGGACTGTTTAAGGAGGGGGAAAGTCTAGGATGGTTTGGACACGATCTTCAGGAGAAGGGGTTCCCTCGGGACTTATGTGGTAGCCTAAAAAATTCACTTCTTGTGCACCAAGGACGCACTTGGAGGGGTTTATAACGACTCCATAGTCTCGCAGGCGTCCGAAGAGAATACGGAGATGCAGTGAAGAGCCTCATCAGCTGAATGGACGAGGATGTCATCCACAAACGGAAAGCAGAAATCGAGACCCCGTGTGACCTCGTCGATAAACCGCTGGAATGTTTGACCAGCATTGCGGAGACCGAAGGTCATGAAAGGAAATTCGAAAAGGCCAAACGGAGTAACGATGGCTGTCTTCGGGACGTCCTCTTCAAATACAGGTATTTGATGGTATGCTTTTACAAGGTCGGTCGGTGTTGAAAATTTTTGAACCAGTGAGGTTGCGGGCAAAATCATTGATGTGCCGGACAGGGTATCTATCCGGTACAGTTCGGGCGTTAAGTGCGCGGTAGTCACCACAGGGACGCCAAGTGTTGTCTTTTTTTAGGGCCATGTGCAACGGAGACGACCAGGCGCTCTTGGAAGGTCGTGCTGTGCCAGAATTAACCATGTCCTCAAACTCCTTTTTGGCAGATGTTAATTTTTGAGGGACCAGACGGCGAGGACGGCAAGAAATAGGAGGCCCATCCGTTGTTTTAATAAAATGTACCGTGTCATGTTTGATTATTCTGGGTAAGCCAGGAGGACGAGTGATTTCTGGGAACTCTGAGAGCACTTGTGTAGATGCAGAATTCGACGGGGCCACGGCCTTAACACTCTGTTGGTCTGATGTAGCGGTGGAGCCAATGGTTGATAGGTTCGTTATGCCGTCGATCAAACGCTTGGTACGGCAGTCTGGCAGCAAATGGTAGTATGCCAGAAAATCCGCACCAATGATGGCGCTGTTGACAGCCGCCACGACGAAAGTCCAGACGAATTGGCGACGGAGTCGGAAGTTGAGCGTCAAGGTCACCGTGCCATATGTTTTAATTCCACTACCGTTAGCGGCGCAGAGTTCGTAATCGGAGGACTTTCTTCGATCTGTAAGCCAGCGATGAGGGTAGCAACATAAGTCCGATCCTGTGTCAATCAAAAATTACGTTTGGTTTCCTGATCAGTTACGAAAAGTACGGCGGCTGAGAGGATGTGAGCTGTCGCAATCAGTTGCCGCCACTACTGACTGCTTTTCGGGTTTTCCGACTTCCAGTTACACGGAGAAATGCACTTTTTAGCCTTAGGACCGTACATTTTGTGGTACCAGCAGTATTTAACAGCCAGGCCATCGTTGGTTCTGCACCTACTTGTGCTTCGTGATCTGGAGTTATTACGAGACCGGGATCACCCGGACGTTAATAGTTCTATTTTCCGGCTCAGCTCCTCAATTCGTGCTACCATTTGGTCAGATGAAGGTGTAGCTGCTGATGCGTAGATGTTTGCAGGTCCTGGCTGAGCCTCAACAATTTTGTCGGCGATGTCCGCTATCCTGTCAAGGTCGAGATCAGCCTGGGCCGAAAGGATACCTTGCACATGCTGAGGCAAGCGGCGAAGCCATAACTGACGCAAGATGTTGTCATCAGTCAGTGTAATGCCTGCGAGTGACCGTAGGTGACGGAGGAACTGTGACGGTTTTCTGTCTCCAAGTTCTTCGTCGCTAAGAAGTCGTTTAACTCGCTGCTCTTCAGAAATTAAAAAACGGTTAAGTAGAGTTTCCTTCAATTTCTGGTACTTGCCTTCAGCAGGTGGGTTGGTGATAATGTCCTCGATTTCACCGGCTGTTTTGTGATCGATTTGGCTGACAATATGACTAAATTTTGTGGCATCCGCTGAAATGCCAGCGAGAAGAAATTGTGCTTCAGCTTGAGCAAACCATACTGCTATCCTATCAGTCCACAAGGGTGGCAGCTTGACAGAAACTGCCGCAGCAGTAGCGAAATGAGGCTTAGACTGTTCTTGTAGGGCGCGTAGAGCTACAGTTTCAGCTTCAAGCGCTCCTAAGCGTGCTTGAAGTTCTTCATCCATGTCAATTAGCCTTTTTGGACGTAGATTGTTTAAATGAATGAGAAGGTGCGTGGTTGTAGGGAACGAGGAATGAACGAACTAATACGCAAAAACACTACACCAAAATGTGCAGCCGTTAAAATAATTCTTAACCGTGGGTGGGCAGCGAATCGAATAACATTTACAAAAAACAACCATAAACGAATCTTAATCTGAGTGTACAAAACACAATCGCAAACAAAAACAAAAAACAAATAAAAAAATTGAATATGTAAAAAATGGGTACACGAAGTCAATGTAGAAAGTAGATACATAATTATACAATTGTTAACAATATTTTTATAAACTAACAAGATTAATAAAAAACTTTCTAAAGATAGAATAGGTATATAAAAAGCTTGTAAAAAAAATAAAATAAAAATGGATAAGGAAAGACTACATAAGTGACAGAGTAATAAAAATAAATGTAAACGCGAAGTGATATACGAGAAATGTTCAATAAAGCATGAGCAATACTTGCGTGAACTGGATCGTTGACGACAGGATGACAGTTGATAGCTGACAGTTGACAATTGTCAGTAGTGACAGCTATCGTTCGAGTGTCAAATGTTGTCGCCGGATAGGGACAGAGGGCGTGCAAGGCGCTCAACACGAATTTCGACGAATTTGCAGCGGTTCGGGCGGGTTGACTACCTGTGTCGGGTCGACCACTCGAAAGGTCTAAAATAGAATGCGCACTCACAAAAAAAAACTCTTTTGATTTGATCACTAATGTAGCACTTTAGAACTTAGAAACGATTTTCGAACACTATAGCACTGATCAACGGACGAAAGGCGGGAACTGTGCGATGACTAAGATGAGCCGAAGTCTCGCAGTCCACAGGATCCAAGTTTTGAACAGCAGAGTGTCCAGGGCGTGGTCGGTTTCCTCTTCGTTGTATGTCCAGCTCAGACGCGGTACAAGTTCAACTCGTAGCTCGTTGTTGTTCACCTCAGGTTGACGTAATCGCAGATCACGTCGGGGTCACCACTTTGGGGACGTAGGTGGAAGGTATTCCACCTGTCTCCTTTTATACGTATTGGAGGTGAGGATAAAATCGTGAGCGCAAGTGAAACTCCAACTTGTAGTTCATGTACATATATAATCATACACTTATCCTAGTTTAAAGCTAAGCACAGTAGTACACAATATTTATCTAATTAAACTAGTAGGGACAAAATAAACTAATGATATAAAATCTAGTCTGTGTCCCGCTACGGTTGACAAGCCGGTTAGCGACCTCCACCCAGGGACGCTCCGGTATGGGTAACGCCCCGTATCGTGGCTTAGTGTTGCCACTTAACAAGGTGCGTTCCTTACTAACTTATCTATACTTATCTAAACTAATATAGGTGACGCCACGTATACTAATGTGCGTTTACATAATGCACAGTACGTGACGCCACAAAAGCTTTATTTTTTTTAAGTTGAGACTACCCTAAAGGAAATAAATAAACATAAACAGGCTTAAAATAAATAAAGACAATAATAATAAATACCCCAATAATCTATACATATAATAAAATCGTAGCGAAGTCAAAACTGTACATTGAATATTTTTTTTTTAAAAGTAATTGCTACGAGGTCCTGGATCGATTCTAATGACGAAAATATATTTTTTAGAATTTTTGTCTGTTTGTCCGTATGTATGTTCCAGCATCACGCAAATTCTACTGGACAGATTCTGCTCAAATTTGGCATAGTTATTCCCTATAAGTCTGGTCGAGCTGTAGGGTATAAATTATCACGCTATCTGCTATGGGGGATGAGTAATATTAGATTATGTTCGTATTCTTCTCCGAAAATCTTAAAAGTACGCGCCAAAATGTTAGGATATTGCAGATAGTTACTGATTTAACACCACCACCTTTATGGAGCTAAGCAGTCAATCATGAAATATAAGAACGGCTATTTCAGCAAATTTTCAACAACATCAAATAACTAAGGGATTTGTACAACTCTTTCCAAAGCAGTGGTTGTAAGATCGATACCCAACTATTGGTATTTTTTGTGAATCTTTTTTTTACATTAACTATTAGTAAATTTTTTTATATCATTTTTTATTTTTTTTTAATACTAATATGTATATGTCGGAGGAAAGTATGTGCCTCTCTCGTTATTAGGCATATTTTAACTACTGTGGGCGTACTAATGGGTAGTGTTGGTTATTGCGCAATAGAAACACCGTTGCAGTTCAGATCAAATTATAATTTTCGATAACATTACTCACACTAGCATTTCAAACACTGTAGGTACACGACACAACACAACCACGTATGATAATGATGGTTCAACAAAACGTAGGACAGTTCCGAAGCGTCTACACTGCTCGATACGAGGATAAGGAATGCCCCCACTTGGAGGTGTGCGTCTATCTGGCAGGCCCCAACGAGATTTATCAACAGGTGATAGGTTTACATAAGGACTTTATTTTGTACCTATCGAAAATAAATAAGATATATTTTGTACCTCGACAGTTTTTGATTAAATGACGTTTCTATGAAGTATCTTGCTAGCGGGCCCCTTATGATTATTTTTATTGTTATTATACTTTCAGATCGCCCAGTAGTGCTCGGAGTTAGACACTATTATGTACCTTATAAATCCAAAATTTCGACTTTCTGTGAGCTATACTTTAGACGATATTCGTTACTTAGACAAACGTCCAGCCAGCGGGCCCCTTTTTTAAATACTACTCTTTTATATCATACAATAGCATTAGGTGCTTGATACTATTATGTACCTTACAAATCCAAAATTTCGACTTCCTGTGAGCTATACTTTAGAAGATATTCGTTACTTAGACAAACGTCCAGCAAGCGGGCCCCTTTTTTAAATACTACTCTTTTATATCATACAATAGCATTAGGAGCTTGATACTATTATGTACCTTACAAATCCAAAATTTCGACTTCATATTTTCTTCATATTGTCAGAATGTATAATTTAATAGGGTAGACAATGTATGTATAATTATTATTTATTATGAAATAAATGTAAAACAAAGTATGTTTGTGCTCACCGTAAAACGACGTGCACGTGTTGTGTGATTCATAATTCCCGCCATTAAGTAGGCGTATATAAACGGTTGTTGCACAAGCAAACGCGCCTCTGGGTTCCAGCGTGGTTTGTATACCGGTGCAGTATTCTTCGATATAGCGAAAGCGTTTGACAAAGTCTGGCACAACGGCTTAATATACAAGCTGTACCAACTCGGTGTGCCAGATCGTCTCGTGCTCATCTTACGAGACTTTTTGTTGAATCGCACATTCCGCTATCGCATCGAAGGCGCAATATCTTCTCCCCGTCCCATCCGCGCAGGCGTCCCTCAGGGCTCTGTGCTTGTCCCCCTCATATTCACTCTATTCACCAGCGACATCCCGAAGAGTAAAAAGGCACAGTTGGCTCTGTTCGCAGACGATACGGCCATTTACTACAAGGGCGCTGGACCCGACTCGATAGCCCGCATTCTCCAAACCGCAGTCAATAACCTTGGCGCCTGGTTTAGGAAATGGAGGATCGAAGTCAACCCCGACAAAAGCCAAGCAGTCATTTTTTCCAAACTGCTGGCTCGATACAGACCCCCCCCGCCCAGACCCATCACCATGCTCGGCAAGCCGATCCCTTGGGAGAAGCGAGCCAAGTATCTAGGTGTGGTCCTCGACCAACACCTCACTTTCGCAGACCACATAAAGCAGGCCCGCGCGCGGGCCGCTTTCGCTCTCGGAAGACTCCACTCCATGTTAAATGCACGTAGCAAAATGTCACTTAGGTGCAAATTGCGAATCTACACAACGTGCATTCGCCCCATCCTGACCTATGCGGGCGCCATATTCGCCCAAGCTAAACCCCGTCAAATCCATAGATTGCAGGTAATACAGAACAGATTCCTTCGTAAGGCCACGGGAGCCCCTTGGTTCTGTAGGAACGAGACCCTCCACCTCGACATTAGACTCCCCACAATCCACCAGTTTCTAAAACGCAATTCCAACCGTTTCTTTGATTCCGCCGCCACCCATCGCAACCCTCTGGTTGTCGAGGCCGCCAATTATCTCCCGAGTCAAATCAGTACAGTCCGCCGCCCGAGGCAAATCCTTTCCGACCCAGACGACCCCATAACCCTCCTCCAGGAGAGCAATAGGGAAACCAGTACAGTTAGAAAACACACACACCGACACACTTTCCGACCTCGCCGCCGCGGTCCGCGATCGCGACCCTCCCGAGTAAATGATACTCTCCCCCGACCCTTGCTCGACGATGCGCCAGCCCGCGTCGATGATGCTGAGCCTGTAGCTTTAAATTCCCCGATTAATAATAATAATATATCATTGATCCAGCCTGTCCCTCTTGCTGTCCTCCCCCCAGCGAACGCCCTAAGCCGAGGTTCGTACCCCACAGGGGGTGCCCTTAGCGAGCGTTCGCCTAGTTTTAATTTGCATAGTTTTTGCCCCTGGCTGGAGGCTTTGAGTGTAGAAGCTTAAGGCAGCCACAGGATTGTCCGGTTGAGTAGTCATGACCTCAGTGGTCAGCTACGAGATGCCCTACATAAAAAAAAAAATAAAAAAAAAAAAAGCAAACGCGCCAGTCGAGTTCGAGTAATTGCGGAGTGCGCACCTCTGAGTAAAAACTTAGAAAATGTAAGTACTATGATTTGTTCTATTTTATATCACAATGATTGTTGATGTGATTTTGAATGTTTTTTAATAATTTGTGAAACCAAGTTTGGCATATTTATTTCGCACCTACTATTCATCTACTTAGAATCTCTATGGTCCACACGCTTTAAATAAAGTAAAATAGAGAAGGTATGATTGTCCTACAAAAGGGTATGACGATCTTACATATCAGAAGTGGGATTCGAATGTGACATTTGTTTAAAGTATTTTTGTTATTTTTTTTTAAATTTCGTATCGGCTAAATCTGCGTAGTTTGCTTTTGTTATTTCTTCATTTCCAGATAAGATGGAAGAATTTACAGGTACTGCTGCGGGACCCTCGCAGCATTCTGACGCCCGATCTAATACACATCGATCGCGCAGCCCCGTTCATCGCACCCCAAGTCCCGTATTAACAATGAGGACACGCGGTGAACGCATAGAGCAGCTGAACAGACATGAGGAGCAACCGCGCAGCCAACGCGATGATCAATTGCCTCACGGTCGATACGATGAACGATTGCCTAGCCGCCAAAGCGATATTCAACCGCGCTTTCAGCGCGATGAGCAGTCGCCGCGCAGTCGGCGCGATGAGCAGTTGCCGCGCAGTCAGCGCGATGGGCAGTCGCCGCGCAGTCGGCGCGATGGGCGTTTGCCGCAAAGTCGGCGTGATGAGCAGTCACCGCATAGTCGGCGTAATGAGCAGTCGCCGCATAGTCGGCGTGATGGGCAGTCGCAGCGCAATTGGTGCGATGGGCAATCTCTGCGCAGTCGATGCGATGGCCAGTCACCGCTGAGCCAACACGATAGGCGTTCGATGCACAGCCGAGATGACGGGAGGTCACGCAGTCTTCATCGAGGCACGCAGTCCTGCAGCCGACGTGACCAGTGGCCTTCTACACAGAACCGGCCTTCAGGAGCTCATCAGCCGCTCCGCTATCTTCGTGAAGACCAGACCCGGAATTCGGGTAAGTCAGCTGCACATTCTTATAAAATGGACGATATTGCTCAGATTTTCCGAATGATTAAATCTGTAAACCAAACTGATTCGTTGGATAAACTAGGGTCTATACAAAATACTATACTGGAATTCGATCCAGGCAGGAAAGAACAGACGATGACCATGTGGCTACACAAAGTAAACGAATGTGCACTCATTTACAGTTTGACCGAAAAGCAAATTGTACACTTTGCGTTACCCAAGTTAAGGGGCGTTGCCAAGAGGTGGTACGAGGGTCTATCGTCTGTCCTTTACTCCTGGAACGAATGGCAACAGAAGCTTTTGTCTGCATTCCCCCCGGAGGAAAATTACGGGCAGATGCTCAGTGACATGTTGGCTAAAAGGGCCCGATTTAACGATTCGTTAGAGGAATACGAATATTCATTCTATGATAAAATTGGTTTAATTAATCGATGTGGTATAGAAGGAACCCGCGCTGTAGAATGCATATTGCACGGTATTGACGACCGATCTGTGAGGCTGGGCGTTAAGTTGAGTGAAGCTGTTAAGTTTTCAGACCCAGACAAATTATTATCGTATTTGCGTAATGTGAGGAATATAAAACCGCTAAACGACCGTAAAAACGTTAAAGGTCCTCCGAATAAAAACAATGATACACAGTCTCGAATTTCTGGTAATAGCAGGCCATCCCGTTGCGTAAATTGTAAGCAAGAAGGTCATTTCGTTGCTCAGTGTCAGCGTCCAATTAAGAAATGCGGTAAATGCAGTAAAATTGGCCATGAAACCGAACAATGCTACTCTAAAATTACAGCCCCAGATAAAACCGTGTTAAGAGTTGCGAGTAACGAAGTAGGCCTATCACCCGATGCCTCTATTTTAATAAAGCCTAATCAAAAATATTTCAAACAGGCTGTTGTGAATGGGGTCTCTATGCAGGCATTCATTGATTTAGGTAGCGAATGCTCTATGATTAAAGATTCTGAATTTCGAAAGATCAGTAATCAGTTTGACACAAAGAACTTGCCAATCCTGAGGGGATTCGGTAATTCAATAGTCAGTGCCATCGGTAGATTTAACGTCCATATTATTATAGACAGTGCTGCCGCCAATGTAGACCTGCTCATAGTCCCAGATAACGTCATGCCCTTTCCACTTATGATTGGTCAAACGTTTACAGAACAGTCGCACATAATAATTAAGAAAACAAGCGATTGTTTAGATATATCAAGCCTGTGCATACTTGAAAGCTATAACCATAAAATTAAATTATTCTGCAAAAACAAGACTGAAGTGTCAGGACTTACTATTCTCGAGGTATACAGTAACGATCCTAGTTTTGATGGGGAAATATTCGTAGAAGGTAGTGTACGATACAAAGAACATGTATTATGTTCAGAATGGTTTCGGACTTATAGTTGTTACTTGTGATCCCTTTTCGAAATTGGGTTTCGAAGCTGACTTTTTAATAGCACGAGGCCTAGTAGCCCAGGAAGAGGAAGCATGTCACGTTTTAAATGTCAAAACAAACTGTACAGCGCGTGTGCCTTCAACCTTAACAGAAGCCCAATTAAATATCGCTGATGATCTATCTGCTGAAGATAAAGTAAGACTATTGTCGTTACTAAATGATTACCGGGAATGTTTTGCTCTGAATTTAACGGAACTAGGCAGTACATCGGTCGGATATATGAAAATAGACTTAAATGATGATCAACCGGTAGTTTATAGGCCCTATAGACTGGCAATTGCCGAGAAAGAAGTAGTTAGAGGGATGATAAAGGAACTATTGGACACTAATATCATACGCCCCTCTACTTCATCTTATGCTAGCCCTATAGTCCTCGTTAGAAAGAAAACCGGTGATTTCCGACTTTGTATTGACTATCGAGCGCTCAACAAAAAGACTGTTAAAGAAAATTATCCAATGCCTCTCATCGACGATCAATTGGATATATTAGCAGTGAAGTTATTTACTACATTAGATCTGGCTTCCGGATACTATCAGGTGCCTATTGCTGAAAATGATAAATATAAAACCGCATTTGTCACACCTGATGGGCATTACGAGTTTAATCGTATGCCATTTGGGCTTGCTAATGCGCCAGCAACATTTCAGCGATTAATGAATCAGATATTAGGGAATGCTCGACATGGGGAAGCTTTGGCATATTTGGACGATGTGATCATACCCAGTAAAACTCTTTCTGAGGGTATGGAAAGGTTGCAGTCTGTACTAGATCTATTTAAAAACGCAGGACTCTCTTAATCCATCTAAGTGTTTTTTCTTTAAACACGCCGTAGACTACTTGGGGTTCGAAGTATCGGAAAATGGTATTCGACCAGGTTCAAAAAAAATTGAAGCTGTTGAACGTTTCCCTGTTCCACAAAGTCAGCATAACGTCCGTCAGTTTCTAGGACTAGCCAGTTTTTTTAGAAAATTTGTCCCCAAGTTTTCTATTCTGGCAAAACCACTCACCCATTTGTTAAAAAAGAATACAACATGGCAATGGGGACAAGACCAAGAGACAGCATTTAGGGTTTTGCAAAAAGAATTATCTCAAAAACTTACTTTGGCATTATACAATCCTAACGCGGTAACAGAATTACATACTGATGCTTGCAAAATAGGCATAGCTGGAATCCTTTTACAAAGAGATGAAAATTTAGTCCTCAGACCAATTGCTTATTTCAGTAGACAAACGACCCCCGAAGAACAGAATTACTCGTCGTATGACTTAGAAACATTAGCGGTTGTATCAGCTCTTCAAAAGTTCCGCGTTTACTTAGTTGGTTTATCATTTAAAATTGTCACAGATTGCAACTCGTTAAAAGCAACGTTCCAGATAAGGGATATGCTTTCCCGTGTCGCGCGATGGTGGGAGCAGATGCAAGAGTACAATTTTTCAATAGATTATAGACCGGGCCCATCCATGTCCCACGTTGATGCGCTCAGTAGGAATCCGGTGCCAAGTTCGAAAACCGGAGTTTTTACAGTGTCAGAGTCTACATGGTTGACTACTGTGCAATTTGCCGATGATGATATACAAAGAATAATAGGCATACTAAAAGATCCGAAATTTGATGACTTAGTCGATATAAAATCAAATTTCAAACTTAAAAATGACAAATTATTTCGTGTAACCGCTGACGGGGATCGCTGGGTTGTGCCAAAAGGAGTGCGTTGGCAAATTGTAAAGCAAAACCATGATGATATAGGTAATTTTGGTTTTGACAAAACTTTAGATAAAATTAAATCCAATTACTGGTTAAATAAAATGCGACGTTTCATAAAAAAATACGTAGATTCATGCCTAGAATGCGCTTATGCAAAATCATCGTCAGGAAAAAAACCTGGTTATCTTAACCCAATCCCAAAAATAGCAGCCCCTTTTGACACAATACACATTGACCATACAGGTCCCTTTGTGCGGAGTAGTAGAGGCAATATGTATATTCTAGTTTTGATAGACGCCTTTACTAAATATATTTATTTGAAGGCAGTAAGAAATACTAAGACTACTACATCCATTAAAGTGCTTAAAGAGTATTTTGGTATCTTTGGGGTTCCTAGAAGAATTATTTCTGACAGGGGATCCTCATTTACAAGTGACAGTTTTAAAGTTTTAAAGTTTTTACAGTTTTCTTATGTAATTTTGACGTTCGAAAAGTGCTGATTCTCAGCCTAGTTTGAATAAATGACTTTTGAATTTGATTTTTTTTTAATTTGAATTTGAATTTGAAAGCATTTATTAATGAAAAGGGAATCAAGCATATTCTTAATGCTGTTGCTACCCCCAGGGCAAATGGGCAGGTAGAAAGATATAATAAGACCATTGTAGATTCACTAACGGCAAAAACTATTGGTGTGGCTGAAAATAAATGGGACGATCATTTATCTGAGATACAATGGGGAATAAACAATACGTTAAACAAGGGGATTGATCGGACTCCTGCGGAAGCTTTATTTGGCAAACGATTAACAGGAAGTAGTGAGAATAAAATTATTTCCGAACTAGAGGGAGACATTACTAAAACGAATGAACAAGATATAATGGACATCCGTGACGAAATCAGTGAGCATATAGCCACCAGTCAGGAAAAAGATAAATTTTACTTTGATCAGAAACGTTGCGCTCCAATAAAATACAAGGAAGGGGATTTAGTACGTGTTGAGCGTCAGGTGCCTTCTACAGGGCATAGTAGAAAGTTAATACCTAAATTTCAAGGCCCATACAGAATTACAAAAATATTTGATCACGACCGATATCATGTTGAGGATACACCTCTCACCAAAAAGGGTGGTAGAGGTTATTCTACAATAGTCGCGGTCGATAAAATAAAACCGTGGCTGAATTTTAATAGGCCACATGATAGTGACACTGATTTATCCAACGAGTCTGATTAATGAACAAGTAATTTCTATTAATATAAAATAGTTTAAAAGACTGCAAGGGTCTTATTAAATTGCTCCTAAAGACAGAAGGGTCCTTAGTGCAATACAATTATTATACTCATTGTGTCATAATCATAATGTGTATTTCTTCAAATGTAAAATAATTTATGTTGACAAAGGTGTCTATTGTGTTGGACGGAAAGGTCCCATAAAATGTATTATTGACAAAGGTGTCAGATACTATTGGACGGAAGGGTCCCATAAAATTTATTATTGACAAAGGTGTCAGATAGTATTGGACGGAAGAATAGAATAGAATAGAATAGAATATATTTATTGTAAAACATGAGTATACACAAAAATAAAATATGTGCGAGGTCTTAAAATAACAGGTAGATCTGCATGTTTTGCCATAAATGGCGTACAAAACAACATATTTTAGGTTTAGGATAAACCATAAAATAAAAAATTTAAAAAAATAATAAAATTGAGTACACAACAAACTGATATTAATAACTTAATCCTAATGCTAATTTAAAAGAGGGGAGGGAAAAAATAATTAAATGGTTTTAGGGTCAAATTGTGAAAAAATCGTAATTACAAGAATCTATTTAATTAATTGCGGTCATTTAAAAATTCCGATACGGTATAATAGCATTTGGCTATGAGATATTTTTTAAAGTGTATTTTAAACAGAGCAGTAGGCATTTGTCTTAAAGGTTTTGGGATTTTATTATAAATGATTGGTGCTAAACAAAAAATACTTTTACGCATCAATGCCGTGGTTGATCTTGGTACGCGTAATTTATTATTATCCCGTCGATTACGAATAGAAACGTCTGATAGTTTCTTAAATAGGTTAGGATTGGTTTGTATAAAATTTGCCATTTCATAAATAAATAAGGAAGGCAGACTTAAAATGTTATAATTAATAAAATACTGTTTGCAACTATCGGTTGTTTTCAATCCAAACATAGCCCTAATACACCTTTTTTGTGACTTAAAAATCATTTCTTTATTAGTAGAGTTTCCCCAAAATATAACTCCAAACCTCAATATAGAGCCGACAATACCATGGTAGGCAGTCATAAGCGCATTGGTGCTTATAATAGGTTTTAGTTTATAGAGGGCATAGGCAGAAGAACATACTTTTTTATTTAATTCTTCTGTGTGTGCCTTCCAGTTCAGACGTTTGTCAATAGTTACGCCTAGAAATTTAGCTGTATCTACCCTTTCTATATCAGTCAATTTGTGTTTAACATTAATAATTGGTGCTTCTAAACGTTGACTGAAGAACATAATCTTTGTTTTTTCAAGATTGATTTTTAGATTATTGTTATTTAACCAGTTAATTATTGATTTGATTGTATTATTAATTTCATGTTCATACCTATCTTTATTTATACAATTAATAGTGACTGTACTATCATCGGCAAAAAGTGATACAGGATAATTAGTTACTAATGGCAAGTCATTTATATAAATAATGAATAATAAAGGACCCAATACGCTCCCTTGCGGGACTCCATATTTAACTATACGTTTTCTCGATACATGTGTTTCTTCTTTTTTGGTATTAATGTTTATTTTAGAAATTTCTGTATATTGTTTCCGATTTTTCAAATAAGATTCTATGAGATTTAATATATTGCCTCTAATGCCATAAGCTTCTAGTTTACGGAGGAGAATGTCATGATTAACATAATCGAAAGCCTGGGTCATATCGCAGTAAATGGAACATACCGGCGTCCTTTTATCCACATTACCCATGACGTTATTTATAAAATCAAAAATAGCCATGTTTATTGTTTTATTCTTGCGAAAACCTTTCTGGTCTTCTGTAAGAATGTTGAATTTTTCAAAATATTTATAAATTTGAATATATATATATTTTTCAAAGACTTTCGAAATTATAGGAATAAGTGCAATAGGTCTGTAACAGTTCATACTCTGCTTGTTATCTTTTTTGAAGATGGGTTTAACGATACTAGTTTTTAGACTATCCGGGTATGATCCAGTGGTTATACACATATTAATGATATAGCTTAGGTGGTCACAGATATGATAAGCGATATACTTTAGGATTCTAGTAGAGATCCCATCGTATCCAACACTTGTAGTATTTTTAAGCGATCTTATAATTTGAAGTACTTCATAAGGAGTAGTTGGTGCCATAAACATAGATTGACTTGATTTAGAAATATTTACAGTTACGTCCTTACCAGCGTCTGGTATTGGTTCTATCTTTTCTATAAAGAAATTGTTAAAAGCATTCGCAATCTCTCGCGGCCTGGTTATAGTTTTATGGTTTGTTTCTATGGAAGTGATACTACCCTTTGGTAAATTCAGTTTAGACCTATTTATAATTGCCCATGTGGCTTTGGATTTGTTAGTAGATGATTTGATTTTGTGATTGTTTTGTGCCCGTTGCGTTAAATTAATTATATTTTTATATATTTTAGAATATTTTTTAAATGGAAGGGTCCCATAAAATATATTGTTGACAAAGGTGTCATATTGTGTTGGACGGAAGGGTCCCATAAAATGTATTATTGACAAAGGTGTCAGATAGTACTGGACGGAAAGGTCCCATAAAATATATTGTTGACAAAGGTGTCATATTGTGTTGGACGGAAGGGTCCCATAAAATATGTTGTTGACAAAGGTGTCATATTGTATTGGACGGAAGGGTCCCATTGTTTACATATTGTTTTGTTAAGCGTTTTAAAATGTAATATTTAGGACAAATGGGTCCTTAAATATAACGTGTGATTACGAACGGAATGGTTCAATTGTAGTTCTTTTCTTATATAAGCACGAGGTCATGCTTAGCATAGGATGGCCGACTGTCAGAATGTATAATTTAATAGGGTAGACAATGTATGTATAATTATTATTTATTATGAAATAAATGTAAAACAAAGTATGTTTGTGCTCACCGTAAAACGACGTGCACGTGTTGTGTGATTCATAATTCCCGCCATTAAGTAGGCGTATATAAACGGTTGTTGCACAAGCAAGCGCGCCTACGCCCGGCATCGGTTGCGGACGGTCGTGCGCTACTGTGTTGTTCGTGGAACCAGCCTACCTGCCAAGATTCGTCGCCCCCTGCGACGAGCTCCGTAGTCACCCGACTACCTCCGACCTATTAATTGCTGTCTTTTTCAAGACACAATTAATAAATATTTCTATATCAGAGTTGTTTCAAAACGTATTCGTCGCGACTTTTTGACCCCTTCTGGGAAAATCCACAGTTTCGTGGTTCTCGGTGGAAACCTATACGGTGCCAACGAAACCGAGAGGGTGTTGCCCCGACTACACCCGCCGAACCCCATCAGGGCTAGGCAGTCAGTTGGACGGGTCCCAGTGTTCGGCCTTGGGGGATCTCCTAGTCGACATTGGTGACAGTTTTCCCTTCACAGCGACACACCTAGTGTCGATCGGGTGTGTCTACACCCGGCACACTAGACTGGTTAGGACCCCGTTGCACATTAAGATAGGCAACGGGCAAAAGCAAGCTTAGGGCTCACCCTAGGTACTCAACCTCCCTGTCTATACCCGACAGGGAGGGTTTTACACATCCCCGGCAAATCCGCCCGGGGAGTTAGAGTTAGATTGTTAGGAGAAATAGGGAAAATTCCCTCTCATACTTTTTAATCCCCCCCGATAATGGAGGACGCTCGCCTCACGACGCTCCTTGATTTCTTCGAGGACATCATAAACGATGTCGTCCCCGCCCGTAGAGCCAAATGGCAACCCCGGTTTGTCGCTTTACGACAAACCCTTCTGGGACCCTCAGTCCCCAGCGTCACTGAATTCAGTGACGCGCTGGAGAGCTCGCTCCCAGCAATAGAATTAGAGAGTCCGCTCAGTCCGCCTGAGTATATGGACACTAGCGCCCCGACAGCCGCTTCCTCAAAGCGCCCCCAATCCCCCTACACCTCGTCCGACTTAGAGGAAATCCTCTCCGGTCCTTCCGTTCCGTCCCACTCCGAAGACGATGACTACACCACTGTAGTCTCCGTCAACGGAAAAGGGAAGAAACGGAAGAACAGGAAGCAATCCTCCACCCAGGCCAATAAGGTCGTAGCCTTCGAGGATAAGGACACCTTCGCGCTCTCCCCGTCATCCCCAGACCCACCCGCTACTTGCACCCCCGTAGCTACCCCCTCCCCCGCCCCCCGCCCGATCGCGTCAACCTCTTCGCAGGTTTCCCTTTCCCTCTCTCTCACCCCCCGCCCGACCGCGTCACCCTCCTCGCAGGTTGCCCCCACCCCACCTACTTCTGACCCTAAGAAGGTCTCTCCGCCACCACCCGTGTTCATTCAGGACAAGGCTAAGTGGACGGATATCTCGAAATGGTGTTGCGATCAAAGGATCGCATACACTAGCGCCCGCAGTACCCAACAGGGTATTAAAGTCCAGACCCCAACCTCCCGCGATTATAGGGACTTAGTTAAGCTTCTGAGAGAGCGACGTGTGTCATTCCACACGTACACTCTCTCAGAGGAACGTCAAATCCGAGTGGTGATCAAACGGATCCCAAAGGAAATTGCCCCCTCCGACATTCTAGCCGACCTTCAGTCGCAAAACGTCCCGGTAGACGAGGTCCACCGTATGCACCGCGCAAAACGCGGGGAAGCATACGACATGATACTAGTCGTATGCACCCCCGTCGAGGGGCATCACCCGATTTTTCAATTAAAGTCCCTTTGCTCCCTAACAGGCTTTTCTATAGAAAAGCCGTGGAAAACTGGCGCCGTAGGGCAATGCCATAATTGCCAGTTATACGGGCACTCGCAGCGGAACTGCCACGCAAAGCCCAGGTGCGTCAAGTGCCTGGGTGAGCACGGCACATCCGACTGCACCCGTCCCAAGGACCGTAGCCTATGCCCCGACCCACCTAGTTGCGTACTATGCGGGCAACAAGGACACCCGGCTAACTACCGAGGTTGCCCGAAAGCCCCTAAATCTTCTTCTCCCAAACTGGCCAAGCGTTTCGACGCCCGCCAGCAGAGGGAAGCCCCGATCTCATATAAGATCCCATCGTCCCAGATGCCCCAGAGACTAAGCCCCCAGAGGCCTAGCCCCTGGAACTACCTCCATCACCAGCAGGCTTTTCCTGCCCTGGGTTACTTCCAACCCCCCCCCCTCCCCCACCCACCACCACCCCCCGTCAAATGGACCCCCGTACTCGCGCCCCCGTGCCCCTAATGTCCCTTATGCACGCCCCCGCGCCCCAAAACAAACCCGCACCTGCTCCTTTAGCACCGCGTCCCCAAACCCAACCCCAACCCACGAACACTCCCGTGGCCATCCCCAACTCGCCTTACGACGTAATCAGATCCGCGTACATGACATTCCTGTCCCCTCGCGCTTACAAAATGGCTGACGAGCTTACAGCCGCTCAAAACGCCTACGATATCCCTAGGATCCAGGCTATATGGAAAGCGTATCCCGACATTACGCACGCCCTGATGTCCTCCGCCGCGCAAAGGACCCATAATGTCTAACACCGTTATAGCTAGGTTCAAACCCCGATCCCTCAAGTTAGGTTTTTTCAATGCCGATGGCATTCATGGTCAACGCGATGAGATCGCGGACTTCCTCCGCACCCATCAAATTGACATCCTCCTCGTACAGGAAACTTTTCTCAAACCCTGTAACCGTGACCCTGGCATAGCGAACTATCGTATAGTTCGCAATGACAGGGTTCGCTGTCACAAGGGTGGCACCCTAATATATTATAAAAAGGAACTGTACTGTATGCCTATAGATCCTCCTCCCCTTTCACGACTAGAAGTCTCAGTCTGCCGCCTAGGCATGACAGGCCATCAGCCGATCACAATAGTATCAGCCTACATAACTCCTGCAACCTATGCAGAGGATTTTCAACCCGTTAAAAACGATCTCACATCCCTATTAGCCCTGAGCGACTCCGTTATCATAGCGGGCGACCTCAACTCCAAACATCCCTCCTGGAATAGTTCTAGATCCAACATAAGAGGGCGACACTTGTTCGACCTCACTAACTCCCTAAGCATCGACATCATCGCCCCGATGAATAATACCCACTATCCCTATATAGTAGGCTACACCCCAGACGTACTAGACGTGGCGATCCTTCAGAACGTCAATCTAAAACTAGACTCGATAGAGACGGTGGACGAGCTTAACTCCGATCACCGTCCAGTAATACTAAAACTAGACCCCCGCATAGGTCTCCCCGACCCCAACCGCCCCCCGACCACCAAAAGGGTAACGGACTGGAGGAAAGTAAGCACCCAGCTGAAATCCAACACGTCCCCCCAATTGGACTCTATCCCCGACCAATTCGACTCTATCGCAGCAACAACGGCCGCGATCGACTCACTCACTGATCACGTACAATCCGTCGTGAGCGACTGCTCGAAGGAAGTCCCAGTGGGGGAAGACCCCCGCTGGAAACTACCTGACGATGTGCGTGACCTATTGACTGAGAAGAACGCAGCCATTCGTGCATACAGTAACTTTCCCTGCCACGCTAACAAAGTCCATATGCGCTATTTACAGAGATCTGTAAAGACACGCATACAGGAGCTGCGTGACGCGAGCTGGGACAAGATGCTGAGCGACCTAGAGCCGAACCACCTAGCCTTCTGGGAACTTCAGAGGAAACTCAAGTCCCAGCAAGTCGCTTCCACACCACCCCTAGTCCGCCCCGACAAGACTGTAGCCTTCGACGACATCGACAAGGCTGAATGCCTAGCCGATAGTCTAGAAGCGCAATGCTCACCCAGCACCCTACCAGTAGACCAAGCTCACCTCCTAGAGGTAGACGCCGAAGTCGAACGTAGAGCCTCTCTCCCTCCCGTCGAAGACCCTGAAAGTCCTCTGCCCCCCGTCACACCGGACGAAGTGCACGACATCATCAAGGGTCTTAAAGTCCGTAAAGCCCCCGGCTCTGATGGAATCACTAATAGGGTGATTCAGTTATTCCCTGCCCACCTGATAATGCTACTGACCACCATCTTCAATGGTGCCCTAAGCAACAATTTCTTTCCACAAGTGTGGAAAGACGCCACCGTCATCGGTATCCCGAAGCCCGGCAAACCCAAAACCGAGCCTTCGAGTTACCGCCCCATCAGTCTGCTCAAAGTCCTCGGCAAGGTCTACGAGAGGCTTATTTATAAGCGTCTCAGAGACTACGCCGAGACAAAGGGCCTCATCCCCAACAAACAGTTTGGGTTCCGCACCCAGCACTCTAGCGTGCATCAGGCCCACCGGATAATCGAACACATAAGCGCTGGCTTCCAGCGTGGTTTGTATACCGGTGCAGTATTCTTCGATATAGCGAAAGCGTTTGACAAAGTCTGGCACAACGGCTTAATATACAAGCTGTACCAACTCGGTGTGCCAGATCGTCTCGTGCTCATCTTACGAGACTTTTTGTTGAATCGCACATTCCGCTATCGCATCGAAGGCGCAATATCCTCTCCCCGTCCCATCCGCGCAGGCGTCCCTCAGGGCTCTGTGCTTGTCCCCCTCATATTCACTCTATTCACCAGCGACATCCCGAAGAGTAAAAAGGCACAGTTGGCTCTGTTCGCAGACGATACGGCCATTTACTACAAGGGCGCTGGACCCGACTCGATAGCCCGCATTCTCCAAACCGCAGTCAATAACCTTGGCGCCTGGTTTAGGAAATGGAGGATCGAAGTCAATCCCGACAAGAGCCAAGCGGTCATGTTTTCAAAACTGCTGGCTCGATACAGACCCCCAATGCCCCGACCCATCACCATGCTCGGCAAGCCGATCCCTTGGGAGAAGCGAGCCAAGTATCTAGGTGTGGTCCTCGACCAACATCTCACTTTCGCAGACCACATAAAGCAGGCCCGCGCGCGGGCCGCTTTCGCTCTCGGAAGACTCCACTCCATGTTAAATGCACGTAGCAAAATGTCACTTAGGTGCAAATTGCGAATCTACACAACGTGCATTCGCCCCATCCTGACCTATGCGGGCGTCGTATTCGCCCAAGCTAAACCCCGTCAAATCCATAGATTGCAGGTAATACAGAACAGATTCCTTCGTAAGGCCACGGGAGCCCCTTGGTTCTGTAGGAACGAGACCCTCCACCTCGACCTTAGACTCCCCACAATCCACCAGTTTCTAAAACGCAATTCCAAGCGTTTCTTTGATTCCGCCGCCACCCATCGCAACCCTCTGGTTGTCGCGGCCGCCAATTATCTCCCGAGTCAAATCAGTACAGTCCGCCGCCCGAGGCAAATCCTTTCCGACCCAGACGACCCCATAACCCTCCTCCAGGAGAGCAATAGGGAAACCAGTACAGTGAGAAAACACACACACCGACACACTTTCCGACCTCGCCGCAGAGGTCCGCGATCGCGACCCTCCCGAGTAAATGATACTCCCCCCCGACCCTTGCTCGACGATGCGCCAGCCCGCGTCGATGATG
This sequence comes from Agrochola macilenta, assembly GCA_916701695.1. Lineage (NCBI taxonomy): Eukaryota > Metazoa > Arthropoda > Insecta > Lepidoptera > Noctuidae > Agrochola > Agrochola macilenta. The sequence goes on along the minus strand of OU753561.1, from coordinate 23,413,467 downwards.
CTGAGCCTGTAGCTTTAAACTCCCCGATTAATAATAATAATGATATACCTTCTATCCAGCCTGTCCCTCTTGCTGTCCTCCCCCCAGCGAACGCCCTAAGCCGAGGTTCGTACCCCACAGGGGGTGCCCTTAGCGAGCGTTCGCCTAGTTTTAATTAGCATAGTTTTTGCCCCTGGCTGGAGGCTTTGAGTGTAGAAGCTTAAGGCAGCCACAGGATTGTCCGGTTGAGTAGTCATGACCTCAGTGGTCAGCTACGAGATGCCCTACATAAAAAAAAAAAAAAAAAAAAAAAAAGCAAACGCGCCAGAGTGCGCGCGCACCTCTGAGTAAAAACTTAGAAAATGTAAGTACTATGATTTGTTCTATTTTATATCACAATGATTGTTGATGTAATTTTGAATGTTTTTTCTAATTAATTATATAATATAATTTGTGAAACCAAGTTTGGCATATTTATTTCGCACCTACTATTCATCTACTTAGAATCTCTTTGGTCCACACGCTTTAATTATAGTAAAATAGAGAAGGTATGATTGTCCTACAAAAGGGTATGACGATCTTACAATATGAAGACTGATTAGATAATTAAAAGGGACTTGACTCTTTAAAATCTGTTTTAATTTACAAGCAATTAGAAACTAAAATCTAGGCTAACTATCTAGTTTCGAGATTACCGAGACCAAGCACAAAGATTCCACATTAAATTGACCAAAGAAAACAAAACCTCAGGTATCTCATTCACGGTCTACAACAGTCACACACTGTTTCTGTATTCCCCACGGGAATACCGAGTCAACCCTTGACTCTATGGTCTTCGCTTCTAGGCAAAACCCGACTATACCACCCAGAGCTACCGCCTACCGCGTACCCACGGACTACTCATTGAGCAGATACCGATTTCCAACGGGCTACGGCTACGATACTCTGGTATAGTCTCCGACCCACTGAATCGAGAACCTGTTTGTACAATCTAAAGTGATACCAATTCATCATCTATTTCGTCTACAATCTCAATTGGTACTTGGCCCTCGGGCATGTTCCTAACAGTCATGAGCGTATTTGTAGGTACGCTTATTAACTAAAGATTTTAAAATATACCGATCGCCATCTAACAATTCAACAACTTGAAATACCCCTCATGTCTGGGGTCTAATTTACTCTGGTTGCGTTCTTCGTTTTAAAGCAACATAAAGTCACCTACCGAAAACCTATACAGTCGCGCCTTAGTGCTATCAAACCGTTTTATTGTCATATAGAGCCGCCTTTTCGATTAACCGGGCTGAGTTTTCCCTAACTTCTTCGAAATCTGCGTCAATATCATCGTCGTAAGCTATTAGACTTAGGGGGCCCGCGACTTTACCGACTAGTGATTCGAGTGGACTTGCTCTTGTTACCCTATTGACTTTTGTCTTATCAGTTTAGTGCCAGCTGCACATCTAACGCATACGACCTATCTTCTTTCACTTCAACCGCTGTAAGCATAGATTTTAACTTACTCATTGTGCGCTCAACTTGACCGTTCGCTCGCGATGATCCCGTAGCTATTAAATGAAGCTTAATGTTTTAATCTCAAAAATTCCATAAACTCGTGTGTTAACCTGTAACCAAAACGCAACAATAGTGCTTGTTCGACTCGGCCAATTCTGACCATTTACGAAACTTTAATCCTCAACACTTTGTTGTTTTAACAAAACAATACTTCTACTTCTCAATGAACTAAACAAACTTTGATTAATCATAGCTAAAATCATCAACCAGAGCCATGTACCATCCTTATTAGCAATATCATATTTTTCACTAACAGCCTTAGACACCTGGAAACCCACACACGAGTAAACCACTCTAACGCCACGGCTCTCCGGCCGACCAGCAATCGCATTGCTCTCACACATCCAACGCATGGATCAAAACTATGGTCTCTCCAGACCCCGACCTCCGCCAGTCTCTACTGGTACGGTCGCACACAATACGGCCGATAGAGAACCCTACTCGCGTGGTTCCCATAACTTAATACACGTGTATGACCAATATAGTCAACGCAACAACGTTATTTACTCGTTTGCCACTTAATTTGGCTGCACAACTTTCCTTTACTAACGAGCATTCAGCAGCAGAATCGTAAACAAAACAATACAGCTCACCTTTTTGATCTAACGTCCCTGAGGGTAGTTGTACGACGCCAACATCCACTCGTCGTTCACTGCTTGCAGCACGTGCTCCACCATCCGATTGGCTGCCACTGCATGTTCGTGCAACGAGCCGTGATGTGTCCTGGTTTCCCACACTTGAAGCACACGAAGGGCCTTGCTGACTGCTGTGGGACTGCTTGGCTCGATACTAAAGACGTCGTAGATCTTCCTCTGCTCCATTTGGAACTGCTGACGATCCTGGTACTGCCTCTCGTCCAGTCTCCACAGCATAAAAGAAAAAGAAAAGAAAGAAAAAGTGTTTATTCTGCACAAACTAAACGCACAATCAATCTGCCTAGCCTTTCACCAACTATATTGGGGTCGGCTTCCAGTCTAACCGGATGCAGCTGGATACCAGTATTTTACATGGAGCGACTGCCTATCTGACTTCCACAACCCAGTTGCTGGGTAATACGATACCCCTTAGTAAGACTGGATGTCAGACTTTCGTGCTTCTGACGACCCGTAACGACTGTCAAAGATCCACGAATGACAGCTGGGGCCAACAGCTTAACGTGCTATCCGAGGCACGGAGGACTCTCAGTATATGTGTAAAGATGGTCACCCATCCACATACCAACCCCGGCAAGCATAGCTTAACCTGTTGGATCGACCCGTGCGGCAGTTATTAGTTATTACTTAGCCACGAGCTCCTCACACAAACTAAACGCACAATAATTGCGTAATGTGTTGCGACATAACAAATGAAAACAAACAATCAAACCTACAAAATGCCGATTGCAAAGTGGAAAAATAACAAATAACATAGCTTTGAGACGCTCTCGCTCTCGTTCCAGCTTCTCCTTCTCGTATAGACTCAAAGAAGTAGGACTCCGGCGAAGACTGCGACTTCTACTTCGAAGACGCCTTGCCCTGCCACCGCGTGCCGCTACGCGCTCTCGATCTGGCTTCAGCTGTGTAGCGCAATTTACTCGCAATTGGCGTTGATAGGCGCCGCGAGCTAGTCCCTTGATCGCGTGGCATGGTTCGAAATTCATGAAACAGAAATAAAAATGGGTTAGAATTGTCAAACTAAACAAAACTACACAAAAAACGTTATGAAATGTTTTGCAGGGTATTTCGGAAATATCTCAGAAACGGTGCGTCTGAGCTCAAAAATAACCAAATTTTATTACCCTTTTAGAAACCCCACGAAAGGGATAAGAATGCTGAATCCACAAAAAAAACTTATTTTTCTGTCCTACCCTCGAATTTTGTTCAAAAACACGGCATGCCAACAACGGTCACTTTTATCGATTTCATTTTGCGCCTGAACCAACACGAATCCCGATTCTGATGTCGGAGGAAGGTGCCTCTCTCGTTATTAGGCATATTTTAACTACTGTGGGCGTACTAATGGGTAGTGTTGGTTATTGCGCAATAGAAACACCGTTGCAGTTCAGATCAAATTATAATTTTCGATAACATTACCCACACTTTTTTTTTTTTTTTGGTTGGGAAATCATCAAATGACTCCTCCCGCTCTGGGCGGAGCGAGAGGGAGTGTCAGACTTTTACTGACTAAAACCCACCCGTGTTCCTTCCGTTGCCTGTGTGCCGGGGCCGCGATATCCCTTTCGGACAAACTCGCAACCCTGGCAGGCATTGCCCTTACGGACCCCGTCAGTTGGTGCTGACATCTCTTTGAGGCGCGCGTGGAACACAACGCGCCGTCGACCCGGGGCTGGTCCTAATCGGACGGCGAGCTACCCATTACCCACCGTCCGCAAGCCCGCGCAACATTACTCACACTAGCATTTCAAACACTGTAGGTACACGACACAACACAACCACGTATGATAATGATGGTTCAACAAAACGTAGGACAGTTCCGAAGCGTCTACACTGCTCGATACCAGGATAAGCACAGAACATATATACTCTACGAGAGGATTAGGAATGCCCCCACTTGGAGCGTTCTCTTCAACCTCGTAACCGACCGGAAACGCCCGACTCTGTCGAGGCGCGCCAATTCTAGTTCTGATAGTTGCCGCTAGATGGCGTGCCTTGTTTTGTTGTAAACGTCAATTGCCGGATGCGACATATATAATAGTATAATAGTAATAGTAATTAATTAATACTTAATTCACTAAAAAAGGTAAGCTTGGTAAGCAATAAGAAATTGCTACAGATTTGTCCTAGCGATTTTAAAACCTGTGTGTGGACGTGAAATTTTGAAGTCGCCACGAGTGTAGTACCTACTTAGCATTATTTACCAGATATTACGCTCTGTAAAAATTTACTAAACGATCACAATTTTTAATATTATTTGCGGTTATTACTTCACACAGTACAGGGCCCTTTGTCATTTGCGTTCCTGAGGACAGTTGATGATGCAGAGTATCCCAAATTCTGTGCAGCCTGAATAGCACGTCACCTTTTCGACGGTGACCAACACCGAGAGAAGGCCAGCGTCAGTGATAATCCCAGTAGTCTGCGGCATTTGTTTACCATAATTTTAGTGTTTTCTGGAATCGCAAACCCAGTTCTGTTATGAGAGAAATATCGGCATCATCTATCCGAAGACTTTTTACGAACCTTGCGGTGTATAATGAAGGTGACATTAAACAAAATGATGAACGCGTTAACAGCTGTCTCAATTCACATAACAAGACGTGTTAATTTCCATCGGTGGCAATCCACTGATCGAGTATGGGTTACCGGCTCCGCAATAATGGTCACATCAAGACCGCGGAAATTGGGAATACGCCGCCGAAACTAATTATGATCCAGGCGCCATGAGTACCATCTTCTACGATAACCACGTATCTATGTTCACCTCAGAGTAAAGGTTTGAGTGTTTTAACACCGTTCTCCAAAGGCCCAGTCAGGGTAAAATTAAAATGATTTTTCGGATCTTAATTCCACCGACGCTGTGTAATGGAACCCGGCTCAAAGTCGTGTCTTTGCAAAGAAACGTCATCGGCGAAAATTCTAACAGGTTGTAGCGTTGGCGAGACAGTGTTTATACCGCGTATACCGCTAATTCGCCACAGTCACGTCTTCCAGTTTGTGCAGTTCCCTGTCAGTATTGCTTTGCGATGATCATCAACAAGTCACAGGGGCAGACACTGAAGGCTGCGGGTGTTGACCTCAGGACAAACTGTTTCTCCCACGGACAACTGTACGTCGCTTGCTCGGAGCCTCACCAGTCTGACTCTCTGTATATTTTGGCTGTTGAATACAAAACTACAAACGTACATAGTATACAGGGAAGTTTTATAAAAATGTGGCTGTTATTATAGTATATTGTGGTATGTTACGAGTTACACGTGAACGAAGTCACGGGCAGAAGCTAGTTTAATATAAAAGTGAATTACTTACTGTTCGTTAGTCTCGCTAAAACTCGAGAAAGGCTAGACCGATTTGGCTAATTTTGTTTTTGAAATATTTATGGAAGTTCAGGGTAAGTTTAAATGGTCAGAAAATATGGAAAAATTGCGGAGAAAATAAGAAAAACAACAATTTTATTTTCCCATACAAATTGTTCCTAGCTGTCGTGTCGTTGTCATAATTAAATCGTAACTAACAAAAAGTACTAGGCTTGCACGATAGTAGGTACGTACGTAGGCAGGTAGGTACTGTATGTAGGTACGTATGTAGGCAGGTGGGTAAGTAAGTAGGTAGGTATGTAGGTCTAGGTAGGTAGGTATGTATGTAATCTTCGTTCGCGAGTTATTTACCAAACATGTAACACAAACACGAGTTTTTCACTGAGACAACCATTAACTTTATGCACGTGTAAATAAGGTTGATTTTAGACCGACTAGTACTGGTAAAACAAGTCATAAAAAATATGTTGTAGCGCAAAGTGAACCTTATGTGTAGGAATTACAGTTGTTTTTCCTAAAACTCGTGTTTGTTTACATGTTTCGCAAATGAATTGCGAACGCAGCATAGGTAGGAATGTAGGTAGGTAGGCTAGGTAGGTAGGTAGGTAGGGTAGGTAGGTAGGTAGGTAGGGTAGGTAGGTAGGTAGGTAGGGTAGGTAGGTAAGTAGGGTAGGTAGGTAGGTAGGGTAGGTAGTAGTGATGGATTAATTAGCATTCGCGTTCATTGTTAGCATGCGATTGCTCATTTAGCATTTAGCAAATGAAATGTAGTTGCGAAATTCTGTGAAATGCGAAATTAATTTATCGCTTCGTACTTTTTATACTATCATACGTCAGAGCGTCGACACACGCAGCGGTAGTGTGCGCTCTCCTTCGCACCCACGGGAAGTCGGGAATACTAAATCTATCGGTTTCACTTGACCGTGACCTCGTTGCGAGTGAAATTTATTAGCAGATGCTTAGCAGATGCTAATAAATGGGTTAAGCAATTGTTATGTTATTATCTTTGATTTGCGCGTACTTAGGGTTGTATATTGAATGAATGCGTGAATTCGCATATTAACAAATATCACATATTTTATTATCAATTATCGTCGTATTAGCGAATAGCAAAGCAATAGCAATTAGCATGCTAAGACTCAAGAATTCACATGCTAATGAAATTTATGCGAAATCGCATTAATTAACATTACTGTAACTTAGTAGGTAGGTAAGTGCGCCGTAGATAAGTAATTAGTGCTACCCATGCGAAGCCGGGCCGGGTAAAGCTAGTAATTTATATTTACGCGACGTGCGTGAGACTACTCTACTGTAGCGCTGTGTGTCGGCCGCTTTTCCCCCAAGGCGAAGGACCATGCTCGACAACAATGTATGGGTACCTACCTTATTTGTATGAATTATCTACTAGCTGGATTTTCTCTACAAGGCCTAGATAGATTAGTCGAAATATCCTAATATGTTGAGATCCCGACATGGTAAAGAAATTTCCAAAAAACGCATTACTAGTCTGTACATTCACTAACGATTCCCCAAAGTAGTCAACAAAAATAAAGCAAATATTGAACATACCTAATTACTAATAATAAATATAAATGATGTCGGCTCGTTATAAATGAATGGCAAGTTAGTAATTACAGCTAATAAAAGCTACAGTATCTATCCGCTCACACACACAAGCGTGTCTGACCTCGCCTTGTTTTGTCAAACAGAGATAGCAATATTCCAAACGAATTTTGAACACATCTCGATTTGCAGTTGCGAGCTATGTTCGCCGGCCCCTTAAGGAAGCGGGAGTAGACTTGAGGGAAAGCTGCTTCTCCCACGGCCAGTTGTATGTGGCATGCTCTGGAGTAAGCGCACAGAGTAGCCTGGTGATTCTAGCACCCGAAGGAAAAACAAAAAATATTGTTTACAAAGAAATGCTGCGGTAGGTGTAGTAATTCGATTTCGTTGTAAAAAGATAATACCCCTGTGTAACTTTCACCAGATCTAAGGCCGAGCTTCGTGTTCATAAAATATATTTACTTAACAAAACTTATTTTATTTTCATGTTTATTTAACCTTTAAATCCCTACAGTATAATAAAGATTGTTATATTTTATTTAAAGTATTGTTGATGTTGTTTAGGTTCACTTTTGTGTGTATGGGAAACTTGTTATAAAATCACAAATGCGTCTGTCTTCAATGGTGTTTATTAGCGACTAACTCAATGATTCTTACGTAGCTACTTAAATATATGAAATGAGGCTAACGACGCAACATACCGCCCACCAAAGGGACAATAAGGCCCTTTAAAATTATGCTTAGTGGACTGTATACACATATTGAAAAATTAAACTTAATTTTGTTTAAGCAGTATGCAACGTTTCCAAATTATCCAAATTCAAACAAATGATTGTAACTACGCTGGTATTAAATTTCAATGAAGTTGAATTATACAATACGAATAGACATAAATAATGCCTGCATGCAAAATTTAAATGCGGTTTGACAAAGTTATACAATAATAGGTAGCAATCAGTTAGTGTCAACAGGTAGGGGACAAAGTTTCGTGACAGATCTCTTCACAATGCTATTGCCAGATTTGACGCTATACACCCGTGTGAGCCCATCATGACCGGGATGCTTGTCTACAATTCGGCCTAATAACCATTTTCCTGCCGGTAATCCATCAGTTTTGATTAGAACTATGTCACCAACAGTGAATTCTTGTTTCTTCTTAAGCCAGACAGGACGTTGTTGGAGACTTGTTAAATATTCGTCTTGCCATCGTCGCCAGATGTCGCCTACGAGCTTTTGAGTGTATTGCCATCTTGTTAAGTTGTGAATCTTTGTGTCTTTAAAATCTGGTGAGGGCACGACGATTGGAGCTTCATGTATCAAAAAATGACCAGGCGTAAGGGATTCTATAGAGTCTGCATCTGAGTCATCAATAGGACATAGAGGTCTTGAATTAAGGCACGCCTCGATTTGGCACAGTATTGTTGTCATTTCTTCGAAAGTGAGATTTGTTGTCAACACTAGTTTCAGATGAGTCTTCAGGGACTTTACACCAGCCTCCCAGAGGCCTCCAAAGTTAGGACTGTAAGCTGGTATAAAATGCCACTGTGTACCTTCCAAAACCAACTTGTGTGCAATGTCTTTCTCGAAATTCAAGTCAGCTTCTTGCCATGCCGCGGCTAAATCCTTTTCTGCACCAACAAAGTTTCTCCCTTGGTCGCTCCACATGTGGCTGCATTTACCTCTTCTTGATATAAAGCGTTTGTATGCAGCTATAAATCCTTCGGATGTAAGGTCTCCTACTAGTTCAAGGTGTATCGCCTTTGTAGACATACAAACAAATAAAGCAATGTACGCCTTTTGAGTTTTCAGGCCTCTTCCCCTTGACATTAATATTTGGAAAGGACCGGCATAATCCACGCCGCTGTGTAGAAAGGCTCTAGCTGGTGTTACTCTTTCCTTTGGCAGATCTCCCATGATCTGAGTTCGTGCACTAGCTCTTTGCTTTGCACACACTAAACATTTACGGTTGAAGTTTTTTATTAATCCCTTAGCTCGAATAATCCAATATTTAGAGCGTAAAACGCATAACATTAACTGAACACCACCGTGTAGTGTTTGAGCATGAGCATTTGCTATGAGTAAAGGAATTAAATTGTTGTTATGTCCTAATATTATAGGATGTTTACTTGTTTCGTCTAATCTTGCATGTCGAAGACGACCGCCCACCCTGAGGATACCTTCTTGGTCTAAGTATGGGGTAAGTGTTTTAATGTTACTATTTTTCTTCACATTTTTATTTAATTTTAATCTGTTTATTTCATCTGTAAATTCTTCCCTTTGCACTAGCTTTATGCATTTTATCAATGATGTATGTAATTCTTCTGTTGTTAAACTTCTGCAATTTTCGTAAGTATCCAATTCTTTTATGTAATTAACAAATCTTCGACAGTATGTTATCACCTTTAATAATTCTTGTAAGTTATCAAATTGCTTAAATGTTTCTGTGAAATTGTGTTCTTCTTCCGCTTGAATTTTAATGTTTATTTGTATTTTATCCTTTTTCTGTTCCAGGTCAGTGACGACTACATCAGGCTGATTTAACATGATTTTCCTTTCAGATAACCATTTTGGACCGTTCCACCATAACGTTTGTGAAACATTTTAAAGTTCGATCTCCTCTTGGCTCCGCATCGCAGGTGGTCGATGCTGAGGATTGTCTGAAGGAGTTAAATGTCAGGTTTTCAGCAAGAGATGTTGCTACTGTTATTAAAAAAATGGTTAGGGGCAAGTCACCAGGGTATGACTACCTCAGCATCGAGCATCTGCAGCATGCAGGAGTTCACCTGCCTAGGGTTCTGGCGATGTTCTTCTCACTCTGTCTAAGCCACGCTCATCTGCCCAGTGACCTAATGAAAACTGTGGTTGTACCTATTGTGAAGGATAAGACTGGGGACACATCAGACCTCTCGAACTATAGGCCCATATCCCTTGCTACTATCATTGCCAAGGTGCTGGACAGTTTGCTTGATAGGCATATGGCAACCCGCATTGAACTGCATGATGCGCAGTTTGGGTTCAGACCTGGTCTCTCCACTGAAAGTGCCATACTGTCTCTCAAGCATACTGTTCAGTATTATACGTCAAGGAAAACGCCTGTTAATGCGTGTTTCCTAGACCTTTCCAAAGCGTTTGATCTGGTGTCGTACGAGTTACTGTGGCAGAAACTATTGACTGATACTTCAGTGGATAGAGAAGTTATATCAATTCTACGGTTTTGGTATAACAATCAGACTAATTGTGTAAGGTGGGCAGGCTCATTATCGGATGTGTATGGGCTGGAGTGCGGGGTGAGGCAGGGCGGACTGACCTCCCCTCGCCTCTTCAATCTGTACATAAACCGGTTGATCGTCGAGCTCAGCAACACCTATCAGGGTTGTTATGTAGACGGAGTATGCGTCAACAACATTAGTTATGCTGATGATATGGTGTTGCTGAGCCCTTCGATTAATGCAATGATGAGCCTGCTTACAATATGTGAGAGGTACGCGGAGACTCATGGGCTCAGATACAATGTTAAGAAGAGTGAGGTACTAGTTTTCAAGGCGGGCACTAAAACTTACCCTTTTGAACCTCACTTGAAACTTTGCGGAAATTCCTTAAAGCAAGTCACTTCTTTCAAGTATCTGGGCCACTGGGTTTCCGAAGACCTAAAAGACAGTCTGGATATTGAGCGTGAGCGCAGGGCGTTGGCTGTCCGCTGCAATATGTTGGCACGCAGATTTGCGGATTGCACGACTGAAGTAAAGGCTACACTATTTACAGCGTACTGTCAGTCGTTCTATACATGCAGTCTGTGGGTCAACTACACGCAGAGGGCATACAGCGCCCTGCGCGTTCAATACAATAATGCGTTCAGGGTGTTGATGGGGTTGCCGCGTTGCTGCAGTGCTTCCGGCATGTTTGCAGAGGCGAGAATTGATGGCTTTCACGCCATCATGCGCAAGCGTTGCGCTTCCATTATGCGCAGGGTACGCGCCAGCCCCAACAGCATCCTGAAAACTATATCCGATAGGTGGGACAGCCCCATACTGGGACATTGGATACGCCTACATGCCACTGTGGCGTATTAATTAAGTTTGTGTTGTTTTGCTGGTAGATGTAAGTACTAACACTAGTTTTTAAGTCGAGTGTATACTAACCAAATGGACTAGTTATGGGTCTGAAATAAAAGATTATATATTATAACTCTGATTGTTTCAGTTCAGCAAGTAACATACCTCTCGACGCAATGTCTGCAGGATTATCTTCTGATGCAACGTGATACCATTGGTTGTTATTGAGATTTTCTGTGATTTCTGCAACTCGATTAGCTACAAATGTTTTCCATCTATGTGGTTCACCAGATAGCCATGCAATAACGATTGTAGAATCCGTCCACGTAAACATTTGTGCTGTCGATATTCTCATAGCCTTTCCTATTTGGTTCAATAATCGTGAAAGAAGTAGTGATCCAGAAAGCTCCAAACGTGGTAACGATACAGTTTTTAGTGGCGCGAGTCTTGTTCTCGCTGCTATTAGTTTTGTTGTAATTCGACCGTCTTGAGTTTCGACTCTAATGTATGCAACGGCTGCATAAGCTTTCATGGACGCATCGCTGAAGCCATGAATTTGAATATCGTTTATTTTCGTGCTATAGGTTCCAAGCCATCGATCTATGTAAATGTTGTTTACATTTCTGAATTCTTCACGAATATTCATCCATTCTTCTTGTAGTTCAGGGCTTATGATGTCATCCCAATCGAGTTTTTCTAGCCACAGCTTTTGTATTAACATCTTAGCCATCACTACACTTGGGGCAATCCATCCCAAGGGATCGAATAGTCTTTGAACGTCTGACAAAATTGTTCTTTTTGTAATGTTGATAGAAGTTGTTGGTAGTTTCAATTGGTATTGAAATTGGTCTGTTCCCAAATTCCAAATCAAACCTAGTGCTTTTACAGTGCCATCCATTTTGTTTATATCGAGGTGTGAGATAGAACTTCGTTTGTTTGTGTCAATGGATTTCATAAATTGCGGACAATTAGATGACCACTTCGAGAGTGTGAATCCACCCTTCTTCAATATGTGAGATACCTCTTTTGCAGATGTTATGGCTTGATCTGTTGTATCTTCACCTGCTAACAGATCGTCAACGAGGAAATTTTCTTTGATGATTTTGACTGCATTCGGGTAATTTTGTCCTTCATCATCAGCAACTTGATGGAGTGTTCTCACCGCGAGATAGGGTGCTGATGCTGTTCCGAATGTAACTCGAAGCAAGCGATATTCCTTAATGCTATCTTGTTCCTCTTCTCGCCACAGAATACGCTGATATTTATTAGCGTCATCTGGGTAAACACATATTTGCAGGTACATTTTTGTTATATCGCTGGCGTAACAAACACGTTTCATTCTCCATCTCATGATTATATTTCTTAGATCTTCCTGAAGCTGAGGACCAACCATCAACTCATCGTTGAGTGAAACTTGGTTTGAACTCTTCGCCGATGCGTCAAAGACCACGCGAGTCTTCGATGTTTCTTTATCTTCTCGGACGACGGCATGGTGAGGTAAGTATACAACCCTTTCATTTATGACTTCTTTTTCAGGTATGGCTTCCATATAGTTTAAATTGAAGTATTCTTTCATTACTTTCTTGTAGTTTTCTTTCAGGTTGGGTGTTCTTCTAAATTTTCTTTCCAATTGTAGAAGTCTGTTTTTGGCTATTTCTTTTGTGTTTCCTTCTAGACATGTTGGCTGTGGTGTTTTCAAAGGTAACTTTACCATGTATCTTCCCTCTTCTGTCCGTGTGTGTGTTTCTTCATAAACTGTTTCACACAATTTTTCTTCCTTTGTTAAGTTTCTTTTGTTTTCTGTATCTATTTCCCACAGTGATTTAAGCATGACATCCATGTCTACTTGGTGATGAAGAACAAGAGCAGAATCGTCTTGTGACCTTGTATTTATTTCACCGAAGAGAATCCATCCAAGGTATGTTTTCTGTACACATGGTGTACCCGGTGGACCCTTGATAAGTTTTTCTTGTATGATTTGAGAGTATTGTTTGACACCTAGAAGTAGGTCTATAGGGCCTGGTGTATCGTAGTTCGAGTCAGCCAGGTTGAGTCCTTCTAGATGTGGCCAGTTATCAGCAGTAATTGTTTTAGGAGGGAGTTTAGTGGTAAGTTGCTTAGACATGACGAATGCTTCGACATCTATCTTGAAGTTTGTGTTCCAGCGGGAACCGATTTGCAGCTGTACCACGTGGTTTACATTTGTCTTCGTTGAACCCACTCCAATGATACTTCCTCTCGTTGATCGTTTGGTCAGATTGAGCATTTGAGTTGCTTTCTCACTAATAAGTGCTATCTGCGAACCTTGGTCCACTAATGCGCGTAGTACAACAGTGTGGTTTTGTTCGTTTCGTACTGTCACTGTTGCTGTAGCTAATAGTGCTATGCCTTGTCTAGTACTGTGGTGTGAGGCGACCGTTGTATTAACTGTAACTTCTTTTTGTTCTTCTACATTGTTTTGAGCAGTCTTCGGTTGCGTGGAGGTTTCTTGTACCGAAGTCTCAGGTTCTTTGTTGAGATGTAGAAGGCTATGGTGACGCCTTTTGCATATACGACAGGACACTGGCAGTCTACATTTTCTTGCTGAATGTCCTGGTACTAAACAGTTGTAGCATAGGTTGTTCGTTTTTGCATAATTAACTCGTTCAATAGGTTGCAGTTTTGTGAATTCTTTACAGTGGCATAACGTGTGATTTTCATTGCATAGAACACATGTTTTTCCTGACGGTGGCGTTGACGTACTTGAGATATGAACAGCACGTTCTTTTATTGCTTTATGTTGTGTTCCTGGTGTGACAAGCTCCAGTGTTCGGTATGTGGACTGAAGAAACTTTTTCAGATCATTCCATTTGGGTAAGTCATCGACATCTTCTTTGTAAGCGAATTGTTCCCAATCCTTGTGTGACTCAGGGTCCAATTTCTGAACTACCAGAAAAATAATTATTGGATCCCATGAATCTAAGCAAATATTTAAATTTTGAAGGTTATTTAAACAGTCTGTTGTGGTATCCAATAAACTTGTAATTAGATTAGGTGATTGAGAACTCATCTTCTTTTGATAGACTAATTGTTTTAACACAGAGTTCATAATCAAACGTTTGTTTCCATATCTGTTTTTTAAAATGTCCCAAGCTTGTTCATAATTTTTCTGTGTAAACATATCCAGGTAGGATATGTTTCAATAAGGTCTCTGCTTCTCCAGTAACACTACACTTCAAATAATGTAACTTTTGTACGTCACTAATACTTGTGTTCGTATGCACTAACGATGTAAACAAATCTTGAAACGCAGGCCATTCTTCATATTTTCCACTAAAAGATGGCAGCTGTATTCTAGGTAACCGTACGAGCGAATTTTGTAGATCAGGATTCGTCGCGATGCTATTATTATTTTGCGATGACGTCGTCGGCGCTGTTGTATTTTGTTCATTCAACATATCACGTAAATCGGCTAACAAAATAAGATATAAGTCTTCATAAATATAAAACTCCTCATTAGCAAAATATGGTAATATTGCCTTTTGTTCCTTCGGCGTTATTTTTACCAAAGAATGATGAGCGTTTTTGAAAGTAGACCAATAATCTACTATTGCCTTTATACGGGTTTCAATATATCCTTTAGTTAACCGTGATTTCGAGCATTTCTTGAGATTAACTTGAGTTTTTTGCAATAATGAAGCGGTATCTTCCAATACATTTAATAATTCCTTCGTAGTAGTCATCGTTACAATCCTTATCGCTCAGGAATGCGGTGTCCTTTTGTTCTCGCGAGCCGGCCGCTCAACACGTGCGCTCAGGTAACTGGTAATGATCCGGCGAGATATCGACCATATGTTGATGTTGTTTAGGTTCACTTTTGTGTGTACGGGAAACTTGTTATAAAATCACAAATGCGTCTGTCTTCAATGGTGTTTATTAGCGACTAACTCAATGATTCTTACGTAGCTACTTAAATATATGAAATGAGGCTAACGACGCAACAAGTATTCATACATTTTAACATAATAATTTATAGTATATTATATGTATAGGTAACAAAAAGGTGTTTCAGTGTTTTGTAATTCATTTTTAATTTGTTTTTGTTTACTGGTAAACTCACTTATGTATTGTTAATATAAACCGGAAGAACGGAAGTACCTAATACAAGCAATTTTTTGCTTAAAAGGTAGTTCCTATAATTATATAGTTGATAGTACATAAGTTTTTTTTTTTTTTTTTTTTAACATAATTAATAACGTAAAAAACCAAACAAAAATCCTGTTAGAACCATTTTCGACTTCTACGCGGACGGGAAGTCACTAGCAAAAGCTAGTAAAGTATAAAACGACAATGAACAAAGCCTAATGAGTCGATTGAATAGGCGACACCAAGCCATAACAGAACAAAAGGCAGGCGAGAATGGAATGCGTGACGGCAAAAAATACGTACCTATGTTTCTCAAACTTAAGTCAATCGAGTTCAATATTAACACGTGTCCACAATGATAATTAAATCAATTTTTTCAAAAAGAGCACACAACTCGCAAGTAAGATGAGACGTTTCCATTAACAAACAAACGTTTTTAAATCTTGCTCTGTTTTGGTTTTGTGTTTTGGAGACGTGGTGTTTTTCTTACAAGTATTTTGCATCCTCTAACCCACACATGTTTAAAGCCACGCTCTTTGGCTTGACCTTTGGGTCTATTAATCAGGAGTTTTCGTTTTAGTTTATGGTATACCTGACGGAAAAAGATAACATTTTAATTATCATCCCTTTTGGAAACCAGTTTATAACCACACGAAAAAGAAGATCGAATATAGTGGATAATCGCGGCCATTTCTCTAGTATACACCTCTAGGTTAATAATCTAGGAAGTCAGGGGATCTAGTAACTGTATGCGTACTGTGGGAATTCTGGTCAACAAGTGAAAAAATAATAGTCGTTTGTTTCGGTGGTAGCATTTATTATTGTCTGGGGTCGGGCGGGCGCGGCTGCGGCGCGGCCAGGTGCGCCACCACCACGTGCGAGTGCGGGTGGCGCGTCAGCAGGCGCGGCGCGGGGCCCGCTGCGGCCCCGGGGCCCGGCGCGGCCCCGGGGCCCGGCGCGGCCCGGCGCACGGCCACCTGCTGCAGCTGCAGCTTGCGCACGGTGGGCGCGGGGTCGCTGCTCCCGGCGCCGCTCTGCTAAACGTACACTCTATTATTAAACCTATATACCAATAAATAAAAGCTTTTAAAAAAATAAGAAAGTTTCGAACTGAAGGTATTGCTTGTATAAGGTACAGGTTGATCTGAGTTATAATAGGCTATTCATCATATATGGTACATTCAGTATCAAACAGATGTGTACATGACAAGAATTCAATTGTCTACAATATTCGTTCCTTATTATTGTATAAATTACATTAGATACAATCTTTTTTTTTTCCGTTGTTCATTACGTGCGTGCGCTATATAGCTCGCAGAACAACATAGCGGTTCGAACGATACCTCGTTTGTTAAAATATAAGTAGTTTAGTAGTTATACGGTAACAGATGAACATACATACATAGCCTGTTAAAATCATTCCTCTCCTTTCGTTTTGAGGTACACCGGTAATAAAGTGTTTCACGATAAGAATGCATATCGACGCGACAAAAATTAAACTCAAGTTTGTGAGGGCCGTTATGCATGACCAATAAATTGTTGACAACTTTTATAATGAGTAAAACTCACCTGAGCGTGGGTCGCGGCCGTCTGGTGAAGGATCTTAAGATGTCTTGCTGGGAAAGTCTGCTGTCGATAGAGGAGCTGCGCCGCGCCGGGCGTGCCGGCGGGTGCGGCGGGCGCGGCCGGCGCGCGCACCGCGTGGGCCGCGTGCGGGGCGTGGGCCGCGTGCGGGGCGTGGGCCGCGTGCGCCGCGTGGGCCGCGAGGGCCGCGTCGCCCGCGGGCCGCACGCGCCGCGCCGCGTCCGCCTTGCCGCCCGGCGCCGCCGCCACCACGATGCGCTGCGGCGGCGCGGGCGCGGCGGGCGCGGCGCTGGGCCCGGGCGCGGCCGGCGCGGCGCCGGCCTTGAGCTTCTCCTTGGCGATGCGCTCGGCGCGGCGCGAGGCCACCTCCATGGGCGAGGGCGGCGCGTCCAGCTCCACGCCGTGCTCGTGCAGCAGCGCCGCGTGCTTGGGGTTGCCGGCCGCCTGCTCGTCGTGGCGCCGCTTGGGCTGCGCGCGCCGGCGCTCGGCGGCGTCGCGCATGGCGTCCAGGCGCGCCAGCGGCGGGCGCGGCGCGTCGTCGTCCAGGCGGCGGCGCGCGGCGGGCGGGCGGCGGTGGCGCCGGCGCGCGCGCTCGGGGTCGGCCAGCGCGTCGTGCCGCTCGCGACAGGCGCGCGGCGAGCGGTAGGCGCGCGCGGCGCCGCCCACCAGCTCGGCCGCCCACTCCCAGTTGGGCGCCAGCGCGGCGGGCGGCTCGGCGGGCAGGCGCTGCAGACGCAGCGCGCGGCGCAGCGCGGCGTCCTCGCTGGGCGCCCAGTCGGGCTGCGGCGTGTGCGGGTGCGGGTGCGGGTGCGGCGCGGCGCGCGGGCGCGGGCGGGGCCGCGGGCCGGCTCGCTCGAACAGCGACAGCGGCGCGTGGCTAGGGCGCGGCGCGGCGCGGGCCCGGCGCGGCTCGCGGGCGGCGCGCGGCTCCCGGCGCGGCACGGCCGGCAGCAGACTGTCGGGCGCGGGCCCGGCGCGGTAGAGCGCGCGCGCCCAACTGTCGCAGTACACGTCGCCTTCGCCGGAGGGCGGAGTGGGCGGGCACCACATCTGTAATGGTAGCCATACACGTTACGATATACTTGAGCAAGTATACAGTGACGTGTGTTGGAAGATTTTTGCGACTATTTATTGACTTGTGTAATTTTCAATTTTCGATTCCGAACTCGTGCAAAGGACCAACACCAACTATACATATTTTGGCGAAATGTGAAAATGCCAAACAGAAAGAAAATTATATTCCGACAGAATACGTCTTTCTCTTAATTTTTTACAGTGAGAACAAACCTGTAGAGTCATACTCCGTCAAGTTACACGAGTTCGAAAAATCACTTTTTCAGGGTAGGTATTACTATTATGGGTGTTAAAAAACCCATCACATATCTGTTATCTACGCATACTGTACATCAAAATAAGTAAATTAAATTCGGAAACAGAAAATAGTCGCAAGGGGCCAAATCTGGCGAATATGGTGGGTGAGATAGCAAATCATATCGCAACTTATGTAATTTGGCCATGACAATCGCGCAGGTGTGCACTCGTGCATTGTCTTGGTGGGAGAGGATTTTCTTCTTAGCCAAATGCGGTCGTTTTTCAGGTAAAATTTGGTTAAATTGGTCTTATAAATTGGCATAATATTCGCCATTGATCGTTTTACCCTTCTCTAGGTAGTCAATATGGATTACCCCACGAGCGTCCCAGAAAACTGTAGCCATCACCATGAGCTGGTTCGCTCCTAGCAATCCATTGTTTCGATTGTTTCTTGGTTTCTGATGTATGGTGGTGGACCCACGTTTCGTCTACCGTTATAAAACGATGCAAAAAAATCAGGTTTATTCCGTTGTAACAACGCCAAACCTGCCTTCGAAGTGGTAAATCGCATGCGTTTTTGATCAATAGTCAGTAAACGCGGCACCCATCGCGCGGAGAGCTTTTTCATATCTAAATGTTGGTGTAAGATATTGCGCACACGTTCGTCTGAGATGCCTACTAACTCGGACTATCTCGCTCACTTTTACTCTTCGGTCGTTCAACACTATGTCATGGATTTTAGCGATCATCTCTGGAGTAGTGACCTCCACTGGGCGTCCTGGCCGTTCAGCATCACTTGTGCTTGTAAGACCACACCGAAAATCCGTAAACCATTTATGAATCCCGATTACATTTGTCAAGCCTTTGTTTCGTTTCCGTAATAGTTTTTTTGCGCAAAAAATAATGTTTAATCAAAACTCGAAATTCACTTTTCTCCATCTTTGCGAAAATGCGTTTAGTTTTTATTTAATGGCTCCCAAAAAAAAACTAACCGGCGGTACTGGCTGAAAATTAAAATATAGTCCCTCAAAAGAGTTGTGAACAAGGAGGTTACATGCAATTTGCGATAATTTTATTCCAAAATTGATTTTTACCAGACTTATCACTCCGCCCTCGTAGAAACCACTAAATAGACCTAAAACCAGTTACCTATTTAAATCAGTTCATACCAGTACTGTAAAAAAAAAAAAACAAGGTTTTGCACATACATAGTTGTTTTTTTTTTGCTGGTAACAGCGCAAGGAATGTCCCTACAGATTTGGTCCCATAATGAAAAGTGAAGAAAATAACATGTTCTAACGGAATATACATTTGTTTTTGTTTGGCTTTCACACTTTCATAATTTAGCCTAAAATGAATGATCTCCTTTGCGTCTGCGTCTGCACAAGTTTACTTGAGCATGTGAGTAGCATATCACGTTCAAGCTTCGATCAATAATGCATTATTGATCGAAGGATGAACCACTACCTACAGAAAAAATCGTAACATCGAAAGTACCAAAACTTAAAATTCAAATTCGAAAGTCATTTATTCAAACTAGGCTGAGAATCAGCACTTTTCGAACGTCAAAATTACATAAGACAGTCCCCCAAAAGGCCCACCCTTCACCACTTCCTAGTGCATTAGCTGGGAAGAAGAAGTGGCGCAACAAACTCCCCAGCCGCACAGCTGTCTGTTCAGTTAGAAGAACAAAAAAAAGATTATATATAATAGTATTCAAAATAATTTACATTACGCAACACAAAAGATAATTCAAATTTTTAGCCATATGTTAGCTAGCACACGCCAATATACCAAACAAAATCATCGAGAACTATACTCAGGTCGAAATAAAAAAACTAAACGTAAACAGAACTTAATATCTAAATAAAAAAGCCTCCAGGCATAAAGGGCGTGCCCGCTTACATATAGTTGTAACTGGAAGTTATAAATGATAAACTAGGACCATCGATGTAAAATAAATAAACAAAGAGTAAATTACTAATAACAATAAATAATATGATCAATTGTCGAGGTCACTAGCTAACCACATATTGCAATACAACTCATAAAAAAAACATTGTGATGAGTAGATTTTGTCAACAATAATTAAAGTTAAATTAAAATAAGTTGACTTAAAAGGTCAAATAAAATAAACAATTATATAAACTCATATAACTTGTCAGTACGTAAGCTGGAGAAAGAACATAAACATTGTCTTGAGTTAATCACAGCGACCAACTATTCTTATCATTTAAGTAGTCGTTGATAGAATAGTATGCCTTTAAACAAATATTGGATTTTACTTTAGTTTTAAACGCATTAAAAGGCAAATCTAGCAAAGAAGAGGGTAGCTTGTTAAAAAAGGATATACCAAGCCCAACAAATGAGTTATGCACCTTATGAAGCCGGTGAAAGGGAGCTCGTAGTTCGTCCTTATTTCTAGTGTTAACATTGTGAAAATCACTGTTTTTAGTGTATAAGTGTATATTTTGCCTAATATATAAGATATTGGCGAAGATGAATTGAGATGCCACCGTGAGGATACCAATATCTTTGAAAAAATCTCTCAGAAAAACTCTGGCACCTAGCTGGTAAATAGCTCGAACAGCTCGTTTTTGAAGAACAAATATATTTTGAATATCAGCAGCTTTGCCCCACAGCAGAAGACCGTAGGACATAACGCTATGAAAATAACTAAAATAGACTAACCGAGCTGTATCGACGTCAGTGTATTGTCTTACATTCCTGACGGCGTAGGCGGCTGAACTGAGCCATCCCGCTAGGCTCGATATACGAGGGGTGTTCAATAAATAGTGAGAATGAGTAAGACGCAATTATCTTTTATTAAATGTTATTTTATTTTTCGACGTAGTCACCTTTCGGTTTATACACTTTGTATATCTTTTCTCTAATCCTAAAAATTCCCTTTCTAAAAAAATCTTCTTCCTGATCCCTTAAAAAATCATTTACGGCGGCGACTACTCCGTCATCTTCGAATTTCTGGCCCCTGAGATGTTCCTTTAAGCGCGGAAATAGGTAGAAATCACAAGGAGCAAGGTCCGGTGAATATGGAGGATGTTCCATCAATTCGAAGCCAGCTTCTTGAATGGCAGCCATCGCAACTCTGGACTTGTGCGCAGGGGCGTTATCTTGGTGAAACAAAACAACTTTAGCGAGTTTGCCACGCCGTTTCTTGCGTATTTCCTCACGCAACTTTGTTACTTGTCCTGCGTACATAGTCCCCGTAATAGTGGCTCCATGATTAAGATATTCGATCATTACCATCCCTTGGCTGTCCCAGAAAAGAGAACCAGAGAAGAGAGAGATGGAATCGCCTTAAATTTCTTTGGAGTTGGAGATGACGGTCGCTTCCAAGTCATGGACTGTTGTTTTGTTTCCGGGTCATAATGGTGAAGCCATGTTTCGTCCATAGTTATGAATCGAGCCAAAAATCGGTCAGGATCTTGTTGTAACAAACCCAAACAGCTTTGTGAAATTCTCAGTCGAGTTTGTTTCTGCGCGTCAGAAAGCATTCTGGGCACCCAGCGCGCTGACACTTTTGTCATAACCAAATGGTCGTTTATAATATTATGGACACTTCCTATCGAAATCTCTACTTCTTCAGCTATAAAACGAACAGTAACACGACGATCCGCCAAGACAAAATTTTCAACTTTTTAAATCATTTGTTCAGTCACTGCCGATATGGGGCGTCCCGTTCGTGGGTCGTCGTTAGTGGAAGTTCTTCCTCGCTTGAACTCAGCACAGCAACGCGCAACCGTAGAATATGGAGGAGCATGAACCCCTAATGTTGCTCTCAAGTCTTGATTTACCTGCTCCGTAGTAAAATTTTTCAAGCAGAGATATTTTATTACCGCGCGAACTTCAATTTTATCCATTTTGAAGACCACGTTCCGAAACGACGCAAACAATAGACTTCTACTTTTAAAAAACAAAAGAGAATTAATTGCTTTTTTTATTATCATCTTAACTAATGTCTGGGCTATGCCTACCAGTATTTATTTTTTTTCTTTCCAAGGAGAATGTATCGCATTCTCACTATTTATTGAACACCCCTCGTATGTGGGCCCCACTGAAGTTTGGCATCTACTGTTATGCCCAGAAAAACCGTCGAGTTTACAGATTCAAGCACCTCTTTATCTAAGACGATGTTGGGACCTAGATTTCTAACATTTGGTAGGGCAAACTTTACACATTTCGTTTTCTTAGCATTTAGAACTAGGTTATTTGTCGTAAACCAATCCGTAACCATTGAGAGTGCACTGTTTACATCTTCAAAATCTTGTCTATTCCTGTCTACTTTAAAAATAAGAGAGGTATTATCTGCAAACAGTACAACTTCACAGATACCCTTTAAATAGAAAAAAATAAAGATCATACTACCACATCACTAAACCATAGACAATTTCTAGCGGCCGTTGTTTGGCAAATTTTGAAACGCGACATGGCAGTATGGAATTAGAAAGTACTATGATGTCAGCATGGAATTTGTTTAGAGAAATTGACTTTGAATACATGGAACTAGTATGAAGAACTCACTGAAAGGCGTTTATATGCGACGAAATCAACATGTATGTAACCGTCGCTTTTTTTTTGGAATTCTAATTTGGTCGGATTACCAGTAATCTAGGTGTTGTTTTAGTTTTTTGTCTATATCTACTTTAAGACGAGGCATTTGAAGCTGAAATTTTCAGGATATATATTTCACTAAACGCTCAAATTTTTGTTTTAAACCCAAGCATCTTAGGTTGAGCCTGTACCTTGCATTTTGACGTCAAAATTGGTTTGGTTTGGTTTTGACTTGAAGTGATCGTTAGTCTTGAAACATTTTATGGATGTTAATATTAACAAGAAGCACCGAATACCGCTTTCAGTGAGTTTATATGTTTGTTCATTTAAGCGCTAGAATATTTTGTTGTGTTTTCTTAAATGCATGATTACTTTAAAACGGTAAATATTTATGAAAATCTAATTAATGCACAAATTAAGAACTTCTGAAATACGTTTATTCTACGGGCGCACAATCATTGGTTTCCGAGAAACAAGATTCTGCAAAACGTTACTCCAGCAGGAAAATAAATATCTCGAAAACCTTAAGACGCACAAATTTCATTTTCGGCGCACATTTATGCACAAATATTAGCTGTCCGACCATGTACTTTATTTCTCTCTCCGGTCATTCGTTAAAAAATTTCTTGCTGGAAAACGTTACTCCAGCAGAATTCGTTTTTCTGTTTTTTTTCCAAAACGACAACACGCACAATTTTTTTATTTGGCGCACATTTACAGCACATTATGCTCTAAATATTCGTTAAACTCAATTAATTCTAGAAGAGATTTTCTTGCTGGGGTAACGCACACTATAATGTTACGGTTGCTTATTGCCAAGGTGAGATGTCAGATGTAAAACATATGCGACTACTGGTTCGCTCGTTTTTTGTAGCAATTATTAAGCCAACTATTGCCAAAGTATCATCCATTAATGTCATTACCAAACGTGCAAACAACACACCTGGACATTCACTTAACATAAATGATATCGTTACAAGCAAACTTGAGCCGTGCGTGTGTGCTCAATACTGGCGTCATGCATACCGGTGCAAGTCTAAACTTGTAACGTGTATGGCTACCATACCGGGAGCCGCGTCAGCGTGCGCGGACAAGCCGAGGGTCGGTTAACTATACTCACGGGCATTCTTTCCACGGTTCCAGCACTGCTGCTCACCCATATCTGAAAAAAAGCATTATGTTGAACGAATTTAATTAAATCATTTAATTCAAGCAACAAGACTCATGGTGTTAGTAACAAAAAACTTACAAAATATGTTAGTAAAACATTAACACAGAAACAATTGCTGCCCCTTCCTGAATTTTGTACGCTTAAGTACTGTTGTCGATAAAAGTTATGTTACAGTCACGTTAAGACTTACTTTACAATTACAGTATATTATGTAATAATTTTAGTAAAAATCGCACTGCGCGGCCTTTCATGTTGTCCCTATCATACACATAACCGCCTTTAAAAAAGAGAAGGTTCTATGATGATATTTTCGTCAATTGTGGACCAATTTTGAAAATAATTTTTTCTTTAAAAAAAAAATAAAAGAATTCAAAATCGTCCACAATTGACGAAAATATCGATAAACATGCTTATTAAAAAAACACCATACAGACGAAAATAGAACCTCCTCCTTTTTTGAAGTCGGTTAAAAACTCGCGAACGCATCAGCAATATCAAACTATGTAAAACATGTGCGGGGGAAATTTCCCCTGGGCCAAAAGCAAAACGTCCATGTGCCAGACCATGCAGTCTGGCACAATGCTCACAAGTGGCCACGAGTGTCCTAAGCCCGCAGACTGACGCGCTCAGCAACACCATGTCGTCGGCGTAGCTTACGTTATTAAACACACGCCATCAATATGACACCCGACACGCATGCTGCTAAGCGCTCCAATCAGATCATTCGCGTACGAGGGTGAATCAAAAAGTTCTTATAATTGCATATATACATATATAAAACCTTTTTGGGAGAAGTTCGATATTCAAATTAAAGAGTGATTAAAGATCATCACACAATATTTATGCAAATTGTCACTTGTTTTTGTCCGTTAATGTTGCACGTAATAAATTGTTTTACAATGCAATTGCTCGAAAAGAGCCTTTTCCAAGCAGTAAATTAGTGCGGAAAGTGTCACTTTTTTTCACTAGTGCTTTTTACTTTTCTGTTTGTTTTTAATTTTTGTGGCCGTCGTCAGCCCGTTGCAAAGAGTTTTTAGTATTTGAGAAAAGTTTTACAAATCAGATGATGATGATAACGATGACGATGGCGATGACGATATCGATGACGATGGCGATGGCAATGGCGGAGTCAAAGTCGAAGTCGAAGAAGTCGAAGGCGAAGTCGAAGTCGAAGTCGAAGGCGAAGGCGAAGTCGAAGTCGAAAGTCAAAGTCATGAATGTTGTTTTTATCATTTATATACGTCGTCATTATGTTAGATGTTACACATCATCGGCATCAGGAACACTCGATTTTTTTTCTCCTGTCACAATGCATAGTAAAACGTTGTATGATACACGTGCGTAAGATGATTTCCGATGAGTGGCATTTTATCCACGAGCGAGCGTAGCGAGCGAGTGTATAAGTCGACTCCAGTCACCTACCTTCCGCCCTTATAGCATAAATAACTATTGTGCAACGAGTTGCTAAACACCCAAAATTATGGATAAAAGTGCGGTGATAAAATATCTGAGTTTGAAAAAAATGTCTACGAAGGAAAAAAAATCGGCCATTCAGCAGACATTAGGGATGATGCTGTACCCTATTCTACGGTTGCGTACTTGGTGGCATATAGAACATATAGCTGAGATCCTAAAGATATCATTTGGTAGCATTCAATCCATTTTAATTAATTCACTGGGTGCCACCAATGTTAACCGACGAAAACAAAAAGGGAATTTCTAAGCGTAATCTCGAAATGTTCCAGCGTGATTCGGATAATGTTTGCCGTCGCCTTGTCACCATCGATGAAACGTGGGTCCATTTCGATCCTGAAACTAAGAGACAAAGCATGGCTTGGAAACGACCATCCTCTCCATCCATTAAGAAATTTCGAGTTGCTCCTACCGCTCGCAAAGTTATGGCCTCAGTATTCTGGGATAGTGAAGGAATCCTTTTTATTGATTACATGCCAAAAGGCCAGACGATTACTGGACAAGATTTATGCAAATTTAATCCCGAAAGTGCGTAAAGCGATTAAAGAAAAACGTCGTGGAAAACTATCGTTGGGCGTGTTGTTTCTGCAAGATAACGCTCCTGCTTATCGATCGGAAGTTGCGCTCAACGCAATCCGCTGTGCTGGCTTCCATCTCCTTGACCACCCACCACATTCTCCGGACTTAGCCCCAAGTGATTTTCACTTATTCCCAAAATTAAAAGAGGACATTCGTGGAACAAACTTTTACGATAATGACGCGGTTATGGCTGCCGTAGAGGAGTTTTTTGAGAGTCAATAAAAACATTTTTTTTCACAAGGAATAAGGAAGTTAGAAACGCGTTATTCTAAATGCATTGCATTGGATTTGGATTATGTAGAAAAATAAAATATTTTTGTTTAAATCTTTGCATTTTTTTATATTGATTCTAAGAATTTTTTGATTCACCACGTATAGGTTGAATAGCGTAGGCGAGCATAACCCCACTGCCTCACCCCGCAATCCATCCCTAGACAACGGCTTAGACAGGTCACCCGCCCACCTCACACTATTGACTTGGGTTTACATACCAGTATTTTAGAGTATTTGTCGTCACCTCTGGCGGCAAATTTACCTTTTCCATCTTCCTCTATAAAATGTCGTAGGCAACCAAGTCAAAAGCCTTGCTCAGTTCAAGGAAACAGGCGTAAACGGATTGTGGCGATCCGTGTAGTATTTCACAGTGTACACTCAATATAGTGCTGTCAGTGGATAATCTTGAACGGAAACCTAAATCGAAACCCTAAACCCCTACATATATATACTCCTACATAATCATTCTCTCGCACCATCTCCTACATAAAAACATAGTTGTTTTACGATTTTGTTTTATTTTTAAAGTTTTTTCTTTTATTGTTAAAGATTTTGTTTTTACATTTTTTTTTTAAAACAATCTGTAATAAATACAATACGGTATCGACCCTGAAATTTTAAATTGGTAAATACTCTCAAGGACTCCATGAGACAGGCTCGACCTAGTATGGAGTCCATAAGTTAAAATATTAAAATTAAGTTTCCTTTATGACATTAATATTAGGAATAGTTTATTTGTATTACTTTTAAAGAAATGTAAAGATTCTTTATTTGGTCAATAAACTATTTTATTATTAAAGTTAATAAAATTTATATGGGACCAATTCGGGAGCATACCCTTTTGATACAAAAAAATAATTTTCAAAATCGGTCCACAATTCGGTATGTAAAGTTTTTTTCAGGTATTTTTTTTATATTTTTAATTGATAGATTTAGTTATTTTAAGCAACTAATTTCAATATTTTGTTATTCCAAGCTGTAGTTATTTTTTTTATATATTTTTAAAGTTTTGTTCATTCTGACGTCATAACGTAGCTGCGTAGGCTGAATAGCATATGATCTTTGCCACTTATAACACAATAATAAAAATCATAAATCTGACGTTTTTTGCTTGACATCAGAAACTTCAAGCATGACAGTAGGGAGGAGGCTTATTTATCGTAACAGATATTAAAAAATAACAAATAACGTTCCTAATAACTTATCTGTTACTGAAAATACTCGTAGCAATCCCCCCACAGACAGTTACCAAGGCTGTGTTTTTATAATATTTTACTTTACGGCAACCAAAAAAAATTGTGATCGTATCCGAATGTCTTTATTATCTTTGGTTTGACGGAATTAATCGCAAAATATTCCAGGTATTTACGATATTTTTGTTTAACCAATAAAGATGTTATTCAATTATATTGAGAGTAATTTGCTTGGTTTGTTTGTTATTTTTTTTCATAAAAATACTTTTTTACTTACTTTACTTTCATTGTATATTATCCTCATGGAAATTTGTGATGCAACCAAAAAATTCATTGATCGTGAATCGCCTTTATTTGACGGGATTGGTCGCAAAAAGTTCTATGCATGTACGACTTTATTTTAATAGAAATAAAGATGATACTCAATTGAAAGTAATTTGGCTGGTTAGTTTGTTGTTTTTTTTTTTAATTTTGAACCTTTGAAATTTAGGAATTTAATTGCTTTCACTGCTTTCTTACGGAAGAGAACTGGTGAATTGTAATTAATTTTTTTTCCAAAACATTTCTCTGTTTATGGTGTATTCATCAAACAAGCTGCCTAGCCTTTTACAATTCGGTATGTAAAGTAAAAATGTTTTACGTTGATTCCAAAACCATTTCGAGCTTTTAGGTTTCTTAACCTTATTTTTCTATTTTTGGCGCTTAAAATTATAAGATGAGTTTATTTTAACATAAACACATAAAACCACTTGACTTTCATATGACCTCCAAATGTCGTCAAAACACCGGAAGTTACGTTTACGATTAGTGGAATAACCCGTTTTTTTTTATCATGGAGTAGTACGTAACTTCCGGTGTTTTGACGTCATTTTTGGAATCAACGTAAAACATTTTTACTTTACATACCGAATTGACGGAGAAATCGGCGGACATACATACGCGCCGAACATATAACCTCCTCCTTTTTGGAAGTCGGTTAAAAATTCACACCGACACCTTGACTTCAAGTGCAAAAACAGTACTGTATCTTTTTTTTTTCTCTTCTTTTGCTTATATCTCGAAAATGGTGTGTCCTATCGCAAAAATAATCAAAATCTCGACCCCCTTAAGGAAACCCCTAAACTCCTAAAACTCAACATGAAGGTAATAATTTTTTCATATTTTCCATAGAAAAGGTGAAAAATTCCATATAAACACATCGAGGCTGCCCTGTGCGCCTCCGGCTCTAAAAAGACATCACGGGGTAGGGCAAACAAATACCACGGCGAGTCGCGATTGTCAAATTCGCTTTTAGTTGTGTCAACATTATTTTTAAATTTAGAGTTTTTGGAACGAAGTTCCTTATCGCGCGTTGCGAATGGGGGCTAGACGGAAAAAAATTAAGACCAAAAGTTGTAACGACACTTTTTGCTATAGTTGTAAGCCGTGCGGCGTGCGCGTGTTTCTCTGTCTGTCTGTCTGTCTCTCGCTCCCTCTCTCATGGAACTTCGTTCCATCCGGGTGTCCCTTGACACCTCTCAAGTTTTTTTTTTTGCAGAAAAGCTTTATGATTCTCATATCCAAAAGTAAGGAATTTTAGTGATAGTTTAGTTAGTTCGGTGTACAAGAGAATCTGCACCAGTGAGGTCAAAATATAAATTCTTAATGTTGTCTGTGCGGAAACAGAATAGTTACATAAAAGCCATTAAAAAGTTATGAGCCAACAAAGATTCTGTTTTCTTGCAAATTTTAACGCAACTTTGGGCGTAAATAAGTAATAAAAGAAGGTATAAAATCTCCAAAACAAAGTCAGCACCGACAAAGCTCAATTATCAAGTAGTTCAATAAACTGTATTTGTAATTGATTTATGCAGTGGTTTTTTTTTCATAAAACTCGATTTTCCAAAGGACTGTTCGTAATTTTTTACGCGCTCGTTTTATTAAAGTAGTTCGGAACGGTGTTTGTGGGCGTGCGGATTAGACGTTGTATGTAGACTAGCGTCTAACCGCTCAACATTGATATTACCTCTGTCGGACACGATGCCAGGTGAGACAGCGTGCTTTTTGGCCACGTCCACCAGTGAGTTCGTGCCCGCGACTAATTTTAAGGAAATGAATTATCTCTTTCGCTATTTATGGAACTCAAAAATAGCGAAAGTACTAAACTCTATGCTTCTAGACTCAGCAGTGCGTTGTCGGTCAGTGAATTTAAGTATTTTATTAACTAGATAATGTTAAGAATTTTAGTTTATAGCTAATATTGTAGTCTTATTATAGCACTTGTGGCGGCATATACATCGCCACATGCGAACGCATCAAAGACCTGACGTCACACGAATCCTACATCGCGCTAACAGAGTTTACCGCGCGATCGACATATAAGAGTAGATATGACAGAGGGGCATCAAATAACACTACGTATACTATACGTGTTTAGTATTAATTCGATACGGTATAAAAATAAAAAGCAATAAAAATGAGTTTTTTTTTTTTTCAAACAAACTAAATAGCTTACAAATCAGAGTAAAACGCAACCACCCGCGGCAACGTCGCGCGCGTCGGCGTGTGTTATCTCGTCAAAGCGGGCGGCCGCCGGCCCGCGCCGGCGGTGGCGCGGGCGGTGGCTTACGCCTCCGCTCGCGGCTTTTGTGTTAGGTATGGTTTTGAAGTACAACAATCACAACAAAAACACAAAAAAATTAAATTCTCGATGTGTCCTCCATTCACATGAATGCACAAATTATACCGACGGAGAATATTGTTATTTATTTTTCTAATTAAAAATCATGTCAGTGTATTCTAACGCCGTGTAAGTTACACGAGGCATTGTTGAACACTTTAATTACACACACACACACAAAACCAAAGTTTAATTACGTGTCGTATCACAATAAAAGCAGTCGATCACAAAAAAAAAACACTAACACTAAATAATAATAATCCCAAGTTACGTGTCCTGTCACAATAAAAAAAGAAATACTGTCTTAAACTTATTTAGTGTCCTATCATAATAACAAAACAAAATCCCAATTGTCAGCGCACGAGTTCGACAAAACGGAAGCGGAGCAGGTGCTACCGTGTTACGTAACATCTTGTACGTTCCGAAAGAATAGCGTCGGCGCACTGAAAAAAAACAGTTTTTAGAAGCCCCACTGCCCCACTTACCGATCGCAACCCCTGCCCCTCGATCGCTAGGATGCAATAGCAACACACTGACCTTATTTCTATTTCTTTTACGCGCGGGATGTTTTGCAGATGATTGTAACTCTCGTAATGAAAATGCAAGTGTGTGTGTATTTATTGCTTCCTTGTTTGCATTGTCATCTTTTTAGCGAAAATATTTGGTTGTACTTGTGACTTGCGTCACAGCGGCAACAACGCATAGGTTATACTCAGATTTATCGTTTTAAGGTGCATGACCTATGCGTATAGACATAATCAGCTGTTAGGAAAGATACATCGTGTTCAAACGGGGCAAAAACTTAAAAAATCATTTGCGACTAAACTACTGCTCCTATTTAATTGATTTTTGGTACAGAGCTTGAAAATGGTACCTAGTATACTCAGTTTAAAGAAAAGCCCCTCTGTCGTATCAACGTTGTATATAACTTTCCAACATCAATTGTTGGGCAGTTGCCCGCCAGACACGACACCCATCTGGTCGGAGGATCCTGCCTTTTCTAAAGAGAATGAATTAACTTTACACCCTGTCCCTCATACCTCTAAACACTTATAGCCAACCTGCCTAGCCTTTACCCCAACTATGTTAGGGTCGGCTTCCAATCCAACCGGATGCAGCTGAATACCAGTATTTTACATGGAGCAAATGCCTATCTGACGTCCACAACCCAGTTACTGGGTAACACTATACCCCATGGTAACACTGGTTGTCAGACTTTTTTGACAAATCTTCTTTTGCACAGAATGCGACCTGTCTTGTCATGTGGGGCGTATGCCACGAGACATTGAACCAAACTGAACTAGGTGCGACCTGTAGGCAATTCCAAGTAGATTTTGATCTTGTTCGCTTTGGCCCTCATAATGTAAGTATATTAAAATTTCTTTAGATAAAATTAATCTTTGCTCAGATCAACACGTTTTTGTTTATTTTGTCACTTCCAGATAAAATAAAGTAATATCTTATAAATCAACCCTGAAAAGGAAGAAAGGTCACTTGCTAGAGGTTGATTTTAGATAAACCCAAAACCGAATGCTCGAAATGTCAAAGAATAGTTTTAACGTAAGTAGAAGTAGGCCTGCTACGTTTCAAGTTTATCAACCCAAGGTTTAATTCACCCGCTTCAAGTTAGATTTTAGCTCTGGCAGCATTTTCATTGCTTCATCATCGACTTTTCTCGTACCGATTTTTGGTCGTCTATGCAGATTTGATTACTTTTGTTCAATGGCTGTGTGATAGTTTAGGTAATTACCCAATTTCTATTCTTATGCTCCCACTTGTGACAATGTGCTTCGTCCGAACTCCCCATGATAGTGTCCACGTCACGATGCGTGCGTACCTGTTGGTATATTCCTAAGGCCAGTCTACACTGAAGAGACCTCGACTCCTCAGATTGTTTAGTCATTCTTTCGAGGCTAGTCAGATAGGAAAGTAGACTCCAGCTATTACTTCAGTCGTGTGTAAGAGCTCGTAATGTAACTAGACTGCTAGCTTGCTATTACATTTTGTCATTTATAATTATAGATATTTAAATAATTTTAGGTAGTATAATTAATGTATTTTACTGGTAGCGTCTTTATGACTTATGGATTAGCACTTTTTGTGTCGCCATGACATAATGATGGATTACTTTTGTTAATGTAATAGCGGCTTGCAACGTATGAATGCTGTCATAGGCCGTCTGTCCACCGCACCGTGAACTACGCCAACGAGAACGAGATGACGATGCCGGAAGTAGTGACAGTACATTTACTATGGCTGCGTAATCTCGTTGACGTGCCTTTCACGGTGCGGTCGACAAACAGTGATAGAGACGGAGGGTCGGGACCGAGACGGGCCCCGACGCATCGTACGGGAATCGGTTCTCGGACCGGACCGACTCGGTTCGCCCGTAAATGCTTGTACGCCGTATATCCCTGACGTTCAGATCGGTGCCGCAGTTTCGCCGATCACGAGGAAACACCGCCGTCTCGGGGACAGTTCAAGCATTTACGGACGAACATCGAGCGGCACCGAAACGTCGAACGTCAGAAATATAAAACGCACGAGCAGTATGTCAAAATCATTTATTATCGTCATCTTTGCCATCGCGGTCGGCCGCGTTGGCAAGCCACGCGTCCAGCGTCCCGTTGCGCAGCGGCCGGCGCCGCGCGCCCGCGCCGCCCGCCGCGCGCGCCTCGTCCAGCGTCCACAGGTTGATGTGCACCGTGCCGCGCGAGCGTGTGCGGGCGGGCGGCGCGGGCGGCGCGAGCGGCGCGAGCGCGGGCGGCGACGGCGGCGGGGACGGCGGCGGCGGGGGCGCGGCCCGGCGCCGGCGAGAACGCACCTTGGCGCGTGCGTCTGCGCGGCTGTAGGTGAGCTCCACGTCGTCCGGCGTGCGCGGGCGCTCGACGCTCTCGCTGCGCAGCTGGCGCCGCGCCTCTTCCCACTCGCGCAGCTGGCGCCGCATTTCGCCCAGCGCGGCGCGCTCGGCCGAGGTGGCCGCCTCGCTGCTCTCCACCAGGCGCATGGCGTACTTCTCTATCGGCGTGAGCTGCGGACAGAGCGGCGGATGAGCGCGGTGCGGCGTGCGGCGAGCGAGGCGCTGCGGCCGCGAGACTCACCTGGCTCATGAGCGTGGCGAGGTCGTCGGGCTCGGCGCGCGGCGCGGCGGCGCGCGGCTCGTCGTCGAGCGGGAGCGTCTCGTCGAACTCGGCGAGGTCGCCCTGTGCCTCGGCGCGCGCGGCGTTGGCGGCGGCAGCGTCGGCCTCGTCCTCGGCGGCGGCGAGCGCGGACTCGAGCTCCCCGCCGACGGCGGGTTCGGCCTCCCCGGCTCCGGCCTCGTTGTTTTCCGCATCCGAGCCGAATAACTCCTTAATGTTAGCCTGCACCAGTAAATTAGATGGGTTATTTGCCGATACACATAAACGAAAGAAGAGCAGTACGGTGAGACGGTACTGACCCCGCGCAGGTAGGAGGTGGTGAAGTGGCCGTCCTCGATGGCCAGGTGGCCGAGCGCACGCTTCTGCTCGGCCTTGCGCAGGATGTTCTCCTCGACGGTGGCGGCGGTGACGAGGCGGTACACGTGCACGTCGCGCGTCTGGCCGATGCGGTGGCAGCGGTCCTGCGCCTGCGCGTCCATGGTGGGGTTCCAGTCGGAATCGTAGAACACGACGGAGTCGGCGCCGGTGAGGTTGAGGCCGACGCCGCCGCTGCGAGTGGACAGGATGAAGGCGAACACGCGCGGGTCGGCGTTGAAGCGGTCCACGAGCGGCTGGCGCCGGTCCACGCGCGTGGCGCCGTCTAGGCGCAGGTAAGCGTGGCCGTGCATGGACAGGAAAGCCTCCAGCACGTCCAGCACGCGCGTCATCTGAGTGAAGATGAGCACGCGGTGCCCGCCCGCCTTTAGGCGCCGTAGCAGCCCGTCCAACGTCTGCAGCTTGCCTGCGCACACACACGGCGTCAGCGTCACGCACGGGGGCCGCAAGAGGCACTCCATTTATACAAATGCAAAATATCGGGTAACTATTAAATATTGTAAAAATCTATAATGAATTTTTGATGATTATAATGATGTTTTTTTTTTTATTGTAGAAAAGAAATGAATAATTGTCATCATAGTAAGTAGTACCTACCTAACAAGAGATTTTCAGTCATTAAAAAATGTGGTCCTACTCACCGCAGTCGTACTGCAGCAGCGAGGGGTGTGGGAACGCGACGGCTTGGCGCAAGGCGGGCGCGTGGAACAGCTGCAGCAGGAGGCGCGCGGCCGGCGCGGCGCCGCGCTCCAGCTGCGCGTCGCGCCGGCGCCACGCGCGCGCCGCCGCGCCGCCGCCCAGCGCCAGGCGCGGCGCGGGCGCGCGCGCTGCGGCCCAGCACACGCAGAACCTGCGGGAGCCAGGCCCGAGCGTGAGAGTGTGCCCGACACTATGTATCGTATATGAGCCAGCGCAGGTTTTATTATGCGCATTACAGTAATAACGGCGCGCCGACGACCGTTCCAGGGGGCCTACTCCCTAAGCGGGATCCGTAGTTTCGGCTGTCGATACGGGCGCTTCGTCCTCCATCTCACTTACAGACATACCGTAAGTGAGAAGAAGTGCGGAGCGCCCGTAACTACTGCCGAAACTAGGGATTCCGCTTAGGAAGTAAGCACCCAGTTTCGTTCTCGTAGTTTAGGTCGGATTAAGGTTCCGACCTTAAATTACAAGAACGAACGGACTTGTGCGAGTCCAACTCGCCGTCGGACGGTTTTCTTTTTAGTAATAGTCGGGCACTTTCGAGAGGCGTGCGTCTCACCTGTCGATGATCGGGCGCAGATCAGTCAGCACGTCCTGCACGTCGCGCGGCGGCATCGCCGGGCCGCCCGCATGCACGGCCGCGCGCAGGTCCGCGCCGAACAGCGGCAGTCGCCAGCAGCGCCGCTCGTTGCACGCCGCCAGGCGCCGCAGGCACGCGCGCCGCCGCGCCTCCAGCCGCGCGCCCGCGCCCGCGGCCGGCGGCGGCGCGGGCGCGGGCGCGGGCCGGGCGCGCGGCGCCAGCGCCACGGGCACGGCGAGCGCGGGCGCGGCGTCGGGCGGCGCGGCACGCGGCACGAGGCGCAAGTGCAGGCGCAGGCCGGCGGGCGGCGGGCGCGGCGGCGAGGGGCGCGCGGGCGCGGCGCCCAGCTCCTCCACGAGGCGGCGCGGCGGCGCCAGATGGCGCGCGCGATGCGCGGCGAAGGCGCCGGCGCCGCCGGCCTCCAGTGAGGCGAGGTCGCCGCCGAGGCGCGCGGCCAGCGAGGCGCGCTCCGCCAGGCCGACGGCCAGCGCGAGCGCCGGCGCGGCGAGCCGCAGACCCGGCAGCTGCAGCGGCGAGGACACGGGGCGCGGCTCGAACAGGTCGGGGTGGTTGCACACCTTGCGCAGCTGCATGAGCACGTTGATGACGCTGAGCAGGTGGCCGGACGCGAGGCTCTCCTTGGTCCTGCGACAGCGAGGCGGGGGTGAGGCGAGCGGTGCGGGGCGTGCGGTGTGGGTGCGTGTCTGTGTGCGTGTACTCACTTGGCGCGCGACATGAAGTCGTCGTAGAGGAAGCGCTGGCGCTTGGACAGGCGGCACAGCAGCACGTGCTCGTACTTGCGCGGCATCTGGCGCTCCACGTCGGCCTTGAGGCGGCGCAGCAGGAAGGGCCGCAGCACCTCGTGCAGGCGCCGCACCAGCGCCTCGTTGTACCGGTTGGAGCCGTCGGCGATGCCGGCCACCTCGCTGAACCACTCGCGGAACTCCGAGTGCGACGCGAACACGTCGGGCATGAGGAAGTGCATCAGCGACCACAGCTCCAGCAGACTGTTCTGCAGCGGCGTGCCCGTCAGCAACAGGCGCCTGCGACACGCGACACGTTAGCGACACAGTGCTCGAGTCTAATCACATCAGTTAAAATAACATTGTGAACTGTGTATGTTGTACATATAGATCAAGGTCATGCAGCAACACGCGCAATGCTCTACTACATCAGACAGACGTGTGACGTCACAATTAAGTAGGAAGTTTAAATGCTTATCTTATAAAACTGCATAAAGATCACTCACCTTTCTGTTTGAAAATTTAATAACATCTGCCACCTTTGAGATTTGAAGTTTTTAATGTTCTGTGCCTCATCGAGGATAAGATATTTCCATCGTTTTCTTCGGAAACTTTGATGGTCTTGCACTACGAGTTTATACGAGGTTATACACACATGGAAAGAGTTAGCTTTAGTCCACCCGACACGTTTCATTTTGCGCTCCTTGATGGTGCCGTAGTAGGTGAGGATCTTAAAGGCGGGGCACCACTTCTTGAACTCCATCTCCCAGTTGAGCACCACGGACGTGGGCGCCACCACCAGGTGCGGGCCCCAGTCGCGCCGCTCCAGCGCCAGGTGCGCCAGCAGCGCGATGGTCTGCACCGTCTTGCCCAGCCCCATCTCGTCCGCCAGGATGCCGTTGAGGCCGCGCGCGTACATCGTGGCCAGCCAGTGCAGGCCCACGTGCTGGTACTCGCGCAGCACGTGGCGCAGCAGGCGCGGCACCGGCGTGCCCACCAGCGTCTCCGACAGCGTGGTGCCCGTGGGCTGCAGCGACGCCGCCAGCACGGCCGCCTCCTCCACGCGCCGCTCCGAGCCGTGCCGAGCGCCCGCCGCGCCCGAGGCGCCCGAGGCCGCGTCCGCCGAGCCGTCCACGAGCGCCTCCAGCGCCTCCGACGCCGCCGTGGAGGCGCTCGCGTCGGACGAATCGTCGTCCGAGTCGTCGTCCCGCTCGGAGTCGGAGGAGTCGTCCCGCTCCAGGTCGGGCGGGCGTGCATACCGGCGGCGCAGCTCGTCCAAGCCGAGGCCGGCGTCGCGCTGCAGCGCGGCCAGCTCGGCTGCGGCGTCCGTGGGCTCGGCGCGCTCCTGCTCGGCGATGGTGCGCTCGTCGTCGGCCGAGTCCTCCTCG
Source organism: Agrochola macilenta (assembly GCA_916701695.1). Lineage (NCBI taxonomy): Eukaryota > Metazoa > Arthropoda > Insecta > Lepidoptera > Noctuidae > Agrochola > Agrochola macilenta. Next base: position 23,376,463 of record OU753561.1, on the reverse strand, counting down.
GGCCCGTAGTCGGAGGGCGGCGGCGAGTGCGCGGGCAGGTAGCCGGGCGGCAGCAGGTCGCCGAGCGGCGCGCGCAGGTCGCGGCGCAGCGCCTCCAGCTCGTCGCGATGGTCGCGGCGCGGCTCGTCGCGCTCGGCGGCGGCGATGGTCTCCTCGTCGTCGTCGGAGCAGCCGCGCGGCGTGAACTCGGCGTCGTCGTCGGCGGGCGGCGCGTGCAGGTTGGCGGCGAGTTGGCGCGAGTAGCGCTCGGTCTTGTCCACGATGTAGCTGAGCTGCTCGTCCAGCGCCTCCTTGCGCGCGCGCTCCACTCGTCGGACGCGTTTCCACTCCACCAGCTACAAGACGAGAATTCATTTTCGGCTTTAGTATTTAAAATACATAGTTCTAAAAGTTTTCAATACCCTGACAACAGGCAATCGGACAGTAATCAGTCTTCAGTCCCCTTTGCCTGCCCGAAAGCTGCTTTAGCAAAACCCCATACAAGTGTCGGCATGAAGAAGCATTTGTAAACACGCGTAACAAACATTACGGAACGAGATTTTTAAAAAAAATGGGTTCCTTACCCGAACTATGCCAAACGGAAGCCGATTGATTACTAAGCCTCGGCTGTCCGTACGTCCGACTGTCTGTCGGAGGGCTATATCTCATGAACCGTAATAGATAGGCAGTTGAAAATTTAGGACTGAGGAACTATATTCGATCAAGTTCACATTGTCTCATGTTATCTTGTCAACATTAGCTATAGACTTCGTATTATTTGATTACACACTGCTTAAATTTATTTCACCAGTGGTATTTCTTGAATCTACAAAACCGGACAAAATTAAAGCAAATTAAATAAGTTTAGTAAACTGCAAGATTTTACCTTTTCCACATTGGACCAGAATGTTCGTATTTCTTTTGCTGCAAATGCGGCAATTTTTTTCAATTGTAATTCTTGAGCTTTCTCTGCCTTCTGTGCTGCTAGAGCTTTATCTTGAAAATATTTTTGGACCGCCCGAGCACACTGTAACAGTAATCAGCTTAGTGTAAGGTCTGTCCATGCATCCGTATGTCCCACGGCTATTTTAGTCGGAGACTATCGACTCACAATCGACCAGTTTCTTAATGCTAGCAGGAGTCGGCTGCTTACGTACCTTCTTAGCGGCCTGTTTCTTCCACTTGCGCTCGTGCGCGAAGTCCTGCGCCAGCCACGCCATCTCCTCCAGCAGGTAGTCCCAGTGCGACTTGCTGCGCGGCGGCTCCAGCACGCGCGGCAGGCGCCGCTCGGCCCACAGGCCGGCGCGCGCCAGCTCGGCCACGCGCCCCGCCACGTACGCCTCCTGCTTGGCCTTCTCCACCATCTCGTCGGCCGGCGACGCGGCCGGCGCCGGGGCCGAGCGCGGCGCGGGCGCGGCCGGCGGCGAGGGCGGCGCGGCCACGGGCGGCGGCCGCCGGGCCTCCAGGAAGGCCACCAGCTGCGGCGCCGGCGGCCGCTTGCGCCACACCGCATAGTCCATCATGTTGCCGCCCGCCTGCAGGAAGTACAGCTCGCTCAGTTGCTCCGTGAACCGCTCGCGCAGACTCCTCAGCCGCTGCAGCTCGCCCTCGAGGATGCGGCGGCGCAGCGCGGCGGGCTCGTCCGCGGGCAGCTTGGCGCGCTTGCGCGGCGGCTCGTCGCGGCGCTCGTCGCGGCGCTCGTCGCGGCGCTCGTCGAGGCGCTCGGGCGGCGCGCCGGATGCGGGCGGCGTGCCTCCATTGAGCGCGCTCGCTCCGCCGCCCGAAGCGCCGACGCGCTCCACACCCTTCAATTAAAATAACTATCAGTTTTTACTCTACCGTAGTCACAATAATAACTTTGACCTCAGGAAATTGTAGTCACGGATCGATGCTTGCAAATATAAAAAAACATAACATTCAATCAAACCATAATTAATTAACCTTTTTAGCTGTTAATCATGAAATAATAGACCAGTAAATAATATCTAATAATCTCATAAAGGAATAATAGTTGCAAAATAAGGGACCCCCAAAACGATCAATTGCAATTTATCAATAACCATACATTTCTATTATGCTGGCTCCACATGTTTGCCGCCACAAACCTATACAAACGCTTGGATAAATTAGGTGATGCAAACAGCCATATCCACACGCTTGCGTAGTGTGTTAGTGTGTTGGAAGGAAGCAAGCATGGCGGACGTCGAGCTTTTGTCGGCTATAACGTTTGATGTTAACGGAATGTGACCATAACGATTTATTTCTTCGGTAACAACAAACACCACACAAACGTGTAGATGAATCCCAAGCGCTTAAAACAAACATCTTTGATTTGGGCATCAAAAACAGACAATCGATCAGATCTGTCGCAAGCACCGCAAGCGCTTGCAAGTCTACACAATCCAAGGCAAACGCTCTATCCACACGTTTGAATTTGTGATGCCTTTGCGAAGTTTGCCAAACGTGTGGAGCCAACATTTTAAGTAATATTGTCAATCGCTTCAATTACAGTTGGTCGCAAATTGATCGTATTGATCGTCTAGATCAATTGGCGCTTCAATATGCTTCTGTCGTGGCCAGAACTTAGAAAGAGAATGGCTAGCTAACATTGGCCATATCATTAATGTAGGGTATTCATGGTGTAAGGTGTAGTAAAACTAGCCAAGTAACTGCGAACAACTTGGAAGTTGCGCTCGCCGGCCGCTACCACGGCTCGCTCGTCTCGCGTGCGGTTGGTCACAGTTCTAACCTAACCCATTTGGTCGGGGTGCCACATAAGCGAAGTGAATTTTCAATTTTTAAAAACTAATGACTTTGAACCTGTTCAAAGCGATTTATGAGGAACTACAAACGAAAAAAAATGTACTCCAAAGTGTTCTGAACGGTTCCTGCAGATGTAACGGTTTGTAGTTGATAGTTGAAGAATATGAAATGCAAAAAATCTTCTGAATCCAAACCTAGAACTAGTTGAATTTATGAAAGTGATTTTTACTAATATATTATAATTTTACTAATATAATAATGGGTATTTTTTATTTTATAAATAACGTCATGAGTAATGTGGATAAAAGGACGGAGAAGGAGGAGATTCACTGCGATATGACCCAGGCTTTCGATTATGTTAATCATGACATTCTCCTCCGTAAACTGGAAGCTTATGGCTAGACATCGGATTTTTTGCATGGATATAATTCTGTGATTACGGAGTTAATGCATATTTTAGCCTTTTTCCCCTATTGTGCATATTTCGTTTAGTAGCGGGCTGCGGGAGGTACGTATAGGCCTACATCAGCGGCCCAAGTCATACCCTGCCTAAACAGGTATCTCCAGAAATGGCACCAAATTAAAAAAAATCTCCATTGTCGTCATTTGACGTAAAGAGGTAGTTTTCGGCGTACAAATGAATACTGGGTGACAAACGTCACTTTGCTCAAAAATGTGGAAAAATACTTAATTGTATATTGTCACAAAAACTATGCATAGTTAAATTTTAAGTCACACACGTCTTAATTAAAATGTAGAAAATTAAAAATAGTTTTTTGATTTTGCTTTGTGCATATTTCGGCCTTTGTGAAGAGTTTTAGTGCATATTTTGGCCTTTTTAGTGCATATTTGCATACATATTTTGGCACTTTGTTAGTGCATATAATCCGATGTCTACATAGGGAATTAGAGGCAATATATTATCATAACCTCTCTGCTCGACAAGATTTTGACACGTGACACATCAGCTGACTCGACGGGGTGTTACGTATTAAGTCATAAAATTCAGGAATTTACATCAACTTTCAGCATTCGAATTTATTAAGAAATATATCTTACCGCACGTATTTTATACAATAAATTTGTGGCAAATATCTTTATAAATGTTGAAGTCAGTCAAATCGCGTCAATACACTGAGAAAGTTGCTTAAAATAGGTATACAGGTTTATAGGTACACCTATCCAAAAGGTAGGCTATTTAAATTCGTTGAAAATATGTACATAAACAACCTACTCTCTTGCTGTAAATATGCAAAAGGGAATAATAAAGATGTAGCGGCATCTACATCGCTACATGCGAACTACGCATCAAAGACCTGACGTCACATACCATCCTGACGTCACACAAATCCTGCATCGCGCAATTAGAGTTTACCGCGCGATAAACATATATAGAATCTCCCAACTTCAAACCTCTGGGCAGTTGCCCGCCAGACATCACACCCGTCTGGTCGGAGGATCCTCCCTTTTCTATGGGGGATGAGTGAACTTTACACCCTGTTCCTCATACCCCTAAATTGGTGACCTCGAATATGAACGTCAACGCAGCCTTCGTGCAACTACTTCAGCGTGACGTCATCATCATCATCACTCCCGCAAGCTTTCGTGAGGCGAGTCACACAGCCAGCCAGTTCCAGTTCAATATGCCCACAAAAACCCCACAAAGTTTCGATTCAATCCATCGAGTCGTTTTATTCGATCAAATTTAAAAAATAAAAATTAAAGGATCACGATTTTGACTTTAAATAATAAAAAAATAAAAAGTTTATTGATTCATAAACAAATGATCATAATCTTAAATTAAAATAATTACATTGTTAAGACCCGCTGTCTTAGTCTGCAATTGGCAAAGGCTTCCTCCATTTCCTTCTATTTTTCTCTATCTATTGCTAATCAAGTCCATAAATTTTCCCCCTGACATTTCTAACTTGTCGGTCTACCGTTTTCTCTGCCTTCCTCTATTTCGTTTACCAATTCTCGGATAGCCGACTTTTATTCTTCTGCTCCATTTGTCTGAGCCTCTGAGGGTGTGACCAGCCTACTTCCATTAAAGTTTTCTGATTTTCCGTGTGACAACAGTCACCATCGTTACCTGTCTTATAACTTTGTTTTTAATCCGGTCTTTTCTTTTTACTCCTATCATATCATCATACTTCTTTCCAGAGCATGTTGGCACACAGCTAATTTGTTGACTTGTGACTTTGTTAAAGCCAAATGTAGTAACACTCTTCAAGATCTGGTTAATCTTATCTTCCAGCTTCGAAGGTTGTGTGCCTTGTTTTGCAGCTTGTGCATAGGAGTTTTGCAGTTGACTGAACACTTTCTTTCAGTGTCTGTTTGTCAGGATCTCTTATGGAATGAGATAGTGTGGCAGTTGGCCCAACAAGTTTATTTTTTTATTTTTCATACTTTGCATCTCCTTGGCTACTTCACACACACAGCCTCTGTAGTTCGCTGGGTGGGGTAAGCCGCAGTGGACGCATATTGGTTTCTCTTGCGGAGATGTGGTACAGTTGGCTGTAAGATTTTTGCCAGTGCATTTTACACACCTTGGCTCGTCTCTATAGGACACTCAACCGTGGAGCAGGTGCATAGAGTGGTGAATAAGATACGAGGGGCTGGAACGAAAGGAGTACTGCTCGGCTGTATTCCTATACAGCAAGATAAAAAAAACCAACTGCCACATAACCTGTATGCACTATTTAAATCTTACTTAGAAGACCGATTTTTCCGGGTAAAAGTTAATGACTCGTATTCGAAATTCTACAACATACAGGCCAGCGTACCCCAGGGCTCCGTATTAGGGCCAACCCTCTACCCTATATACACAGCAGACTTACCAACTTCAGAAGAAGTTCTCTCTGCCACCTTCGGTGATGATACGGCTGCTTTATGCAATAACAAAAACCCTCATATGGCCTCACAAATTCTACAAAATCATCTCGACAAATTCGATAAGTGGATGAGAGAATGGAAAATAAAAGCTAGCGCTAACAAGTCAACACATGTGACATTTACTCTCAGAAAAGATGACTGGGCCCACCTGTTACAACTCGGAGGTGACACACTTCCACACGGGACAACAGCTAAGTACCTTGGCGTACACCTCGACAAGAAACAGACGTGGAGATACCATTTAGAGAAAAAACGTGACAAGCTTAACATCCAGCACCGAAAACTTAACTGGGTCTTAGGAAGAACATCACACGTATCACTAGAAAACAAAATACTCATATAATATAAAGCAGTATTAAAGCCTGTCTGGACATACGGAATCGAGCTGTGGGGCTCTACGAGGAACTCAAATATTGAATTCTCCAGCGATTTCAAAATAAAGCTCTCAGAATAATATAAAATGCTCCATGGTTTATAAAGACCTCAAAATTACACAAATCAGAACTGTAAAAGAGGAAATAGAACAAAGGATGCATTCTTACTGGGGTTGCGGGTCTGTCTGGGGTTGCGGGTCTGTCCGAAAGGGATATCGCGGCCCCAGCACATAGGCAACGGAAGGAACACGGGTGGGTTTTAGTCAGTAAAAGTCTGACACTCCCTCTCGCTCTGCCCAGAGCGGGAGGAGTCATTTGATGATATCCCACCCAAAAAAAAAAAAAAAAAAAAAAGGATGCATTCTTACAAACATTGAATAACGTCACTTAACAACACCTTAGCCATAGCACTGAGTGAACCAATAACTATGAAAAGGCTCAAACGCCACCACATGTGGGACTTAACTAAATAAAGCAATTTTGAGAGGCAGATTCTTCGCTGGAAGAATGGACCTCAGCAGTCAATATCCCACAAAAAATCTGCTAAAGCTTTACAACTGATTGCAAGATAGACATCGAAAAAAAAAAAAAAAAAAAAAAAAAAAAAAACCTTGGCTCTTTATTGCAGTATTTAAGAGTATGCGTATATCATCGGCATCTCTTACATTGAGGAATTCGTTTCGGATTTTTGAGAGGGTGTATTTAAATTTGACACTCTAAAATGTGCTTTATGCCATAGATTTTGTTGACACTTTCGTCAATATTAAATGATAAGAGGAACATATTGAGTGGTTCTTTTCTTTATTCTTCCAGCTCAATTTGTTGTCTACTTTTAAATTTTCAGACCTTGCGATTATAAATCGTTTTTGATTCCATTTGGCTGGCAAGAAGAATGTAATTTTTTCACTGTAACTCTTACCAGTCTAGTCTGAAATGAAATGAAATTGTTTATTCTGTAAATAGGATATAGGAATCACTTTTACACGTATTATAAAAAAAAATATAGTTAAAATTTGCTAGATGAGTTCGGCGTTTCCTATCCGACTACTCTGAGAAGAAAGGCCGAAACAAACTCAGAGGTCACAGTCTCTTTTAAAGTCCAGACATAATCTTGGTCAAGCCATATAAGGACCATGTAGATTAGTGTCTGAAATGGTCTTTTGAGAAAAGAACCACACAGATTTGAGTGGACCTGTCCAGTCAGTGCAAGCATTTGTCAGTAATCGTGGAGCTCAACTCAGAACATAAGGAGCTCAACTCGACGAACATACCAAAGAAAGGACATTTGGGTAGGCCGCATAAACTACTCAAACCGTCAGACCATTATTAAAACTATCTGAGAAAGGAAATAAAAAAACTGTGTAGAGAAAACAAAAAAAAAACATTAAAAATTAAAATATCCACATAGTCCTCACATTCACAATAGGTAATAAAAAAATATAATACTTTACAAAGTAATCATGTCATTTTGAATGTAATATTCAATAATATGAATGTTTAAATAAAACTGGTATATTTTGATGATTTTACTAAATAATTCTAATGTCAATGTTTATGGTTTTATCACAAGGTTTAGCAGAGCGAGCGAGAGCGAGTCTAGCCTATTTCCTCTCGTATGAATGCCAATGATATTCTTTTTCTGAAAAAAAAAAACCTAGCAATTGCTCTATAAAAATCCTCAGTTTTAGCTCAGTTTAATAAGAAATTTTTTTTTGAAGTGAAACTTAAAAAAAAAGAATTGACGGCCGTATTAGGATTTTTCTGTCACGAAAAAGCGTTACGGCCGCGTGGAGGGGGTAGACGATATATCGCGTGGTGAGAGGCGGCAGCGGCGGACGGAGTGAATAGATTGGAATCTCAAGATTTTATATTGAACCGATTTGAAAAATTCTTTCACTGTTGGGAAGCTACACTATCCCCGGGTGACAGGCTATATTACATTTCCAAAAAAAAATGGGATCCTTATTAAAACTCCAATAATGTAACCCAAGGTGTAAAAAAATTACCTAAAATATTATTTACATCGCGTGCGCTGCGAAAACTATTGATAATAGAATAAAATAATGTACTACGACTTTGCAGAACACATAATTATTTACAAAAAATGTCGCGAGAGCATATTATGTCTAACTATTATAGTTATGCCACAATAAATGTTCTTTTATTTTTTAAATTTAATTGAAATACCGCCGCTAGAAAAGGCTCTTTATTTGTATCTTGGTATGAATCCTTATCAAAATAAATTACTTCATATTCAAGACTGCTTCAATACCTTTATATAACTTTTTGAATTATTCAATTCAGGCATTCCATACGAAAGATATCACGAGTTAAAAAATGTAAGTATTAGAAAAAAGTTGCGTGGTAGCCGCTCACCCTGCTCGGCTAGCTAGGCAGCACCATAATGCAATGTAGGCATCACTGGTAGTGGTAGTGTAGGTAGGGTAGAATAGGTAGGTAGGTGTGCTGTAGATCAGTACTTTTGAGGGCAACGGCTGTATTAGATGAATACAATGAGCAGATATCATATTTTAGTTACCATAAGCCGATTGTATCTTTCATTGATTTTAATGCAGGTGAGCCGAATGAAGATTGGTGAAGAAAGATGTGCATTTGTTAATGTTCCTGTGTGTGTATAAGTTTAGAGCAGACTATTGATGTTTTTTTTGGTTCCGGATTGAATTCAGTTTTTTTGTTTGATAAAATTAACTATGTTTAAATAAAAAATGCATTTATTAAAATGTACCTAAGCTAACCAAACCATAATTTGCAGTAAACCTGCGAAAAAAAATGTGTGCTGGGACACATAGTCGAAGTGAAACTTCAACGGACAAGTGGAAAAACGAATCACAACGGACAAGTGGAAAAACGAATGGCAACGGAAAAGTGGAAAAATGAATTGCAACGGGGAAGTGGCAAAACGAATCGCAACAAAATTTTAACTTGAAGTTTTACGGGTTTTCAAATTGGACAAGGTACATAACCAATCTGCACACATACAGCACACATTTTTTTTTTTGTATAAATAAGCTTCTTTTTCGAGCCGCCGCGCCCCCTCTTGGGTCTCTACGCTCCATAAGACCCAAAGTGGACTGGTTGGGATATGGGACCCATGATTCAACTTAAAAGTTGAAAAAATCATGGGGGTGAAACCACGGGGCACTGCTTATATTAAATAAAAGCTTTTATAAACACTTCAAAATAACCGGATTCCAAGATTTCCATGGGCTTATCCATACTAAGGATATTGTGTGAGGTCGTTGACCCTAAATTTCACTTCTTAATCTGATCATTGGTTTATAATGTTAATTGAACTATTATTAATATGTTTACAGACATGGTTTATGTTATCAATCAAAAATATTGTCCAAATTATTGTATGTCCCAGTGGATTGCGTATGTTAAATAGTTAACTGTTTCTAAGTTGAAGAACTTTTAGAAAAGCTTTATGAGAATCACAGAATATGAGGACACACATAATATTTATTTTATAGCCACCATAAAAAGGATAATAATAATACACCGTCCTAGATCTACCTACTAGTATAAGTCTAGTCTAGTTTTTCGCTATTAAATACCAAAGATGTAGAGGCTTCGGTATTACATACTAAACTAAATCATGCACTTAACTACCTACTGGTGTGTACTCTGTAATGCGTATCAATGTCCTCAAGTTAATATGCGGTGTAAATATATGCTCTTACCATGAGTTGCAGCGCGATGCCGAGGGCGGGTGGCGCGGCGGACTCATCGCGACCGCTCATATTGTGACATCGCGGGCGAGTTTGTTACTGGCGTAATTTCTTCACAATAAAACATATAACGAGAAGTGCACTCAATTCCACTGTCTGCGACACCGAAAACACTTCAAAAAACGAGTGTAATTTTCTGAAATATAATGTTCCTTTTCATTTGACGATTCACAAAACGCACTCGACATAATCTCTTAAAATGAACACTAAATTATTTTGGATATTTGCGAGTCTATAAAAATAATAAACATTACAGCCGCTAACACCCTAGTAAACATTTTGAAAAATATAATGAAGCCGCCATATTGGATAAAATCAATCCGTACCTAACGCGTCCTGTACTTAAGGCAAAAAGTAATCCCTAATTATTACTACACTGAAATAACATCATATCATGATGAACATATTTCTTGATTCACTATTCGTGAAACAATTACGTAAAAGATATATTTTTATTTCTATTACACTATCGGCAAATTTTTGTTACCAGTGTTGCCAGTGTAACCAGTGTTCGTATAATTTTGAAAAAAAAGTAGACTCCACAAATGTTACAAAATTCCTTGGTATTCTAATTGATAACAAACTGACCTGGAAACCGCATTCAGAGGATGTATGTAAGAAGTTAAGAAAGTCAGCATACGTACTTTATAACCTGGCTAAAAAAGTAAGCATTCGCACCGTGCTGGAAGCTTATCATGGTCTAGTTGCGTCAGTTTTGAGATTCGGAGTTGTATTCTGGGGTAACTGTACTGAGAGGGAGAGGATATTCAAAGCCCAAAAACGTTGCGTGAGATCAATGACTAGTCTTAAAAATACCGATAGTTGTGCATCTGTTTTCAAGTCTCTAAAATTACTCACTTTTTAATTATCTTTGTATGTAATTGAAGTTGCAACATTTGTTAGAACAAACTTACACCTTTTTACCCTAATGGACGTTATTAGAACACGTCCGGGATCTGTTAGGTCGCAATATAAAAATCTAATGTTTACAGGTAGGTACAAAACAGCATTATTAAGCCGCGTCCCCACTAGGGCCGCGCGGCTTGGCCTCACGGGCCGCGCGGCCCTAGTGGGGACGCGGCTTTTAGAAAAAGCTTACTATCAATGGGGTCCGTCATCTACAATAAAATACCTCAGGCCTACAAAGAAGAATCATTAGGTATATTTAAAAAGAGACTGACATTCTTACTAATAGATAAATGTTACTATTCTATACAAGTTTTCTTGAATGATAAGAATTTATAATGTTGTTTTTTTTGTTTTGATAATGTAAGTAAAATAATCAATAATATAATCGGTTGTAGGTATAGAATTAAGATTGTTGTTTTTGATGTTTAGTTTATGTAGGAAGGCTGTTGATCCCTTAGAGTATATAACACTGTTATATACTCTAAGGTTGATCCACATAACTATACTTTTATATTTTTTATTTGGTTGTATAATTGAGTAGGTAGTTAAATATTTAATCTGTTTATTTTTTTTACTTTTGCATGCCGTAAGGTAGTGTGTTGGAACTGCTTTTACAATGTTTACATCTTATTTTGTACCCACATTCATTGCAAAATAAATGATTTCTGATTCCTGATTTTATTTATTTATTTATTATTATTATTATTGCATAATGTACACTCAGTTACAGGCTAGGCTAAAACTTATGAGAGACCCTGTTAGGGCGCAGCAAGTATTATTACATTTAACTTACATCTAGGTTAGATACATATTTGGAAGTTAACATTATATTGCATATCTACTAAATATCAATATCACAACATTCATTATTATTACTACTAATGTATAATCTCTTTGTAAACATATTTAATTAATTTATATTAATTTATACATTTGAAATATATAGTAACATTCATAAAATCATTCTATACATAGATAAATAACATTTGTGCTTTAATAAAGCTTTTTATCTTCCATAAACTCGTTAATATAATAACCTTTTCCTAAAAGTAATGACTTAAGTCTAAATTTAAATAAGCACAGTGTTTTTGTGGATCTTATATGTTCAAGTAACTTATTATATATTTGGATGCTTCGGTATTCTGGGCTATTTTTATACATCTCTAGTCTAGGTGCTGGTATTGGTATTGATTGGTTGGTTTTGATATTTTCTTTCTTTTTTCATATATATTTTTCTGCTGAATCGGAACATGAAGTCTAAAAGTTTGCGCACACGGTTTCAATATTGTAAACAAGTGACTTCAACTTACGTCACTTACACTAAATGCGGCTAAGACAAATTATACTAAGATTTTAATGCGCAAACAAACATATGTTTTGCCCTCAAAGATGTATGCTCACTGTTGTATTATGGTCCGTGCAGATTGCCTGCTTACGTGTCCTATTATTAATTTATCTAATAAAATAAAATATCTGTGAATTTTACAAGATGAGACCCTATTTTTTTTTAAACACGTAGAAGCTTTAAATAATAGAATGCGTAAGCTAATATTTGTTTTCAAAAACTACGCTGTATTGCAACCCAAAATTAATTAGGTGAGTTTATCTTGCTCTCTGTCAGTCAATTTCGACTTACTGCATTACCTCATGGTGTGGAGCAAGTAAAAATTTGATACTACATAACGAGAGAGCTCAAAGAGCGATTCTTAAGATGTCTACTTGCCGCTCTTTAATTTTTCCCACTAACCTACTCTATAAATCATGTGAAGTACTAACAGCTCGACAGTTATTCATGATGTGCATCGTAAACAACACGCAGCCCTCCCTCATAGCACTGTATTTGTATTAAGTTTAGCTAAGTTAGGATAGGTACTAAGATTTTAGCAAGTAGGAATTGTTGTTATTTACACCTTTTCACATACCAATTAGACGACAAGATTTTTATAATTATTGTGATTATTTAGAAATATTATTAACCTTGTCTCGCCTGAAATACAGGTGATCTAGTTCAGGCATAGAACAAAATTGAATTTATCGTAGATTTAAGTAAATTTGTATTTAATTTAGTATTTTACCTTTTTAGGTAGGTATATGAATAAACTTTTATTATTATAATAAATTATGTTTTACTTTGATGTTTGCAACTTTGCATTATGTATTGCATGAAGTATTGTGTTAGATCCACACGCTTGCCAAAGTTAGACAAACCCTCACAAAAACAAACAATAGGGTTTTTGGCTTGGGTTGTGATGAGCTTGCAAGCCCTTGCTGCCGATTTGATCCAAAGTTGGTTTTTTGAACAAATCAAAGAAAGTTTTTAACAAACATATATGTACTTAATAAGTACTAATGACGCATATTCCCCATAAACATATAAAATATATGTTTCATAAGAAGTTGACAATAATAAAATAATTTCTTAAATCGTCACATATCAGCCGTAAATATGCTCAGAAATGTAAAACATTCCAATTGAAGAGAGCTTGTATTATCAAATGCATTGAGTCAAAACATTCTAGTGCCAACCGAATACAGTAACAACAGCAGTATCAGAAACCGTAAGAAAATCTGTTGCAATCATAGAATGTCGTCTCTTATCGGCCGTAAATCTGCTCAGAACTGAAAAATATTACAATCGCAGAAAGCTTACATCATTATGAATGCAATTAACTTCTTTTTTTTTCGTAAATTCACTCATTGTTATAGAATTTGTTACTATTTCAACACACGTTTTCACGAAACTCTGCGGCGCGGGCTGAATCTGCGCCTAACAATTTTTTTTTATTGTCTATGTTTTTACCTGCGTTTGATACAAACTTAAAAGGCCCCTATCCAATCTTCTAAATAAAAACTTAACGTCACATTTTATCGTAATAATTTGACGTTTAACGGTTAACGTCAAAAGTAGGTACCTAGAAGTTCAGAAATCGGGAACTCTGAATTCATTCTCTAATTATTAGAAAACGAATGTAACAAATTATTAACTACTACATAGTCAGAATAAATTTTTGATGACATAAATTTCATAACTGCTCTTAGAAAACACTTTAGAAGTATTACGTAAAGTGATCTTATAATAATTCGTAATAAACAGTTCATATCGGTGTAGTTCTTGCCTATCGTCGGGCAGTTAGTAATTTAACTATTGATATTTTGTGTAAACAGATGAGTTGGCACGAAAGAAGTTTATAAACCTTTCTTTGAATCACAGTCATATTGATGTAGGTAAGTGTAAAAATGGCACTAACACATTGCTAGTAACAACACAAGTAAGTATAAACATACTATTATTTTTCGGTTTTATTTGTACCAGATGTCCTATACATCTGGTACAAATAAAAAATAAAAAAAATAAAAATAGCCCTATTAATTTTAAAAGTGCTGCCTAATTCCAGTGCCACCTAGTTGACAAGACGATTTATAATTATAATGTTAGTTTTCCTGCCAGGCCCAAATTGCCACTTTTCACATAATATTATTGAAACTTGCTACATGTTTGGAATAAGCCGTAAATTTCTCAAATTGTTTTGTACTTGTACATGCGATAAACTCCTTTTGATAAGGCCATTTTACGATTGTGTAGTATTTTATGGTTGGCATCATCATAGTAGTTTTTCCTCAACAAAATATGTTGTTCCATGAATCTGTGCATTCATAGTTAACATGCACAGCTGGACCATGGACATAATGTATGTGGCTCACATGCCACAAGTGACCTTGGTGTTATACTCAAAAACGAAATTACCTATAAATTGTTCCAGGGTCTGATTAAAAATCATAACAGGAACTGCTAAAAATAATCGTAAGTCAACCTTGTAAATTTATAGTTAATTACTTGAGGCACAACACTCCCACTGTCTCTTTTCATGACCATTGCCTGGAAAACTTAATATTTTCGTTAGCTGTTATCCCCCCAAAGACGACCCACTGACCATTCTCCTTGATTTAATATTAGTGTCTAACAATAGTCAAATATTAAAACATCAATGATCCTAAATCTTGACTAGCACAAAGGACATCTCAGGTAGTCTATTTGAATGCCTGGTTGAATGATTGGTTTGAGAATGATTATAGGAAGACAAATAATATTTAAAATGTTTCATTTTAATTAAAGGAAGAACTAGATCACATGCAGTAGAGGTGAATGTCTCATGGGACACTTGCAAGTCGATATGTCACAATTTATAGCTAATTGTGGTCTAGTTTAACCCATTTTTCTGTGGGCTCTTCATCCAAATATACTATTTTCAGTTTGCAATACCTAGTGTCTTCAGAACTTACCAGATTATTGTTTGCTTTCATACTAAATGAGATATCAGGAGATACATTTAGGTATTAAACTACAGTTTAATAAATTAAATGTACCTCCTGTTTCAAATTCAAATTAGTAAATTAAAACCAGCCAAGTGAGTGTCAGACCATGCACAATGTAGGGTTCCGTAGTTGCGATGAATATAAACGCATGCACAACATTAATTTTACAGCAAAAATAAGTTTGTTTTTCAAAGTAATTCTAAAATTAATGGAAATAAAGTTATTACTGCAGTTGTAACTGTAAACATCCTTTATCTCACAAACTATTGATTAAATTAAAAATTCACCTACATTCTTATTCATATTTTTTATAATGGGATCAAACAATACTCAGCACAGTTGTGTGAGTTGTTTTTTTTTTTCATGCCTCCTTTAGATGCATGGAGAGAGCCACCCCAAATTATCTTTTTCGTATTTTCTCTCCACTATTGTTTAGCAGTGCACAGAACATTATACATTATTTCCAGTTTTCATTTTTATTGCGCCAATAGTGTCTGAGTATGATGACTGTGTGTCATCTGGATGGATGGCTAGTCGAACACGACGAAATTATAAGGATTACATTTTTACCATTTGGCTATGGGACCCTACAAAGAGTGTAACAGAATGGGCACGAGGCTGGGAAATCAAAACAAACTATGTCCTTTTATCCTAAAACAAAAGAATTGTATAAACTCGTCAAACTAGTCTCTATGTGATCTACTTATTCTGATTTGTAGGGTAAACTTTGGGTCCCATTGGGACTAGGGTTGCCAGATGTATCTGGCTGTTGATCATTTCCAGGACAATTCTAGGATAATGGAGTCAAGCCGTAGTAAAATATATGAATATAAATAAGCTTATGCCTCCATAATGTTTTAACTTGTTGATTTTTTTGAAGGGTAAATTCAAAATGGAAGTTATTTTCAAATAAGTAGGTATAATAATTATTATTTTAGGTAAAAGTTGTAGGTAGGCTTTTACGTGTCCTTCACCCTACAATCCTCACTTTTGAAAAGTTCATGAAAATCAATTTTGAAAACGCCAAAAAATAGTCAAGAAATAGTCATAAATAGTCACCAAGGTTAAAAAAATAGTCGCATTATGGTTCCGAAGATACAGCTATAAGTTAGTGAGGATTGTGGGGTGAATGTCTCCACAAAATCCACACCTCAGTGCAAGCAAACGGCTGGGAGTACCGACTTGGTTTCAATTCCAAAAAATAGTCAATAAATAGTCATAACGCTTTGCCAAATCTCGAAAATAGTCATTAAGGGATTCCAGAGATATAAAGGGGTCTTGGTGAGGATTACGTGGAGAGCCTTTCTCGCCACAATCCTCACCTGATTACCGCGGAACGCCTAGGTTTTTTAATTTGAATTTGGTGTCAAAAAATAGTCAATAAATAGTCGTCTCGAACCATGATAATTTCGACTTGGTTTACTATGTAGAAGTATGTTAAATTTCCACGTCAACTTCTACATACATTTTGTTTTGGTACAGTCGCGAACAGTAAAATTGTAAATCTATCTATCTAATAGTATAATCTTTTAATAGTATTGTATATTAATTTAAAACAGTAATACAATATTGTAGTTATACTTACGTATATTTTTTTTTCTGTCAAAGTTTAATAAATACCTACCTAGCTGTACATAATATTCCTCCAATTTTTCCGGTTGACTTTATTCGACCAAATAAATGTCTTTATTTCAGATAAATTTGATTGTAGTATGAGTAAATTACACTGTCTATCTACTTATATATTATGTACAGCTTGGTAGGTATTTATTAAACTTTGGTTGGTGGGTGGGTTGGTTGGTGGGTAGGTTGGTTGGTGGGTATTTTGGTTGGTGGGTAGGTTGGTTGGTAGGTTGGTTAGTGGGTAGGTTGGAGGTAGGTAGGTTGGTGGGTAGATTGGTTGGTTGGTAGATTGGTTGGTTGGTTGGTGGGTAGGTAGGTGTATAGGTTGGTGGTAGGTTGGTGAGTAGGTTGGTTAGTGGGTAGGTTGGAGGTAGGTAGGTTGGTGGGTAGATTGGTTGGTTGGTTGGTGGGTAGGTTGGTGGATAGGTTGGTGGTAGGTTGGTGAGTAGGTTGGTTGGTGGTAGATAGGTTGGTTGATAGGTTGGTTACTGGGTAGGTTGGTAGGTACGAACTAACCCAAACATAAGGAGGCTATCTTGTTTAATTGAGAATATCGTATGGCGAGCTTAATACCAGCTCCATCATCAGATCCTGGACTACACTCTGGGATAACGTACCTACTTGTTAAAACAATTCCAATAGCCCGAAAAGACCCTGGGCACCACCTAATGTAATAGCACTTCTCAATACATAACCAATGAAATACGATGGTGCTATCTTATTTGATTGAGGAGTTTCGATAGCCACTTACCTGCTCCATCATCAGACCCTGGACACCATCTTGGGATATAGTTCTTGTCAAGACAAAACCAACGAGTTCAAACTCAACGACTCTATCTTATTTAGTTGAGGAGTACCTAACAACTAACTACTAAACAAGATAGGCTTGTTTTGTTTCGGCATTTTGGAATTGCTTTGACAAGTACGTACGTTACCATTTGGAATTGCTTTGACAAGTACGTACGTTATCCCAGAGTGTAGTCCAGGATCTGATGATGGAGCTGGTATTAAGCTCGCCATACGATATCTTGAATTAACCAAGATAGCCTCCTTATGTTTGGGTTAGTTTGTACCTATCAACCTACCCACCAACCAACCTATTCACCAACCAACCTATTCACCAACCTATCCACCAACCAACCTTTCCACCTGTCCACCAACCAACCAACCTACCCACCAACCCACCAACCAACCTATTCACCAACCTACCCACCAACTAACCTATCCACAAACCAACCTATCCACCAACCAACCTAACACCAACCTACCTACCACCAACCAACCTATCTACCCACCAACCAACCTACCCACCAACCAACCTACCCACCAACCAACCTACCCACCAACCAACCTACCCACCAACCAACCTACCCACCAACCAACCTACCCACCAACCAAACTACCCACCAACCAAGCTACCCACCAACCAACCTACCCACCAACAAACCTACTCACCAACCTAACACCAACCTACCCACCAACCTACCCACCAACCAACCTACCCACCATCTACACACCAACGAACCTACCCACCAACCAACCTATGCACCAACTTACCCACCAACCAACCTATGCACCATCCTACCCACCTACTAACCTACCCACCAACCAACCTATCCACCAACCAACCTACCACCAACCTACCCACTAACCATCCTACCCACCAACCAACCTACCCACCCACCAACCAACCTACCCACCAACCAACCTACCCACCAACCAACCAACCTACCCACCAACCAACCAACCAACCTACCCACCAACCAACCTACCCACCAACCAACCAACCTACCCACAAACCTAACACCAACCTACCCACCAACCTACCCACCAACCTACCCACCAACAACCAACCCACCCACCAACCAACCCACCCACCAACCTAACCTACCCTACCCACCAACCAACCTACCCACAAATCAACCTACCCACAAATCAACCTACCCACCAACCTACCCACCAACCAACCTACCAACCAACCTACCCACCAACCAACCTATGCACCAACTTACCCACCAACCAACCTATGCACCATCCTACCCACCTACTAACCTACCCACCAACCAACCTATCCACCAACCAACCTACCACCAACCTACCCACTAACCATCCTACCCACCAACCAACCTACCCACCAACCAACCTACCTACCCACCAACCAACCTACCCACCAACCAACCAACCAACCTACCCACCAACCAACCAACCTACCCACCAACCAACTTACCCACCAACCAACCAACCTACCCACCAACCTAACACCAACCTACCCACCAACCTACCCACCAACAACCAACCTACCCACCAACAACCAACCCACACACCAACCAACCCACCCACCAACCTAACCTACCCTACCCACCAACCAACCTACCCACAAATCAACCTACCCACAAATCAACCTACCCACCAACCTACCCACCAACCAACCTACCAACCAACCTACCCACCAACCAAAATACCCACCAACCAACCTACCCACCAACCAACCCACCCACCAACCAAAGTTTAATAAATACCTACCAAGCTGTACATAATATACAAAGTTGATACGACAGAGGGGCTTTTCTTTAAACTGAGTATACTAGGTACCATTTTCAAGCTCTGTACCAAAAATCAATTAAATAGGAGCAGTAGTTTAGTCGCAAATGATTTTTTAAGTTTTTGCCCCGTTTGAACACGATGTATCTTTCCTAACAGCTGATTATGTCTATACGCATAGGTCATGCACCTTAAAACGATAAATCTGAGTATAACCTATGCGTCGTTGCCGCTGTGACGCAAGTCACAAGTACAACCAAATATTTTCGCTAAAAAGATGACAATGCAAACAAGGAAGCAATAAATACACACACACTTGCATTTTCATTACGAGAGGGACAATCATCTGCAAAACACCGCGCGTAAAAGAAATAGTAATAGGTCAGTGTGTTGCTATTGCATCCTAGCGATCGAGGGGCAGGGGTTGCGATCGGTAAGTGGGGCAGTGGGGCTTCTAAAAACTGTTTTTTTCAGTGCGCCGACGACGCTATTCTTTCGGAACGTACAAGATGTTACGTAACACGGTAGCACCTGCTCCGCTTCCGTTTTGTCGAACTCGCGCGCTGACAATTGGGATTTTGTTTTGTTATTGTGATAGGACACTAAATAAGTTTAAGACAGTATTTCTTTTTTTATTGTGACAGGACACGTAACTTGGGATTATTATTATTTAGTGTTAGTGTTTTTTTTTGTGATCGACTGCTTTTATTGTGATACGACACGTAATTAAACTTTGGGTTTGTGTGTGTGTGTGTGTGTGTGTAATTAAAGTGTTCAACAATGCCTCGTGTAACTTACACGGCGTTAGAATACACTGACATGATTTTTAATTAGACAAATAAATAACATTATTCTCTGTCGGTATAATTTGTGCATTCATGTGAATGACACATCGAGAATTTAATTTTTTTGTGATTGTTGTACTTCAAAATCATACCTAACAAAAGCCGCGAGCCGAGGAGCCGCCGCGAGCGGAGGCGCCGCCCGCGCCACCGCAGCCGCGCCGGCGCGGGCCGGCGCGGCGGCGCGGCGGGCGGCCGCCCGCTTTGACGAGATAACACACGCCGACGCGCGCGACGTTGCCGCTGTTACCTAGGTATCTGTAGGTCAGTTAAATTTATTTTCAAAGGGTGGTTGCGTTTTACTCTGATTTGTAAGCTATTTAGTTTGTTTGAAAAAAAAAAAACTCATTTTAGGTGCTTTTTATTTTTATACCGTATCGAATTAATACTAAACACGTATAGTATACGTAGTGTTATTTAATGCCCCTCTGTCATATCAACTCTGTATAAGTAGATAGACAGTGTTAATTACTCATACTACAATCAAATTTATCTGAAATAAAGACATTTATTTGGTCTAATAAAGTCAACCGGAAAAATTGGAGGAATATTATGTACAGGTAGGTAGGTATTTATTAAACTTTGACAGAAAAAAAATTATACGTAAGTATAACTACAATATTGTATTACTGTTTTAAATTAATATACAATACTATTAAAATAGATTTACAATTTTACTGTTCGCGACTGTTCCAAAACAAAATGTATGTAGAAGTTGACGTGGAAGTTTAACATACTTCTACATAGTAAACCAAGTCGAAATTATCATGGTTCGAGAGGACTATTTATTGACTATTTTTTGACACCAAATTCAAATTCTAAAACCTAGGCGTTCCGCGGTAATCAGGTGAGGATTGTGGCGAGAAAGGCTCTCCACGTAATCCTCACCAAGACCCCTTTATATCTCTGGAATCCCTTAATGACTATTTTCGAGATTTGGCATAGCGTTATGACTATTTATTGACTATTTTTTGGAATTGAAACCAAGTCGGTACTCCCAGCCGTTTGCTTGCACTGAGGTGAGGATTGTGTGGAGACGTTCACCCCACAATCCTCACTAACTTATAGCTGTATCTTCGGAACCATAATGCGACTATTTTTTTAACCTTGGTGACTATTTATGACTATTTCTTGACCAGTTTTTGGCGTTTTCAAAATTGATTTTCATGAACTTTTCAAAAGTGAGGATTGTGGGGTGAAGGACACGCTTTTACCTGAAATATCTCAAAATACATAGTGTGTTTTTATAATATTATAATAAAAACAACTAAAATTGAGCACCTCGCTTAGCTTATTAGTGATTCGACCGAATTTACGAAGTTAATTTAATTGAAAACTTCAGAAATGTATTCGTTCGACCGTCGAACTTCAAACCTATGACTTGGCAGTCGTCTTTAAGTTTCAAGTTTCAAGTTGGAACCTAAGGGCCTGTGCACACCACGTTTTTTAAACGCGCCGTCGACGCTCTTTTATCCTACAGACAGGTGTGCAAAGGTCTACAGGCTGCGACTGACTTGCGTGCATATCGCGTCTGTATCGCTACAAACGCGCGTCGACGGCGCGTTTAAAAAACGTGGTGTGCAAAGGCCCTAAAGCACGCACCTCTGACTTTTCGGATTCATGTGCGTATTATATAATTATCAATTGCTTCAAAAACGGTGAAGGAAGACATCGTGAGGAAACCAGGAATGCTTGAGAGATATTTTTCTGACGGCATATGATGCCAAGTCAGAGGCCCATGGGCGGCTTTAAAACTGACACCAGGCTAGTCACTAACAACACACAAAAAAAAAAACCGGGACATTCCTGGATTTCCCAGCCATCTGGCAACCCTAGTCCCAACTAGTCCCAAGTAAAAACTAAGGCAGATAGGCACTACCCAAACATAAGCTTAATAAAAAATGGTCAGCCATCAGGATGTCTGTCGTTATTGTGCATTTTGTGAAATGTATTTATTTATTTTATTATTTATGTACACACAGTAAAATTGATACAAATACGACATGTATTGTGATATGCAAATGTATGCTACTGGCAAGCGTATGGCTATGTGTGTGTGATGCGCGAGGTAATAATGCCGTGTACGTGGGTATGTATGTGATGTGCAGGCTTAGGAGCCGGGTCGTGATGGGCCGCGGTGGCGCGGTGGCGCGTGGCGGCGGCGCTGATGGCCGGCGCGCTGCCGGTGGGTGTACGTGGGTATCTGTGTGATGAGCAGGCTTAGGAAGCGGGTAGTGATAGGACGCGGCGCGCGGAAGCGTGTGGCGTCGCTGCTGGTGACCGCGCTGCCGGTGTGTATACGGGGGTATGTGTGTGATATGCAGGCTTAGGGGTCGGTAGTGATGGGGCGCGGCGCCCGGAAGTGCGTGGCAGCGACGCTGCTGGCGAGCGCGCTGCCAGTGTGTATACGTTGGTATGTGTGTGATGAACAGGCTTAGGAGGCGGGTTGTAATGGGGCGCGGCGCGCGGTGGCGAGTGGCGGTGGCGCTGCTGGCGGGCGCGCTGCTGGTGTGGCTGTGGCGCGGCAGCGCGCGCACGGCCGGCGCTCAGCGGCGTCGCGAGCTGGACGCGCCGGTGGAAGGCCGCGAGTTGCCGCTCATCTTCATCGGCGGCGTGCCGCGCTCCGGCACCACGCTCATGCGCGCCATGCTGGACGCGCACCCCGACGTGCGCTGTGGACAGGAGACACGCGTAGTGCCGCGCATCCTGCAGATGCGCCAGCATTGGATGCGCTCGCAGAAGGAGAGCGTACGGCTGGAGCAAGCGGGAGTGTCGAAGGCGGTGCTGGACAACGCCATCGCCGCCTTCTGCCTGGAGGTGATCGTGCGACATGGCGACACGGCGCCGCGGCTCTGCAACAAGGACCCGCTCGTGCTCAAGATGGGCACCTACGTGCTGGAGCTGTTTCCCAACGCCAAGTTCTTATTCATGGTGCGCGACGGACGAGCCACCGTGCACTCGATCATCACTCGCAAGGTATGTCACTCACTCAGCAACTTCGACCACTGCAGCGCCTAACGATGACTATTCGGCATCAGGCTATGCTATGCTATTGCGTCTACAAAGACATAAGACGACATGCGCAAGCGGGATAGACATACGACCGAGCGGGTGGTCACGCGATCAGAAGCGAGAAAGCACGTATCGCGTAATTATATATCTGCTGTGTTTTAAACAAAGCGTTGCCATGGTAACTACTCCAAGCGGGCGCTTTGAGTGGCCACCTTGCACATTTTGATCGTTTCCTCATTGTCAACTATGGAGAGTTCATTAGATAAATGGAGACCCAAAACATGTTATTTCAATTATACTTGGTAGAAAAAAACAGATAAGTTTGTATGGAGTATTTGTCGAATAGATGAGGTATTACAAGTAGTAGGCCGGGGAAATTAGATTTGAACCCTGCAATAAATCCGTGTATTCCCGTTCGTCCCACTGCGGGCGACCGCAGTGGGACGAACGGGAATTTAATAAATAATATTAAATTTATTCCCATTCGTCCCACTGATATTGTTAGTGGGACGAACGGGAATAATTTAGTAATTTTATTTTTATTCCCATTGCCATTGGTCCCACTAAATGATTAGTCTGGTTGTTCAATGTCGCAGTTAGTGTCGTAGTTAGTGGGACAAACGGGAATACACGAATAAATCTTAACAGCGATTTTTTTTGATGGATCGTATTTTTGAACTTAGCTTTCCAAATAATAAACATTTTCCAGGACCGCCTGAATGTAAAAAAAAAAACAAAAACGCGATTTGCTGAATAAAAGTTGAGGCAAAATAGTTAACTGAAAAATTTTGGTTACAATATAATATATATAAAATTGGTAAAACCAATATATTATTTTTACAGAATTAAACATTTTCGTCCACGGAATATTCGATAAAACAAAAATTACGATATTTTTTAATTGTACTTCAAGCTAAAATATTAACAGGGTTCTTTTACATTAACTTACCTAATTTAATATATTAATATGCTATCGAAAAAAATTAAACTTATTGTACTAGCGCAAGATATTAATTAAAGCTTTTTTTGCAATAGTGGTTCAGGCAAAAATGTAACAGAGTTAAATTTTGTTTAACTTTTATTTATATACTCACTTAATTACGAGAAAATTAAACACATTAAAGCAAACCGTGACATTTAAAAAAAAAAAACTTCATTAATGCATACGTGTAGTTCATGTTCATTGTACTGCACGGCCACTCAGTTCAAAGATTTAAAAAAAAATGTCTGTCACATAATAGATAAGTTTTTGTAGAAAGTGTGTGCTGTTTAAAAGAAAGAAAAAGTATTAAGTTAAGTTTTTAAGTTTATTGTGACTCGCACAGGAAATCACACATTAAACTAAAAACACATTAAACATACATAAAAAACAAAGTAACATTATTAAAATTTAAAGAAGGAGGTCCTGTGTGTTCTGTGTCCTGTCCTGTGTCCTGGTGTGTTTAATAAGTAAACATAAACATCTGAAATATCAATGTCATTTAAATGTTCGTTTGGTGTAAGTATTTAATCATTTATAAAGTTCAAAATCTTATATTTTTATTGTGTTTTCCCACGGTACTAACGGGATAAAAAGTATCCTATGTATTAATCCAGGTTATAAACTATCTGAGTGCTAAATTTCATCCAAATCCATTCAGCCGTTTTTGTTTTTGTTTTTACACAAACATACAAACTTTCACATTTAATATTAGCAGGATATTAGTATGTTCGCTTGGTGTATCTAATAATTTAAACCGCTTATAAGAAGTTCACAATCTTATATTATTATTGTGTTCTCTTTTGTTCGTTTTTAGGGTTCCGTAGTCAACAAGGATATAGTTTAGCCATGTCCATCTATCCGTCTGTCCAGGGCTTAGCTCAGACACTCTTAGTACTAGAAAACTAAACACATTAAAGCAAACCGTAATATTTGAAATATATACAGTGTTATATGTTAAAGAAAAAGAAAATAATGTTAAAGAAATAGCGTGCCATAGCTTCAGGGTGAGTTCAGAGTCGATAAACGATCCCGTAAAAAATAATAAATTAGTACCTTTAAAAAAACAGAAAATTATCTTAAGATGAACCTAACTTGTACCTACAAATTAAATAGCAATCGTTTAGTTTTTTTTATTTTTTTTTATTAAATTCTAAACGATTGCTATTTAATTAAAATAAGTTTTATTTTGTTTAAATGTTAATTAATAATTTCCTAGAGTTCCCTACCTACTATCGAACGCAATGAAATACCTACGCCCGAACACTTCGATAACGCCGGGTGAAGGATAGGTAACTAGGTACGTAAATAATCATAATCATAATCATCATAATCATTTCTTTATTTGTGTAACATAGGTAGTGAATACAGTTCTTAAATTAAAGATATATGTCGCTATGTTATGCCAAGAGGCGTACAAATATAGTGGCATGCGAAATACGAACAATAAAAAATTTCTACAGTCAATGCCTAAATAAATAATCATAAATTACAATTAGTCACAATATTCAATTAAAAATTATTTCTCCAGTCAATGCCTAAATAAATTATCATAAATTACAATTAGTCACAATATTCCATTAAAAATTATTTCTCCAGTCAAATAAATAATCAAGTCTACATTGATTTATCATTTAGAAATTCATCAGTCGTATAATAACATTTTTCAATTAATAAACATTTTAATTTTTTTTTGAATTGTGTTATATTCAAATTTTTTATGACATTTGGTAATTTATTGTAAATGCGCGGTGCCATGCCTAAAACGCTCTTTCTCACTAAGGCAGTCTTACAACGCTGATTGCTTAAAGAGTTTGCGTATTGGCTACGAATCGCAACATCTCGTAACGTTGATACCTTTTCAAATAATCTCATGTTTGTCTTGACGAAAACACAAATTTCAAAAATATATAATGAGGATAGGGTAAGTATTTTCAGCGATTTAAAGAATGGTACACAGCTATCATCAACTTTCAGACCACACATTGATCTTATGCACCTTTTTTGTGCCTTAAAAACTATATCTTTATCGGTAGAATTGCCCCAAAAAACGATACCATATCGCAAAATTGAGGCTACCAAGCCGTGATATGCAACTAGTAGCGCATCCATATTTATTTTTCTAGCAATGTGGAAAAGTGCGTATGCTGATTTATTTATTTTTTTACTTATGTCATCTATGTGGGCCTTCCAGTTAAGTTGGTTATCAAGGAATAAACCTAGGAATTTTGCTACTTTAACGTCTTTAATGTCACAGTTACTATGTCTAATATTTACTTTTGGTACTTCAGTTCTTTGGTGAAAGTGCATTATTTTGGTTTTCTTTAAGTTTATAACTAAATTATTTTTGTTAAGCCAATTAATTATGTCCGATAGTGTATTATTTATGTCATCTTGATAAATATTGCGATCAATACATTTCACTACGGCAGTACTGTCATCTGCAAACATCACCATTTGATGTTGAGTCGCCTTTGGGAGATCATTTATATAGATTAAGAAAAGTGGTGGCCCAAGGACGCTACCCTGTGGGACACCAAACTTTATCAATCTCGAATGAGATAAAAAACTCTCTTCAAACTTTGTTTCACATACTCTTGTAATCTCCGTACATTGCATTCTGTTGGAGAGATAGGATTCGAGTAGTTTTAAAATGTTACCTCTGATACCATAGCTACTCAGTTTATCTAATAAGACGTCGTGCTTTACGTAATCGAAGGCTTTGGTCATATCTGTGTAAATTGCACAAATTGGATCTTTTTGGTCTACTGCTAACAAAATGCTACGTAAAAAATCAAAAATAGCCATGTTGATCGTGGTATTCTTTCTAAAGCCATTTTGTTCCTTGCATAATAAGTTAAATTTATTGAGATAGCAATACAGAGACTTATAAATGATTTTTTCGAAAATTTTGGAAAAAACAGAAATTTTTGCTATGGGCCTATAGTTCTTCATATCGGTTTTGTCATCTTTTTTATGAAGTGGTTTAATTATAACTTTTTTTAAGTCTTCAGGATAAACTCCGTCAGCAATGCTAAGGTTCATAATATGCGCTAATACGGGTGCTATAAGTTCATTTACAAATTTTATCACCTTTGTTGACATACCGTCGAATCCTACAGTACTTGTATTTTTAAGTGATCCTATAGCCGAAACAATATCGGTTGTCAGAACAGGCTGCATAAACATGGATTGCCTTGTCAGATTGTCGAATTTATTGTCTAATTTCATATTAGTTTTTATATTATTCTCAATTTCATCTATAAAATAATTATTAAATGCATTCGCAATGTCAGTAGGTTTTGAAAAGGTCAGGTCACATTTCTTAATGGTCATTATTTGTTCTTTAGGAGAGTTATTTTTAGGTCTATTGACTATTTGCCATGTAGCTTTCGACTTATTCTGCGAAGTTTTTATAAAGTAATCATTTTGAGCTTTTTGTGTTAGTCTTATAACTTTCTTATATTTTAAAGAGTATGTTTTAAAATTAGTTTTATTTTTTAATACAGGATTTAGTCTGTATGTCCACAGTAGTTTTCTTTGTTTTTTACTACAGCTTTTTATGCCGCGCGATACCCATTTCACGTTTTTATTAGTCTGTATGGTTATTATTTTATCAGGGAAGCAAAGTTTGTAAAATAGGGAGAACATTTCATAAAAACCTTTGTAAGCTGTATTGGCATCGTTACTTTCATATACATCATTAAAAGTTAAACTTCGAATGCATTTTCGAAAAATTTTTAGGTTCTCTGTGCAGTAGTCTTTTCTTACAATTTTCCAGAATTTTAAGCGGCATGTTCTATTTATGGGAACTCTGAGTATTTGTGACGTGTGATCAGAAAGGATGAGATCCATAATTTCAGCTTTACATCCTCTTTGGATGTTATGCGCGAAATTATCGATACATGTGTTACTACTAAGCCTGGTAGGTTGATTTATTTCTAATGTCAAGTTGTAACTCAGTAGAAAATTCTCTAGTTCCAAAGTAATCCTATTCCTTTTTAACGTATCAATATTTAAATCGCCGCATATAACAATATTTTTTCCATTTAACAAACATAACTTATTCAAAACAATGTCAAGCTTATTATAAAATGTCAAATAATTGTATTTAGGAATTCTATAAACACAAATTACAATAATAGAATGAGTTGTCAATTCAATTCCACAAATTTCAAACACGCCTGACACAGAGTGCTTAGCAATATCTGGTAGTTCTTTATATTGATGCCCAGTTCTAACTAGAATACAAGTCCCTCCGCGATTTGTTTTGCGACAAAAGAAAGCGGCGGGATGGAAACCAGGAAGATACAATAAACTTTCATGGCCAGATGCAATAAAATGTTCACTTATGCAGAGAACGTCTACAATAGTACCCTGATTTTCAAGGTTTTTTAATTGAATAGTCAATAAGTCTAATTTGTTCAGCATGCCGGCAATATTTTGGTGCAGAATATTGAGAGTATTATAGAAAAAACTGCGAGTTTTGTCCCTCTGAACCAGTCGTAGATGTCGTCTTATACTTATTCAAATTGTAATTAGGATGTATTTTGTCATTTATGTCAAGTCCACATATTTCATATTCAGTATTGACACTTTGAATATAAATAATCATATTATAAATATCATTAAAAATAGATTTCATTCCGGAGTAATTTATCATGCCTGTGCGTCTATTGAACATGGTATCATCGTATCTTAAATTCCTGTTACTATCCAGAAAATAAGCATGTCCATGAGTAGCTGTATCCAGATATAACAAGTTATTAAAAGTTTCCACTCTGGAATTGTATAAATAGTTATTTGTGAAGAATTTGTACGTTGGTGTGCATATAATTATGTTTGTATTTGTAATTTCTTGTAAAACTTGTCTTATTAATAAAATACTGTCATAATATTTACATGTGACTTGGAAGTCCTCACCACCTATCAATAAAATGCAGTAGTAGTAAAACGATTGCTATTTTAAGTTAGTAGGTACCTACTAAATTAGGTTTATCTTGCAATAACTTTTTTTTTCCTGGGTTCCTTTATCGATACTGAGCCTACCCCTAAGCTATAGCACGCAATTTCTTTAACACCTTGTATATAGTATTTTAAATATTATATGAATTAAAAATATACTCGTATGTCCAGCAATGGACAGTAGACATTCTTTCGGCTAATAAATGATGATGATGATGATAAGGAAGGTTGCCTGGAAGAGATCGCAGTAAGCGATAAGGCCGCCCATTGTATATTTTGTAGTGTATTACTTTTTCTTTATGTAATGTATTTATAATCTGGTGACAATAAAGTATATATAAATATAAATAAATATGATACTTCAATATTGCATACTCGGGATTTAAAATACGTTGTAGTTCAAAAGAAATGTTTGTGACATAATAGAGTTCGCATTTGAACAGAGCATGCACATAGCCTATATATTTTTTAGAAGAAACCACAACGACGATGGACTTGGATGTCACCTGACGGCTTCACGCGTAATGAAATCGACTATGATTTATCATCTGATTCATATTAAAAAATATTAGCGTCATTAATAGACTCTAATACAACTCAGACCATAGACCAATCTGTGCAAAAATCTGACTAAATTTCACAGAGATCAAATTATTTTGAAGAACTGAAAGTTGATGAAACAGACTCAGAAGTACAATACAATAGTCACCGGAATAACCAATACTAGTAAAACCATAAAAAACAAACCCAGAAATAGAAATAAACTAACAGCTAGTATTGATTTGATAGAAAAACGAACTAATAAAGTAGTGTAACAACAGCATACAGAATAATAGATGAAGAAGCTAAAAGGAGCATTAGTAAAGATGTGAGAAATCTAAATACGCATTTGGTTAAAACAGCCTCAGAAAATCATAGATCCCTAAGCGTTTTAAAACAAGGAGTCACAAAAAGAAAAAGTTGGATTAACAGTTTGGTAGATAAAGATGGCATAAAGCATTACAGCAGAGACAAAATCATGGAAATAGCAACCCATTTCTATAGGTTATTATATTCCGATCACTCACCACCCGATGTCAATATCAAATACAATCCTTCAAATGCCATTCCCCCAATATACAGTATGAAGTGCACAAAGCACTTACTACAATGACTATGATAGAAGTTCTGGGGAAGATGAAATCACTACAGAAGCGCTCAAAATCGGCTCTACCACTTTGTTGCCCCACCTTGCGAACCTATTTAACACCAAATTACAATCAGGAAAATTTCCAAAACCCATGTGCCAGCAACCAGCTACTAGCAGAATATTCAGAATATAATAAACCACTCTATTTATCAGATCGAAGGCATTCGATAGCAGCAAACACTCCTAAATATTCAAATCATTAGAAAACCAAGAACTGGAACAGAAATACGAGGGGTGTTCAATAAATTGCGTTGGCTGCCATTCAAGAAGCTGGCTTCGAATTGATGGAACATCCTCCATATTCACCGGACCTTGCTCCTAGTGATTTCTACCTATTTCCGCGCTTAAAGGAACATGTCAGGGGCCAGAAATTCGAAGATGATGACGGAGTAGTCGCCGCCGTAAATTATTTTTTAAGGGATCAGGAAGAAGATTTTTTTAGAAAAGTAATTTTAGGATTAGAGAAAAGATATACAAAGTGTATAAACCTGAAAGGTGAATACGTCGAAAAATAAAATAACATATAATAAAAGATAATTGCGTCTTCATTCTCACTATTTATTGAACACCCCTCGTATATGGACAATTGGAGCTGATGGTGAAGTACCAGGAGAACTCCTCAACGATTAATGTCCCTGCTTCGGGAAAAGCAATATTTTGTAAAAGGTGATGAGTAGTCAACATATGGCTATTGTAACTTAGATAAATTATAAACTGACCCACTAAAAAGCGAAAAATAAAAACTAATAGAGTAAAATTTTGTTTAACTTTTATTTATAGGCTCTATCTCACTTAATTACAAAAAAAACTTTTTTACAAAAAAAAACAACCGACTTCCAAAAAAACACTACATAGTGAAAAATAACTTAAATTTCGGAAGTCGGTGGCAAATAACGAAAATACAAAACCAAAGACACCGACTTCCGAAAATTAAGTTATTTTTCACTATGTAGTGTTTTTTTGGAAGTCAGTTGTTTTTTTTTGTAAAAAAGTTTTTTTTGTAATTAAGTGAGATAGAGCCTATAAATAAAAGTTAAACAAAATTTTACTCTATTACGTTTTTGCCTGAACCACTATTGCAAAAAAACTTTGATGAATATCTTGCGCTAGTACTATATGTTTAATTTTGTTCGATAGCGTATTAACATATTTTATTCGGTAATTTAATGTTTAAAAAACCACTGTTAATATTTTTTCTTGAACTACAATAAAAAAAATCGTGATTTTATATTTACCGAATTTTCCGTGGACGGAAATGTTTAATTCTGTAAAAATATATTGATTTTACCAAGTTTTTACATAGTGTAACAAAATTTTGCTGTTAGCTATTTTGCCTCAAGTTTTATTGTCACAAATGTGTTTTTGTTTTTTTTACCTTGTCTGGTCCTGGAAAATGTTTAATTTTCTACTATAATTTTAAGAGCTAATAGTATACAGATTCAGATTTAGTTATCCAACATCATCCGATTTACCTATTCCGGAAAATGGATGTAGGTTTGTTCGTTTTGGCATAACTACGTAGGTAGGTAGGTACAATTTTATTCTGAGTAGGTTAACCGTTGTAATGTATTTAATAATTAACTATTATCGTTGCCTAGCCATGATAACGGCAGCAGTCGGTATGTAGGTAGTTATACTTATTTTTGTTCACATTACTTAATGTTTTAGCATTGTGAGGGATTGAGTTGCCTAACTTTACGCTTAATTGAACAAACAAGTTAGCGTATTAAAGGATTTGATTTGCCATTCTTATTGCGTATGTTCAATTTAATTGATAAATTCTCCCAATTGGCTTAGGTAGTACCGCCTTTGTATTGAAGTACCTACTACTTCAATACAAAGGCGGTGGCGCTACGTTCCCGAGAGTAAAGCCTCTAGTAGACTAGCGCGACGCGACTCGAACAATACAATTTCTAAGAAAAGTTCACGGTATAAAAATAACAGGTGCCTTGTCGCGCTAGTCTGCACGAAGCTTTAAGCACCCTATTCACTATCCATCTTGCTGTACGTCCCGTCAAGGTTGTGGTGCTGGACGTAGCATACACACGATCATGCGCGCATCCAGCGTGCTGTACGTCCGCTCAAGGCCGAGGTCAATGTTGCCAGATTATATTTTTTTTCATTACTTAAACAGGGATCTGTTAAAATAAAATAACTCCCAGCCTTGCATAATATTACTCATTTTACCATAAATAAGGGAGAAATCAGTTGAGTAAATTGAAGATTGATTAACTTTAAATAATTTCAGGTTTAGTAAATATTTTCAACTTTAGTTATTGATAATTGCTTATTTAAATAAGCCTTACTATTAATATTTGTATGCCAAAATGTGTCATCGCACAACAATACTTATCTATTAACACCTTTGTAACTTTGACTTTGACTACGTCATTCACGATCCATCTGCACGACGATGCTCGCAGTGGTGGGGGCGCTTATGGATGCAAAATTGCGTTGCACAAATCCAGCAAGCAATTAATAATAATGATGACGTACGTCAAGACTATTCACTGTCGTTTTTCGTCGAGCACCTTGCGTGGCCTTGGCGGGACCTACAGCAAGTTGGATGGTGAATATGGCGCTATAGGTAGTCGCGCCGCGTCTAACCATTAGCACTGTTAGCAGTGATGTCACGTGTCACGTAGCGACGCGCGGCGCTCTGGTGTCTATTTCAAGTTCATTCACTCGAGCTGTGCGAAGTGTGCCGAGCGAGTGCTACAATATCTCTCGTTAATGCGGCTTCCCACGGTGCGCGATATTGCGGATGCACGTCGCATGTGCACGAACCTGTCCGGCCGACGACCACGCACTGCGCACCGCGCACCATTTCCACGGTGCGCGATATTGCGGACGTCATAATAAAAACAAACAGTAGTACTTAGTACTTTTCGGTTGTTTTGACGAAATTACATGCATGTCGCTGCGTGCAAAGTAGGTACCTATTGTATTTACTGTATTTTCATACGAGCTATTAAGCGAGCCGACCCGTCTCCTTCGACGCACCCGCGGCGTGAGTCAAATCAGTCGGCGTCTGATCGACTGCCAACTGATGGTATAATTTACGGACCGTTATTTGGTTAAAATTAAGACTCTTTTGTATCTTTACCAATAATGAAGCAAAGACCTCATAGCTTTGCATAGTAGAAGTAGCTATCAAAGGTAGGTAAGATTAGTAGACATACGTCAGATATATCTTAACGTATCAAGAATCCGATTTGAGTCACAAATCGTATCTTATCGATAATCCGAACTAGACAAACCGATTTCACAAAACCACGGCAAAAGTAGGTTTGCGTAATCAAGTATTTTAGGTTTATCTATATAAAATGGTAGACTGACTGACTGACTGGGTGATATATCAACACACAGCCCAAACCGCTGGTCCTAGAGCCATGAAACTTGGAGGGTGTGTTCTTTGTGAAGAGTAAGTATCCACTAAAATAGGGGATGGAAGTTTATATGAAAGTCGGTCAGTTTTGAACTTAGGATCTTCAAATTATGTGACACTGACAATTAAAAATTAATTTATACGTGTCCCAGCGTTTTTGATAATTTTACCCCCGAAGGGTTAAAAAGGGGGATGAAGTTGAAAGGTCCTTAATTTTCGAAGAAAAATCACTTACTATCTAGGCTTATGGTTGGAAGCTAACGCAACGGTGTTGTTAGAATTTCAACCCTTAGGGGGTGACAAGGGGGATAAAATTTTGTTTTTAATTAAAGTTCTTTATGTTTTAAGTTAAAATCACTAATATTCGGCTTATAGTTGGAAACTAACACAACGTAAATCTATATTTTTTTTTAATTTCAACCCACTACTCACAAAGGGCAATGAAGTTTGGTATTGAAGTGGTTCATTCGCAAAATTTTGCGAAAATAAAAATAATATAAGTACACGTGTACTGTTTCTAACTTTACAGTATTTTACATGGAGCGACTGCCTATCTGACCTCCATAACGCAGTTACTGGGTAATACGATACCCCTTGGTAAGAATGGTTGTCAGACTTTCGGGATTCTGACTTCCCGTAACGACTGTCAAAGATCCACGAATGACAGCCGGGACCAACATCTTAACGTGCTTTCCGAGGCACGGACGGGTCTCTGTATGTAATGATGGTCACCCATCCACAGACCAACCGCGGCAAGTGTAGCTTAACCTCATAGATCGACCTGTGCGGCTGTTATTATTTAGCCACAGGCCCCTCCCCCGGAGAACCATCCCCTTCTCCGGAAGAATCAATATAGATATAGATTAGGATAGTTAGGATACGAACAGATCACGCTATTTGCTATGAGGGATGAGCAGCCCTCATCGTCGTCGTCGGCCGCGGTTGCTGGCGGTACCGCGCGCGCGAACTAACTTGCTGCGTGAGGCGCCGCTGACGAGCGCGCTCCGCACTCTCAACCTCATTGCTGATGACATAGACATATTTTGTTGCGCTCTGGGTGAGTTTGAAAGAATAGCTTCCTATAGAATTTGTTATGGTATAAGCAGTGGAATTTGTTAATTTTAAGGGTACTACAATATCGCATTGGGTCTAGCCTGTAAGGATATTTGTATGTTTGGAGTGAATAAATAAATAACAAATAGCGTGATAATTTGTACTTGTGCAATGGAACTTGACTCCAAGTAACAGCTCTCCGCCGCAATGTTGCAATGGCAGATCCAGTTAGTAGCTTAGCTTCCGAATTAGTGAAAAACATTGTATTACCTAGAAATACGACGACACGGTTGGCGCAGTGGCTGAGCGATTGACTGCTGCGCAACGTGTCGCGGGTTCGATCCCCGCACGGAACAAATATTTGTATAATCTGCAAGTAGTTGTTTTGGGTGCCCGAGCTAGGTGCCAGAGTTTCTCTGAGAGATTTTTTCAAAGATATTGGTATCCTCACGGTGGTATCTCAATTCATCTTCGCCAATATCTTATTTAATAGGCAAAATATACACTTATACACTATAAACAGTGATTTTCACAATGTTAACACTAGAAATAAGGACAAACTACGAGCTCCCTTTCACCGGCTTCATAAGGTTCATAACTCATTTGTTGGGCTTGGTATAACCTTTTATAACAAGCTACCCTCTTCTTTGCTAGATTTGCCTTTTAATGCGTTTAAAACGAAAGTAAAATCCAAGCTTTGTTCAAAGGCATACCTATTCTATCAACGACTACTTAAATGATAAGAATAGTTGGTCTCCAGCTTACGTATTGACAAGTTATATGAGTTTATATAAGTAATTGTTTATTTTATTTGACTATAAAAGTCAAGTTATTTAAATTTAATTTATTGTTGACATAATCTACTCATCACAAGGTTTTTTTTATGAGTTGTAGACCTCGACAATTGATCATATTATTTATTGTTATTAGTAATTAACTGTTTGTTTATTTATTTTACCTCGATGGTCCTAGTTTATCATTTATAACTTCCAGTTACAACTATATGTAAGCGGGCACGCCCTTTATGCCTGGAGGCTTTTATTAAGTTATTAAGTTCTGTTTACGTTTTGTTTTTATTTCTGCCTGAGTATAGTTCTCGATGATTTTGTTTGGTATATTGGCGTGTGCTAGCTTACATATGGCTAATAATTTAAATTATGTTTTGTGTTGCGTAATGTAAATTATTTTGAATACTATTATATAGAATCTTTTTTTTGTTCTTCTAACTGAAAAGACAGCTGTGCTGCTGGGGAGTTTGTTACGCCACTTCTTCTTCCCAGCTAACGCACTAGGAAGTGGTGAAGGGTGGGCGTTTTGGGGGACTGTCTTATGTAATTTTGACGTTCGAAAAGTGCTGATTCTCAGCCTAGTTTGAATAAATGACTTTTGATTTTGATTTTGGGTCTAGGTGTTAGTGTATGTGAGTTTCTATGTTTGTAAACGCCCACGATACAAGAAGTAATTCTTAGTGTGGGGCAACGGTCTAAAAAAAAAAAAAAACTGTGAAGGATTTAGGTAGATACCGGTCCTTTACAGTAGGTATTTCTTTACAGTACTCCTCAAATATCACACGTAGTGGAGGACAATTTGCCACGAACAAAGCTCTATAATGTTATAATAATTCATAATTATCTAGATAAAAAAAAGAATTTATACTCTACGCAGACGAAGTAAAATAAAATAGTAACGAAGTCAAAACATACGAGACACATACACATGTACACATACACATGTGTATGTGTTTCGGCAACAGATTAGAGTTATTCAATGTACATACATTGAAAACATATAACCTGCAACAAATAATCCGTGAACCAACACGAGTAACCACGACAACATCCACTTGTATTGACCTACTTTTTACAAACTACCCACCGCTCATAAACAAAGCAACTGTCAAAGATTATGGACTATCGGATCATAAAGCATTAAATGTTCAGTTAAATGTAGACTATTTAACAAATAACAATAGTAAAACTTGGTATACCGAAAAAAGATTATTTACAAAAAATTACGTCGAATGTTTTAAAAACGCACTGAACTCACAAAATTGGGAAATTATACTAAATAAAAATAATTAGTGTACAAACAAATTACGAATCCTTTATTACAATAATAAAACACAATCTAAATAAATATATTCCATTGCAAAAAATAAGAATAAAGTGCAAACCAAAAAAAGGATGGCTTACTAAAGGTCTCAAAAAATCATGCGAACATAAAAGAGTGTTAAGAACTATTTTTAATGATACAAAAGTTGTATTATAAAAAAAACACTAAATTATTTAGTAAAATATTAAAATTGACTATTAGAAAATCAAAAAAACTAACATACCTATATTAAACAAATGCAAAAATCTGACAATATGGTAAAGACAATGTGGAATATAATTAACACAAAAACAGGGAAGACAAAAAAATAAATAGACGTCAAAATATATCACTGAAGATAGACAATGAAGAAGTGGAATGCCCGTTAAATGTATCCAACAGATTTAACGAATTCTTTGCGACGGTAGGGCAAACTCAAACAATTAACTCGACCAATAACATTGGAAAACCCGTGGTCAACCCCTGTACTTGTTCAATGTATGTACGCCCGGTAGACCAAAAAGAAATAGTTAATATAATAAGGTCAACAAAAAATAATCATAGCAGCGGTATCGATGACATTCCACCAATTTTACTAAAGCAATGCGCAATAGAACTTTCCATTCCTAACTTTCCATTCCTTTTTAATTAATCAAAGCTTCCAAGACGGGAAATTTCCAGATGCACTTAAAGTAGCTTTAGTAAAACCAGTACATAAAAAAGGTGACAAGCATATCCCAAGTAATTATAGACCCATAGCACTGCTACCAACCTTTTCCAAAATATTTGAAAAAGCCATGTGCAATCAGCTATACATGTTCTTAGAAAAGTTTAATGTTCTTGACGACGCACAAAATGGATTTAGAAAATGTAGATCAACAACATTAGCAGTTTATAAATATGTTCAACAAGCGCTACAACATATAAACGACAAACAATATGTAATTGGGCTACTGTTAGACATGACAAAAGCATACGACAGGGTCCGTTATGACATTTACTTACTCAATAAACTATATGGTTGCGGCGTACGAGGACCAGCTTATGCGTGGTTCAAATCATATTTACATAATAGGACACAAATAATAGTACAAATTGAAAATTACGACCATGATAAAAATAATAATAATAATTTTATTTTCCAAAAAAGTAATGTATAAAGTAATTATGCGCAGCATTTACAGCGTAGGACTTACAAGTGCACAGAAATTTGATCAATGACCCCCATGCTAGGTGGAACCTGTGTTACAGGGGTCATCCATCCGTCCATTATATTAATACATAATTACGTAAGTAGTAGGTTGTTTTTAGTGGTACAACAAATTATGTGTTTAATTCTTGTGTGAAAAAGATGTGGTGAGTGCGTGTTTGTGAGGGTGTGTGTGTGAGTGTGTGTGTGTGTGTGTGTGTCTGTGTAAGGGGTTCGTGTGTGTCGCGGTATGTTTATATTACGATTTTAATAGTTCTTCCGTTTTAGTGTAGTCAAGAGTTAAAAGATATTCTTTAATTTTACATTTACAATGAAATGTGTTAAGGGAATGTATATTGAGAATCTGGTTCAATTTATTATAAGTGAGGGTGCTTAGAAATGGGTAGTGTCGTTTAGCAAAAGTCGTGTGCGTGGATTTTGTAGGACATGGGGGTACTGGCCTTCGTCTTTCTGTGGAAGGATTACTCATGTTTAATGGCAAGTTTGAGTGTCTGCGGATTAGTGTGCGGTAGATGAAAAGTTGTCGGACTGTTAAAACCTTGTACTCCATATATAATAATTGCGTTGGAAATCTAAAAGGCCTACTAAGAAGCACTTTGATAACTGCTCTTTGCGCCCGCTCCACCTGTATAAGTACAGTCTTCGCTGCTCCTCCCCAGGCTGTGATGCAATATGTTAAAATAGATTCACAAAGAGCACAGTAAGCCATATTTAGAACTTCCCTATGGGCGGACAGTCTAAGTTTTTTGAAAACATATATAAGTTTTCTAACCCGCGCGGATAAAGTCTCAATGTGATAGTGCCAAGATAGACAGGCGTCAACCTGTAGGCCTAGATATTTAACGACTGGGGCTCGGGACACAGAGGGGCATGCGCATTGCGAGTCACTGAGCACGCATACATGCGCTTTGAGTACCATTGAGTTAACTGGTGGCAGGAGGGAAGGTCTGAGGCCAAAGGTGACAAAGTGGGTTTTACTAATATTTAATGTAAGACTGTTATTAGCCAACCAGAACATTGTCTCGCATAGAGCTTTTTCAGCAGTCTTATTTGCCGTGGCCCAATCATTGCCATAAGTCAGAATGACCGTATCGTCTGCGTATGCTAGGATTTGGGTGGAGGGCAGAGAGAGGGTACAGAGGTCATTCACGTATATCTGAAAGAGGAGAGGACTGAGGAGGCTTCCTTGTGGGACACCATAATTTAAAGATTCTTCGCTACTAATGTTGTCCCCTATCTTTACACATTGATGATTGAAATGAGATCAAAACCATTAGATTACAAGAAAAACAAATTACTTGCTCAATCCCACAAGGAAGTGTGTTAGGTTAGGTTAGGTTATGCCCATTATTTTTAATCTATATTAATGACCTTCCCAAAACATTAGATAAAGAAAACGCTTTACCAGTATTATTTGCAGACGATATTTCAATACTAATCAAGTGTGGAAATATAAATAGCCTTAGTCTACAAATACAAGATATCCTCCAAACTGTGGATACTTGGCTCCAGATCCACAACTTGGAAGTTAATAGTAATAAAACTAAAATAATACAATTTAGATCATACAAAAAGCCACCTCTCAATCTAAAAACAACATTCAGGAACGCGCAAATAGAAGAAGTTAATAAATTTAGCCTACTTGGCATAAATATTGACACACACATTAACTGGAAGTCGCACATAGAACATATAAAAATTAAACTCTCCAGATTCTCTTACGCTCTTTTTCAAATTAAACAAAGCACTAACACACAAACAGCTATGGCTGCTTACTACGCATGCGTATACTCATGGCTGCGATATGGCGTCATGCTATGGGGAAATAGTGTTAACGTAGATGAACTATTCATAATGCAAAAGAAGTGTATAATAATTTTAGCCCAAATTGATAATACAGAGAGCCGCAAACCATATTTTTTATCATATAAACTAATTTCATACATAACATTCTAACTCTGCCGTCAATATACATACTTGACATTTGCGTATTTGTTTTTAAAAATATCGAAAGTTCACTAAAGTAGAAGATACGCACAACGTCAACACTCGCCATAAAAAGAGGATATGCGCTCCAGCCTCAAGAATTTAAATGTTAAGTGATAGCCCATATTATATGGCAATAAAAATATATAATAAGTTGCCCAACATCTTTAAAACTGAAAATCAGAAACAATATTCCAAAAAAGGCTAAAACTATACCTAATCCAAAAATGTTTCTATTCAGTAAAAAAATATTTAGAATCTAGCTTAAAATAAAGATTTTCTCTCATGTACAAAAATGCCGATCTGCCCCATACAAACAATACGATTTAGTCTATCCTATTTAACTTCATATAAAACTATAATTAAAATTTGTACTACCTGAAAAGGATGACATTCATATTGCTGATTAATTATTTGTATTTAAATTCATTGTTATTGACATTTTGACATAACTATAATTTCTCAATTTAACTGTACTAATATAAAAGAAAATAATTAAGCACTAATAATTTTTAATTCATGCTAATTAAGGATGATAAGGGCAGGCGAATGATAATTGCAATGCTTGTAAAAGGCTGCTAAGTCGTACGTACTAACATAAGATAACACCAACATTGTACACTTAGTTCGCAATAAACGTTTTTGACTTTGACTATTCGAATCTGTTGAATTTGTTGCCGAAAATATACGAGTAGTTTTTAGAATTTTGGTCTGTCTGTTTGTATGTTCCGGTTTGCACAAAAACGGATGAACGTATTTGGATTATATTTGGCACACAGATAGTTACATACCACCTACCATACCTGGATTAACCTATAGGTTATTTTTTAATCCCATCATTGAAGGATCATGTAGATTTGTGTCTCGAATGGTCTTTTGAGGAAAGTATTATACAGATTTGAGTGGACCTGTCCAGTCAGTGCACGCATTTGTCAGTAATCGTGTAGCTCAACTCAGAACTTAAGGAGTTCAACGACTCGACGAACAATACCAAAGAAAGGACATTTGGGTAGGCCACATAAAGTACTCAAATTGCCAGATTATCATTAATAATTACTGAGAAAAAAAATTAAAAAATATATGATCCACATGGTCCTCACGTTCACAATAATATATATAAAAAAATAAAAAATATGTATATATTATACTTCACAAAGTAAATATTCATATAGTGGTACAAATGATGAAAAAAAAAAAAAATTAAATTAAAAACCAAATTTCTGACTGTAAAAAAAATAAATTGGAGCAGCTTAATCCCAGGCCTTTTTGTCCTCAACGTAATCTTTAATGGTATAAAACGCTTTCTGGCACAACTTACGTTTAATGAATGATTTGAATTGATTAAGGCTTAGATCTTGTACGTGGCTTGGGAGTTTATTGTAAAAGCGTATACATTGACATCTGAACGAGCTACCTATTTTCTTGAGCCTTGTTGTAGGTACTACAAATTTGTGTTTGTTCCTAGTGTTTATCTTATGGAGATCACTGTATTTTTTATACAATCTTATATTTTTATGGGTATATAAAAGATTTTCAAAAATATACTGAGAAGGCACAGTCATTACATTAATTTCCTTAAATTTCTCTCTGAGAGAGTGTCTCGGGCTTAATTTATAAATTGATCGAACGGCTCTTTTCTGCAAAACAAAGATAGTTTGAATGTCGGCGGCATTTCCCCACAACAAAATACCGTACGACATTACACTATGAAAATAGCTAAAGTACACTAAACGGGCTGTCTCTATGTCAGTTAAATTACGAATTTTTCTAACAGCATAAGCTGCGGAGCTTAGCTTTTTTGACAATTTATCTATGTGTGGGCCCCACTGAAGCTTAGCATCCAAAGTTAAGCCTAAGAATACTGTGCTATCTTCAGGATTCAATTCTTCGCCCCTTATCAACACCTTAGTTTTCACCTGCCTAACGTGTGGTAGGGTAAACTTAATACATTTGGTTTTTTTTTCATTAAGAAGTAAATTGTTAACATTGAACCAGTGAACTACTTTTGAGATCGCGCTATTTACGTCGTCAGTAACCAACTGCTGACGTTTAAGCTAGTGTTTGTATAGTTTTGATCGATGCACTTACAACCGAATTATAATATTACTAGAAACGATCGAAACTGTGAGCCGGAGGCGCCAGAGCCGCTCCAGAAATCGATTTCTAAAAACGGATTTTCAAAACCTTTTCATAATCTGTAATCGAATATTTAACCGTTTGCGATCCAAAAACGCCCATGTCAAAAAATTGGCTTACGAATCTATTTATATGCCAAATTGGGCAATAAAAATGCTACCATTGGTATGCAAAACGATTCGTTTAAGTTTTTAGGAACCGAGCATACCTCGGTCGGTAGTCGGTAAACTTCAAAGTAGCGCCCTTTGAAGTTTACCGACTCACCGCGAATCGGGCGCACCGCTACGGACGCGTCTGCGCTACCACACACGTTACCCTTCCCATGGTGGGTGTCCGTGCAGGCTGATCCGCGGCGAGTCGGTAACTTCAAAGCGAATGTATCCAAACTAGGACGCGCCGCGACACATGTGTCTGCGCTACCACGCACGTTACACTTTCCACGGTGCGTCGTGCGGGCTGGTCCGTAATATAGCGCACCATGGGAAGCAGCCATCTCAGAGGCTGGATGTGCCAACTCCTGCGACAAATTTATTTATTTATTTATATAATCACTTACAACTATTATTACAGGTACAACCCAATGCAATAGTAAAGCAAACTTAATAATAACATCCAAAGATTTCAATCTATAACAACTTATTTTCTAAAACTTATTACATACAATGTAACCTTTGTGAATTCACTCAGTGCACAAGCAAAAATGTCTATCTCCTCTGCTACAAGGCTAAATGTAAGCGCTACAGAGTGGCCTATGTGGCCACTCGTAAAAATAGGAAATTAATCAATTGAGCACCTGTTTTGCACCGATCAGAAAATGAACATAGCAAATGTGTCGCAGATTTCAAGAGGGGCTATTGGCTAATTAATGGCCGCACGGGTCGTTCGATCAAGTTAAAGTTTGCCGCGGCTTTGGCACACAGTTTAGGCTAGCTCCATCATAAACTAATCTTAGGCTAAATAACACGAAAAAACGATTTACCATCCAAACTTCCATTCCCTTT
Source organism: Agrochola macilenta (assembly GCA_916701695.1). Taxonomy (NCBI): domain Eukaryota; kingdom Metazoa; phylum Arthropoda; class Insecta; order Lepidoptera; family Noctuidae; genus Agrochola; species Agrochola macilenta. The sequence goes on along the minus strand of OU753561.1, from coordinate 23,333,461 downwards.
TGCAAAATTGCAAACTGAATAAGATTTTTTTGTTAAATGGCGCTCTAGTATTACTACAGTCCTTGTCTATTAGGAGGTAATATGGCCCAGGGAATTTTTTGATGACCTACCACAAGAATCAGCACCCTAATTGCGTAACACACGATCAATCACAATCTGAATCATTTTGAGGGATACTGCTAATCCATTGTTTCATATTGATTATTGATAATTTGTCTGCTCAACAACATAAATACTTCACGCAATGAATGTTGTTGAACTGTCACAATGAAACAGATTGTGGTTGACCATGTGTTGCGCAATTAGGGTGCAGATAGCGTTAACACAGAATTCATATTTTTGTGGATTGGATGGACATTTGCTTGCCATGTTTTGGGTGCCATAATTTTTGTGTTTATGTGGGTGTACTATAGGGACACCTCTGCCTAACCCTTCGGTGGATACAGCCGTGATGTTTTGTATGCATGTGTATTTGGTGTAATCAAACTGTAATTTTTAAGAAATATTTTCAAGATTTCTTTCATTTGCTAAAGTGAATTATAATAAACATTTAATAAAAGAACCTCATAACACGTTTTTAGTAGAAAATACATGTACCAACACCTAAAACAGCTCATGTTATTCCGATCACTGCTTGTTAATCGATGACACTGCCTCGATTTACCCGCCTGTGACGTGACTACGTGAGTTACTTGGAGCCCTCGGTGTTAAGTCGGTCGATTTGCAGGTGACGATCACGGGGTTCGACCTGACGAGCTACCGGCAGTGCTTGACCAAGTGGAACCACGCTGTGGAGCTGATGTACCAGCAGTGCAAGACGATGGGCGCTGACAAGTGCCTGGTGGTGCGCTACGAGGCGCTGGTGTTGCGGCCGCACGCCACCATGCGCCGCGTGCTGGCCTTTCTGCAGCTGCCGTGGCACGACGCGGTGCTGCACCACGAGCGCTACATCAACCAGCCCAACGGCGTCGCGCTCTCCAAGTGAGTAGCCGCACCAGTCAGTCACACACACCACATAGTCACACACACCACACAGCTACCGCAGCTCATGCGAGTAAAATAATATTACTTACAGTGAGACATTTGCACGATATGGCTCCCTCGAGTCCGATACTCGAGGGAGCCATATCGTGCAAATGTCCTTTTTATTAATATGGACATGCCCCCGGCATTACAGGATTAGAAAAAGATCGAGTATTTCCTTCGGGTTCCAATTAAAGTTCGTAGACTAGGGATAAAACGTAGAGTATATAACACTGGAGAAACCTTATGCACAATAGTCCGAACAAAAATGTCTGTCACTTTTAGCGGGGGACACGGTAGCGGAAAGAGTCCGTACCATTAATATTTATTTTATCGATATCGATATTCATTCGGAATTTTGCTTGAATGCATGAAATAAAACAGCTGTTGCATAAAATAGTAAAATTTTAACAAGAAGAGAAAATAACTACAATAAAAAAAAGTAACGCAATGCCCTTGCAATTTATATTTAACCTTTCCGTAGCTTCAAGTGTATATCCAACTGTGTGGAAAACGTCTAAAGCACTTCCGGTACACAAAAGTGGCCCAAAAAGTGACATTAAGAATTACAGGCCAAAAGCAGTTTTATCCATATTCGGTAAAGTGTTTGAATCGGCCCTTTATAAAAAAATATACAAGCAACTGCAACGGTGGTTCGTAGATGAACAGCACGGATTCCTGTCAAATCGCTCAACTACGTCTAATTTGCTTAATATAACAACATTACTAGCCGGAAACATCAATTACAAAAAGCAAGTCGATGTGGCTTATTTTGCCTTCCAAAAAGCTTTTGACCGCGTCGATAACGACATACTTTTAAGCAAATTAGCCATGGCGGGTTTCTCTCCAGCGTTGCTTAAATTCTTCGCAAATTATCTACACGAACGCAAGCAATATTTCACATATAAATATGCCAATTCTGAGTGCTACGCGGTCATTTCTGGCATTGGGCAGGGCACTAACCTCGGGCCCCTTCTTTTTCTAATAGTGATTAACGATTTACCCGCACGAGTTAAGCACTCCACGGTCTTGATGTATGCAGACGATATTAAAGTAGCTCTTCCAATTGTCAACTCCAGCGATACAGCTGCATTACAATTCAATATCGATAGCATACACACGTGGAGTACTGCTAATAAACTCAACCTCAATGTTGGTAAATGTGCGATTATGACCTTCTCAAAAGCCGCACAGCCCATAAACAACACCTACACTTTGAACAACGAGCCCCTAAAGCGAGTTTCCACCATACGCGATTTGGGTACAAACTTTGATTCTCACCTCACGTTTAATCAACATATAATACAAACCTGCAACAAGTCCCGCAAAAAGGAGACGGATACGCTTTCATACAATCTTGGGCCTGGATGTAAAGAGATGAAATTGGTGTCAATTAATAGCTACTATATTATCAAACCATCACTGAAAATTTTGCGGATTTTAGCAATCTGAGAGCCGAGTTAAAAGAGATTTTGTTAAAGTGAGGTTACGTAACAAAACAGCTGATTTTTGAAGTGCGATGTAAATAACCTCATTGTGCGATAGGTAGTTGTTTTTTTTAAAGATAGGATGCTGTTACAATTATAGAAGGTGTATACAGTGCCGCTAGCGGCACTGTATACACGGTTAGTTCGCTGTAAAACACCAAATTCCGAAAACATTACATTCTCTTGTGCCTAAACGGACCCTGGCACTTAATCCGATAGGGATAGAGTGCCACTAGCGGCACTTTGACTTGCCTTAATTATATTTGTAGAGTGGATGGAAATTAGGAAACACAAATACCTATTAAAAATTATGGGTAAGGAGATGATAATTAAAAATAAAAATCGTTTTTAATTAGTATATTTTATTCATCTTCAATTATAATTAGAATGTCATCTAGAAATTGTGCAGGTGGTACAATATTATCTTGGTACCTAGCCCAACTAAGGTACCATATTATTGATATTACATGGGCGCAGCAGCCTACAGTCCGTTTGCCTACGATGCAGTTACAATAATATTTTATTATTGCTTCCCTACCTCTGCGAAAGCTGTCGACTAAATGTAAACAAAATACGTTTTTCGACTTATATGTCTCGAATGAATACGGCCCCTAAGTAGCCATGAGGTATTTGTAGCTGACAGCTCTCGAAGTAGGCTGCTGCTGACCTCCCTGCACACTTCTATCACATAGCCATCATTGCCCCTTACATGTTCACCAAAATACGAACGTGCCTGCTTTATTTGATATGTGCCTAGTGATATTAGTATTAGCTCAGTATCGGTAAGCTGGGGAAAATCATATAGGTTATCATTTTGTACAGTTATTGTTTGAAAATCAGCCCTACGCCTATTATAATGGTTTCTTACAATAAATTCTGCTAATTCATTTTCTGTATTCATATTTATTTGTACTAATATTTCCCCAGCATCTACACGATCAATAATAGGAGGGTGAAAATTGTTTAAAAGAGCAGCAGCCACCTCAAAATCTTTCATGAAACTTTTACTAGCTACGTTAAAATAATTTTGCCGTAATAATTTAAAATCTCTTTTGAATCTGCCGTTTACTGCCTCCACTACCCAACGACATATGGTGACTGCTCTCGATTTATTTGCTTCACTAGTGGAAAGCTGTGTCTCACCCTCTTCTAATGATGCAGGCACATATGTCCTATATCCACATTGGTGCAACAAGGGCAATGAATCACGAAAGCCCCTATCCAGTATAAAAGCATCACCTTGAAGGAAGTATTCCCGTAATGGTCTTTCATTTGAAAATTCCTTTTTCATTATATCAGCGTCTGAAGTGGTGGCTGGATAGGGGCCCAGCACATCAATTATATGCCCATCGGTACATACCATTAAAAACGGTTTCATAAGATTGCGATATTTGTGCATGCTATATGTTCTTTTTTTATATAAATAATTCGAACTCTTTTCAATGTAACAATATGTTCAAATATTATCAAATATTACAATGGGCCTATCTACTCCCTCAAAGTTACCAAACAATGTGTTAGGTATTAACAGATTTCTTTGCACTATGTTTTGCCTATTTATATGATTTAAACCTAGGTGTCTAGGTACAAAATACTCATACAGCAGATCTCTCACTTGGTGTAACCACTTTTCTAGAGTTCGCCTAGACACTTTTAATAAAGTTGACAACCTCTCATCAGAATCCCCAGTTCTAAGCTTAATTAAATATGCTGCTAAAGCTAGGGACCCCCTAGGAATTTCTAATAACTGAGGAACCTCATTAAACATTTAATGGAACTGCGCTTTGTTTAACCCTATCCACGTATGCACAACATGGTCTTCCATATCATCTATACTCTCAAAATGAAGTAATCCTGATTCTACAACTTCTTTTAAGGACATCATGTCCTGGATATGTTTTGCTGTAAAAGTCTGTACATAATTATTTCTCAAACTGGTAAGAAAATCCCATGCTTCTATAACTAAATGTCTATCACATAGACGATTATTCTCAGGTACATAATATTTATACCGACTGAGCAACATCTTTCTAGTAGAAAGTGGAACTCTGTACCTCTCTGTTCTCAGGCATCCTTCAATAAAGCACCTACTTTCTGTTTCAACAGCCCTCATGTAATCTGGTAATACAATAGTAGGTTCAGGCTGAATACTTCTAACTTCTTCAACTGGAGGTTCAGCAGGAAGAACTTGTACCTGTGGCTGTATTTCTTCAATTGGGCTTGCTTGGGAAGAAGTTGATGGGCCAGAGACCATATGGACAGCAGCTCTGTCTGCAGCAACCCAACAAGTATGGCATATGCGACTAGGTACTTCTATCTGCAACAAACAATACATAATCATTGAAGTATTAAAAAACTCAATTTGACTTACAACAAAAGCACATAAAACAAATGTAAACTGATTCAACTTACAGCTCTAGGTATAATCCACTCTTGAATAACATTATAAATTCTCAATTCGCGAGGTGAGGTGGTGTGAAGTAAATGGCTGACTCTAGATGCAAGTGAACGTCCACATCTGAGACAAACACTACGGTGGCCAAGATGTCTAGGTTCACCATGAGGTGGTCTTTGAGCCAAGTCCCAGCAAGCTTGGCAAACATGGTCACTGCTGTTTACCTGAAAAATGGAAAAAGTTTTTAATATCAGTTAACATGATTACTTTTTTTTAAACCAACCGACTCTGTCCGATAGTTATTTAATTCAAATTCAAATCATTTATTTGGTTGAATATGGGTACATGAGGTGATACATAGAACAGAAGATCTTTAAACCATATCCTACCTGAATAGGTGTGCAAATATCTATTACAATAAAAAAATATATATCTTAGTTCAATGTAATGTAAATCTTCATATGATTTTTAAATGTTTACCTATTCATACTTTATTATTTTGTAAATGTAATCGTGTAGGAAAACATCGTGAAGATTGCAAGCCAGCGTGGTAGACCCTGGTGAGCTAATAAACAGGAGGTGAGTAAGTACTTACAGATTGTGGTGCACGCCATTGACGAATCACTGCTAATATCATTTCGTCATCTAAAGCTCGATGACCCAGTGTATTACAGCGACTAGTCGCTATGCCACAATTTACACAACGATCCATTGTGATAATATCCAATCGGTAGGCTGGTCGTAGAATCCAAAAAAACAAGTCCAAGTCCAACGTAAAAGCGAGGTTCTCCGTGTCCGTTATGGCAGCAAGGGTCGTACAAGAAGCAAGATCAGAAGTCCGTAGAAAGAAAGCAGGGGTCAAAGAAAATATCAATAAAACTATGGGAGGAAACACACTCAAAACGCACACGCACTAAACGATACGAAACGAGAGACTGACTGACATGTCACCATAGACTAAAAATACAATAATCGATTAGCAAATGTGAATCGATTTTAAAATTTATCTTTATAGATATTTAATTTGTTTAAACTGTTTAATACGTTAATTCTAATAATTAATGTATTTGAATTAATCATCTGGTAAAAGCATCTTTTAAATAGTATGAACTCTGTCACGATAGTCGATTATAATTTAATCGATATTCCATTTTGTTCGTAGCCATAACTTAATTTTTGGATTTCTCAATTTCCAGATTGTAAAATGGGCTGATATTTCACATTTTGTAATAGAAAAATATAACCTTTTTTTTTAACCATACGTCAACTTATTACAATCAGGCCCAGAAATCCCCGTCTCCTTTAGGTTTTGTTTTGCGTCTGGCTAAAATTTTTAATAATCGACAGACCATCATCTTATTATACAACTCATATATCCGCAGTTTGCTAGAAACCGACAGTGTAATCTGGAACCCTCACGAAAAAAAAATACTTTGGTCCTTGAAAGGGTACAAAAGTCGTTTGTCCGCTACCTTTACTTTAAAATGTATTGCTATTACCCGTATATGTACCCAACACCATTCATACTGGGTATGGTGAATTACCAGAGCTTAGAAGTAAGGAGAAATATTGCAACCGTTAAATATTTCTTCCGTCTAGTCTGTGGTTCCCACTTCAATTCTTCTCTATTGCAATTCATTTCCTTTAACGTTCTTTTACCCATTCGACATACACTTGGACAACGACAGCGTCCTCTTTTTTCAATTCCTCAAAACAGTTCCGTGACTCTTAAAACAAGTTCGTTGTATGTAGTCCTCACGCATATAAACAACATTTTACTTTATGACGAGTTCTTAGATGTTTTCGCTAGTACTGAGCTGAGATTCCAGACCACTGCTGCACGTTACCTTGTGTCCATAGCTGCACCTAGTACTATCTCGTTGCATTAGACTAACCAAAGCTGCTATACGAGGGGTGTTCAATAAATAGTGAGAATGCGATACATTCTCCTTGGAAAGAAAAAAAATAAATACTGGCAGGCATAGCCCAGACATTAGTTAAGATGATAATAAAAAAAGCAATTAATTCTCTTTTGTTTTTTAAAAGTAGAAGTCTATTGTTTGCGTCGTTTCGGAACGTGTTCTTAAAAATGGATAAAATTGAAGTTCGCGCGGTACTAAAATATCTCTGCTTGACAAATTTTACTACGGAGCAGGTAAATCAAGACTTGAGAGCAACATTAGGGGTTCATGCTCCTCCATATTCTACGGTTGCGCGTTGGTGTGCTGAGTTCAAGCGAGGAAGAACTTCCACTAACGACGACCCACGAACAAGACGCCCCATATCGGTAGTGACTGAACAAATGATTAAAAAAGTTGAAAATATTGTCTTGGCGGATCGTCGTGTTACTGTTCGTTTTATAGCTGAAGAAGTAAAGATTTCGATAGGAAGTGTCCATAATATTATAAACGACCATTTGGGTATGAAAAAAGTGTCAGCGCGCTGGGTGCCCAGAATGCTTTCTGACGCGCAGAAACAAACTCGACTGAGAATTTCACAAAGCTGTTTGGATTTGTTACGACAAGATGCTGACCGATTTTTGAAGACTCGATTCATAATTATGGACGAAACATGGCTTCACCATTATGACCCGGAAACGAAACAACAGTCCATGACTTGGAAGCGACCGTCATCTCCAACTCCAAAGAAATTTAAGGCGATTCCATCCGCCGGAAAGATCATGGGCTCTCTTTTCTGGGACAGCCAAGGGGTGGTAATGATCGAATATCTTAATCATGGAGCCACTATTACGGGGACTATGTACGCAGGACAAGTAACAAAGTTGCGTGAAGAAATACGCATGAAACGGCGTGGCAAACTCGCTAAAGTTGTTTTGTTTCACCAAGATAACGCCCCTGCGCACAAGTCCAGAGTTGGGATGGCTGCCATTCAAGAAGCTGGCTTCGAATTGATGGAACATCCTCCATATTCACCGGACCTTGCTCCTAGTGATTTCTACCTATTTCCGCGCTTAAAGGAACATCTCAGGGGCCAGAAATTCGAAGATGATGACGGAGTAGTCGCCGCTGTAAATGATTTTTTAAGGGATCAGGAAGAAGATTTTTTTAGAAAGGGAATTTTAGGATTAGAGAAAAGATATACAAAGTGTATAAACCTGAAAGGTGACTACGTCGAAAAATAAAATAACAAATAGTAAAAGATAATTGCGTCTTACTCATTCTCACTATTTATTGAACACCCCTCGTATATTGATATTTGTATACTAATTTTAATTTAACACTATCAATAATTCCATCCTAATTCTATTTAATTTAATTTTGTACAAGTCTATTTTATTTGTTTAATACTATTTAATTTTGTATAATCCTATTTAATTTTGTATAATCCTATTTAATTTTGTATAATCCTATTTAATTTTGTATAATCCTATTTAATTTTGTATAATTCTATTTAATTTTGAATAATTGCGAGTAAATTTAGTTTTGTCTTATTTTAATTTCATGATTGTCTATTATTAGCCTATAACTTGTATGTTTGGTGTCTTACTACTGTTAGTGCAAGTTGGTGATTAATAAATAAATAACTGAATTTAAATTAGTAAGTAATCTCAATAATAAATAAGGTCAAGTTAATAAAAATAAAAAAAAATAGACAGGGTGGATTTTTGAGATGGGGCAGTAAGGACAGCTACCTTAACTGTTGTCGCTAGAAGAAAACGGTATTAGGAGACTGTCCTTAACTTTTTGAGACATTTTGATCTACATTCACAGATTTTGAAAAAAAAATACAGCCAGCAAGAAAATGGGCAGTTTTCACAAAAACATTTTTTGATGTCAATCGATCCTCATTCTCATAAGGATCAAAAAACTCTACTAGACCAACTGAGGTTTGGTGTACTAGAAAAGTCAGAAATGGCCAAAAAACTTTTCCCATACATTACGTAAGATGATTTTTTTGCATAAGTAACCATGGCGTATCAAAATAATTTTGATTTAATGGAAGCATAATTTTTGAACCACAAAAACATAACATTAACCTTTTTTTTTTTGGGTGGGAAATCATCAAATGACTCCTCCCGCTCTGGGCAGAGCGAGAGGGAGTGTCAGACTTTTACTGACTAAAACCCACCCGTGTTCCTTCCGTTGCCTATGTGCTGGGGCCGCGATACATAACATTAACCTTATAATTCGTTATTTCCACTGATTGTACTCTGTCGGACAAATATGATTCCAGCCAGTTATATGCCGTTCCTCTGATTCCATAACTGGCATATCCATGAATAAAACTGTAACAGGTATTTTCTTGTCGATAGAGTCTGTTACTTCTTTTATTAGTTGCTAGTAGTTGAGGCTGCTAAAGATGTACTTCTAATTTTACGAAACCAATTTTGTTCGTCCTTAATAATACTGTGCTTTTCAATGAAGTTTGCTAATTTGTTATGAGAAGCTTTTTCGAAAATTTTAGAAAATATAGGTATCCATGTCACTGGTCTGTAATTGTCCATTTGAGTGTTATCCCCTTTTTTAAATATTGGTTTCACTACTGATATCTTTAATAAATCGGGAAATATTCCTTGTTCTAGAGAGAGGTTAACAACATGTAGAAGTGGCTCTAGAATTATATTGACTGACAGTTTTATGATGTCAGTGCGAATATTATCATATTCACTCGCTTTGGAATCATTTAAAGACATCACTATTTTTTTAAGGTCATTACCATCCAGTGGGTACAAAAATATTGAATTACTAATTGATTCAATATGATCCATTTGTTTTAATCTTGAATCTTCTTTATTATCAAGGCTGTTATTGGGAACCGTGTTTATGAAATAATTATTGAATTGATTTGCAATAGAATCGGGACTTACACAGTCACTGTTGCCCGTAGTAATTTTTGAAATTCAGGAGCGAAATCTGTGCCGGTATGCTTTTTTATTACATTCCACGCTGCCTTGCACTTATTTTGGGCTTTATTTATGTATTTGGTATTATTATTTTTCTTTTGCTTTTGTACTTGTTTTTATGAGATTCATTATTTTTATATTTTAATTTATAGTGTAATTTACTTTTATTCTTACAGTTTATTTTTATACCGGTCAACTGCCCTAACTTCGCCTGGCATCCTATGTTTGCCTATAATGAAAAAGATGTATTAACTTGTTCATTTTACTTGTATGGCAATCGAAACTTAAAGCTAGCTCTCTATGAAAACTCAAAGTTTCGAGGTACCTTTAGAAAGCCAGTTTAATTTATTTAATGTTTTATTTGTAACTTTTACACGAATGGTAGGAAAACATAAGTTATAAAATAGCAGAAATGTATCGATAAATTTATGGAATGCTTCGTTTGTTGAGTTTTCCTCAAATACGTCACTAAAAGACAGACATAAAATTGAGTTTAAAAATGTTTCCTTATTGTCATTGCTATAGTCTCGTTAAAATTGATACCACCATTTTAAAACTGGTTGATGTATTTTTGTAACAGACCAAGAATATGATTGGGCTGTGTGATCTGATAAACCTAAATTATGTATTTTTGCACACCCTTTTTCTATGCTGGTGATGATGTGATCAATGCAAGTTTGTGTCTTTTCTGTTACTCTAGTAGGTGTCAAGATAGCATGTTTTAAGTTGTAACTATTTAACAATTAATTATATTCCCTATTTTCCTTGGACTGTTTTAAAATATCGATATTTGTATCCCCACATATAATAATTTTCTTTCTTGTATTACGACACAACGTCCTCAATAGAGTCTCGACTTTATTAAGAAAGATCGTTACATTAGACGAAGGGATTCTATATACACATATTAATAATATACCGTATTTAGTTAGTTCTAAACCACAACATTCAAATACACATGTTTCGGTTATTTTTTTATTTCCTGTATTATTTTAAATTCAATTTCGTTTTTTATGAGAATAACAACGCCACCTCTTTTTGAAGTTTTTCTTGAACAGAACAGAGCTGCAGTCGTAAAGGCGAAAGTTTTTTTCAATACCTTCAAGCAAGAATGTTTCAGTAAGACACAGTACATCTACACTAATCTCGTTATTTAACAAATCTAATATGGCAAACGAAATTTCGTCACGTTTGTATATGGCTCCGGCTATATTTTGATGAAGAATTGTTAAGAGCGTTTATTCTGAAGGTGGGCAACGTCGCAAATAGATGTCAAATATTTCACTGTTTTGATTAATTTAGCAATATTACTGTGTGGAAATAAAAAATGTGGCTAACTAGCGAACTAGAATATTGATTGCATCCGATCGAACCACTGAGAAAAGCACTTTGCACACTCGTCCTTAGGGGTCTCTTCGACGGCATTTTGAAACGCGGCCACTGCTTCCTCGGCGTCTATAAAACGTTTTCCTTGAAGTTTTTCTTTTATTTTCGGATATAAATAAAAATCGCAAGGTGCGATCGGTCGCGAGGTCGGGGCCATAGGTGACCCAGTAATTCCACGTCTGACGTCGCCAAGTAGTCGATTGTTTGTTTGGCGGTGTGCGACGAGGCGTTGTCGTGGTGAAGGAGGATCCTACTGCGAAGTCGTTTCTCCCGAACTTTTTCCAAGACAAGTGGCAAACAATTGTTAGTGTACCACTCTGCAGTAACTGTTTTTCGATCCCCTAAAACAACCTGTCCTTCCGAAGAACGAGGCCACCATTTATTTTCCCACGCTTCGACCTCTCTTCACTTAGTTGGCAACTCCTCGGAAGGAACAGACAGCAGACTGTCTCTTAGTTTCAGGATCATAACAATAAATCCAGCTTTCGTCACTCATAAGTATGTCGAACACAGCATTTGAGTCACCTCCGTTAAATCTTTGAACCATTTCACGGCACCAATTAACACGACGGAGTTTTTGGGCCTCTGTCAAATTATGAGGTATCCACCGAAACAAAGCTTCCTGACCGCTAAATGTTCATGGAGGATTTTGTGCACTTGACTCATAGCGATGCCTAAGCTTGTCAAAATCTGCTGATAAGTCAGTCTCTATCATACGCCGCACAACACTGATGTTATCTTCAGTCGTCGCCGTAGAAGGCCGTCCCTCACGCAGATCATCGGTGAGATTAGTGCGACCACGTTTAAACTCATTAAACCAGTTGTAAACAGTAGCACGAGATGAGGCTTCATCGTGAAAGGCCAATCGAAGTCTATCATTTTTCTCGTGTTAAATTCATGCTGACGTGACACAGACAATTTTCAATTTGCCGCCAAATCGTAAACAAATGACAAATGAATAAAATACATACACAATAATATTGGCAAAGAGTTCCATTTTCAAAATTTGAACAATTTTTTTTATTATATCGTTTACAAGTGGCCAGTTCTAAAAACTTTCAGTGTCGCCCTCGTACAATGTTAAGGGTGCGAAACGCCCGCGTCAGGGGCTCCTCATTTACCAGATTAGTGTGGCTTAGAGGTAACGCCAGCAGCTGAGGCCGCCGTCGCCGCCGCTGTCGGGCACACTCAAACACACCAACTCTAAATGTTGGCGTCATGCTTCTAATTAATCTAAATAAATATGAGACAAGTGCGAACTCACGCCTAACTCTCAGCTCATTGTATCCAAAAATGCCTAATATAAACAAGGTTGGATACATAAGTGGGTATAATACGAGGGCTGCACTAAAAGTATCGGGAATGGAATATTTCCACTGTTCCTGTCATATTAAAATCTTTTTAATTGAAAACTCATTGGTTTAAAAAATCGAATACCATTTATTTATTTAAAAAAAGATTCTCGGTCTTGTCACAAGGTTTTGTCAAACTTGTTTAGTCGTTGAGAAAATGGAATTGACTCGAGAAAATTCAAGAGCGATGATTTATTATGACTTTCGAAGTGGTTTAACACAAAAACAGTGTGTTGACCGGATGATTTCTGCATTTGGTGATGAAGCCCCATCCAAAACAACAATTTATCGCTGGTTTGCTGAATTTCAACGTGGACGTGTCAAGCTCAGTGATGATCCCCGTCAAGGTCGTCCAAAAACTGCAGTCACCCAAGAAAACGTTGATGCTGTGCGTAAGCTGATTGAGGAAGATCGACATGTGACATACCGCGAAATTCAGGCAACTTTAGACATTGGCATGAGTCAAATACAAATAATCTTGCATGAACAATTAGGTGTAAAAAAGTTGTTTTCCCGATGGATACCGCATTCGCTCTGTGAAGAGCAAAAAGCAGCTCGCGTTACTTGGTGCTTCAGAACTCTCGAAAGATTCCACGCAGGATCCTCAAATGCTGTATACAACATCGTATCAGGTGACGAATCCTGGATATACGCGTACGAACCCGAAACAAAAAACCAGTCACGAGTTTGGGTGTTCGAAAATGAGTTAAAGCCAACAAAAATTGTTCGTTCACGGAGTGTTGCAAAAAAAATGGTGGCCACGTTTGTCTCCAAAACCGGCCATGTTACGACTATTCCTCTTGAGGGACAAAGAACGGTTAATGCAGAATGGTATACTAGCATTTGTTTGCCACAGGTCGTTTCTGAACTCCGTAAAGAGAACTGCAACCGCCGCATCATCCTCCATCACGACAATGCGAGTTCTCACACCGCGCACAGAACAAAAGAGTTTTTAGAGCAAGAAAACATAGAATTATTAGACCATCCGCCGTACAGCCCCGACCTAAGCCCTAATGATTTCTATACTTTCCCTAAAATAAAGAATAAATTGCGTGGACAGAGATTTTCATCACCTGAAGAAGCTGTGGACGCCTACAAAACGGCCATTTTGGAGACCCCAACTTCCGAATGGAATGGTTGCTTCAATGATTGGTTCCATCGTATGGAAAAATGTGTCAAATTTCGCGGAGAATACTTCGGAAAGCAATAAATACATTTTTAAATAGTAATGTTGTGTCACTTCCTTGATTCCCGAAATTTTCAGTGCCGCCCTCGTACGAGGGCGGAGTGATAAGTCTGGTAAAAATGAAACAAGGAGACAACTTTATTTAAAAATTATGATTTATAATAATTTTCTCAATGCACTTCATCCAGCGTTTCTCAAACTTTTCGATGCCTTCCGTAAAGTAAGACTTAGGCAACCCTTCGAAATAGGCATTGGTTTCGAGCATGATCTACTCGTTGGAGCTAAATCTTTTTCCACCGAGCCATTTTTTTTAATTCGGATACAGAAAATAGTCGCAAGGGGCCAAATCTGGCGAATATGGTGGGTGAGATAGCAAGTCATATGGCAACTCATGTAATTTGGCCATGGCAATCGGGCAGGTGTGCACTCGTGCGTTGTCTTGGTGGAAGAGGATTTTCTTCTTAACAAATACTGTAGTTTTTCAGGTAAAATTTGGTAAAATTGGTCCAATAAATTGGCATAATATTCGCCATTGATCGTTTTACCCTTCTCTAGGTAGTCAATATGGATTACCCCACGAGCGTCCCAGAAAACTGTAGCCATCACCTTATTGGCCTTTAAAACTGCTTTGGCCTTCTTCGGAGCTGGTTCGCCCCTAGCAATCCATTGTTTCGATTGTTCCTTGGTTTCTGGTGTATGGTGGTGGACCCACGTTTCGTCTACCGTTACATAACGACGCAAAAAATCAGGTTTATTCCGTTGTAACAACGCCAAACCTGTCTTCGAAGTGGTAACTCGCATGCGTTTTTGATCAATAGTCAGTAAACGCGGCACCAATCGCGCGGAGAGCTTTTTCATATATGTTGGTGTAAGATATTGCGCACACGTTCGTCTGAGATGCCTACTATCTCGACTATCTCGCTCACTTTTACTCTTCGGTCGTTCAACACTATGTCATGGATTTCAGCGATCATCTCTGGAGTAGTGAGCCTCTACTGGGCGTCTTGGCCGTTCAGCATCACTTGTGCTTGTACGACCACACCGAAAATCCGTAAACCATTTATGAATCATTTTAATCGACGGAGCAGAGTCCCCATAATATTTATCAAGCCTTTGTTTCGTGTCCGTAATAGTTTTTTTGCGCTAAAAATAATGTTTAATCAACACTCGAAATTCACTTTTCTCCATCTTTGCGAAAATGCGTTCAATTGTTTTTATTTAATGGCTCTCAAAAAAAAACTAACCGGCGGTACTGGCTGAAAATTTAAATATAGTCCCTCAAAAGAGTTGTGAACAAGGAGGTTACATGCAATTTGCGATAATTTTATTCCAAAATAGATTTTTACCAGACTTATCAATCCACCCTCATATGTTGGCGTTTTTTTTGAAGTTGATTTAAAACAGCGCAACATCAAAATCATAATAAAATTAGTTACCTACCGGAAACTATTCCGCAAAAATATTGCTAAATATAGCACGTATTAAGGAAAATGGTCATGAAATTAAACACAACCAGCGCAGCGGTTTAGTATCCGGCCCGTATAAGTATGGGCCGGTAACTCGGTACAAGTTGCGAGTAGCTCTTAGCTCTAGTTGCGTCAACACGTTCGAACCCGAGCGAGGTTCGTCTAAGATCTCACGATGACATTACATTACACCTACGTTGTTAACACAGTCATGATCTCCACGGTTCCACCTAGCAACCAATAAGCTAATGATAGTCGTGTTTTTAGGGTACACACGGCTACTTATCAAGCTATACATATTCAGTTTAAGTTGAGCGTGTGAATACCATTTTTGGATTCAGGGAACCGTTTGCGAAATATTAAGCTTTGAAGTGCAAATTTTTGTTAGAGTCAAGAGTCCTCCCCTGCCAGCTAAATGGTTGGTTTTGACATGTGAACAGAATCACGGCAGTAGTATAGGTATGTAACGAAATTAATAGGAACACTATCGCAGCAAAGTAGGCTCTACAAGTTAACGAGATTATTCGTTAACTTTTTTGAGCGTGGGAAATCATCAAATGACTTCTCCCGCTCTGGGCAGAGCGAGAGGGCGTGTCAGACTTTTACTGACCTAAACCCACCCGTGTTCCTTCCGTTGCCTGTGTGCCGGGGCCGCGATATCCCTTTCGGACTAACCCGCAACCCCAGCAGGCGTTGGTCCTTACGGACCCCGTTAGTTAGTGCTGACATCCCTTTGAGGCGCGCGTGGAACACAACGCGCCGTTGACCCGGGCCTGGTCCTTATCGGACGGCGAGCTGCCCATTGCTCACCGTCCGCAAGCCCGCGCCTTCGTTGGCCGGAAGTCAGCAAGCGACTCCCGACGCCCGGGGCGTCTCCTGCGGCGACTTGGGGCGCGAGGGCGCGAATATTGCCTCTCCCTCACGCGCTCCGCCTCCTCCTTCGCGAGCATTACTGCTTCGCAGAAGAAAGTGACGGCCTTCCATGCACTCTCGCTCCGGGCCATGGCCTGAACCAGGGCCGGACGCGAGAGATCGTCGCCGCCAATCGTCTCCGTGAGGACGCGGTGGTGCTCTGCCTAAGCAGGGCAGACCTCCACTGTATGCCCCACCTTGTCCTCCGGGCGATCCACACAGTGGTGACACCCGGGCGTTTCCTCCCGCCTTATACGGAACAGGAACCTCCCGAAACAGCCGTGTCCGGGTAGGACCTGCGTCAGGCGGAAGGTGAGGACGCCGTGGCGTCTCTCTAGCCACTCCTCAAAGAGGGGACTTATCGCCACAATTGTGGCGTGCCCAGCGCTGGGTTACGACAATCGTACTCTCCATGCCGCCATGAGATCCCGCCGGAGCTCTGTCCGCTGAGCCGTGATTTCTTGC
The DNA here is from genome assembly GCA_916701695.1 of Agrochola macilenta. Lineage (NCBI taxonomy): Eukaryota > Metazoa > Arthropoda > Insecta > Lepidoptera > Noctuidae > Agrochola > Agrochola macilenta. Next base: position 23,316,925 of record OU753561.1, on the reverse strand, counting down.
GGCAGCGGAATTACGCCCCGGCGTTTCGCCTCCTCGCGACACTCCCAGATGTGCGCGAGGACTTTTGCCTCCAAAGAGGCTCGCCGCCTCACGGGAGACTGTGCGGTATCCTCGGACCAGCCTAATGGCCATGACCCTTTGGGATGCGTTCAACCGCTGGGCCGGTCGCAGCCTCAATGAACGCGCCCACATGGCTATTGGACCCCTAGAATTCCTTAACTTCGTAGCTCAAGTTGTTACTTGTTTAGGTCATTAACCCCGAACTGAGAAACAATTGCCAACAGTCATTTTAGTAGCAAAGGTTCTCCCCGAAAAGCTCTTTCCATCTTATGGCTATTGGGTCAAGAAAATTCCTTAACATCGGTGCCCAAGTAGTCACATTTACGTAGGTCATTCACTCCAAACGGACTAACAATTGGCAAAACTCATGTTAATAGGTGTAATGTAATGAAAGATAAGTCTGGATGACAACTGCTTTAATGTCATTATCGAACATAGACAATCCACAACACCTTCCCCGTATATAAGATAAATAATAATAAAAAACAAACTTAACATTCATTAATTTCACATAACCAGAATAAAATAATAATTAGTTCTACATTATAAAAATACGTTAAATTTTTTTTAAATCTTACTACGGGCACAGATAATATAATACTACGTACAGATACCCATACAAAGAAATGACACCTCCCTAAGTCTGGCTATTGAGTTGGCTATTTTTCTTCCTCCATTTTTTCAACAGATGGCAGCATCAGCGACTCACTAATTGCCAGAGACTGTAGTTTTACAACGCCATCTAGGAGTCGATTTAGATACTTATGGCGTCGTTTTATTATGGTAGATTAAATCGCACATGGCACGGTCCGTTCAAGGACAAGTAACAAGAATACAACTAATATATCTCGAGTTGGCGGAATAGTTTAATTTCTGTGTGAGTGAGCTAATTTTCACGCTGCTGCGAATGCTTCTTCATGGGTTTTCAGTATTTCAATGCTTAAATCTAGATTTTCTTCTCCTCGTTATTAAATTTACTACCTATTGCTAAAACCCTAAAACTGAAAACACGCCTTCTTCGTCCGAACTTATTAATATAGTAAATGTTTTTAAAAACATCAAATAAAAACCGGCCAAGTGCGTGTCGGACCCCGCACAATGAAGGGTTCCGTAGTTGAGATGAATTGATCCCAAGAACAAACATAACTAACTAAACTATCACTGAAATTCCTTACCTTTGGCTATGAGATTGGAGCTATTCTACAAAAAAAAAAGCTCAACATTTAAACATAATTTTGACACAATTAAAATCGAATTTGACAATCGCGACTGCACGTGCTACTTGTTTGCCCTACCCCAAGATTTTTTTTAGAGCCAAGCGTGCAAGTTGGACTGCCTCGACGTGTTTTGTGTGAATTTTTCACTTTTTGTATGGAAAATATGAAAAAATATTACCTACATGTTGAGTATTAGGGCTTTATGAGTTCCTGAAAGGGGTCGAAATTTTCATTATTTTTGCGATAGGACGCACCATTTTCGAGATATAAGCAAAAGAAAAAATTAATACAGTACTGTTTTTGCACGTGAAGTCGAGATGCGGTTGTGAATTTTAGTTCTTATTTTAACCCACACCTTTTTAATCGCGATTAAAAATTGTCAGGTTTAGTCTGGTTTGGTTTTTTTACAATCAAAATTTTAGGTGTAAAACGTCAAATTCAGAATAGCAAAATTGCCATTTTCACTAAATTAAAAACTCAGTACTATCTTAGTGCTGTCAAACTAAAATATAGTTAAGTTGTGTCACGTAGGTCTATTTCAGAATGGGAAATCGTCGTTTGACAGGAATAATTAACATTTTAGTCTAGTTTAGAGACATTTGTTACAAGAGAATCGGCACCATTGACCGACAGAATAGATATCTACTTAAAAAAAAAAATTGCAATCCTTTTTAGGGTTCCGTACCTCAAAAGGAAAAAACGGAATCCTTATAGGATCACTCGTGTGTCTGTCTGTCTGTCCGTCTGTCACAGCCAATTTGCTCCGAAGCTAATGGACCGATTTAGTTGAAATTTGGTACCCATATGTATTTATGTGACCCAAACACGGACGTATAACGTAACTAAATGAATTTTGGGGGCAAATAAGAAAATAAAAATAAAAAGTTTTGCAAACTGAACCGTGAAATATACATATGAAATGAAAGGACTTGTTGCGAGGATCACATTTTTTTTAAATAATTTTGTACTAAATTGTTTTAAAGATATTTTTAGAAAATTTATGAAAACTGACCATTCGTCCCCCTTATCTCCACACTATTGAGCCAAAATTTTTGAAAAGAATGCAGAGAATGGTTCATTACTCATAGATTACAGGAAAACCTATAAGAAGTCGATGGTCTTAAAATAACATAGTAAATCTCTCAATATTGTTTGTTCTTGGGATTAATGCATTTTAACTACGGAATTCCTATCTTGTACTTTTCAAAAAATTATTTAATGCAGCAGAAACGAAAAAAACATGAAACCTGAAAACATTGTAGCTTGCAAAAAATCAAATAAATGAATCTATTTTTTTTATAGATTCGTGTCAGCCATAGGAGGAACCCTATTGAAAATGGCTCTTTTATTCAATTATTTATTTTATTGTAATACTTTTTTTTTTAAAGTAGTTTAATTATAATTAATAAAAAACTAACTAATATTTTATCTACACTCATGAACAAATTTAGAGGAACGCAAAAAAAAATGTGAATAAGACTAAATAACATGGATATTTGTGACAATTTAGTTTATTAATTTGGATTTTGCTTATTATTCGTTAATTTAAAATTGCAAACGTCAAAAACAAACGATCAAATGTCAAAAATTAACAATTCAAGGAAAAAGGAACAATTTTACAGAATAGTTTTTTTTTGTACTTAACAATTTATTTTATTTAATACTTAGGAAAGGCTATAACGTGGGCTATTATCAGTATTTAGTGTTGCCCCCTCTAGCTCTTCGAACTGCTTCCAGTCTGCTTGGCATACTCCTAATCAAGTTATCGATAAAATCTTGAGAGATTGCGTTCCATTCTTCCCGTAATGCGTTTTTAAGATCTCTCAAATTAGTGGGGGCAGGATTTCTTTTCTTAATTTGTCTTCCAAGCTTATCCCATACATGCTCTATTGGGTTTAAGTCAGTTGCTGGCCTCCCTATAACATTGATTTCAACATCTCGAAGGTATTCGACAACTACAGTTGCAGTATGGGGGCGTGCATTATCATGCATAAAAACAAATCTATCTCTATAAAAGGGGCAAATGGCACTGCAATTTCTTCCAAAATCTCAGTAACAAATCGCGCCACTGTTAGTGACCCATTCTGAATGACCTGGAGTTCCGTACGTGCCCCCATACAAATACCTCCCCATACCATAACTGACCTTCCGCCATATGCCTCTTTTCCAATGATATTGCACTGAGCGTACCTCTCTCCTGGGCGTCTCCACACTTTAATCCTTCCATCATCTGGCTTCAGGCAAAATCTGGACTCGTCTGTGAATAGAACTTGAATCCAAGCTTCATCATTCCAATTTTCGTGAATGCGAGCAAAATTAACTCGAGCTACTCGATGGGATGTGGCAAGAAGGGGGCCTCTGGCAGGCAAGTGTGAATTTATTCCGGCCTATTTCAGTCTTCTCACAGTTTTTGTGCTAACTGTAACCCCTCGAACTTCTTGGAAATCATAAAAAATCATAAATCATAAATCATTTATTACTTTGCAAACATGGGTAATTATTACATTGATGTTTTATTACGAAAGTCCTCCATGTTCTACCGTCACATGGGCATGCAAATCATATTTAATACAAATTTAAAGACATTATAATTTTAAATAACAATTAGGAAATTATAACAATACATTTAATGTCCAATCTTTCGAATTACATTTAATGTCAAATTTATACAAAAAAAATGTCAACAAGGTTGCAGCAATCAATAATAAAAAATAAAAAATAAATGTCAAATGGATTATTAGCATGTCAATCAGTCAGTGATTCATCATTAAGGAAGCCGTCAATTGTGTAATAACTTTTTTCAATTAATATTTCATTTAGTGCCCTTTTGAATTTGAAAATAGTCATATTTTTAATAGCATTAGGTACTTTATTATAAATGCGGGGGGCAATACCAAAAAAACTTTTTTACATTAGTGCGGTTTTACATTTTACTTGACACAATTGATTGACGTATTGAGTTCGTATTGGATTCTTTCTGACAGCCGACAATTTTTGAAAGAGATGTGGTTTTTTTTTTTTTTTGGAGCTTCGTTCTTACCTCAGAAGAAAATAAAGTCCAGTTTCTAAGCACGCTAGTAACAATGTACCGGTCATCTCTGGCCACAGTTTTCCGTTTCCGTCCCTGTCCTGCGATTCATGTATACTGTCCGGTCACAGATATGCGTAATGTTTGGGCCAGATGTTTTTAGGTGTGCCCCTGTTTCAATTAAAGTAACAGCCCTAGCAACTTGAGTGGCGTTTAGATCTTACATTCTCAGTTTATTTGAAGTAACAATTCACACTTAACACGATAAACAAGGCAGTCAAGGCATTTTTTTTAACAAAATTTAAATTTAAACTCAATTTCAAAAGTTGGCAAATGTTTTCGCAGTAAGAAAGAATGCAATATTACGCAATAATTACATAAAAACAAATGAAATTTGAAAAAGAACATTCCAAAACTTGCTTTTTTTTAAAGCAAAAGTAATGTTTGTGGCCAGTACGCACGTTAATTACGACAGGAGAAATTAAAGTCTTTTTTTGCGTTCCTCTAAATTTGTCCATGAGTGTATATCTATATATTTTTCCGACCCTCTTCCGTTGGCTAGCAATGAACAAAGCAAAACCTAAATAGTCTTTGACAGTGCGTAAAGATTGCGAGGTGAAAAATTTTACCAAAATTTTACCAATTTTTATGAGGCGTGCACTTTTAAATTTTCCAAATATTTAAAAAAAATCCCTTACAGTATCCCTTAGTATATTAAGTATATCATACGTAGTGGAGGACAATTAGCCATAAACAAAGCTATAAATTGTTATTGTTATAATAATTCATAATTGTCTCGAAAAAAATAATTTATACTCTACGCAGACGAAGTAAAATAAAATAGTAACGAAGTCAAACCTTACATTGGTTACATTTATCACAAGGGTTTTAAAAGGTGATTATACAACCATGTACAATCACCAATATCTTACTAAGTGCACACGTTTACGAAACCGGCCTCACGTCACTGTTGACAGCGCTATGTCTTGGTTTTTTATTTGGTCTGAGGCTGCTACTGAGAAATTTGTAATGGAAGAAAAACCCAATAACACTTTACCCGACCTGGGAATCGAAGCCACGACCTCATGCGCATCAGTAGCGGTATGGAAAAATATTTATATGAATACATGAACACTGCAATGTCTCCTTCCTCCCACAGTGTGGAGCGGTCGTCGGACCAGGTGGTGCGGCCGGTGAACCTGGACGCGCTGGACAAGTGGGTGGGGCAAATCCCGGCCGACGTGCGGGCCGACATGGCGGAGCTAGCGCCTATGCTGTCGGTGCTGGGCTACGACCCCTGGGCCAACCCGCCGCGGTACGACGCCACGGCCGACGCCGTCACGGAGCGCCGTCCGCCTTAGCCGCCCTAGCCGCCGCACACGCTCCACACACGCAATAAATGATAACACCAACACATAGTATTTTATTCAGAGCTTGCCGAGCACACTCCCGCTCGTCGCCGCTCGCGACGAGTCCTTGGTGCGGGAATATTAGTGTCGTGAACAGTTATTTATGGACTTTATATTGTAAAAAGAAAAAAAATATATAATGCATTTGCCTAAAAAAAAATATAGTAACTTTTTTGGATACCTATACCAATATTTTTTTTGTAGCTCAGGTAATGCGTCCAACTAACTATCACCCTAATTGCGTAACACACGATCAATCATAATCTGAATAATTTTTGAAGGATATTGGTAAGTACGGTAATCCAGTGCTGCATAATTATTATGTTTCAAACAAATTGTCTGCTCAACAACGTAAATAACGCAATTAATGTTGTAAGCGCGTGGGTTTCACAACTTAAATAGTTGCACTAGTTAATTTATTAGTTTAAAAGCTTTTATTTAACTTGTTAAGACTATAGTAACATTGGTGGATGCGCGGTAGGGAGCGCATGGGTGCGTGTGTAATCCTTGGCGGTAGCAGAGCAAAGAGGGCGCGAGCGCGGCTCGCTCGACGCAGACGCTTTGTGGGGCGTGAGGGAAGGCGCGGGGCGCCCCATAGTGATGGGAAGTGCGCCGCAGGCGAAACTCTGGTCGCGTAGTGTTGGCGCGAACATACTCCGGGGCCGGTGAAGTCCAGCAGTGGAGCGTGGACGAGAGACGTTGGCGACGAGGGCTTGAAGTTGCGCCCTTGGCGCTGATGCAGAACTACAGCGACGTGAGCCCACGATGCATGAAGTGAGTGGCAGTGCGGCGGTGTATGCGGCAGTGCAGTGATGTGGACACCGAGTCCGGCCACTCGGTGTCCTTGATGTGTGGTGATGGCGTGCACGTGAAGCAATATTGAGATGTTTTCCTTTTCTTTAAATATTTTCTCTATTTTCTTTAAATGTTGTCTTCATTGATTGCTTATGAACATCTGGATCAGTCTAGTAAAGGGCAGAGGCGAGTGAGGGACCGCTTGATAGTGCCTCTGGTAGTCGAGATATCGGCGACGCGGGATATGCCGTCCTCTCCAGGATACAGTTTGGCATTGCGCCCCAGGCGCCAGCATAGTGGCGGCGTATTATCCTCCTGAATTAGGACTAGATCACCAGTAGTCAACTTGGCCTTGTTCTCACGTCATTTCGCTCTTGTTTGGAGCTCAGAGATGTACTCCCGTTGCCACCGTGTCCAAAATTGCTGTCGCATTTTTTCGATGGCTTCATATCTTGTGCGGCAGCGTGCGCTGTCATCGATGATTGGCGATGGTGGTGCGGTCAGCGGCCGGCCGATCAGGAAGTTTCCTGGGGAGAGAGGAAGGAAATCTGTAGAACAAGAAGAAAGTGGGGACAGGGGTCGGCTATCCATTATAGCCTCAACCTGCGCAAATAGCGTGGACAACTCTTCGAAAGTCAACCACAAATGGTGTTATTTGCTGACGATACTTCCTTAATTTTTAAGGTAGATAGACGTGCCACAAATTTTGACGACGTAAATAACGCCCTAATGCAGCTCCAAAGTTGGTTCACTGCTAATAATTTAGTATTAAATGGAAAAAAAACGAAGTGCATAAAATTTTCTTTACCAAATGTCAAAAGTACTGATTGTGAGATAGTATTGAATCAAGAGATACTAGAATTCGTCGATAAAACTGTTTTCCTGGGGATCACGCTCGACTCAAGGTTACAATGGGGTCCTCATTTAACATCTCTTGTGGGACGGCTAAGTTCAGCAGCATATGCTGTCAGAAAAATCCGTCAATTTACTGATGTAGATACCGCGAGGCTGGTCTATTTAAGTTACTTTCATAGTATCATGTCTTACGGTATTTTACTATGGGGACGGGCTGCAGACATCGAGTCTATTTTTGTTCTGCAGAAAAGAGCGATTAGAGCCATATATTATCTGCGCAGGCGTGACTCTCTAAGGGAACTGTTTAAGGATATTAACATCATGACGGTACCTTGTCAATATATCTATGAAAACATCATGCACGTAAGAAAAAATGTACATCTTTTTAGTAAAAGAGGTGATAGACATAATTATAGTACAAGAAATAGGGACTTATTAGTTCAACCAGGTTTCAGACTGGCTAAAGTGGACTCATCTTTCATGGGATACTGTTTAAAATGTTATAACAAAATTCCTCCCCACATACTTCAACTGAATGAGACGAAATTCAAATCTTGTATAAAACGCACACTATGCAGGCAGGCATATTATAAGTTGGGGGATTACATTGCTGATAAAAATGCTTGGCTCAATGCTGGTCCTGCTCCACAACCACAACTATTTGATTAACATTTGAAAACACTGTTGGAGCTGCTGAAGAGTTTAAGACTATTTTTGCATTGTATAAAATCAATTTCCTTTGTATTATATAATTTCAGAGCACAGGTGTGAGTACTATGTACTAAAGAGCTAACATTTACCGGGTAATACGTATTTTATTGACTTGAATGTGCCCTGGCGGCTGTGAGTATGTCATGCTCACTCAGATGTCTCGCTGATGGTGGCGCGTGTGTTGGATCATTTAGCTCCCTTCAAAATGGTTGAGCTGAATGCTGCTAATCCATGCGTCATGTTCGTGAACGGGCGCCGTCAGTTGGGACAGGTCAACTCTTAGCTGCCTTGGCTGATTAAAATTTTTGAATTGTTCTTTGTTTTATATTTTTATTACGGACGCTTCTAACGTGCACGTCTTTCTACATTGTTCTCACATGTTTAATTTCAACATGAATGATGTAACAAATACTTTGTTACAATTTATTTAAAAGAGTGTCCGTGGAGTTTCTTGCCCGTTCTTCTCCATAGGTACCTACCTACTACGCTTTGGAATGGGCAACTAGCTTCATATTTCTGACTGACCGATTCCTTGACAATTCAAAAGTGCCTGTAAATGGTTTAATTGAAATAAATGCTTTGAGTTGAGTTGAGTTGAGTTGAAAGTCAGAATAGTGTTGCCCATTACACGTTTGATTATATGCTTAGCCGATTTAATGCCAGCCTCCGACAGACCAGAAAAGTGAGGAGCGTAAGGTGGATGGAAATTGAAGTTAATTTGCATGTTTGCTGCAAGACCACTAATTCCTTTCGCGTTTGATTTTAGAAATTGACCTACTTCCTTGGACGCTGAAATGAAATTACGCCCGTTGTCTGAAAATATCTCTAAGGGTTTTCCTCTACGTGAAATGAAGTAAATGCAAACATGAAATAAATGAGCTGATATTTTACCCTTAAGTATGGATGCACCTTTTATTAGTTTGTTGTACGCTTCAGGGAATTATTGTTTTTGAGCCTGTTTGGCTAATAATGTTATTGAAGTGTTCATCTCTTGAACTGATAAAGGACCTCTTATAATGTTATTATCTTTCAGATATTGAATGGACCTTAGTACATATGCAAATATTCTCTTGATTCTGTTGAGAGTGGAGAACTCTTCAAATCGTATAACTGGTGACTTGCTTGCGGTAGTCACGAGTAGGACCTTCATCTCTGGTAAGTTGCTTTTACTTGGTTTATCTTGTGATGGCCAATGATTTTTATTCATGCTGAGGAAGGACGGGCCTGACCACCAATCTTGTAGAATTCGCAGCTTCTCTGCAGGGACGCCGCGGGAGATGTAGTCAGCCGGGTTGGCAGCAGTGGGCACGTGACGCCATGAAGAAAGGTTTGTATTCTCGCAGGTTTCTACGACCTTGTTAGCAACAAAACTCTTCAGTTTGTTGGGTGTGCTGTTGAGCCATGCAAGTACGACACTGGAGTTACACCAGTGTGTGCATGTGGAAATAGGGTACCGTAGGGAGTCCAAAACAGGCTTTGTGAGATTTGCGGCAAGTAGAGCCCCAAGTAGCTCCAACTTTGGTATGGTAAGAGGCGGTTTAGTAGGCGCCACTATTGATTTGGCACAGAGTAAATGGAATGCTACGTTACCTTCGTTATCAGTTGATCGTAGGTATATGCATGCGCCATAAGCATGCATGGATGCATCACAGAAGGAGTGTAATTGAATTTCTTGTGGATTCTCACAAAAACTCTTCTTGGTATTGCCATTTCGTTAAGCGACGGAAGGCTAGAAGTCATTTTCTGCCATTCCTTTCGTAGATCATCTGGGACTGGCTCATCCCAGTCCAATCTGGCGAGGATTAGACTGGTATGAGCCAGCCACAGCTGTTGCATAAGCATCTTTGGCTGGACAGTGGACGGTGAAAGCAATCCGAGAGGATCAAAAGTGCTGAAAGACGATGATAGTATTGCTCTTTTCGTAGTCTTCTCTGTAGATTCGGGGCTTGGAGCTTCAATGGTGAATTGAAGAGAGTCGGATAGCGGGCTCCAGCCCAAGCCGAGGGCACTGGATGCGTCACTCAAGCTTAACTTGCTCTGCAGGTCGACACTGGAGATGGCTTTAACCAATGGGCCACTCCAGGAATTTATAAAAGTAGAGCGAGACTATACGACTTATATGGTTTGAAAAAATACAGGTTTGATACTCCTTTCCTAGAGTATGTCAAAAATTATTTAAAAAGGTTAGTGTTTTTGCTAAATCTAAATTTTTAAGCGATACAATAAAAAAATCCAATAATAAAGTAAAAACCACTTGGAAAATTATTAACAATGAAACGGGTAAATCAGTTAAACAAGATAAAGAACTTGAGATTATGGTCGACAATAAATTAGTTAATAAAGCAGCTGACGTAGCTGAGGCGTTTAATGAGTTTTTTGCCAACATACATGTAACTACGACTCGCTCCTTAAATTCATCCCCGTCTAAAGCTGAAAACCTTTTGCTTAGTAGTGTGTCTAAAAATAGTCGCTTATTTAGCTTCGAACATGTAACACCTCGTGATGTAGTTAATGTTTTTAACACACTCAAGTCTAAAAACACTGGTGATTACTGGGGCATCTCCATTACTTTAACTTTTAAGTAATATAATATACATCGTAGCCCCCTATCTAGCTGTTACTTTTAATAAATGTGTTGATTAGGGAACTTTTCCTGACCTCATGAAGAATAGTTACTTAGACATTTTAATTTAAATAGCCTCCTTCATAATGAACAATATGGCTTTACAAAAGGCCGTTCGACTACAGATGCGGGTGTTGCTCTGCTGAAACACATATTTAACGCATGGGAGAACTCGCAAAATGCTATTGGGGTTTTCTGTGATCTCTCCAAAGCCTATGATTGCGTGCACCATGACACGCTTTTGCGTAAACTGCGTCATTACGGTGTTCAAAACGAAGCTCTCAACGTTATAAATTCTTATTTACATAATAGTTTTTTTTCTTTCTCATTTCTCCTTTCGCAGGTCTGCTGGAAGAAATTTCTTAAGAAATGAGCAGTACCTTTGTACTCAAATTATAATTATGTCATATCTCTTTGTATTTTACTGTGTGTACATAATTAATTAAAAAAAAAAAAAAAAAAAAAATAGGTCCCAATGTGTAGATGTTAATGGTGTGAAATGTTCCGGGCTACCAATTCAGTTAGGTGTACCTCAAGGCTCAATACTGGGTCCATTCTTGTTCTTAGTGTATATCAATGACTTACCATTCTATTTAAAGGGTATATTTTTTTTTTTTGGAAAATCGTCTTCTTTTACAATGTTTGTAAATATGTGAGAACCATGTATCTATCACATAGGTAATTAATTTATCTGTTGTTGCTCTCTTTTTAAATTTATTTTTACCTATTATGGTATGGTAAATTTTATTTTTTTATTTTTAGATGCATCGTCTTCACATATAATTATATAACTAATGTACCTACATATATACAAAATATTGTAAAACATTTTAAAAGAGTAACGGTGGAGTTTCTTGCCCATTCTTCTCCATACGAAAACTACCTTTTGGAAGGGGCGACTAGAATCAATTCATTTTTTTTGTAATTTTTGACGTTCAAAAGTGCCTTGCAAGGGCCTATTTGAAATAAATGATTTGACTTTGACTTTGACTTTGATCTGTAAAGTTGTACTGTTTGCAGATGATACCTCTCTTATTTTTAAAGTAGACAGGAATACACAAGATTTTGACGATGTAAACAGTTTACTCTCAATGGTTACGGATTGGTTTACGACAAATAACCTAGTTCTCAATACCAAGAAAACGAAATGTGTAAAGTTCGCCCTACCAAACGTTAGAAATTTAGGACCCAACATCGTCTTAGTTAAAGAGGTGCTTGTAAGTAAGTAAGTAAGTATTTATTTGCATGAATAAAGATCTTACATGTTTTGCCAGAATAGGGAATATGCATGAGATTCAAATAAAGTAAAAATAAAAAATAAAAATAAAGATTTTTTTTTTAAACTATATTACTTCAGAATTATGCCTCCATCAATATTTTTTATTATAATTTAATAATGAGCAATAAATTATTTTTTTTAAAGTGCAAAAAATCTGTGGGAAATTCAAATACTTGAAAAGCGACGCTATTGGTCAGAGCGAATGTGACGTAACAATCTATGACAACAATGTAATGTCAATGTGTTTTGTAGGAGTTTTTGCGATTCAGTCAGTTTTATTGTGATTTTAGTACACATTTAGAAGTAATACATTTATTAATACACGAAAGACTCTTTCGAAAATGACTGAAAGCGGTTTTGTGAAAGCCCAATCGGATAGTTTGCCGAAAGCTGATGTGTTCATGATGACCACATTTTTACATCAAATACCGATTTCACGTCAGTTGAAATCAAAGGAGTGAAAGCTTTAAGGTAATTAAGTAAAACATATAATGTTTATTTTATCTTCCACACCTTTTCCGGAATAATTTAGTTTTAAAAAGCATCATAACCTAAAACAAATAAAATAACATAGCTTCGCAACATATCGAAATCTAGATTGTGTTAAGTATAGAATGTTGTCATAATACTAGGATATTGAAAAAAAGTTGGGAGATAGCATGTTTCTTTTCATAATTTTACACCACTTTCTCCGTAATTCCGAACCTCTCAGGACAAAAAAAAATACTTGGTCGGGTGCATTTCATAATGTATTTCTGCACTTAGGCACAATGCAGTATTTGTATGTCGGTTTTTGGCATTGTTCTATAGAGGGAGAAGTTGGTTCCATGATGATGTATTAGTCGAAAATAGAAAACACTATATTTGCAGCAGAGCACAATACTTCTTCAACATAACCTCAACATTTGACATTTGTTTGTTTGTTGTCATAGACTGTGACGTCACCACACCAAGCGCGCCAAAATGGCGTTTAAATAGCCCGGGTCGGATGGTTATTTTTAACTTTTTTTTAAAGTACTTTGAATTTCTTTTTTGGCGTTGAATTTTTTTTAACTATTATTTGGCGATGTAAAGTATCGAATAAAAAAATTAAAAAAAATACTTGCATATTCCCTATTGTACTTAGCATGCATATGTTCACTTAATACTAACATGAGAATGTTTTATCCATAAATTCTTTAAGACTATAGAAATTTTCCGAGTTTAACCAGTCAAACAATTTTTTCGTAAATAATCTGGAGTTTAAGTTTTTTATGCTACTCGGTATGTTATTATATATACTAACACATTTATATAAGCAGCTTTTATTATACTTAGCAAGCCTGGGAAGATCATGTAGAACGAATCTGTAAACTCGGCAGTTTTTCTGGGCATAACAGTAGATGCCAAACTTCAGTGGGGCCCTCATATATCGAGCCTAGCGGGAAGGCTCAGTTCGGCCGCCTACGCCGCACGGTGGATCGAAAATCGGCTGTAGAAGACATAGGATCTCGATGTCTTAAATGTTATTTTTTTTGCTGGAAATGATTTCTGCCGATCATTACTGTTCTATAAAATGTCATATGAAGTAATTGTGTGCACAAATGGAAGAGTTATAATTTTTATAAGAAAAAAATGTATGGAGCTGACATGAAAAATGAGGATATCTCTGGAATCGCTAGGATAGCCATTATATCCTTGCACACTGTTAAAGTACCATGTATAGTACTATTTATTTGTGATTTTTTGACATACTTAATATCGCGATATCACTTTTTTAATCTTTAAAATTAAAAAAAAAAAAAAAAGTTTATGATACATTTTAATGCTTAATTAAATATGGCTATACCAAGTGTAATTTACAAAATTTTTATGCTTAGACCAAAACATTCTAAGAAATCACAAAGTCGTATTACCTACTTTGTGATTTTCATTTGAAATGACATGGTAATTATGAATTACGTAATCTTGTCTAATGCCTTTTTCTTTTTTTTTTTTTTTCTTTTTTTTGGCTGGGAAATCATCAAATGACTCCTCCCGCTCTGGGCAGAGCGAGAGGGAGTGTCAGACTTTTACTGACTAAAACCCACCCGTGTTCCTTCCGTTGCCTATGTGCTGGGGCCGCGATATCCCTTTCAGACAAACCCGCGACCCCAGCAGGCATTGGTCCTTCCGGACCCCGTCAGTTGTTGCTGACATCCCTTTGAGGCGCGCGTGGAACACAACGCGCCGTCGACCCGGGCCTGGTCCTTATCGGACGGCGAGCTGCCCATCCCTCACCGTCCGCAGGCCCGCGCCTACGGTGGCCGGAAGTCAGCTTGTGACTCCCGACGCCCGGGGCGTCTCCTGCGGCGACTAGGGGCGCGAGGGCGTGCAGCTTGAATCTCCCTCGCGCGCTCCGCCTCCTCCTTCGCGAGCATAACTGCTTCGCAGAAGGAGGTGACGGCCTCCCATGCACTCTCGCTCCGGACCATGGCCTGAACCAGGGCCGGACGCGAGAGATCGCCGCCGCCGATCGCCTCCGTGAGGACACGGCGGTGCTCCGCCCAAGCAGGGCAGACCTCCACCGTATGCTCCACCGTGTCCTCCAGGCGATCCACACAATGGTGACACCCGGGCGTTTCCTCCTGCTTGATCCTGAACAGGAACCTCCCGAAACAACCGTGTCCGGTGAGGACCTGCGTCAGGCGGAAGGTGAGGACGCCGTGGCGCCTCTCTAGCCACTCCTCAAAGAGGGGCCTAACCGCCGCAATTGTGGCGTGCCCTGCCTCAAGTCCACATTAGCTAATGATTAATAAAACTTAATACCTATATACCTGTTAAAAGGATACGTACCATAATGAGGGTAATTAGATAAACGTGATCATTAGCCAGTAACAATAAATGGTAAGCTATTGTATGATTAAAAATAAAAGAAAATGATAAAAAAAAGAAATAAGTTAACCTTTTTTTTTTTTTTTTTTTCGCTTAGAAATGCCCCTGTCCTAGTGACAGTATACCCACTAAAACTCAGCGGTGTTCCCGCATCGCCGTGATGGGCGGGTCATGGGAAACCGGCTCAGCCTTTACATCCACAACCCTCCCGGCGCATGCCCGCCTAGCTGGCGGGCCCCGCATGCCCCCCGGGTTGGGGGGCTACGGGAATGGCCGGGAACACCTGGCCATTCCCGTCCGACACTGGTCGAGGTCTGTGCAATACAGGCAAGGGTGCCCCCGCACCCGTTGCCTGCTGGCCTCCACCTGGGAGGAGTCGAAGATGACTATCGTACTGACGTCTTCTTCGACCCCTCCTCCGCCTTCGGAGCGGCGCCGCGTCAGGATCGTCCTCACGCGCGCGCTCCGCCGCCTCCTTCTGGGACATGACGTGTTCGCAGAAGGAGGCGGCTGCCGCCCAGGACCCCTCATCCCTCAGCATGGCGTTAACCAGGCCGGGGAGCGAGAGGTCCGGTCCGATCACCGCGACGAGACTGCGGCGCGGCTCGGACCACGACGGGCACACCTCGAGGGTGTGCTGTGCCACGTCCTCCGCCGCGCCACAGTCGCGGCACGACGGCGTCTCCTCCCGTCCGATTCGGTGCAGGTACGATCCGAAGCAACCGTGTCCGGACAGCACCTGCACGAGACGGAAGGAGAGGAACCCGTGCGGACGCTCGAGCCAGTCTCGCAGGACTGGCCCAATCGCGTCGAGGGTTCGGCGGCCGAAGGCTGCGCTGGCGAGGTCCCCCGTCCAATGGACGACGATGGCGTCCCTCGCCTCCCGCCGGACGGCCTCCCGCTCTTCCGGGGCTGAGCGAACGCCCCTCGCCCTCCGCTCTGCCGTCCATTCATACACTCTGGCGAGCACCCACGCTTCGAGTTCCCAAGGAGGGGTGCTGGCCAGAGCGCATGCTGCCGCATAGCCCACCGTGCGGTAGGCCCGCGCCGCCCGCTGGGCTATGGCCCTTTGAGGTGCCCGCAAGGCCGCGGCGTTCTCTCGTCTGTGGAGGGACTCCTCCCAGATAGGAGCCCCATAGCGGGCCATACTCCTCAAGATGCGTAAAGTTGCCGGCATCGCGCGCTGGGCCCCCCCAAGTTGGGAAGCAGCCACGAGAGAGCGCCCGCGGCCTTCAGCAGGCGCGACGACAGCCCGCTGAAATGAGGGCCGAAGCGCCACCTGCTGTCGAGTACAAGGCCCAGATATTTCATCTGGGCCTTCACCTCAATCCTGACGCCCTCCGTTAAACCACCGTTAAACCAAGGCGGTGGATCCGCCCCGCGACCAAGGATCCGCCCGCCGAGGCCAGGTTGGCCGCCTCTGAAACTCTTCCCCCGGGCGGTGAGGAGAGTGTCATCCGCGTAGCAAACGACACTCGTGCCTCGGAGGAGAGTTCCCCGCAGGAGCCAATCATAGCCGACGTTCCAGAGGAGAGGTCCTAAGACTGACCCCTGTGGAACGCCGGCTTCAACGGCGTACCGCCGGACTCGGCCAGTCTTGTTTACCAGGAGGATCGCCCGATCCTCCAGGTAGCTGGCCAGCAGACTGCGCATGTACCGAGGCACTCCGTGGAATCGGAGCGCCTCGAGGATGGTGCAGTGGGGAACGGAGTTGAAGGCGTTTGCAATGTCGAATGACACAGCCAACAATCCGTCACCCGCATCCATCGCTTCCTTCACCTGCCCCTTAAGGCAGGCCATCGCGTCCACCGTGGACCGCTCAGCCCGAAAACCGAACTGAGCGTCCGACAAGTCCGGCCCGATACGCCGCAGATGGCCCTTTAGGCGGGCAGCGATTATCCCCTCGAACATTTTACCGACCTCATCGAGCAGAACGATGGGCCGGTATGCCGAGGGGGAGTCTGCTGGGCGGCCCTCCTTGCGGAGGAGGCACAGCTGCCCCTCCTTCCACGGTTTCGGGAACCTCCCAGACGCATGCGCTGAAGAGGTCCCGAAACCTCTCCTCCATTTGAGTGGCGGCGATCGCCACCACTCTTGCTGGGACACCGTCGGGGCCCGGAGCTGTCTTCTTGGCGCGGATATGGAGAATCGCCGCGCCAAGTTCCGACTCCGTGACAGGAGGGGCCTCCTCTTCCTCCTCAGCTGGCGGAGCTGTCCCAAGCGGGGGGTCCATCACTGGTGGGGTGAAGTTGTCCCTGCACGGAAACGGACAGAACCACCCCATCCAGAAACGAGGGCTCGAGGGTCTCGGCAACGGGGGGACCAAAGGGGCGCAATTTGTTGCACGCCGCCTTATACGGTCTCCCGAAGGGGTCGTTGTCGAGACCCTCCAGCATCTCCGCTCTCCCCGAGTCTCTGGCGGCGGCGATGGCTCGGTCGAGGACCATTTTTGCCTCCAAGTACACCTCATAGAGGTGGTCCCCGACAGCCACATCCCGTCGACGCCGTCGCCGGCTCCGCCTGTAGGCCCTCCTTGCCTCCACACACGCCGCTCGAAGCCCCGCCAGCTCCGCCGACCACCAGTACACGGCGCGTTTTGGTAGTGGTCGGCGAGACCGAGGCATGCTGGAGTTGCATACCTCGGTCAGAGACTCCCTGAGGTGCCCCGCCACGGTGTCCACGTCCAGGCCGGCGGAAGGCGGTGAAAGCCAGTCCTGGACGAACGCCGCCCCCCGCGCTGCCTCCCTGTCCAGGCGGGCGATAGCCCACCGTGGGAATGGTGACGGCCCCGAGCGGGGCCGCGTCCCTCCGGGGCCACTGGTGGAGATGTCGAACAGTCACGTAGCGGTGGTCTGACAAAGTCTCCACCAGGCCCACCCTCCAGTTCAGCACGCGCGCGGCTAACGGAGGTGTGGCGAAAGTGACGTCCACTATTGAGCCACCCTGCCGCCGCACACATGTCTGGACGCTTCCTCTGTTCAAGAGGGAGAGTCCAGAGGAGGCCGCCCACATTTCTACCGCCCGCCCGCGTGTGTCGGTGGCCGGGGAGCCCCAGGTCACTGACTTGGGGTTCAGGTCTCCCAGTACGGAGACCTGACGCGGCGCTGCCCTGCCGACCACGGCGGCCAGGACTCCGAGATAGTTCTCGAAGTCCTGAAGAGGGCGGTTTGGGGAGAAATAGACCCCCACAAGGGCTAGGTCTCGCCACGCGGCGGCCACTTATCCCGGTCCCTTCTTGGAAGACCGCGCCGCTAGTGCCACCGAGTCGTCCTCGTCACCCAGCCAGCTGCCGGGGATCGAGTAGGGCTCGGCGACCACCGCTACGTTCACCAACCACTCGGCCATGACCTGCACTACCAGGTCCTGGGCCGCTCTGCAGTGGTTGGTGTTAGTCTGGAGGATGCGGTGGTCGGAAATTGTTATTCCGACATCGCACCCCCCACCTCAGCTACCGCCGCTGGAGCTGCAGCGGCGACGACGGCGACGGCGGTAGAAACAGGGCGAACCTGCGCCGGCACCACGCCCTTCCTCACGGGGGGCTTGCAGCTCCTGCCCGTCATTCCGTGGTCCGCGGGGCGGCCACCGGCGGCGCACGCTGCGCAGTGCGGCTTGGTGGCGGTGCAAGCGGCCCACCCGTGTCCCTCCTGCCCGCATTGAAAGCACGTGTCTCCCCAGTCGGACTTGGAGGGACACGTAGCTCGGGTGTGGCCGACCGCGAAGCACTTGAAGCAGCGGACAGGCTGGTCTTCAAGTGCACGGACCACAGCCGAGCTGAAGCCCACCAGCAGCCGTCCCTTGGTCGCTGCAAGGACGGCCCCAGCCGCGGCGACTGGGCACTCGACGCGGATGATGCCCAAGCCGCGGCGAACGGGCCTGATGGCTCCACCTTTCACCGCGCCAGCGTCGCAGCCTCCAGCCGCCGCGACGGCCGCCACCACATCCTCTTTGGTGACCGAATCGTCCAGATCGGCCACCTCCAAGGCTGCGGTCTTAATTGGCCTGGCAACCTTGGCCACATCCGCGATGACCTCTTGCAACTTCGTTGCGAAGAGGTCCGCATTTGTGCCGCGCTGTTCCCCCGAGAACTCGAAAATTCGAGCCCCGGTTAGGGTTAGGCGGCACTTGATGTTGCTGATCCCCAGCTGGGAGGGATCAGCATTGATACGGGCCCGTCTTAGGACGGACTCGTACGTCTTGCCCCGCTCCGCGGCCTCCGGGGTGATGGTCACCACGACGGCCGCGGCTTTGGGAGGAACCAGCTTCCTCCCGCCGGCCTTTTTGGCTGGAGGACCAGTCGCAGCGGTCTTGGGAGCCGACTTTTTGCCCTTTTTCCTTTTTCCCTTCTTGACCACTTCCGTCCACGGCTGGTTGGACGGGGTGGTGGAGGGAAGAAGGGCGTCTTCCTCCTGCGAGTTCTGGGGGGCTGCTGGAGTGGCAGACGACCCAGACGCTCCTTCCGCGCTTGTAGTGGGGGTATGAGGAGCCGCCTTGGTCCTCTTGCCCCTGCCTTTGCCCTTTGCGGGCTGGGCATCCGATGCCGGGCCTGCTAGAGGCGCAGGTTCCGGCTCCCTCGGCGGTGGGCGCAGCCGCTTTTCCGGCAGGAGCCGGTCCTCGATGCCTGCGAAGCAGGCTCGGATGAAGGCCCTTTCCTCCATCACCACCCCGCGAATTGTTGCCTCAAGGCTGGCAGTTGAGGAGGTGGAGCCTCCTACCACCAGACCTGGGGCGGATTGGGCAGGCCTGGCCGTGGCCTCAGCCAGCTTCTGGTGTAGCTGGCTGACCTCCGCTTGCAGGCGATCCACTTTCGCCTGCAGCTGCCGTGTCTTGACCAGCTCCGTCACAATGCAGTGCATGCTGGCGGCCGCCATTTGAGGGCCTTCTGGAAGGTCCCCTTCAAATTGGAGGACTTTGAGGCGACCTCCAGGACCTCCTCCCTATCCTCCTGTGCCATGCGCTCCAGTTCCGCCAGGGAGTGGTCAGCATACAGCACACTGGATGCACCGTAGCCAGCCTTCGCCCTGGCAGCTTGTGCCTGCTGCTCCTTGGCGGCGACCCTCTCCTCCAGGTCTAGCTGTAGCTGCGCCCTCTTCGCCAGATTCAGCTGGCGCTCGGCGTCCACCAAGCCCACATTGTGGGAAGAAGGCGCAGTAGAAGTCGAGGCCTTTTTAGGCTTCGACTTCTTCTTTGCCGTAACGGACTCCGAGGAGCCCACGGACCTCTTCCGCTTAAAGCGGTCGCTCTCGGAGTCCGAGAACTCGTCTGGCCTTCTAAATAATGAGCTGGCCGCAGATGGTGCGCCGTCAGCTTCCGACACGTGGCCCTGAGAAGGGCCGTTGGGTTGGCCCTGAGAAGGGCCGTTAGATTGGCCCTGAAAGGGCCGTTTGGTTGGCCCTGGGAAGGGCCGTTTGAATCGCTCTGGGAGGAGCGATTCCGGATAACACGGCCAGACGCATTACGCGCTGGCTTGCACGACTTGATAAAATTAAAATCCGACATGTTGTTAAAATTCGACTTGTTCGTAGACGACTGCGTGATGCCTACGAGTCACAGCGCACTTTAGCCACCGGTCTGCCACTCCGTTACGGTGGTCAGACACGGCGTTGCCCAGGGGATACTGCGAGGAAGTATGCGCTGTGGGATCCCCCCCAACTTAACCTTTTTTTTTTTTTTTTTTTCCGGGGTGGAAAATCCTCATGGAGGTCCTCCGCCCTGGGGCGGGCGGAGGGGTCTGTCAGACTCTTACTGACTAAAAACCACCCCGGTGTTCCAACTCACACCTACGCCGGGGGTCGCGGGAACTTGAAATCTTCCGCAACCCCCGGCTGGTGCCGGCCCGCCACTGCGGGCCTCCTCGCGGGTCAGGGGGGGGAGTGAGGTGTTTGACTCCCCCCGCGACGTCTCAGAGGGGCGCGCGTGGAACACTTCGCGCCGCCACCTCGGGTCCTGATGTGTGGGGGGCGACGGACGTCCCCGAGTCCGTCACCCCTGGACCCATTTATCCGCCCTCCGCCGACGCCCGGTGCGCCTGCTGCGGGCCGGGTGAGTGGACGAGATCTCCCTCTCCCTTTCCGCAGCCTCCTTCTGCGAGACGACTGTCTCGCAGTAGGAAACCACCGCGTCCCAGGACTCGCCGCCGCCGCCCATCGCATTCACTACGGCCGGCAGCGACAAGTCACTGCCTACTTCTGAGATGAGGGCACGGCGCGGCTCCTCCCAAGCGGCACACTCTGCCAGCGTATGCCGCGCCGTGTCCTCCCGGCAGTCGACGCAGTGGTGACACCGGGCGTCCGGCTCCCTGTTTATGCGACACAGGTACTTCCCGAAGCAACCATGCCCCGAGAGCACCTGCGTCACCCGAAACGACAGGGAGCCGTGCCTCCTCCCGAGCCAGCGGTCGAGCACCGGCCGGACCGCCTCGACGATGTCGAGGCCGGCGGTAGGGCGTGAAAGCCTGTCCCGCCATTCCGCCACCAGGACCTCGCGAAGCTGAGACCGATGCAGCTCCATGTGTCGCTGCATCGGTCGCTCGCCCCGCGCCCTCGCTTCCTCGCGCCACCGATACGATGACGCGAGTACTTTCGCCTCTAGGTCCCAGGGCGGGGATCCGGCCAGTGCACAAGCCGCCTCGTAGGAGATCGTGCGATACCCTCTGATGACTCTGACGGCCATCGCCCTCTGCGGCTTGCGCATTACGGCGATGCTACCGGCCGTCAGGTCAGCAGCCCAGATCGGGGCCCCGTAAAGGGCCATCGATCGCACGATCCCCACGTAAAGCCGCCTACAAGCGGCGCTCGGGCCCCCCAGATTGGGAAGCAGCGTTGACAGCGCCCCAGCGGCGCCCAGCAACTTGGGCGCCAGCCGTCGGAAGTGGGGCCCGAAGTCCCACCGGCTGTCGAGCACCAATCCTAGGTAAAACATAAAACCGAGCCCTGTGGAACACCGCACGACATGCGGCGCTGGTTTCCGCCATCACGTCCCATGTAGGTGACACACCTCTCCGACAGATAAGCCCCAACGATGTGGCGGAGGTAGGGAGGCACCCCATGATACCGCAGTGCCTCCCGAATACAACTCCAGGGCAGGGTGTTGAAGGCGTTGGAAATGTCCAAGGACACCGCCAACATCACCCCGCCCCGGGACACCGCTTCCTCCGCCAGGACTCTTACCCGCGACACAGCGTGGATCGTGGAGCGCCCATGCCGAAACCCGAACTGACTGTCGTCCAGGTCCGGCCCCTCTCTGCACAAGTGGCCGACGAGGCGGGCTGCGATTATCCGCTCAAACAGCTTGCCCACCTCGTCAAGCAGCACTATGGGCCGGTACGCGGACGGCGAGTCCGCAGGGCGCCCCGCCTTCCTGAGCAGGACCAGACGACCAGATTTCCACAAAGTGGGAAACTGGCCCTGCTCAAGGCACACTGTGTAGAGTCCTCTCAGTTGGCCCCCAACTAACCTAACATAAACAACTTATTTTATACTTCGTCACCATCAGAATCCACTTCAGAATCAGGATCTACAATAGATATAACTTCTAAGAACTCTGTCGGAGCTTCCTGATCCTGAAGTTTCAGTAGTTCTACTGTTTCCTTAAAGTATGTCTGCCTCTTGTGGGCATTTAATTTTGGTCTTGTGGAAGAAATTAGAGGATCAGAAGAGACGATAAGCATATTGAGGATATCCTCGTTTGATGCTTGTCTACTCTTTTTCCTCGAATGGTGTTCTCTGAACCTTCTAAAGTCTTTGTTTCGGGCCTCTGAAGCTTCTTCCGAAAGACTTCCAATTGGTACAATAGCATTTTCTGCAATTATGTCCCCTCCGTGAATCAACAATTTGTGGACGGTTGATGACATGTAGTACCAATCGTACAGTTCCACGTATTTTTCAGCGGTTGTTCTAGCGTATTCTTTAAATTTCGGCATGTCTTCAATCTCTCCAGATGTGATAGCTTGCAGAATCACAGCAAATCTGCGTATTAGGTCTTCATCTAATCCAGTGATCGCTGCAGTTTTATCAGGAAATTAAAAAAACCGCCTTGCTGTTTTCCCGTCGTTAGTTGTGCCTGATCCTTGTTTAACGATGTCAATCAAAAGGTTGAGATCATCTTTGAATCGATCTTGAATGAGTTTTTTTCGTTAATGCAATAACTCTTGATGACCTTCTCCTCTTGCAGACCACTTTTTGAAGTCGAGACGATACGCTATGTGTAGAAGACATTCCATCACATTAATGCGGGCATGAAGTGATGATAATCCGAACTCATACACACCAGAAGAAATGGTTTTTGACGCAATGACATCTAACTTATTCATTTCTGTAGGCTTAGCCAAACACAGGTAGCAGGCCGTATTTGACTTAGCTTCAGACAGACATGTACAAATTTTGCCGTCAATCATCGTCATCATTAATTTGTGACTAATTTCATGTCCTTGACATTTTGAGGGAACGAGAGCTTCAATTTCGTTATCCATTGCAGTTTTTTCATTTATGACAACGTCTTTGGTTTCTTTCACAAAACTAAACTGGACTGGATGGCAATACCTAGGTGAGCAGGGTTTTGGATTCACCCATACGGTATCACCGTCAGCTGTCAACTTTAATGGAACCAAAGAGGTCATAAATATGCTGGAATCATCTTGACCACTCTCTATGTTTTGCTTATATCTACTTTGGTTAGATGCACCGTCAAATCCCCACTTTGATATTAATATCAATTGTTTATCTTGTATCGCATCAGGACTACGAATAGTTTCAAAAATTCTGTTCACTGTTAAATCTAGTAACGCTTGTAGTGCAATCTTAGCAGATGAATCCGTTACAGTCACAAATGTCTTCGGAGGGTAGCACTGTAGCTTAGCTTTTTGCACTTTATAGTAAGACGGATATATCTCCTTTGAACCTTCTCGAATAGTCGTTTCCTTTAATGTGATATATTGCCATTTCGATAGTTTTAATGAAAGTAGCAAACCCAGTGCTTTTTCTGGTGAAAATATTGTTGAAGGAGCTGGTTTGTTCAACATTTCCTTGATTTTTGCTGCTGCTTCTGGATTTTGGAGCATATGTTCAATAACAGATGCAATATCCTCACGACCATCTCCTTTCAAAAGTGCTGCAGCTGAATAAGCTACTTAATTAGGGTCATCGCCTATATGTTCATCAGATCGTCTCTTCTTCTGCTTGTTACTTAGATCTTCAAAAGGCTTTCGAGATCTTTTTGTCATCGTTGAAGTTGATTTCATTGTTGAAGTTGATGGTACAGGTTCACTAGAAATATTTTCACTTGTTGATTCTTGAATGAGCAAATTGGTTTGCACGCAGTTTGGCCAGTCAATATTTGCCTCAAGCCAATTACTGTAATCACGTCTAAAAACTTCACTTTTCCTGTGGGATCGTAACCATCTCTTTTGAACTGCCCGTGTAAATCTTCGACAAAATTCTTTCACGGTAACACTGTCTTCATCTGAAAGGCTAGAGCCCAGTCGAATAACAAGTGTGTTGAACAATATTTCATGATCGAAAGACGAAGCATCCTGATTGCTCAGAATAACAAACAAATCCAAATTTGTAATAATGCTTTCCATTATTCACGATCACTGAGTAAAAAGACACGGTAGGATAGATGTTAGTATTAGAAATGCTCTAAATGAACTGAAGTTGTGAATAAAATGTTTGACTATTTATTGTTATTGACTAATGATGGTATCACATTTATCTAATTAATTTCATTAAGTTAATCCTGGACTAATTGCTAAATTCGCGAGTACCCCAAATTATTAATCAAATTATATAAAAATTATTTTGGTACGTATCCTTTTAACTAGGTATATAGGTATTAAGTTTTATTAATTATTAGCTAATGTGGACTTGAGGCATTAGACAAGATTACGTATTACGTAATTCATAATTACCATGTCATTTCAAATGAAAATCACAAAGTAGGTAATACGACTTTGTGATTTCTTAGAATGTTTTGGTCTAAGCATAAAAAATATTGTAAATTACACTTGGTATAGCCATATTTAGGCATTATAATGTATCATATACTTTTTTTTTTTTTTTTAATTTTGAAATATTGTATTATTTTGACATAATCTTCTCATTACCATGTTTTTTTAATGAGTTGTATTGCAATATGTGGTTAGCTAGTGACCTCGACAGTTGATCATATTATTTATTGTTATTAAGTAATTAACTGTTTGTTTTTGTTTGTCTGTTTGGAGGAGCTCGTGGCTAAGTAACAACAGCCGCACTGGTCGATCCATCAGGTTAAGCTACGCTTGCCGGGGTTGGTCACTGGATGGATGACCATCTTTACATACCGAGAATCCTCCGTGCCTCGGAAAGCACGTTAAGCCGTTGGTCCCGGCTGTCATTCGTGGATCTTTGACAGTCGTTACGAGTCGTCAGAAGCCCGAAAGTCTGACACCAGTCTTACCAAGGGGTATCGTATTACCCAGTTACTGGGTTCTGGAGGTCAGATAGGCAGTCGCTCCATGTAAAATACTGGTATATTATATACTGCATCCGGTTAGACTGGAAGCCGACCCCAACATAGTTGGGAAAAGGCTAGGCAGATTGAGATT
This sequence comes from Agrochola macilenta, assembly GCA_916701695.1. Classification (NCBI taxonomy): domain Eukaryota; kingdom Metazoa; phylum Arthropoda; class Insecta; order Lepidoptera; family Noctuidae; genus Agrochola; species Agrochola macilenta. The sequence continues at coordinate 23,291,516 of OU753561.1, read as the reverse complement.
GAAGTTCTGTTTACGTTTTGTTTTTATTTCTTCTTGTTGTATTGGTTTATTGGCGTGTGCTAGCTTATATACTCGTATGGCTTATAATTTAAATTATGTTTTGTGTTGCGTAATGTAAATTATTTTGAATACTATTATATAGAATCTTTTTTTCTTCTTCTAACTAAACAGACAGCTGTGCCGCTGGGGAGTTTGTTGCGCCACTTCTTCTTCCCAGCTAACGCACTAGGAAGTGGTGAAGGGTGGGCGTTTTGGGGGACGAAAAGTGCTGATTCTCAGCCTAGTTTGAATAAATGGCTTTTTTTTTATATTGATGGTAAAGATGTCGTGGGCATTTCATCTGAATTTGCGGAGATTGAAGCAGCCGGATTTCAACATACCGGTGACTGCATTAAATATGTGTAGTAGCTCTTCTTTAGTGGCAGCTCCTGTTAGTAGATCGTCGCAATAAAAATCCTTCGAAATTATTTCCTTAATCTCCTCGTCGTCGCAGTCTTCTCCATGTTGCCACAAGCATTTAGTGCTGAAGTTGCTTGCGCAGGCGAAGCCATGGGTCACGGTGTTGAGCCTAAGTATCCTTATGCGGAGATTATCTTCTTCACGCCAAACAATAAGCTGTAGGTCTCTGTCTTCTTCGTGGACATTGGATTGTGGATTGACGAAATAATTTGTCGATATCTCCAGCTAATACGTACTTGTATAGACGAAATTGCAGCAGAATCGAGAACAAGGAGTCTTGTACCTTGGGGCCAATCATTTGGATGTCGTTTATGGAAACGCCAGTAGATGTCGCGGCGGAACCGTCGAATACGACGCGCAGCTTGGTGGATTCTCTCTGTTCGCGCAGCACAGTGTGGTGGCACAGGTAGTGGCGCCGGCGGCGCGGCGGCGGCGGCTGTTCTAGTAGAGTGCAGTGGCCCAGCGACAGGTATTCTGCTATAAATTCACAAATATTCACAAATATTGCTTGAGCTTCGGATTTTTGCGGAATTTTCGTTCTAAAGAAAATAATCTTTGACTTGCCGGCTTGTGAGAGTACTGACGTTACGACAAGCCACCGACGATGACACCACACGCGTTTGCGGCTCCTACCCGCAATGACATTGGACTTACAAAAAATATCACGAACATTGAGGGTAGAATCACACTGCAACTACGTAAATTCAAGGGGTTTCGTAAATTAATCTCAGAGTGAGTCAAGCTGCGGCTGAAACCTAAATATTCGTTTTTTTCCCTACAAGGGGAAAACGTTGCTATAATTATTTATTAATATGTAATATTATTTATTATTATATTAATATTATTATGTCGTTTATTTATTTTCTTTCATATAAAATTAAATTTTTAAATATTTCTTACATAAAAAACATTTCAAAATATAAAAAAATAGAGGTCCGCCGGTGTCGGGAGCAGGGTCCAAGCTACCGGTGGTTAGGGCTGTAGAGGCAGGAACCTCCTCACAATGCGAGCCGTATCGAGGAGTTCTTCTGAATCAAGCCCTTGATCTAATTGCCTAACGAGAGCCTCGAGTGATGTTGGTCGAGCCTTTCTGCCATCAGGCCATTGGCCGTTACAACAATCAGCACAATGATAGCCGAGCTCACATTCCACATGTCAACAACCTCGTGTGCTAAGTCGAGATATTTTATTTGTTTCTCTTTCTCAGCTTTCACGAGGTTCTCGTCATGCGGAATGGTAACATCGACTATTACTGCGCGGCGCGCTGGTCGGTCTATCACCACTATATCAGGCTTATTGGCTACAATAGTCCTGTCAGTAATGATAGACTGATCCCAGTACAAGGTGACACGGTCATTTTCGAGAACTGCAATGGGTCGGGCACATACTTATAATACGGTACCTACAAGTTTATATTTCAAAGCAAGTTGCTGGTGTATAATCCTGGCCACTTGTTTATGCCTGTGTAAGAACTCGCCGTTAGCCATATGCGAACAACCAGAGATAATATGTCTGATGGACTCACCCGGACGATGGCATGCTCGACACACGTCAACCGTCCCGTCCTTCATAATATGTCTCCGGTAGTTATTCGTGAAGATAATTTCGTCCATAATTGCACAGACGAAACCTCCAGTTTCCCCGAAAAGGTCACCGAAACGTACCCAGGATACGGACGCTAAGAAATCTACACCGGGCTCATGAAGAGCCCGATAGTAACGCCCGTGAAGCTCCTCGACCCACGCACTTCCGCGGGATGTACTCGTACAGTCTCATCACCGATGAACGTGGGTGACGCATCTGGTTTGCTGTCCAGGGCGTCGAGTTTGGTTTGAGTACATTTGAGTATGCCGAAAGAGTACATCTAAACTGGCATGACCCAACCGTTGTAGGCGCGCACCTTGTTTCCGCCCGAAAGAAGACTAATTAAAACCTTCTTCAGGCGACCAAAGAAGCGCTCCTTTAACGATTGCTTCATGTCAGCAACGTTGATGCCTAACGCTTCCGACATACCCAAATACTTATAGCTTTCGGCTGAGGAGAGGGATCTAAGGTGACATGACTGCACATTTCATTTTTACACCAAATTCCTTCCTGATGGCGCTACTGAATGTTTCAGTTACCTTCAGTCGCAATTTGTTGGGGGCAAAGAGTTTCAAGTCATCCATGTAGAGGAGGTGAGATATGACCTGACCCCCTCTCCTTAACCGATAGCCCAGACCTGAATCCTCTAGCAGTGTGCTTTGAGGATTCAGGGCTAAGCAGAACCAAAGTGGACTCAAACTGTCATACATCAATTTTAATAGGCAGACATAATTGAATAACTGTCAATGTGTGTGTTCATTTTCGCTCTCGAAGTTTATAGACCGTCGACAAACATGTGATCGGTCTATAATTTTTGGGTTCCGCAGGACTACCTGACTTATGGAGCAGGTGGGTAACGCCTGTTATTAGAAACTGTGGTAGCGACCCAGACTCCAGGGATGACTGGAATTGGGATGCTAGGCGAGTGCGCGAAGTAATCGTGCTACTAATCGTGTAACTAATCGTGATTGCGTGCACCATGACACGCTTTCGCGTAAACTACGTCATTAAGGTGTGCAAAACGAAGCTCTCAACGTTTTGAATTCGTATTTACATAATAGGTCCCAATGTGTAGATGTTGATGGTGTGAAATCATTTGGGCTACCAGTTCAGTTAGGTGTACCTCAAGGATCAATACTGGGTCCATTCTTGTTCTTAGTGTATATCAATGACTTACCATTATATTTAAAGGGTATCTGTGAAGTTGTACTGTTTGCAGATGATACCTCTCTTATTTTTAAAGTAGACAGGAATAGACAAGATTTTGACGATTTAAACAGTGCACTCTCAATGGTTACGGATTGGTTTACGACAAATAACCTAGTTCTAAATACTAAGAAAACGAAATGTGTAAAGTTTGCCCTACCAAATGTTATAAATCTAGGTTCCAACATCGTCTTAGATAAAGAGGTGCTTGAATCTGTAAACTCGGCGGTTTTTCTGGGCATAACAGTAGATGCCAAACTTCAGTGGGGCCCACATTTATCGAGCCTAGCGGGAAGGCTCAGTTCAGCCGCCTACGCCGTCAGGAAAGTAAGACAATACACTGACGTCGATACAGCTCGGTTAGTCTATTTTAGTTATTTTCGTAGCGTTATGTCCTACGGTCTATCAAAGTTTGTACATCCATAATTGAAACTATAGCACCATATTTGGCTTTAATATTTAATTTGTGTGTGGACCAAGGAGTCTTCCCGGATTTAATGAAATACAGTAAGGTGATTCCACTTTTTAAATCTGGGGACAGTAAAGATACCAACAATTATAGACCAGTATCCGTGCTGCCGGTATTCAGCAAGGTGTTCGAAAAGGTAATGCTCAATCAAATGCTTAATCATTTTAACACCTACCATATCTTACACGATCAGCAATATGGGTTCACCAAAGGACGTTGTACGACTGACGCCGGTGTCACCTTATTAAAACACATATTCACAGCGTGGGAGGAGGCCCAAGATGCCATAGGAATTTTTTGTGATCTGTCCAAAGCATTTGACTGCGTAAATCATGAAACCTTACTCTTGAAACTTGAGCATTACGGACTAGGTAAACTTGCGCTTAGTTTGGTAAAATCTTATTTAAATGATAGACAACAGCAAGTACAAATTAATGGAATCAATTCACTCGGTTTAAAAGTAAAAATGGGTGTTCCACAAGGCTCAATATTGGGTCCTTTCCTCTTTTTAGTATATATTAATGATCTACCCCATTTATTAAAAAACCAACCACAAATGGTGTTATTTGCTGACGATACTTCTCTAATTTTTAAGATAAATAGACGTGCATCAAATCTTGACGACGTAAATAACGCCCTACTACAAGTCCAAAATTGGTTCACTGCTAATAATTTAGTATTAAATGGGAAAAAAACTAAATGCATAAGATTTGCTTTACCGAATGTTAAAAGTAGTGATTGTGACATAGTATTGAATAGGGAGAAATTAGAATTCGTCGATAAAACTGTTTTCTTGGGGATTACGCTCGACTCAAGGCTGCAATGGGGTCCTCATTTAACATCTCTTGCAGGACGCCTAAGTTCAGCAGCATATGCTGTGAGAAAAATCCGTCAATTTACTGACGTAGATACCGCGAGGCTAGTCTATTTCAGTTACTTTCATAGTATCATGTCTTACGGTATTCTACTATGGGGACGGGCTGCAGATATCGAGTCTATTTTTATTCTGCAGAAAAGAGCCATCAGAGCAATATATGGTCTCCGCAGACGCGATTCTCTAAGGGAACTGTTTAAAGATATTAACATCATGACGGTACCTTGTCAATATATCTATGAAAACATCATGTACGTTAGGAAAAATCTAAGTCTTTTCAGTAAAAGAGGTGATAGACACAATTATAGCACTAGAAATAGGGAACAATTAGTTCAACCGGGTTTCAGACTGGCTAAAGTTGACTCAACCTTCATGGGGTACTGTTTAAAATGTTACAATAAAATACCTCCCCACATACTCCAATTGAATGAAAGGAATTTTAAATCTTGTATAAAACGCACACTATGCTGCCAAGCATATTATAAGTTGGGGGATTACATCGTTGACAAAAATGCTTGGCTCAACGCTGGTCCAGCTCCACAAGGCGCATAAACTAATTGATTGGCATTCGAAAATATTGTTGGAGCTGCTGAAGATTGTAGGACTATCTTTAGATTGTATAAATTCAATTTCATAGTATTATATAATTGCATAGCACATGTGTGAGCACTATGTACCTACTTTAAAGCTACCATTTACTGGGTACCTACGTCTTTCATTGACCTAAATGTGCCCTTGCGGCTGAGAGTATGTCATGCTCACTCAAATGTCTCGCTGGTGGTGGCGTGTGTGTTGGATCATAAAGTTCCCTTCAAAATGGTTGAGCTAAATGGTGCTGATCCATGCGTCATGTTCGTGAACGGGCGCCGTCAGTGGGGACTGGTCATCTCTTAGCTGCCAAGGCTTATTTTGAATTTATTTTAATTTTTGAATTGTTTTTTTTCTTTATTACGGACGCTTTTAACGTGCACGTCTCTCTACATTGTTCTCACATGTATAATTACAACATGAATGATGTAACCAATATTTTGTAACAATATTCTGATTTAAAAGAGTGTCCGTGGAGTTTCTTGCCCGTTCTTCTCCATAGGAACCTACTACGCGTTGGAATGGGCAACTAGCTTCATATTTCTGACTGACCGACCCCTTGACAATTCAAAAGTGCCTGTAATTGGTTTATTTGAAATAAATGCTTTGAGTTTGAGTTTGAGGTCTTCTGCTGTGGGGCAAAGCTGCTGATATTCAAAATATATTTGTTCTTCAAAAACGAGCTGTTCGAGCTATTTACTTATTATTTATTTACAGCTTGGTGCCAGAGTTTCTCTTCTCTTTTTTCAAAGATATTGGTATCCTCACGGTGGCATCTCAATTCATCTTCGCCAATATCTTATATATTAGGCAAAATATACACTTATACACTAAAAACAGTGATTTTCACAATGTTAATACTAGAAATAAGGACAAACTACGAGCTCCCTTTCAACGGCTTCATAAGGTTCATAACTCATTTGTTGGGCTTTGTATAACCTTTTATAACAAGCTAGGTACCCTCTTCTTTGCTAGATTTGCCTTTTAATGCGTTTAAAACGAAAGTAAAATCCAATCTTTGTTCAAAGGCATACTATTCTATCAACGACTACTTAAATGTTAAGAATAGTTGGTCGCTGTGATTAACTCAAGACAATGTTTATGTTCTTTCTCCAGCTTACGTACTGACAAGTTATATGAGTTTATATAATTGTTTATTTTATTTGACTTTTTAAGTCAAGTTATTTTAATTTAACTTTAATTTTTTGTTGACTTATTCTTCTCATTACCATGTTTTTTTAATGAGTTGTATTGCAATATGTGGTTAGCTAGTGACCTCGACAATTGATCATATTATTTACTGTTATTAGTAATTAACTCTTTGTTTATTTATCTTACATCGATGGTCCTAGTTTATCATTTATAACTTCCAGTTACAACTATATGTAAGCGGGCACGCCCTTTACGCCTGGAGGCTTTTTTATTTAGATATTAAATTCTGTTTACGTTTAGTTTTTTTATTTCGGCCTGAGTATAGTTCTCGATGATTTTGTTTGGTATATTGGCGTGTGCTAGCTAACATATGGATAATAATTTGAATTATGTTTTGTGAAAAAATAAAAATTAAAATTGAATAAATAATGGAAATGTGTTCTATTACTGATTTTGAACCACCAAAAAAAATTTGCGCACTGGTTAAAAACTTTTCCTGTATTAATATGATTATATTAATATTATTAATTATTATAATTTGAAATGTATGTGGTAACTCTACTAGACATATCGTCGTAACATTGCCATTTCTAATCTCGTCGGCAATGCGATTTGTAATGTCCTACACCTTCGGGAGTCACAGATGGCACAAATTCAATAACAGACAATAGATTGTAGATTTTCTAGTTTCTTTCTTACGAAATGTATGTGTTTACGCGCTTGCGTAGGGGTCAGGGTATTTCAATTAAAGTATTTGAAATTTCTGACTTTTCTAGTACTCAAACCTCACTTGGTCCGGTAGAGTTGTTTAATCCTTTTAAGAAACAGGATCGATTGGCATCAAAAAAGTTTTTGTGAAAACTGCCCATTTTCTTGCTGACTTTATTTTTTTTTCAAAATCTGTGAATGCAGATAAAAATATTAAGGACAGTCTCCTAAGATGTCACGGACGTTATTGGTGCCGATTCTCTTGTCACAAATGCCTCTAAACTAGACTAAAAATCTCTAAAATTAAGTTTAATCCTGTCAAACGACGATTTCCCATTCTGAAATAGACTAAAGTGATACAATTTAACTATATTTTAGTTTGACAGCACTAAGATAGTACTGAGCTTTTAGATAAGTAAAAATGGCAATTTTGCTATTCTGAATTTGACAGTTTTCACCATAGATATAAGAAAGAAGGAGATATGCCCGGTAGTTTTAAATGTATCGAAACCCAATGTCTTCAATCTATCCCTACTCTCTAGCCTGCGATCACACATGCGATCAGTAAACCCAATAAATACGAGGTCCCGCTCACACTTGCAATTTACAAATCAGAACGTACTACACAATCAATTATAAACCTTATCACATCAAACACAGCGTGCATTTACCATGCACCGTACAACTCACCCACACGAAAAATCGTTCGCTATCGTTGTGCTGTGCAAAAGCCATTTATTTTACATATACGCTAGTGATTGACTAAATCGGAAACTTATCGATTCTCCCATTTATTATTGCATTAAAATTTTTGGAAGTTGCTGAAAAAATTATAAATAAAAAACGATATAATAAGATTATATAAATAAACAATAAGTAAGTAAAAAAAAGAAATATTAAGTAAACCAAAAAAAAAAACAACATTATGAGAAAATCTAAATGAGTATAAAACAAGATTTCACATCGGTCTTCCAATCAGGCTATAACTGTTGACAAATTGAAGAATAAACTTTAATAGTAATATAAATTCATACGACAATCGACATTATTTTCGATAGCCTACGTTAGTGGATCTGCACAACCACATCACTAATCCGTCGCAGGCCGCTGCGGCCGTACTAACGATGCAACCGCTTAAAGCAAATATCGTTTTGTAATTTTTACATTGCTTGTCCAGTTACTTAGCGACATACTTTGGTAGTGGTAAAGAAGCAATGTATTTACTACAATAAAAGTACAGTAACTGTGATATATGAAAACAAAAATAACGTAGTAAAGGCAATAAATATTTTACGATTGTTGTTTTTCATGATTTTCAACACAAATATAGCAAAATACTGGTGCTGATTTATGAAAAGTGGTTCTACGATTTATAAAGTTTATAGTTTAGCTTCGATTTTTACAAGAAACCACTGAACAACACGGTATTCTTAAATGTTATCACGATCGCGTTCGAAAGCGCACTAGTTAGCGGAAACGGCCATTTGCCTGAGGCATGACCATTGTGGTCAAGAAGCGCGGACACAGACACGCCCCCATGCCACTTCTCCTGTTATTTATATTTCTATGGTTTTCACCTAAAATTTTGATTGTAAAATACCAAACCAGACTAATTCTGACAATTTTTTATCTATATTATATATATTATGATTAAAAAGGTGTGGGATAAAATAAGTTGTCATGAACTAAAATTCACACCAACATCTCGACTTCACGTGCAAAAACAGTACTGTATTTATTTTTTCTTTTGCTTATATCTCGAAAATGGTGCGTCCTATCGCAAAAATAATGAAAATTTCGACCCCCTCTTTGGAACCCATATACCTGAACATGTAGGTAATATTTTTCATGTTTTCCATACAAAAAGTGAAAAATTCCATATAAAACACGTCGAGGCGGCACCCCCTGCGTGCCTCCGGCTCTAAAAAAAAAAGCTCCGCCTCCGCGTTTTGGGGGACTGTCTTATGTAATTTTGACGTTCGAAAAGTGCTGATTCTCAGCCTAGTTTGAATAAATAACATTTGAATAAAAAAAAAAATCACGGGTGAGGGAAAGCCACGTGGATTCGCGATTATCAAATTCTATTTTAGTCAAAAATATTTTTTTGTTTAGAGAATTTTATTTGCAGAATAGCTCTAAGATTCTCATAGCCTAAAGTAAGAAATTTTAGTGATAGTGTAGTTAGTTTAGTTCGGTGTACAAGAGAATCGGCACCAAGGTCTTCGTAATTTCATCGTTATACTTTTGAGCGCTCAATGCTATCATCGGCAAATAGAGACTTTAACTGTAAGGTGACTTGTAACTTTTGGCATATCATATACATAATATATAAATTATAAATAGAGGAGGCCCAAAAACTGGGGTACGCCCTATGTAATTGTACAAATATCAGACTTGTACGTTCGTTGACATTTAGTTTTAGAATCTATTTCAGATAGATGGGCCTCTAAGACTCCATGCATTCTTTGTTTTTATTTAATATATTAGTTTAACCACAGTTGTTTTTAGATTAGTTATTATATTAGTACAGAATACATTAGTGGACATTTAAGCTATATTTTCAATAATTAATTACTATTAATTACTTTGGTAGAAATTCCGTCATTACCTACACTACCGGTATTTAATAAAGACCTAATTATGACTTTAATGTCATTTTCATTACTTGGTGCCATTTTTTTTTTTTTTTTTTTTGGGTGGGAAATCATCAAATGACTCCTCCCGCTCTGGGCGGAGCGAGAGGGAGTGTCAGACTTTTACTGACTAAAACCCACCCGTGTTCCTTCCGTTGCCTGTGTGCCGGGGCCGCGATATCCTTTTCGGACCAACTCGCAACCCTGGCAGGCATTGGCCCTTACGGACCCCGTCAGTTGGTGCTGACATCTCTTTGAGGCGCGCGTGGAACACAACGCGCCGTCGACCCGGGCCTGGTCCTAATCGGACGGCGAGCTACCCATTGCCCACCGTCCGCAAGCCCGCGCCTACGGTGGCCGGAAGTCGGCTCGCGACTCCCGACGCCCGGGGCGTCTCCTGCGGTGGTGCCATAAACATCGATTTAGTTGATTTTGAGATATTTGATGCCACCTCCTCCTGTACGCCTCTAGTACGCGTCGACAAAAAAGTTGTTAAAGGCTTTCGCTATCTCGTACGGGTGTGTTACTATTTTATTTCTAATTTTAATGTTTCCAATTGAATTTTTGTTAGGCATATTCATCTTTGTTCGGTTGGTTTCCCTTGTCGCTTTCGACTTGTTAAATGATGATTTGATTTTATAGCTGTTCTGAGCACGTTGTGTATGTTTATATATTTCCGATAAAGAAACATTTTGTAAACATTCCCTGAACTTATTCATATTTTCTTGATTGTAGTCGCGGCGTTTATTATACCACATACGTATGCTTTAGAACACAAATCCTTTTCACGGGACACCTGAGAATTTGACAGGTGATGGTCAGATAAAGCAAAATCGAATACGTCATATTTACATTTTTTACCTAGATTATGCGCAAAATTGTCTGCATGTTCAAAGTCAAAGTCAAAGTCAAACAATTTATTTCAATTAGGCACATAAAAGGCACTTATGAACGTCAAATTTACAAAAAAATAGAATTGATTCTAGTCGCCCCTTCCAAAAGGTAGTTTTCGTATGGAGAAGAATGGGCAAGAAACTCCACCGTTACTCTTTTAAAATGTTTTTACAATATTTTGTATACATTAATTATATAATTATATGTGAAGACGATACATCTAGAATAAGATTACTATACCACGATAGGTAAAAAAAAAAAAAAAAAAAAAAAAAGCAATTTCAGATAAATTTATTATGATAGATAGATACATGGTGCTCACATATTTACAAACATTGCAAAATTATACGATATTCCTAACATTTTAACAAGTAATACTAATAAGTCAGTGTGTGAGTTCAAGAAATCACAGAATGTAAAATCAGAGTTATAAAAAATAACAAACTATATAATTAAATAAGCAACCAGTTTGATTTTGTCTAGACTCTAAATTGTCCTATGGAGCAGGACCAGCATGTTTCCAAGCATTCTTATCTTGGATATAATCCTCTAATTTGTAATATGCTTGTTTACAGAGTGTACTTTTAATATGAGTTTTAAATTTTCTTTCATTTAATTGTAATATATCACAAGGTATTTTATTGTAACATTTAACACAGTACCCCATAAAAGATGTATGTACTTTAGATAATCTGAAAAATGGTTGATCTATTTTATCTTTATTTCTAGTATTAAAATTATGTCTATCACTTATTTTATTAAAAATATGAAGATTTTTTCTTACATACATAATATTTTCATATATGAATTGGCAAGGTACCGTCATAATATTAATCCTTTTAAATAGTTCCCTGAGAGATTCGCGACGATGTAGATTATAAATGGCTCTGACAGCTCTCTTTTGTAAAATAAATATGGATTCAATGTCAGCAGCCCGACCCCACAGTAAAATGCCATACGACATCGTCACTCACTTCTGTTTACAGGGGAGTTCCACAAGGCTCAATACTCGGCCCCATCATATTTATCTTGTATTGTGCTGATATCATAAATTCCTTGAAGCGATGTAGGTACCATATTTATGCTGATGACGTACAAGTCTATATCTCGTTTAAACCAAATGACTATGATAACGCGATAAAGGATCTAAACGAAGATCTTGACAGGATAGCATGTTGGGCTGAAAATAACGGTTTGGTACTTAACCCCTCTAAAACCAAATACATGCTGTTTGGAACCAAGAACCAAATCAGTGCGGTGCCGGCAACGCTCAACGTTACCCTACTGGATGAGTCGGTCAGTCGTGTCAGTGAGGCACGTAATCTGGGTCTGATCATGGACGCTGGGTTGCGATACGAAGCGCACGTGGCAGAGTCAGTGCGCAATTGTTTCTACCGGCTTAAGGTCCTTTATAAAATAAGACCTTATCTCTCAGAGGAGCTGCGGATCCAGTTGGTTGAGTCACTCGTGCTATCCAATCTAAACTATACGGACACCGTGATTGGCCCTCGACTTCTAGCTAGAACTGAACGACTGATCCAGAGAGTGCAAAACGCTTGCGCTCGATTCTGCTTTTCAATCCCACCAAGAACTCACGTAACGCCATTCTTAAATAAGCACTCTATCCTCAAAATGAAGTCACGTCGTAAGTTGCACTTGGCTTGTACGTTATTTGGAGTTATAAAGTACAAGCAGCCGACCTACCTATACAATAAACTGAGCTGGATTACTAGTAGAAGAGAATGCGCAAGTAGGCAGTGCTCGCAGCAACTCTCCACTCAATCGCACAAGACCGCTGCTTTCAGGGGAAGTTTTAGATACGCCGCATCCAAATGCTGGAACAATATTCCCCCGCCGATAAGGAATCTTAAATGTCTTGGTACCTTCAGAGTTCGACTGCGGCAGTTTCTTATTGCCTCTCAGCAAAAACTGGGTATGACCATTTCGAACACGTCCATTATATAACTGGCTGTCGTGTTCTTCCCGAGTCAATCCCTCTATTTGGCGTAACTGGTGATCACAAACCTGTGAACAAGGAGGTATTTAGTAATTGAATAGCTGCGGATCTTCTGTTCGATAATAGTTATAATACGAGTACACATGTTATTTACCTATACTTATTTACTATAAACATTATTATTTTAAATTAGCCATTGAATCGTTTATTTATTTGCACCCCACGCTACTATAATTATATTAAGATTATTTATTTCAATATTAAACATATGACTATATATATAATATATAATATATAATAAAGTAATCAACAATACAATCAACATATTAATGTACAAGAACGTTTCCCAAGGCAAAACTTTACTGTAGAATACTCCATAATTTAAGTTGCGGGTATACTTACTTTTTTCACGCGCATAACACTTTGTCACAACACCAATTTATCTCGTCTGCTAGACGTCCGTATGTCACTGCAGGGATCTAGCAGAATATCAGCGTTAGGTATATTTGCCTGACACATGCTGAGCTGGACTCCCATTTGGTGCAACCTTGAGACGCACACCGCACCTTGTTTTTCCTTTTTTCATTTAAACAAAGTACCTATGTCATAATGTCACTCTATTTCTTTAAGTACTAAACTTATGTTTTTATTTTTTGTATATTGGCATCATGTTTTTATGTATATTCATGTAATTTGTTATCTTTTAATTGTGCTTTTGTGTGTCTTTTGTATGCACTGAATAAATGTTTTATCTATCTATCTATCTGTCTATCTACATAATACTGTGGAAGTAACTAAAATAAACCAAACGCGCGGTTTCTACATCTGTTAACTGTCTTATCTTTCTAACAGCATAAGCGGCCGAGCTTAGGCGCCCCGCAAGAGATGTTATATGAGGTCCCCATTGTAATTTCTCGTCTAGCGTGATTCCTAGGAAAACCGTTTGATTAATAAATTCTAGTTTTTCTCCATTCAATATGATGTCACATTCGCTACTTCTAACATTAGGTAATTTAAATCTAATGCATTTGGTTTTTTTTTTATTTAGTACCAAATTATTTACCGTAAACCAATCTTGGACTTGAAAAATAGAGCTGTTAACGTCATCAAGATTTTGTGACCGTCGGTTTATTTTAAAGATCAACGATGTGTCATCTGCAAATAACACCATCTTCGGTTGATTTTGAAGTAATTGGGGTAAATCATTAATATAAACTAAAAAGAGGAATGGACCCAATATCGAACCCTGTGGAACGCCCATTGCCATTTCAGACCCCAATGAGTTTACGCCGTTTACTTGAACTTGAGCTTTTCTATCTTTCAGGTACGATCTTAGTAAATCAAGAGCTGTATTCCTAATCCCATAGTGCTCCAGTTTCAGCAGAAGTGTTTCATGGTCTACGCAATCGAACGCCTTCGAGAGGTCGCAAAAGATTCCAATGGCATCTTGTGCTTCTTCCCAGGCGTTAAAAATGTTCTTTATGAGGGTGACACCGGCGTCAGTGGTACAACGCCCTTTGGTGAAACCGTACTGTTGTTCATGAAAGATGGAATTTTTATTAAAGTGACGTAACATTTGATTCAGCATCAACTTTTCAAACACCTTGCTGAAAACTGGCAGAATTGACACAGGCCTATAATTGTTGGGTTCCTTACTATCACCGGATTTGAACAAAGGAACTACTTTACTGTGTTTCATGAGATCCGGAAAGACTCCTTGGTCTACACTGGTGTTAAATATGAAAGCTAAATAATGCGCAATGGTTTCGATGATACATCTACAGACTTTTACAGACATTCCCCATAGATCTTCTGTTGATTTAATTTTAAGATCTTTAAAAGCTTTTACAACAGCCTGGGGGTTTGTATGCTGAAACCTCAACTCCAAAGGGCATGACTTTACATTTTTTCTAAGTAAGGCAGCAGAAAGCGCGGGTGAGGAATTTAAAGTTTCCGTAGTTTTAAGGGGAATACTAGCAAAAAAGTTTTCAAATTCCTGAGCTATTTCTACATCTGAGTTGATAGGGCCATGTGCAGTCTCTAAGTTAAATTCAGTATTACGCTGCTTTTTCCTACCGGTTTCATTATTTATTATTTGCCAGGTAGTTTTTATTTTATCATCAGCTGATTTTATTTTATTGCTAATGTAAAGAGCTTTAGCCATTTTGCACACACTTTTAAAAGTTTTTGAATATTTTGCAACATGCTGATGAAAGCTTGTATTATTCATATGTTGCTTTAGGCCATACAGTTCAAAAAGTTTTTCCCTGCTTTTACGAATACCTGGAGTCGCCCAATCACTAAATAAGAACTTTGTGTAAATAGTTTTAGTCTTTAGGGGAAAAGTGTCAATAAATTGCTCATTTAATAGTGAAAAGAACTCGGCGTAGAACTCATTTGGGTCACATATATTATTAAAATTCTGAACACATAATTTACTTGCCAAAGAATTATTTAATTTTTCTAAATTTTTACATGTAATTGGCCTAAACCTTATTTGAATTTTTTGTAAAGGCATGTAGGAGCAAAATGTTATTGTTTGTCCACTGTGATCAGATGGCAACTTATTTACAATTTGTTTATGTAAGTAATCACAATTACAAAAAACATTATCTATACAAGTCGCAGAAGAAGCTGTCACTCGAGTTGGTTCAATAAAAACATTTGACAAGTCAAATGACCTAAAAAGACTTAATAGTCTGACAGTATTAGAGTTATTTTCTAATAAATTAATATTAAAATCACCACATATGATTATTGACTTACTACTACTCGTAACACTAAGTTTCTTTAGCACATCTTCCATTACAGAATCAAACATAGATAGATTCTGGTAACTTGGAGGTCTGTATACGCATACTATAACATGCTTATCAAGCTCAACACAGGACAATTCTATGGTGTGTTCAACAGACAGTCCGATTATGTCTTTTCGTTCTTTCGATTTAATTGAATTTTTGACTAATATTAATGACCCACCATGTATCATACGTTTTCGGCTGAAATGGCTAACTACACAATAATTTTCATAGTTAATTGACATTACTTGATGATCTTTTAACCAATGTTCTGTTAAACAAATGACATCAAACTTGGTATTTTCTAAAAACAATACTATTTCCAGCAATTTGGAAGAGCAACCTTGGATATTTTGATTGAATAATTTTAAAGTATGTTGCCCCCCCTTCGGTTTTTTATTATTATTATTAATATGTGTAATATTGCCAGAAGATACCTTTCTATTATTCTCTAATAATAATTGGTTATTTGAAGGGGTAACTTCTGTTGTCTTACTTACTAGTTTAAAAAGTTATCCGGAGTGACCTCCACAACTACAACTGAAGAGTCTAGAATGTCTGAATGAATTCCAGCAGGAAGAGAATACCCTATCTGACTGGTAGTGGCCTCCAAAGATGTTGGTATTATAGGTGGATCCTCCTTCGTACAACATGATGATCCATAATTAATCACTATGTTGTTAGTATAACTAGACAACACAGACTCGTCACTAATACTACAATCTGTTATATTAGCTATAACCTCATTAATATTATATGCTATCAACATAGCAATCATATGTCTAGATTCCCAAGACAGAGATAAAGTTCTCTGAGTTAACTTAAAACCACTAATAAACTTGTTAGTGTCAAAATACAATAATTTGTCACTATGACAACATGTCAGCCTGTGAATAGTACTATTCAACTTATAAATATAATTATTTTCATAAACTGATAAAGTATCAGAGTAAGGTAAAGCACACAACATTAGCTTACCTATATTTAACTTTAATAAAGTGTCCACACCATCCACTATGTCCTTTCTGGTAATACCAGTACTATTACCTAATAGCAAAACCATTGTAGAATAATTATCTAGGTTTGTGTTAGCAATTCTTTTAATCATTTGTTTGAAACTTATGTTATGATAACTATGGTTGGTAAAACTATGGCTAAGGTAATTGAGTAATATTTTTCTAAAGCCCAATTCGTCACAGAAAAATACAGATTTGTTATTATTATTCTGTGTATTAACACAGGTCTCTGCTGGAAGAGCCAACACAT
The DNA here is from genome assembly GCA_916701695.1 of Agrochola macilenta. NCBI lineage: Eukaryota > Metazoa > Arthropoda > Insecta > Lepidoptera > Noctuidae > Agrochola > Agrochola macilenta. Next base: position 23,274,928 of record OU753561.1, on the reverse strand, counting down.
AGGCAAGTCAGGCTGAGGCTGAGGAGGTGGTGGTTGGTTGGCACAGCTGCATGAGAGATTATTAGTCAGAGACTCATACCTCTCAGCATTGCACTTCACCAAATCCAGCAGTTCCCCAGCCTCAAACAAGCGCTCACTTAGTTGATGTTGTGAAATCTCATATTTCTCAAAAATATCCTTCAGCAACTGCTCCTTGAGTAGTATATCATTATAAAGGAGCTTAGTATCAATGTCATACTTTTCCCTACATTCATCTAACTGAACAGTACAACTATTTAAACTTTTTGAAAGTATTACACGTTCCTTTCTAAGGGAAAGATTTAATTTTAAAAGATTTTGTTTTTTAATAGCTCTCTGTGACCGTCTAATTATTTTCTTAAATTTTATATATTTCTTTAATTTATTATGACTTGTAACAATAGGACACAATGGTATGGTATCTTCACCAGTCAAATCTATTGTTATAGCTGGCTCACACACTGATTTTGACTTACTGCCTACCAAATCATAAAATAGGTTATTGGTGTTAGCAACCTGTTCACTGACCTTGACAGACTCTGAGAGATAGGGCCTTATGGGCTTCACATAGTTTCTGTTTAAGTTCTGAAATATTGTTCAAAGCCAGGTCGTGGGTGTCACTGCACTCTTGAAATTATGACACTTGTTGTTGTAGTCTACTGTACTGGTCGGCTAAGTTTATGTGTTCTGTGTGTAGCTCAGCCAGCTCATTTTTGAGGAAGGTGTTTTTGGCGATAACATTCTCCACTTCCACTTCACTGTCTTCCCTTTCCTGGAGCAGTTGTTTGCATTCAGCTTGAGACGCTTCAAGATCCTTTAAGGTAGCTCTCAGTTTTGCTTCCATCTCTTTGATTGTAGCTCTGCGGGTCATCATTTTGAATAATTGTCAGTCACCTGGAATGTGTGAAGTTATGCAGCTAAATCACAGTGCCAGAAAAGATGTTCTGATATGTGGATAAGTAGGAGGTAGGTGGGGAAAAAAGTTTACAAAGTAATTTGTTGAGAAAAAGCTAATACATTTAGATTAAGTTAATTAGAGTGAGATGGGAAAATTATACAGAAGAGAAATACTATAGAAAACACTGCTTTACTTGTTATTATCATAAAACTTTATACTTAAATATGTACAATTAAACTTTATTTTATGAGAAGGTTCATGACACATTACAGGATTCAAATTTATAGTAAGAGCTCGTAATGAGTTTATTTTGTATAGTAAATTATGTAGTGTTTATTGTCTGGGCGAATGTTTTCGTCGTCGATTTTGCTTCCACTAGTTGTCAAACAAAAAGAGACAGAAACGGTGCCACTGTGTGATGGACGTAGCTCAGAGACCTGAGCAGTATTTTGTGGTGTTCTGTGGTCTGTAAATATTAACTACAATCACTTAAATAAAACAAAATACTCCCCGGGATCGATGATAGTTTGAAATCCGTCACCGTTGAGGCATTGAGTTGACAGCCGGTTTTAAATCCTTTCAGTACGAAGTTTTCGCGACAAAAAACACTGTATAATGACTGGATAGAATACTTAATATCTAGGTTCGACTAAATTAACCTAATTTAACATAATTAACTGTTCGACTGGATAGTCTGGTTGGCTGATTAATTACTAATTAAAAAATAAGCAAACGACATTCTACAGGGTGTTCGGCAGAAGGTTGAACACTGGGCCGCGCCGCCCATATGTGCGAAGTGTGCGGCGCACACAGGCGCCAGAGCAATAGGGGCGCCGCCGCGCCGGGAGACATCATGAAATAGTAACTAAGCGCATTAAAAAAAAACCCTTTATTATTTATCTGTCATGTCATCAATCATCATAGTACCTAAGTACAAATCTCTAAGACAATATTTACGTCTGTGGTTCAAGTTTACATTATTTGAAACAGACCCAATGTTTAGATCTCGGGTTTTAGTTTACATTAATTAGCTCTGCGTTAAAATCAAAAGAACCGCGGCGTCGCTATGTTGCTTATGCTGCGGTCTATCTGCCATGATAGCTTTTTTGCATTATAATAATGTACTAGCTTCTGCCCGCGACTTCGTCCGAGTGTTTATAACGACACCCATAACAAATGTGAAAATTTTCGCATGTTGAATTTTCATTTTGACCAAATTCACACTTTCTCTCTCTCTCTCTATATCGAATTAGAAGAAGACAGTCGCAAGTATGAATGCTTTTTCGCGTGACGATTTCTGCTAGTTTAATCCTACCGCAAGCCGCGTTAAAGAACTTCGTTCTATTAAAGACAGCCATTTTGTAAATATCTCGAATAAAGAATATAAATAAATAATTTAATTCGCGTTTTGTTTTTCTCAGTAATTGCCAAGCGGAAGTGAAACGATTTTTATCTATTTATGAAACTTTTAAATACATATCTAGAGAAGATTAGGTTATATTTATTTATTTATATTTGTGGTTAACTAGCGAACTAGAATATTAATTATGAAATGCAATCATTAATATCGTAACACCGAATGTTTAGTTTTAGTTAACAAGTAACAAGACTCAATATGTTAGCAGCAATACCTCTTAACAACTATGTTAGTAAACTTATCCTACACACTTAACGAATCCCTGCTACACGCTCTACACCGATGTGGAAAGCTTGCAGCAGCGATTCATACACAAACAGTCCAGTCTACTCGCGATACACTGCAATATATTGTTGGGGCTGGCCCGCACCCGGCGCACCAGAGACGCGCATTTTTTTCGCATCGTAGCATAAAAACAATCGACACGAGCATCAGCAAACATTCCTGATGCGCTACAGAAACGGAACAGCCCCATTTTATCAAACTAACTGAAGGCAGGCTCTGAGGAACAGGTCGATATGGAAGTAAACTAGGCCTTACACAGTTAACAATACTTTAATTAATTTTAGAACACTAGTTTACAATTTGATGGTGATCAGACTAATTTTCAAATAATAATCGACGCGCGCAGCTCGTGTTCGCCCTTTTATAATCCCGTGTTGAACGGGAAGGGTTGGGGATTCAAGTATGCTGCCACTCTCGTTCGGCAGGGGCGCTGCTTAGCTGCTACCGGCCGTAGATTTGCCAACATGGCCATGCTGCATCGTGCCTGCCCCAGGCACGCACGCTCACGCCTGTGAAGCCAGTTCCGTAGCACACCGACATCTGTAATAGCATAGGTACTGGAAACATAAACAAACCTCACATTTGAATTATGTTTAATTCCTTTATCAACCGTATCGGTCATCATGATGTCAAACACTACTGGACACTTATGCAGTTATTTTGCCTATCGTCAATGTGAAAACCTTCCTTTAGACTTAGGTCGATTGACTCATTAAGGACTAGCAAACTTACACATGTCATCTCCTTGATCTATTTAGCCTATCGTCAATGTGAAAACCATCCTTTAGACTTAGGTCGATTGACTCATTAAAGACTAGCAAACTCACACATCTCCTTGATCCTCGGTGTCATGACGTTCCTTTAGGCTTAGGATACATCCATCTATCTTTATTGCATGCTCCTTTAGACTTAGGATACACCTTAGATAGATTTTAACTGACCCGAGAATCAAGTGATAAAAGATAGCTAAACTTTCTGAAACTAACTTGATAAGTATTTACAAAACATCGGGATACACAGATATACCATATTATTATGTGTACACAATTATTATGTACTACATAAGTCAACTTAAGAGAACCATACATTATTTTTTATTTTTTTACCCACCACCTCTTTGTGTTGGCAAATCTACGACCGGTAGCAGCTAAGCAGCGCCCCTGCCGAACGAGAGTGGCAGCATACTTGAATCCCCAACCCTTCCCGTTCGACACGGGATTATAAAAGGGCGAACACGAGCTGCGCGCGTCGATTATTATTCGAAAATTAGTCTGATCACCATCAAATTGTAAACTAGTGTTCTAAAATTAATTAAAGTATTGTTAACTGTGTAAGGCCTGGTTTACTTCCATATCGACCTGTTCCTCAAAGCCTGCCTTCAGTTAGTTTGATAAAATCAGAAGTGAGCAACCACGTCCTAAAAATGGGTAAAAAGAAGGGTAAGAAACGCGCACCTTCTTCAAGCTCCAGCAGCAGCAGCATCAGCAGCAGCAGTGCGAGGACTCCGTCACCATCGCCCAATAAGAGACGAAAGAAGGGACGAAAGGTATCTCGCAAAAATGATCAGCTGACTGTGAGTACAAGCACCATTACTCTTCATAATATGATTCCTACATTTGACCCGTTAAAGGATAATATTACTGCATGGCTGAAAATAATAGAATCCTACGCAAAGACATTCTCTTGGGCTGATAGTACGATCCGTTATCAAGCTCTAAATAAGTTGTCAGGCTCTGCAAAAACGTGGTACGATTCTCTGTTGCGTCATGAACATTCGTGGACCATGTGGAGGTGGAAGGATTGGCGCGATAAAATGAGATCAACGTTCCAAGTAAAACGTAATATATTTGAGTTGCTTAAGGATATCATGGACGGTAAACCAACAGAAAATCAGTCCCTATACGCGTTTTATTTCGAACAAAAATCGAAAATTGATAACCTTTGTCTGAATTTCTCGGAAGATTATATTATTTCGATCATTTTAGGCAACATAGGTGACAGTAACATTAGTGCCTCGGTAGAAGCTAGCAATTTTAAGTCTAGCGAAAGTTTGGCAGGGTTTTTGTACAATCGAGTTTACAAATCAAGATCCGGAACAAAACAAGTTATACCTTTGAATTTAGGTCGCGATAACACTAGAACACAATCATCCACACAAAATCTTGCTTCGAACTCACATACTTCAAACACTTCAATCAGTCAAACGCCCATGGCTAATAATAAACAACAAATTCGGGGCACTTCTCAAAATAGTAAACCCCTCGAATGTTTTAATTGTGGCGGAAATCACAAACGAATAAATTGTAATGTCAAGTGTGAGTTTTGTGGGAAACGAGGACATTCCGAAACTACTTGTTTTCTCAAAAATAATACTTCTATTTCCGAGAAAACAAATAAACAAGAAACAAAATGTGTCTCTGTGCCCGATTATAGAGATAAATTCTGCAAAAATATCCACATTAATGGGTTCATACATAGCGCATTTATTGATACGGGTAGTAGCTGTTCTATTATTACCGAAAACTTAGCTAGGGAGTTTTCAATACCAATAGTAGCTCTAACAACCCCAGTGACCTTGCAAGGATTTTCTAACGACAGCATGAAAACAGTTAATGCAAAAGTTAAAGTGAATATTCAAGTAGATTCGGTTAGTCTAGAGAATATTGAGTTCTATGTTTTGAACGAGTTGTCCGGTTGTGACATATTGATAGGCAGAAACATAACAGAACGAAACGACATAATGTATTCGCGAGTGGGTAATCGCTTGAAGTTTGATTATGCTGCGGGTTTTGAAGATTTTTGCAAGATGGTTGATGTAACTGGCTTTGAATTCGATTCGGATTCTAATCACAGTGAGTTAATGACTATGTTCAGAAAATATCGAGGTTGTTTTGCGTCTACTGTGCAGGAGTTAGGAAAGGTTAACTGTCACGAAATGGAAATCTCTCTTAGCGATTCCAAACCGATTTAGTAGGAAAATTATACCGGAGATGGTAGATGAGCTTGTGGTAAATGGGATTATCCGAGAAAGTATTTCGCCCTATTCTAGCCCCGCCCTTTTGGTCAATAAGAAAAATGGTGAAAAGAGACTGTGTATAGATTACAGAGCTCTTAACAAAATAACAATTAAAGATAAATATCCGATGCCACGCATCGAAGATCTTATAGACAGGCTTCACGGGTGTAGGTATTTTACAAATTTGGACCTAAAATGCGGGTATTATCAAATAAAAATAAATGAACAATCTATTCAAAAGACCGCATTCATAACTGAGGACGGGCATTACGAATTTTTGAGGGTACCATTCGGGTTAGTTAATGCGCCAGCCTGTTTTCAAAAAAATGATGAATAGGGTTATCGGAAACCTTCGTTTTGGCAGAGTAATCCTATATTTAGATGATATTTTGATTACAAGTGATACTATAGATGAGAATTTAAAAATATTAGATCAGATTTTGAAAATTTTTAAAGTAAATGACTAACATTAAATTAAAAAAAATGTCATTTCCTAAAACAAGAAATAGAATTTCTGGGGTATAACATAAGACAGGATTCAGTAATGCCGAGTGAAAGTAAAATACAAGCAGTAAAAGATTTTCCTATTCCAAAAAATATTCACCAATTGCGTCAGTTTCTCGGTTTAATTAGTTACTTCAGAAAGTTTATTAAGAATTGTGCAATGTTGTCAAGTCCACTCACTCATTTGCTGAAAAAGGATTGCGTATGGGCATGGAGTAGTAATCACGATCAATCCTTTCACACGTTGAAGAATGCCTTAACAGCCGGCAATATTTTGACCATTTTCGACCCAAATAAAGACTGTATTTTATATACAGATGCTAGTAGGGATGGAATCGCGGGTATTCTCATGCAAGTTACTATAGAAGGGAAAAAACCAATTCATTATTATAGTCGTCAAACAACTGAAGACGAAAAGAATTACCATTCATTTGAACTTGAGCTTCTAGCCATAGTTTCATCATTACAAAAGTTTAGACTGTATCTTTTGGGTTCTACTTTTCTAATAGTTACTGATTGCAATGCAGTGAGGTACGCATTAACAAAAAAAGAAATAATCCCATGAATTGCACGATGGGTTCTTTCCACCCAAGAGTTTTCTTTCGAGATAGTACATAGAGCGGGCACGCGTATGCAGCACGTAGATGCGCTAAGCCGGAACCCTGTAAACAGTGGCGAGCGGTCAGAGTTAGAAATAGTAATGTCCATAACGGAGTCTGATTGGTTACTTTCAGTACAACTGCAAGACGCAAATTTGGTAAAAATAAAAAATAAACTTGAATCTGGCGAGGTTGATAATCACAAGAATATTTTCAATGATTATGAGCTGTTAGGGAATAAAGTCTATAGACGAACTAATCAAGGTCGACGATGGGTTGTACCGAAACAATGCATCTGGTATATTATTAGGTGTAATCACGAGGACCTAGGACATTTTAGCCTCGATAAAACATTAGAAAGGATAGCACATCAGTATTGGTTCCCTAAGATGCGCCGTACAGTAAAAAAATACATCAAGAACTGTTTAAATTGCGTTTATCATAAAAACAAGGGAGGCCGCAAAGAAGGAGAGTTGTATCCACTGCCCAAACATGCACAGCCTTTTCACACACTACATTTGGATCATTTAGGACCATTTGTGAAAACCACAAAGAAAAATAAGTATCTTCTTGTGATAGTCGATTCATTTACAAAGTTTGTTTTTGTTTGTGCAGTGGGAAATACGAATAGTGATAGCGTTATTCGGGAAATGGATAATATTTGTAAAATTTTCGGAAATCCACGTCGAATTATAGCGGACGCTGGATCCGCCTTTACATCTCATGGTTTCAAAGAATATTGTACGGATAAAAATATTCGTTTACACATAGTTGCTACAGGAATGCCTAGATCTAACGGTCAGGTCGAACGATTTAATCGAACAATTTTAGAGGCGATGAAGACCATGGGGGCGGCCATAGACGATGATAAATGGGATCAATGTATTAAACCTTTGCAACAGGCTCTAAATAGTTCAGTACATAAAACAATCAAGGCTGTACCTAGTGAGGCATTTTTAGGGTATAGACTGCGTACTGATAGTGACAAGCTGGCGCCGCCCGAGATTGATACGGAGTGTACTACGGACGTTACGGAATTGCGTAAGAGGATTGACGAAAATATAAAAGCCAATGCGGAACTACAAAAAATAAGGTTCGATAGCAGTCGTACAAAACCGAAACAGTACAGTGAGGGAGATTTAGTTCTGGTTAAAATCTCTAGCCAAACCAATGATGGACAGAGCAAAAAGCTACTCCCAGTTTTTAAGGGGCCCTTCCAAGTCAAAATGGTGCTAGGCAATGATAGATACCAAGTATGCGACTTAAGAGGTAGTGAAAGAAGTACCAAGCTGTACCTCGGTAAAACCGCGGCTGAAAACATGAAACCATGGATAAATATTAACGATTTCGACCCGGATTGTTGACCCTCAATGACGTAAGCCACATTCCAGTAAAAGAAAAAAAAAATAGAAAAAAAAGCGACCTTTATAATAACAGTCAAAACATCTGAAGTACGCCTAATGAGGAAGCCATAAATTTAGTTTTTGTTTTGTTGCGACGCGGAGGGTTAATCGCACGGAATGCAGCTGGGCAGTGTTGGCAAGGCACTTCATCGTGTTGGCAAAGGCACTTCATTATTTAACAAAGAGGTGGGTAAAAAAATAAATAAAAAAATGGTTCTCTTAAATTGACATATGTAGTACATAATAATTGTGTACACATAATAATATGGTATATCTGTCTATCCCGATGTTTTGTAAATACTTATCAAGGTAGTTTCAGAAAGTTTAGCTATCTTTTATCACTTGATTCTCGGGTCAGTTAAAATCTATCTAAGGTGTATCCTAAGTCTAAAGGAGCATGCAATAAAGATAGATGGATGTATCCTAAGCCTAAAGGAACGTCATGACACCAAGGATCAAGGTTCAAGGAGATGTGTGAGTTTGCTTGTCCATGAGTCAATCGACCTAAGTCTAAAGGAAGGTTTTCACATTGACGATAGGCTAAATAGATCAAGGAGATGACATGTGTGAGTTTGCTGTCCTTAATGAGTCAATCGACCTAAGTCTAAAGGAAGGTTTTCACATTGACGATAGGCAAAATAACTGCCAGTGTGTTTGACATCACGATGACCGATACGGTTGATAAAGGAATTAAACATAATTCTAATGTTAGGTTTGTTTATGTTTCCAGTACCTATGCTATCACAGATGTCAGTGTGCTACGGAACTGGCTTCACAGGCGTGAGCGTGCGTGCCTGGGGCAGGCACGATGCAGCATGGCCGTGTTGGCAAATCTACGACCGGTAGCAGCTAAGCAGCGCCCCTGCCGAACGAGAGTGGCAGCATACTTGAATCCCCAACCCTTCCCGTTCGACACGGGATTATAAAAGGGCGAACACGAGCTGCGCGCGTCGATTATTATTCGAAAATTAGTCTGATCACCATCAAATTGTAAACTAGTGTTCTAAAATTAATTAAAGTATTGTTATCTGTGTAAGGCCTAGTTTACTTCCATATCGACCTGTTCCTCAAAGCCTGCCTTCAGTTAGTTTGATAAAATTTGTTAACAACGAAGTGCCTTGCCAACACTGCCCAGCTGCATTCTGTGCGATCTACCCTCCGCGTCGCAACAAAACAAAACTGAATTTATGGCTCCTCATTAGGCGTACTTCAGATGTTTTGACTGTTATTTTATAGGTCGCTTTTTTTTTTCTTTTACTGGAATGTGTGGCTTACGTCATTGAGGGTCAACAATCGGAGTCGAAATCGTTAATATTTATCCATGATTTCATGTTTTCAGACGCGGTTTTACCGAGGTACAGCTTGGTACTTATTTCACTACCTCTTAAGTCGCATACTTGGTATCTATCATTGCCTAGCACCATTTTGACTTGGAAGGGCCCCTTAAAAACTGGGAATAGCTTTTTGCTCTGTCCATCATTGGTCTGGCTAGAGATTTTAACCAGAACTAAATCTCCCTCACTGTTCTGTTTCGCTTTTGTACGACTGCTATCGAACCTTATTTTTTGTAGTGCGTCTATACATTTTATTCACTAAGAGCTCATAATCATTGAAAATCTCTTTGTGATCATCAACCTCGCCAGATTCAAGTTTTTTTTTTTTTTTTTTACCAAATTTGCGTCTTGCAGTTGTACTGAAAGTAACCAATCAGACTACGTTATGGACATTACTATTAAACTAAACCTCTAACTCTGACCGCTCGCCACTGTTTACATAGCTGTTTGCTTAGCGCATCTACGTGCTACATACGCGTGCCCCCTCTATGTATTATTTCGAAAGAAAACTCTTGGGTGGAAAGAACCCATCGTGCAATTCGTGGGATTATTCCTTTTTTATTCATGCGTACCTCACTGCATTGCAATCAGTAACTATTCGAAAAGTAGAACCCAAAAGAAACAGCCTAAACTTTTGTAATGATATAACTATGGCTAGAAGCTCAAGTTCAAATGAATTGTATTTCTTTTCGTCTTCGGTTGTTTGACGACTATAATAATGTGTTGGTTTTCCCCCTTCTATAGTAACTTGCATGAGAATACCCGCATTTTATGTTCAAATTTGTAAAATACCTACACCCGTGAAGCCTGTCTATAAGATCTTCGATGCGTGGCATCGGATATTTATCTTTAATTGTTATTTTGTTAATAGCTCTGTAATCTATACACAGTCTCTTTTCACCATTTTTCTTATTGACCAAAAGGGCGGGGCTAGAATAGGGCGAAATACTTTCTCGGATAATCCCATTTACCACAAGCTCATCTACCATCTCCGGTATAATTTTCCTACTAAATCGGTTTGGAATCGCTAAGAGAGATTTCCATTTCGTGACAGTTAACCTTTCCTAACTCCTGCACAGTCGACGCAAAACAACCACGATATTTTCTGAACATAGTCATTAACTCAATGTGATTAGAATCCGAATCGAATTCAAAGCCAGTTACATTACCTAACCATCTTGCAAAAATCTTCAATACCCGCAGCATAATCAAACTTCAAGTGATTACCCACTCGCGAATAGGTACATTATGTCGTTTCGTTCTGTAATGTTTCTGACTATCAATATGTCACAACTGGACAACTCGTTCAAAACATAGAACTCAATATTCTCTAGACTAACCGAATCTACTTTAATATTCACTTAAAATTTTGCATTAACTGTTTTCATGCTGTCGTTAGAAAATCCTTGCAAAGTCACTGGGGTTGTTAGAGTTACTATTGGTATTGAAAACTCCCTAGTTAAGTTTTCGGTAATAATAGAACAACTACTACCCGTATCAATAAATGCGCTATGTATGAAACCATTAATGTGGATATTTTTGCGGAATATCCACATGTGCTCTATAATCGGACACAGAGACACATTTTGTCTCTTGTTTATTTGTTTTCTCGGAAATAGAAGTATTATTTTTGTGAAAACAAGTAGTTTCGGAATGTCCCCGTTTCCCACAAAACTCACACTTGACATTACAATTTATTCGTTTGTGATTTCCGCCACAATTAAAACACTCGAGGGGCTTACGATTTTGAGAAGTGCCCCCAATTTGTTGTTTATTATTAGCCATGGGCGTTTGACTGATTGAAGTGTTTGAAGTATGTGAGTTCGAAGCAAGATTTTGTGTGGATGATTGTGTTCTAGTGTTATCGCGACCTAAATTCAAAGTATAACTTGTTTTGTTCCGGATCTTGATTTGTAAACTCGATTGTACAAAAACCCTGCCAAACTTTCGCAAGACTTAAAATTGCTAGCTTCTACCGAGGCACTAATGTTACTGTCACCTATGTTGCCTAAAATGATCGAAATAATATCTAAATCTTCCGAGAAATGCAGACAAAGGTTATCAATTTTCGATTTTTGTTCGAAATAAAACGCGTATAGGGACTGATTTTCTGTTGGTTTTATCACGCCAATCCTTCCACCTCCACATGGTCCACGAATGTTCATGACGCAACAGAGAATCGTACCACGCACAGTGTTTTATGAACCCCGATTTTCGGACATCCCATTTTTATTGAAAAACCAGACAGACATGATTATTTAAATGCAAGATTTCGTATCCCCATTTAGCTACTAAGTCTAGTTTCTGAGTGAGAATTTTTTGAAAATCGACCAAATTTTATTTCGATTTTCAGAAAAAATAAAATACATTTAAACTAAGCGTCATAAAAATAACGATGTTAGGTACATTGATGGCGCATCTTATGCCGAGTATTTTAGTGCATAAATGAACCTCGTAACTTTGCTTGATCAAGATATATACGTGTTTTTCGGTTTTTAGTTTTTCTTAATTTTCTCGAAAATTCCGTAATTTCGGGAAAAGTTGTTTATACTGAAATTATTTCGATAACTTCTCCAACACACCACATAAATTTCACATCCCAATTCCATGGAACTTGGAAACCACAACGATTTTAAGTTTTATCCGGATTTTACGTCGTTATATAGGGCTGTCAAAATCTCAGATTTTTATTTATATCCGGATTTTATATAACTTTGCCAAAAAATATATCTACCTTGTAGTAAAATCGGTGGTTTGGGTTATCTGACGTGAAGAAGCCAGGATACCAGCTTGGTATCTAAATAAAATATTATTCATCGATGTACGTTAAGAGGCATATTCAGGCATTTCGTGTTATTTAAGTTTTTTTGTAGTACGTACTAAATACTGCTAAATGACAAGCAAAATCCACATAATGCAATAGCAATAACATAAGCTGGGAGTACCTCCACGCGGTGGGCAAATATTTTTAACTTAACCACCAGCTATGCCTTCGGGCTTATGTTGTTTTCGTTTGTCTATTGCGTACATCTGTTTAGTGGCACGGTAGCCTACCCGGTAACGCAGGGGAGCAGCCACCAAATATTTTACTCAATAGTAAGCAGAATTTTTTAGTAATCATGGAGCCGGTCACGACCCATGGGACTACTCTACCTCAGCAGAACCTGACCCGCTCTGCTGGAGATGGTCTTTCTGGGCCCCGACCAGATGACTTTTTAATGCCAGGGGGGCATGACAATCCCAATGCACATGATAGTCAGCAAGTGGCCTCTATGTCAAACGAAGCTATGGATAGCACCGAAGTCGGTACTTTTCAGTCTCTACTCGTAGAAGTAGCAGCAAACGCACAGGCCGTGGAAAATCAGCCCTCACAAAAAGTGTTGACAAGATTAATAAAGGTTTTTAATTTGTTTACGAATAAATTCAAAGTGTTTATAGTTTTTAACAAATAATAATAAATAAAAATATTATTTTGAAAGGTCTCGGTAGGCTGCCAGTAAACTGATTCACGTTCTGTTTGTCATTCTGTCTACGGAACTTTTACTTTTACGAAAAATTTTATCCACAAAATTAGGATTCAATAAATTGACAACCCTAACAAAAATAGTTAAATTGGAATAACTTCTGAGTTCCATGGATTTGGGATGTCATAATTATGTGGTGTACTGGGAAAGTAAATAGAATTATTTCTGTATCGATAACTTTTCCCGAAACGGCGGAATTTTCTAGAAAATTAAGAAAAACTAATAACCGAAAAACCCGTATAAATCTCGATCTAACAATGGTGCGAGGTTCATTTATGGACTAAAATACTCTACATAAGATGCGCCATCAATGTACCTAACATCATTATTTCGTATCACGCTTATTTTAAGCGTAATTATTTTTTTTCTTAAATCCGGATGGAAAAATTACGATTTTCAAAAAATTGTCACTCTGAAACTAGATTTAGTAGCTAAATGGGGATAAGAAATCTCGCTCTTAAATGATAATTTCTGTCAGGTTTTGCAATAAAAATGGGATGTCCGAAAATCGGGCTTCATAAAACACTGTGCCACGTTTTTGCAGAGCCTGACAACTTATTTAGAGCTTGATAACGGATCGTACTATCAGCCCAAGAGAATGTCTTTGCGTAGGATTCTATTATTTTCAGCCATGCAGTACCTAATTCATATTATGAAGAGTAATGGTGCTTGTACTCACAGTCAGCTGATCATTGCGAGATACCTTTCGTCCCTTCTTTCGTCTCCTAGTGGGCGATGGTGACGGAGTCCTCGCACTTCTGCTGCTGATGCTGCTGCTGCTGGAGCTTGAAGAAGGTGCTCGTTTCTTACCCTTCTTTTTACCCATTTTTAGGACGTGGTTGCTCACTTCTGATTTTATCAAACTAACTGAAGGCAGGCTCTGAGGAACAGGTCGATATGGAAGTAAACTAGGCCTTACACAGTTAACAATACTTTAATTAATTTTAGAACACTAGTTTACAATTTGATGGTGATCAGACTAATTTTCAAATAATAATCGACGCGCGCAGCTCGTGTTCGCCCTTTTATAATCCCGTGTCGAACGGGAAGGGTTGGGGATTCAAGTATGCTGCCACTCTCGTTCAGCAGGGGCGCTGCTTAGCTGTTACCGGCCGTAGATTTGCCAACACCCATCAATACCCGGAACGCATTATTATATTGAACGCGAAGGGCGCTGTACGATTTTTGAGTGTAATCTACCCACAGGCTGCACGTGTAAAATGAGGTGCAATATGCACGAAATAAAGTTATTTTCACTACTCTAGAACAACGTGCAAACCTGCGAGCCATCATATTAGCTCTCACCGACAGCGCCCTCCTTTCTCTTTCAATATCATCATCATCTCTGAGGTCAGCGGTCAAAAGATGGCCCAAGTATTTCACCAAGTATTTTAAAACTACAAAATTAAAAAAAAAAAAATGCGGCGAAACACGACGACAAAATAAAATGAGGCGCTACATTGGTTTCGCACACAAGCGCTGCCGAGGGTCGGCGCGGCCCTGGTTGAACATACGAAAATGGCGGATCCGTGGAGCCGTCTACTACGTGTTTAGGTCCAATAACAAGACCCAGGCTACAGATGGACCATTGTGCGTGGGCCATGGCGGCCGTCGGTGGTTATTCCAATCAGCCCACCGCCCTCCAGAAGTTAATTAAATCTCCTGGTCTAATCAAAATTTCTGTGAAAGATCAAGATCTGGGTGACCCGATGGTTTCTGTTCTAATCTGTGTGACGCCTGTGTATTCAAAGAGCACGTGCGTGACAGTTTCCTCAGCCTCCATGCATGCCCTGCATAGAGGGCTGTCCGTTACGCCTATTGTGTGGAAGTGTTTTTTTTGCAAGCAGTGTCCCGTGATGGTCTCCGTTACCAGGCGCACGCCATTCCTGTCCAGGCGTAATAAGCGCTTGGTCAGCCTGTTATCCAAGGATGGCATAGCCTCACTGGATTGCCACCAGTCTGGTGTCGAGGTCCACCAGTTCTCTGCTTGTGTGTGGGTGAACTCCTGTAGCCACCTGCGTAGTTGGTTGAAGGGGATGGGTACGATAGGTTCGGGTCCACAGACTGACGTGCTGGATGCTCTCCTTGCTAGTTCGTCAGCTGCGTCGTTACCTAGCGATCTGTTGCGTCCTTTTATCCATTGCGGTGTCACCTTGTTGCGGCCAGATATCGTTACTCGGTCTAGTGCATTGTGACATTCTAGTGTTAGCTTTGAGGTAATATATTTTTTCCCTAAGGATTGGAGAACTGATTCGCCTTTGGAGAGTATACGTATGTGGGTGTCCGTAACTCTCCTGGCTTCTATAGCGTAGACCGCTTGTATAATGCCTACATCTCCGCCTGATAGATGGTGTTGAACATTCCTAGCGGGCTGGATATATTTATGCTGAGGTCGTGGAAGAAGACTCCGACCCCGGTACCGGAGTCGGTCTTCGATCCATCGGTGTATACTCTCATCTCTTTCGGGCCTGTGTAGTCATACTGTTCTTCTGTAAGTATTATGCTGTAGTGCCTTTGAAAGTGATGTGTTCTCGGGGCTTTGTCACAGGGTGATGCCATTGGCCGTCGTTTGATCGCATCTTCCTTTATGCTTAATTCTGGAGTCTTTGCTTGGGGTTCCTGATAAATGGAGCCTAAAGGAGGCCAGGGCCGCCTCCTTCCGCACGATGAGGTTCAGAGGTGGCAGACCAAGCATTGTCTTTGGGCAGCAACAACTAGTGTTGTATTATTACGCTTCAAAGTATCAATGTTAAAAGTCACCGCAAATTACAATATTTCGTTTATTTTTCTTTGTTATAAATTGGCATTATTTATACATTTGCTCAAAAAAGGTGGTTAAACTATTTGCATTTGGGCTTCTATAAAATAATGCAGATTATAATGGTGTGAGTATTGATTATTTCAAGGGTAGTATTTAAAATCAAAAAGAAAATCTTTTTGTATCCAAAAATAATGCAAATTACAATAAAAATTACTGATTGCACAGCGAAATACTCAACTCAAAATATAACTACATAACCAACAATTTATATTCGTGGTGCACCGCTATTTATCTTAAATTAAAGCTTTTTACCGACTTCAAAAAAAGGAAGGAATTGGACATGTACCTATGTATGTGATATTATTGGATCTGCAAGATATTCACATATGATAATCTGTTAGGGCTTCAAACAAATATACAAAATTTTATAGGTGTATGTATGTTTGTATGTTTGAGGAGCTCGTGGCTAAGTAATAACAGCCGCATGATTCGATCCAGCAGGTTAAGCTACGCTTGCCGGGGTTGGCCTGTGGATGGGTGACCATCTTTACATACCGATTCTCCTCCGTGCCTCGGACAGCACGTTAAGCCGTTGGTCCTGGCTGTCATTCGTGGATCTTTGGCAGTCGTTACGGGTCGTCAGAAGCCCGAAAGTCTGACAACCAGTCCTACCAAGGGGTATCGTATTACTCAGTTACTGAGTTGTGGAGGTCAGATAGGCAGTCGCTCCATGTAAAATACAGTATTCAGCTGCATCCGGTTAGACTGGAAGCCGACCCCAACATAGTTGGGAAAAGGCTAGGTAGATTGATTGTATGTTTGTTTGTATGTATGTTTGTCGACGCATATCTCCGAAACTATTAATCGGATTGTGACCATTTTTTTATTGGCTTACCTTTACTTCAACTTAGGGTACAGTGCAAGTTTCATCAAAATCGGTTCAGTCGTTTTCAAGATTAGATATGGACTAATACGTGTAAGTGCGACAGCCTTTTTTTTTTTTTTTTTTGGGTGGGAAATCATCAAATGACTCCTCTCGCTCTGGGTGGAGCGAGAGGGTGTGTGCGACAGCCTGGCTTATTGATACGAGCTACGGGTGTGGTGTCATAGGGAAACATCTCAAAACCTTGCTCAAATTTTAGCGCGTGTTAGAAAAACTAAACCGGCCAGGTGCGTGTCGGACCACGCAATGAAGGGTTCCGTAGTTGGGATGAATTTATCCCTATTACAAACTTAACTTAGTTGCGAAACATATTCCCCCATACATTGATATGTACGTAACGGTCAATTCTCCAACTGCAAATGTAAGTTTGTAATCGCAAAAAAATTTGGTTGTTTCAAAAGTTTGTTGGGATCTAATTCATCAAGCGAATTAAACCCTACTCAAAGCAACATAAGCTTGACCCTTTGCCTAAATTTACGACTGCAGTTTCAAGTGTTGTGCCCGGTAACTTATATACAGTGCAGCAGTGTAACGAAACGTTTTCCTCCGTGGAGGGAAACGAGAGTCACAAATTAAATTATAATAAAAAGGTATTAAAAATTAAAGTTAAAATTAGTAAAAGTAAGATAAGTTTAGGACACAGGACAGGCTCGGGTTAGGCAGGAACAGGCAGGTAGTGGAACAGGTGGGCAGGCAGGCAGGCAGGCCGCAGGCAGCGTGGAGGAGGCTGGGCTGAGGATTATTCACCCTTGAGATACACTCCAGCCTGTGGAATAGAGAGGAGGTTGTGAGAGTTTGTAGGTCTCGGAGGCGCGGTAAACAGTGCTACAGAATATAAAAGTGAGTTAAGTACATGTGTCATACGTGTCCTATCAATAGGTAAATAAATCAAAAGGTGGTTTGTTTAATATAATAACATAAAGAAAGAGTAACGTGTTTTTACGTAAACAAACTAAAAGATGTGGTTCCAAATAATGGAATACCACATTTCCCCGACAACCCAAGAAAAATTTTCAATACGTTGAAAATTTTGAATGTTTAAATAAATCCTTGGTCTAACACACAACATCTTTCATACTTTCGTCAAACACTCTCATTCAAACACACATAGGGGATATGGTTCACGTTCTATGACGCATACTCCTCAAGGAATTATTTTGATAAAATTACGAAGGCTTATTTTTTTTAATTAGGTGTCGTAACCCGCACCTGTTTGAAGACCGATATGAAGTTATATACAAGGCATTGGAGGCTTTTTTAAATGAATTGCCAAACCGCTCGAGAGTTGGGAGTTTAAGAAACCCAATTAAAGGATTTAAGAAAACCCAAGTTTAAGAAGAATCTAGGTTTAAGGGAAACCTAAGTTTAAGAGAATTAAGTTTAAAGGTATTAAGAAGAATCTAGGTTTAAGGGAAACCTAAGTTTAAGAGAATTAAGTTTAAAGGTATACACATAGGCTTGTTTATCGAGTTGTGTAGGAACCGCTCGTAAGTTAAAGGTATACACATAGGCTTGTTTATCGAGTTGTGTAGGAACCGCTCGTAAGTTAAAGGTATACACATAGGCTTGTTTATCGAGTTGTGTAGGAACCGCTCGTAAGTTAAAGGTATACACATAGGCTTGTTTATCGAGTTGTGTAGGAACCGCTCGTAAGTTAAAGGTATACACATAGGCTTGTTTATCGAGTTGTGTAGGAACCGCTCGTAAGTTAAAGGTATACACATAGGCTTGTTTATCGAGTTGTGTAGGAACCGCTCGTAAGTTAAAGGTATACACATAGGCTTGTTTATCGAGTTGTGTAGGAACCGCTCGTAAGTTAAAGGTATACACATAGGCTTGTTTATCGAGTTGTGTAGGAACCGCTCGTAAGTTAAAGGTATACACATAGGCTTGTTTATCGAGTTGTGTAGGAACCGCTCGTAGAGTTTAAAAGTTAAGAAGAGTTTACCCTTTAAGAGAGGGGATTTAATCTTTAAGATAGGAGAGTTTCCTTTGAGAGGGAAGAAGGTATACACATGGGCTTATTTAATGAGTTGTGTAGGGACCGCTCATCAAAGAGTTTAAGTGGAATAAGATGGCTGAGAAGCCGAGGTTAACATAAAAAAAAAGGTGGGATACAAAATATGCCTAAAGGGTTAAGTAGTGAGGGTTGGTGTATATGATACAAAGAGTAAAGGGTATAATAATAATAATTGTAAAGAAGCTATGAAAAAATAATTTGAAAGTCTACTGCGGACAGTGAAGAAATTGTATATGACTGAAGTAGTCCGTTTAAGTTATTCAAATTAAATATGTTTATATGTTGTTTTAAATTAAAGAAAAAATATCCTCTAGGGGTTCCTTTAAGATATAGGTACTCCTTTTAAGTTTCATTTTAGAAAATAGATAAGAGATTATAGGGATTAAGAAGTAAGTAAGAAAAAAAATAATTGCCAAAGGATATCCGAAAAATTTATACTAGATAAAGTATTTTTTTGAATTTTGATAATCGAGCCCACGTTAAAAATACAGTGCGGTAAAAGTAAGAAAATATAAAGTACGAGTGTATAAGAGAGTATAATAGGATGTTAAGTTCTAAAATTAGGTGTTAAGCTGCAACGTTTTTACGCCTATTGAAAGGACTATGTTTAGGGGAGTGTGTGGTTCTAGGTATTGCGTGTCGAACTGTAACGTTGTGCCTAAGTTAAAGAGTGTAAGAGTCTTGCGATGTGTTTAGAAGGGTGTTTAGTGTATAAGAGGGTGTGAGGGCGCCAAACTGTAACGTTTGCGCCAAAGTTAAAGAGTGTAAGGACGTTATGCCTAAGTTTAAGAGTGTAAGAGTGTCGAGATGTATGAAGAGGGTGTTAGTGTGGAGCAGGGTGTGAGTTTCTAAGAGATTGGGCGCCAAACTGTAACGTTTGCGCCAAAGTTAAAGGGTGTAAGGTTCTAGGAATTGGGCGCCAAACTGTAACGAAACGTTTTCCTCCGTGGAGGGAAACGAGAGTCACAAATTAAATTATAATAAAAAGGTATTAAAAATTAAAGTTAAAATTAGTAAAAGTAAAGATAAGTTTAGGACACAGGACAGGCTCGGGTTAGGCAGGAACAGGCAGGTAGTGGAACAGGTGGGCAGGCAAGCAGGCAGGCCGCAGGCAGCGTGGAGGAGGCTGGGCTGAGGATTATTCACCCTTGAGATACACTCCAGCCTGTGGAATAGAGAGGAGGTTGTGAGAGTTTGTAGATCTCGGAGGCGCTTTGAGGCGCCTCACCTAGCGGGAGGCCCGCGCTAGCGTCACAGGTGACGGCGGAGGTCTCTCTCGGAGAGTAACGTCGTCTAGCGTCGGAGGCCTTCGTGTGCGTGTGCTCGCGGCGTTTGACGCCGCGTGGTTAAGAGTTCGTTAGAAGTGAGCACCTCCTACAGGGCTAGGCAGGATGGCCGAGCGAATTAAACACAGGTATTACACAGTATTAGAATGTTTATTGTTATAATACACTCAGGGTCGATAGTTCAAGTTACACAGTATGATTAGAACACCCGCGCACGCTAGTTATGCTAGTTACATGAGACTAATATTCGAGTAGCTAACAGTTCGACAAATCAGACTTAAGGGCAGAAAAACAGCGACTGTCTCAAGTTAAAAATACGACTCTCCGAGGGCTAAGACAAGACTCGACTGAAAAATTTGAAGACCGTTTTTATCGTTCTGTGTCATATTTTAAACGTTTTAAAAAATATATTCAACTTGTTTCTTAATTTAGATATGACCAGAACTAATAAAAACGGCTTACAGAGGAGAAATCTTAGATCTACGCTTATTGCAAAGGTTCAGTGTGTACACCCACGTTATGAGAGAAGGTAGAGTGTACTTATCTATGATGTGTTCTGTCTATGTTTTAGAAAAGTAAATTACGACAGATGACAGTTTAAGATGAAAACGTCAGAATATAAATATTCTAAAGTTTTTACAAAAGGGAAAATTAAATACTATAAAATCGATTTGGATGCTAATACAAGAGATAATTAAAAGTATGCTTTACAGAGGTAAACAGTGCTACAGAATATAAAAGTGAGTTAAGTACATGTGTCATAGAATATCAATAGGTAAATAAATCAAAAGGTGGTTTGTTTAATATAATAACATAAAGAAAGAGTAACGTGTTTTTACGTAAACAAACTAAAAGATGTGGTTCCAAATAATGGAATACCACAACAGTTACAGCCGAACTAAGTATCAGCGGTAAAATGCGTTGTTCCACGTCACCTGAAGGCGCGGACTGACTACGATTTTAAACGCTACAGCTGCACTCACACAACTGTCTGCGCGTTATACAGTACCCCGACGACTAAAGTATGACCGCAATATCTATTTTCCCAATTACATAGCATTAAATAAGGTTGAAAATTGAACAAATATTTGGGTTGACGATGTGAGTAAGCTGCGAATGGGCATTTATTTTACGGGTTTTATTTAGATTATTCGAAATATACACATTAAATTAAATAATTGTCTGGTTAAAGTTATAAAATAATGTTCATTCTATTGAAATCTTAAAAAAAAAAATGTTGTTATCGCTGAAAATACAGAGATGTTCGACGCCAAAGTTTATTTTTGTGAAGTATTTTTTATTGGGAATATCAAACTATTTTCTACTATTCTATTCGGTTAAAATTTTTCTTTAAACCCTTCTCTGTCCACCGTATTTTTTGCGCCGTATATTTTTATTACGTTACGTCATACTCGACTATCCAAGAAATCAGTTTTTTGTGAATATTGAGGTAACACCGCGCCTTAACTACGTTTAGCTTGAAACGTTACCATGATTGGAGATATTGGCACATAACTATCTGCATTTCTCACTGATTGAAGCGTCATCGAATAGAATTAGCACTGCATCAGGCAACTCTCCTTCGTCTAGTTGATCACGCCTTAGTGCAGGCTATCGGAGTCCTTTTACAACACCCATGCTGCCATTGACCAAGCAGTCAGACACCGAAACATTTCTTCTCAGCATCACTTTTGAACTTTTGATGCCACTGCCACTTGAAGTTGAGTTAAAAGTCCAACACATTTGTTTGGGTCGGTTAAAATTACGTTTTCTGGTGGCGTTTTGCCATAAGTAGCTCCTTCTCTTGACTCGTCTGTAGCCTTACATATAGACCCGTTTTTTACATTGGGCAAGCATATTTAAAACAAACTATACCTACTAGGTGTTTTTACCTAAAAAAATCTATCAATACTTACAATAAAATCTTTAAATATTTAGAAAAAAAAATTTAACTGCTTATTACAAACAAATACTCTAGTTTTTACTTAAAACTAAAAAATATAAACTTTTTACAAAAAAAACAACCGACTTCCGAAAAGAAACACTACAAAGTGAAAAATAACTTTAATTTCGGAAGTAGGTGTCTTTGGTTTTCGATTTTCGTTTTTTGTCACCGACTTCCGAAATTAAAGTTATTTTTCACTTTGTAGTGTTTTAGTCGGTTGTTTTTTATTGTAAAAAGTTTTTATTTTGCACTTTTTAGTTGTGGTACCTACCCCACAGAAATTCGAATACCAGTACCTGCTATGTAAATAATAATATTTATTCCAAAATAATTACAAGGCATAAAAATTAGTACAGTTTTGCTTAAATGTAAATTATATTCCTAAGACTTACGTGCCTGAACTAGGTAATCCTGTGTTTCAGGCGAGAGGTGCTAAAATAAACTTATAAAATAAATAAACAACAGGTTGACAATAGATCACTAATTACATGTTGAAGAGCTTAACTCTTAGTTTCTAAATTTGATATACTTATACTTAACGTAGGTGAAATTTTTCACTTTAGCACAGTTAGTAAATTCTCTGTATCTTCGTAAGACATACTTTGGAGAGCATCCTTGAGAATTCTCTTACAATTTGTGTAATTCAGGGAATAAATGTTTGCTTTTGAGTTTAGTCTATTATAGAGAAGAGGACCGAGGTACAGGTAAAATTTGGAAACAAAAGCATGTTATGTTGTATTTTGTGGACAAACTATATCTTTACGTCTTTTATTAGCATATGCAGTGCTATAGGGTAGAGCTCTGTGTTGTTTTAATACAATACCCATTATAAATAGCTGTCGAACTGTTAATACTTCACAAGATTTGTATAGGAGGTTAGTAGGAAAAAGGAAAGGGCGGAAAGTAGACACTTTGAGAATCGCCCTTTGAGCTCTCTCGATGGTTAGTAACATTGTTTTACCCGCTCCACCCCATGTGGTAATACAGTAGGTTAATATTGATTGACATAGAGCGAAGTAAACTTGTCTAACTAGTTTTGGGTCAGCAATATAGCGTAACTTTTTAAAAACAAATATCAGCTTCCGAATTCTACTATTTAAAGCTTAAATAACAGTCACAGGAAGTTATCATCATATCATCCACATATACTAAGTGGGAAAAATACGTTTTATTGAAGCTTACTCAAAAACTATCCCAGCAAAGTTAATCAAATTTATATGGGACCAATCCGGGAGCATACCCTTTCAAACAAAAATTTTTTTTTTTTAAATCGGTCCACAATTGACGGAGAAACCGACAGACATACATAAAAAAAAAAAAAACATACATACGCGTCAACATATAACCTCCTCCTTTTTGGAAGTCGGTTAAAAAATTAAACCGACTTTGAAAGAAATTAATTCAAAATTATTAAATAATATTTTTATATCTACACGAAATTAACTAACAAAACGAAACCAAAAGTAGGTACCTACGAAACAAATTAGGGGACTACAATTTTTTTTGAGGTCGCTGCCAGCTAAAGAGGCAAAGAGTAATATGTCAGTCAGTGAGTTTCTCCATAAATAGCTCCTTCTCTAGCTAGAGAAGGAGCTATTTATGGAGAAACTCACTGACTGACATATTACGAGGGTGACACTGAAAGTTTTTAGAACGGGCCACTTGCAAACGATATAATAAAAAAATAAGTTCAAATTATGAAAATGGAACTCTTTGCCAATATTAATGTGTATGTATTTTATTCATTTGTCATTTGTTTACGATTTGGCGGCAAATTGAAAATTGTCTGTGTCACGTCAGCATGAATTTAACGCGAGAAAATTTTCGAACAAAGATTTTTATGACTTTCGATGTCATTTAAGTCAACAAGAAAGTTATGATAGACTTCGATTGGCCTTTCACGATGAAGCCCCATCTCGTGCCACTGTTTACAACTGGTTTAATGAGTTTAAACGTGGTCGCACTAATCTCACCGATGATCTACGTGAGGGACGGCCTTCTACGGCGACCACTGAAGATCAGTGTTGTGCGGCGTATGATAGAAACTGACAAAAGAGTGACTTATCAGCAGATTCGGGCAAGTTTAGGCATCTGTATGAGTCAAGTGCACAAAATCCTCCATGAACATTTTGCGGTCAGGAAGCTTTGTGCCCGGTGGATAACTCATAATTTGAGAGAGGCCCAAAAACTCCGTCGTGTTGATTGGTGTCGTGTAATGGTTCAAAGATTTAACGGAGGTGACTCAAATGCTGTGTTCGACATACTAACGGGTGACGAAAGCTGGATTTATTGTTAAGATCCTGAAACTAAGAGACAGTCTGGGTCAGTCTCCTTCCGAGGAGTTGCCAACTAAAGGGAAGAGAGGTCGAAGCGTGGGAAAAAAGATGGTGGCCTCGTTCTTCGGAAGGACAGGTCATTACGCAACAATTGTTTTAGAGGATCGAAAAACAGTTACTGCAGAGTGGTACACTAACAGTTGTTTGCCACTTGTCTTGGAAAAAGTTCGGGAGAAACGACCTCGCAGTAGGATCCTCCTTCACCACGACAACGCCTCGTCGTACACCACCAAGCAAACAATCGACTACTTGGCGACGTCAGACGTGGAATTGCTGGGCCACCCGCCTTATAGGTCCGACCTCGCACCTTGCGATTTTTATTTATTTCCGAAAATAAAAGAAAAACTTTGAGGAAAACGTTTTATGGACGCCGAGGAAGCAGTGGCTGCGTTTCAAAATGCCGTCGAAGAGACCCCTAAGGACGAGTGGGCAAAGTGCTTTTCTCAGTGGTTCCATCGGATGCAGCGATGTATTGATGTAAATGGACACTATTTTGAAAAGATATAATGAAACTAATAACTTGCTAGTTTGTTCAGTTTTTTATTTTCTAAGAACTTTCAGTGTGACCCTCGTATATCAACGCAAGGCGAAACTACTGGGACTAGGAACGTGAAATTTTGCACTTTTATAATGTTGGGGAGCACTAGAAGAGAAAAATTCCACCTTTAAGGGGACGAAAAGCGCGGGATTTCGTTTGTATGAAGAATCTTATTCCATAAGTACTCGTAAATAAACTTGAAAGTTGGCACAAAAAGTACTAGGCATGCATGAATTCACGATAGTATTCAATCATTATGTTATGCTACTAATAGGATTTGGATGAAGCAGTTCATAACCTGGAATAACACATACCTAGGATACATTTTATCCTCGTAGTACGTTTCCATGGGATAATTTCCGAATTCGAAGTGAGTTAAAAGCTAGTACTTATAATAATAATGTGATACAAGTACGACTATTATAAAAAACTTTGGTTGTTATGTAAAATATCCGTTTTGTATCCGATATACCTATCGTTTCTATTTTGATTAAGTTTTGCATTGCTGGCACCGACCTCAAAAAAAATTGTAGGCCCCTAACTTATTTCGTACCTACTTTTGATTTCGTTTTGTTGGTTAATTTCGTGTAGATATAAATTCTCTCTCTCTTTTTTATATACTCGTATTAATGCATAGCTAATAACAAAGCTAATAATGACTAGGTTATTATTTATTTTTTAATGTGCAATTAATAATATCCCTTATTTCAATAGCACAACATTCAAATGTGCTACTTATTGCTAAGTTCCTAACTTCAGGAATTTCCTTCCAATGGTGTCCTTTTTATCAAGATGTACATGCTCCACCTCTTTTAATGTTTCTTCTACTGAAACATGTAGCTAGATCGTAGTTAGAGATTGACACAGATACTGTTCATAACCAGCTGCACTACCAAGAAATGCTCAACTATGCAAATTACGTCAATGTTAATATTCTTCACCATGAGTTCTTCTAGGCATGCAGAAAGTGCGTCAGATTTATTTAGCAATCCTGCAATGTTTTGATGTAGATTATTTATATAGTTATCATAGAAAAAAACTGGGTGTCCAATTGTTCGTCATTAGGTGATATGTCTATTGCAAATAAGTCGTATTGTTTAACATCACCGATAAAATCGTCAATATCTTTAAAGATTGTCTCCATGCCAAAATTGTTTAGTAGTCCTGTTTGTTTGGTAAACATTGTATAATCATTTGCCAGATTCTTGTTCGAGTCCAAGAGAGATACGCGTGTTGATGAGATATTATATCAAGATACAGTAAATAATTGAAATGTTTTATTCTCCAATTTAGTCCAATTATACATATTATTGAGGTAATTATACTTAAATATCGGCGTGCAGACTATTATGTTCGTATGGTTTACTTTTTGTAAGGTTGTTCTGATGTGGAGTATCAGTTGAAGGTAGTCGTTCGTAGTTTTAAAGTCTTCCTCTTCTATTAGAATTATATAGAAGTCTTTAATGTTTTAGTATTATGAATTATCTCTAAATATACTCGTATTCCGGTCACGTACTGTTAACGTACCCGTGCCGACCGAAACCATACCGAATAAAACATCTAGATATCGAAGCACTACTAATCAGTGTCATTATTAAATAATATGTGCCAAATCCTATCCAACCTATTTTAAATGTTTTAAATTTTGTTTCTATATCGTACACTAGTTGTTCTGTTTTACTGTTTGTCCGAATATGTATAATGGCATACGTTTGTCGTCATATATATTTTTATTTTTTAGGCGTGCGTTCGCGGTAATTCATTATAAAATACAATAGACGACGTATATTTTGTAACCTAATCCGCTTAACTGTTCGTAAAGAGATATAAAGAACCCTGTAAGGAATCAGGGTTCTTTATAGCAGGGCACTTTTAAATTGTCAAGCGGTCGGTCAGTCAGAAATATGAAGCTAGATGCCCATTCCAAAGCGTAGTAGGTTCCTATGGAGAAGAACGGGCAAGAAACTCCACGGACACTCTTTTCAACCAAAATATTGTTACAAGATATTGGTAACATTATTCATGTTGAAATTATACATGTGAGAACAATGTAAAAAGACGTGCACGTTAAAAGCGTCCGTAATAAAAAGATACACTACTACTTTCCTATCGCAGGTATGCTGGAAGAGATTTCTTTAGAAATAAGCATCACCTTTGTACGTATTTTTCTGTTCCTTTCTTCTTGTCTATTTATATGTGTGTACATAAACTGTTAAATTAAATTAATTAAATAAAAACAATTCAAAAATTAAAATAAATTATAATTTACTAGCTGCCCGCCCCGGCTTCGCGCGGGTAGCACTAAGTACCACGCAACTTTTTTGTAATACGTATACTTACATTTTTAAACTCGTGATATCTTTCGAATGGAATGTCCGAATTGAATCATTCAAAACGTTATATGAAGGTATTGAAGCAGTCTTGAATATGAAGTAATTTATTGTGACAAGGATTAAAAAAAAAAAAAAAATCGTTTTATTGGGAACAAAAACCAAATACATACAAGACAAAAATGTTAAACGATGACAGCTGCAATAGTTAAAACTGTGGCGCAGCTACCTACGCCTGACTCCTAGTGAGAGGGTAGGTTGTTCCAAGACTTTTGGCAAGATTTTAAGTGTGTGTGAGTACCTAATGTTGAGTAAGAGAGGGTGAGGGTGTGGTGAGTTGTGTGTCGTGTTTTCCAAGATGTTAAATTTCCACAAGTTTTTCTGTTGCATCATAATTAAGCGATTTTAATAAAATGTCGAGTTTTTTCTTGCATTCATTTCTGGTAACAGAATAGACAGAGATACTCGTATTTTTATTTATTCTGTTATATCTTTTTGAGCTCATGTAGGTAAAATGGCGACGTGCTGCTACAGTTGTACGAGGCTTTACATCACAGACTCTATCAGAACGGCGTCTGCTGCTAAATCTAACTGGTTCATAATTCAGCTGGGTATGCTTACGGAGTACTGCCTGAGAAATGAACAACTGTCTGACCGTCAGGACCTGACAGAGAGAGTAAAGTGATGTTGTAGGAAAGCGGATTGGCTTCCTCGCAAGGACTTTCAAAACTGCTCTCTGAGCTCTCTCAATCCGCAACATTGTTGTCTTGTGCGCACCACCCCAGACCGTTAGGCAATAACCCAACACTGACTGAGCAAGTGCAAAATATTGCTTATTAAGGTCTTAGTTTCTTAAAGATATACAAAAGCTTTCTGAGGCGTGCTACGACAGAGCTAATTTGCTGGTGCCATTTATGGTGACAGTCAACTACAACACCAAGATATGTAATTGTCTGGGAGCCTTCTAATAGAGAGCAGCCACAGTTAGAGACAGAATCAGGGTTCATACAAGAGTGAGCGTGAAGGGCAATAGGTGCTAGGGGTTGACCTAATTTATTTATGGAAAAACAGATTGTAGCGTTGTGAAGGAACTTAGGTGCAAGTAGTCGAGTGATAAAATATCAAAATTAGGAAGTTCCTAGTCACATCACTAAAAACGGGGAACAACACTATCCTTCCGGAGACGCTCGGTCATTTCGTTTCCGCTGGCAAGGACGACAACAGTTGTTCCCTGACCCTCAGGATTCTTTGTGCCCCGACCTAGGGGTTCTTCGTACGGGCTGAGGGCAGGTGCCTAATAGTATTCACACTGCTGATAGTAGCGGTGCTGCACATTGCTTGCGCACGCTGCCAAGGTCTCGAAGGCCTAACAACTTGCGGCCTACTCCGCGAGCCTGTCCTGACAGGCCTCCACGCGCTACCGATACCTGTCGGTCTCACGAGGGCCGTCCGGCCTGCCGCCGGGCCTGCGCTGAGCAGGTCCCCCCACGTCTGCCACGTGTTGCCAAGGACGGTACCCTTCTTGAACTTATTGTGATAGTGATAGTGCTCGGAACAGAACATGTGACTTACCCGCGACCTAGCTGTTATATTGAGTTATTATAATTATATGTATTAACCTAACCTAGTGTTTTCAATTATTACTAGCTACCTATCAGTTAGCGGCCTGCGCAGCCTACCTGCAAAGCCCTAGCCGTTACAAGATGAACTTGGTTTTATTGACATTCAAAGTAAGAAGATTTGTGGCTAACCAATTTATGACAATACTAAGGGCTAGTTGGGCATTTTTACAAGTTTCACTCCAATCGCGGCCATGAATTATCAGACCCGTATTGTCTGCGTAAGTAACTATTTTGCAGTTAGGGAGAGATAAGCGACACAGCTCATTTACATACAAATTAGGAAGAGACTCGGCCCAAGCACGCTGCCCTGTGGTACCCCAAAGGTGACCATCTCCCTTCGGCTTGAGTTTTTATCGATTTTTACGTACTGCCCACGACCTGACAGATGAAGATGTCCTGGGCAGTGCCGCGGATACCAGCATCTTCCAGCTTCGAAAGGAGTATGGGGACAGGGACAGTGTCGAAAGTTTTAGATAGATCTAAAAAGATAGCCAGTGTTTTTCTTTTATTATCAATATTATTAATAATAGTATCTGTTAGTTCCAATACAGCATCATCAGTGGTTTTACCACTTCTGAAACCAAACTGGTTACTAGCTAGAATGTTGAATTTTGTTAATCTAATGTTAATAACTATAACTAATAATAACTTTTATAAGATTTTTGAGAGAGTCGTAAGTACCGATATGGGTCTATATTTAGTGACACTGTCTTTGTCACCAGATTTATAAATTGGGTGTACAATCGCGGTTTTAAATATGCCAGGAAAGATACCTGATGAAAGGCACAAATTAAAAACATGGACTAGCACAGATGATAATAAGTCTAGTTGTTTTCACAATAGAGGTGGGGATACCGTCAATGCCAACGGCGCATTTGTCTTTAAGGCCAAGAATAATATTATTAAGCTCGGAGTCATCAACGCTGTAAAGAGCCATTGAATGTAACGGTGTTGATTTAGAGGAAGCGTTATCTACTTTACTGGAAGTAGAACTGTTTTGGGGTTCGGATTGCTGAATTTTGGATGCCAATAATCTGCCCGTGTTAGCAAAGTAGTCATTTAACATGTCAGCTGATTAAGAGGGATTTTCACAGCACTTTAGGAGATCTGAAGACGATGTTCTGTTTTGGTTTAAGTTTGCTATCTGTTTAATGAATGTAGCTTTCGGGTTGTTTCTAGCCTTCTGAAATTCTGCACGTTCGTACTCGGTTTTGACTTTTTAAAGTAAATTATTACATAAGTTTCGGTATCGATAGAAGACTATGTGTGTTTGTGTGTTTCGATGTCTGGATATTTTTTTAATGTACGGTATAATTTATCTCTATGCCTTATGCACCTTAACAGGCCTGGGGTTATCCAAGGTTTAATAATCCGTCGTCTACTTGGGGTAACTGATGTGTGGGTGTGGGCCTTAACAGCTGAAGACATTGTAGAGACAAGAGACTCAGCAGCTTCATTCGGATCATTAGAGTTAAGAATTGATGAGAAGCCAGTGTTTTTGATGCATTCAACAACTCCAGGAACATCAATCTTAGGGTTACAGTAACTTCGGTTTACTTTGATTTTCATGTGCATGTTACAGAAAAGCAAGACCGGAGAGTGATCCGTTATGAGAGAATCGAGTACTAGAGCGGTTACAGGGGATTGGCAACGGATTATCAGACAGCTTGATAGTCTAGTAGGCAGAGAGTGAGCATTGCATGAGACGCTGTGAGATTTAGGTACTCGTCGGCTTTAGGGTCAGAACTATCAGGTACAATATTTATATTAAGATTTCCCATGATTGCAGCAGTTTTAAATGGAGCAAGAGTCCCAAGGATGCTGTCAAGACTGCACAGAAACTGTGTCAGATCTCTGCATGACGGAGATCGATATAGAGCAACAAGAGCAACTTTATCTCAGAATTTGAGTAATAGGCAATTAGCATCGCTGAAATTTGGTATTTCAAATGGTAGGATTAAAGCAGTCTCTAATGTCGTCTAATGTCTAATGACTACGCCGTCATTTTGGCTTTTAAAAGACGAAATATGGGAGTTTTGTAACCGTTCAAGATGGGGATAATTTTCTCAGCCAGCACTCCGAAAGTATTACAACGTCTGGTAAATACGACAGTCTACTCATACATAATACAAGATTATCAAAATTACAGTTTCAGGCTACGTATATTGGTGTGTAATATTTTAAAGTCGTACATGGATTTATTAAGATAGTTTGCACTACTTTCAGGTGAGCAAACATAACAATTTGAGACAGAGACATGTTCTACCTCATTGTTTATCATGGACAAGTCACCCATCTTTTATTTTTGAGGCAACCGGGGAGCAAAAACGTTGTACTGGGGGATACATTTATGTGTACTGAAATTATTCGACGTAACTGAGTTGAAACTTGTGGTGACAAAACAGCAATAAAGAGGTTTTAAACAGTATTTTACAATGCATTTGCTCGAAAAGAGCCTTTTCCAAGCAGTAAATTAGTGCGGAAAGTGTCACTTTTTTCACTCGTGCTTTTTACTTTTCTGTTTTTTTTTAATTTTTGTGGCCGTCGGGGCCGTCGTCAGCCCGTTGCACAGAGTTTTTATAATTTGAGAAAAGTTTTACAAATCAGATGATGATGATAACGATGACGATGGCGAAGGCGATGGCGATGGCGATGAGATGGCGAAGTCGAAGTCGAAGTCGAAGTCGAACTCGAAGTCGAAGTCGAAGTCGAAGTCGAAGTCATGAATGTTGTTTTTATCATTTATACGTCGTAATATGTAGATGGTAGGTAGTCGCCTATGATGTGTACATCATATGCGACTACCGTAAGGCTCGCTCGTTTTTAAGCTATTGCATAGCTTCTATCGCGGGCCTTGAGCGTGGAGACCGAATCCATAAATTCCATAACGACAATAACCTAACACCCCCATAGAGTGAAATTTTAAGATGCGCGCGCATCACTGTGACACAAATTGCATAAGTTGATAAAAAATGCTATGCAATAACTTTACCGCGGCAGTCTCCGAGTGCCACACGTCTTTTTTTTTAATTTCCTCGCCCAATGCATAGTAAAACGTTGTATGAGACACGTGCGTAAGATGATTTCCGCACTTATAGCATAAATAACTATTGTGAAATGGAATTTATAGGAAGCACAGAATTGAAGTGATGAGTGGAACTTGTGGAGTATGTTGTGTGGTGGTGATGTGTGTCGATATGAGAGTAGTGGAATGTGTGTGATTACGGTGTAGTACAGAGACATTAAGCGAATAACGCAATTAAACAATAGATCCGGGTTCCTTGGAGAGTGCACAAGTAGTCACGGTGACTTGATAACACAAGCAAGATCCGCCTCATTATAACGTGAAAATGGGGTTTTCCAACTTTTTCACGAACAAAAATCTTTCCGTGCGAGACCCAAAACTGGAAATTGTTTGATTTAGCGGCATCTCGAGGCAGGAAGAAAAGTCTCTTGTTCTTGGCCGATAGGTTTTCTGAGATGTAGATCGGCTGCGCTGGGCCACCTAATTTTAGATGTTCCGTAGTTAATTTGAAAGAACTTTTATTGTGGTTACGGAACTTTAATAGAAATTCTTCTTTAAGGAGGACAGATGTGAAGTCCACAATAATAGGTTTATTGGCCGGGTTTTTAGTTTTAATGCGGAATAAGTCCTTTACGTCTCTCGGCTGGAGTTTTACATCAAGCAAATTGGCTGTTCCCAAGATGGTGTTCAATGGGATGGTTTTAGTTTCCGATTTAGTGCTTGGTATATTACGAATCTCAATGCATGTTGATCTTGAGCTTTGTTCCATTTTTTCCAGTTTGTTTTCGAGATCACTGATATAGGATAGATTTTCCTTGCGCTCGCTTTCTAGCTGCTCTACATGAGATTTCAAGCTGTTGTGTTGAATAGTCAGGTGTTCGAAAGAGTCGCGAATAATATTAGCTAGCGATAACAACTTTTCATACTTCTCATGTTGTTGTAGCTTGAAATCGCGGAACATTTGCTTCTTTGATTTTTTTTTTTATTAATACCAAGATACAAATAATAGAGCATTTTCTAGCGGCGGCATTTCAATTTAATTTTTTAAATAAAAGAACACTTATTGTGGC
Source organism: Agrochola macilenta (assembly GCA_916701695.1). Lineage (NCBI taxonomy): Eukaryota > Metazoa > Arthropoda > Insecta > Lepidoptera > Noctuidae > Agrochola > Agrochola macilenta. The sequence goes on along the minus strand of OU753561.1, from coordinate 23,242,054 downwards.
ATAACTACAATAGCTAGACATATGCTGTCGCGACACTTTTTGTAAATAATGATGTGTTCTGAAAAGTCGTAGTACATTATTTTATTCAATCATCAATAGTTTTCGCAGCGCACGCGATGTAAAGAATATTTTAGGTAATTTTTTTACACCTTGGGTTACATTATTGGAATTTTAGTAAGGATCCCAATTTTTTTTGAAAATATAATATAGCCTATGTCACCCGGGGATAGTGTAGCTTCCCAACAGTGAAAGAATTTTTCAAATCAATATAAAAACTTGAGATTCCAATCTATTCTCTCCGTCCGCCGCTGCCGCCTCTCACCACGCTATACAGGGTGGATTTTTGAGATGGGGCAGTAAGGGCAGCTACCTTAACCGTTGTCGCTAGAAGAAAACGGTATTAGGAGACTGTCCTTAACTTTTCAGACATTTTGATCTGCATTCACAGATTTTGAAAAAAATTTACAGTCAGCAACAAAATGGGCAGTTTTCACAAAAACTTTTTTTGATGCCAGTCGATCCTGTTTATTATAAGGATCAAAAAACTCTACTAGACCAACTGAGGTTTGAGTAGGTACTAGAAAAGTCAGAAAACGCTAAAAACTTTTCCCATACATTTCGTAAGAAAGAAACTCCAACAAAAACATACTTTATTAGAACAAAAAATTTAAACTTCGAACGAATATGCGTTATAATTTTATTTACTCTATGAAGCTACTTTGTTGCTTGTGATGTCCGACGTTCTGAGAAAAACCAGCCAAGTGTTGAAAAACATGTTCTCCCATACATTGATATACGTCACGGTCAATTCTCTGCAAGTGTAAGTTTGCAAAGGATTTTCGGAATTTTCCCTTTACTTGTGTTATGAGACCTATCTTCTTGCCAAATTTCATCATTCTAGGTTAACGGGAAGTACTCTGTTTTGATTTATTTGCGAATATCAAAATAACTGTCGTATTTTAAATTGCATTGACTTAGAAGCTTGATTTTTTTAGAGCATCAAGGGACCACAGACCTACTTATTTGATGTTATTTTAACTTGATACCTCCACGCGTTCCTGAGAAAAAGGACGGACGGACAACGAAGTGATTGATGACGTTTTTTCCTTTTGAGGTACGGAGCTCTTAAAATTACCTCAAATTATTTAGATCTTTCAGACTTGTTTGGAAAACGTTAAAAAAGACTGTTCTCTACAAAACACAAAAATTACAAAAAAGATACTACCTACCTGCAAAAAGTTTTTTCAAAAGCAACAAAGGTTCCAAATATTGTCATCTATTCGTTCGAAATTTGAAGTTCAATTTGTTTTAGTTTCGTTTCGGCCAGTCTATCATTCGTAAAATAGTAAGTTGGGAGTCACGTTTCCTACGAAATGTATGGGAAAAGTTTTTTGCTATTTCTGACTTTTCTAGTACTCAAACCTCAGTTAGTCCAGTAGAGTTTTTTGCTCCTTATAAGAAACAGGATCGATTGGCATCAAAAAAAGTTATTGTGAAATCTGCCCATTTTCTTGCTGACTGTACTGTAATTTTTTCAAAATCTGTGAATGCATATCGAAATCTTTCAAAAAGTTAAGGACAGTCTCTTAAGACCGTTTTCCTATAGCTACAACTTCGATCAATAATGCATTATTGATCGAAGAGCTACAACGTTTAAGGTAGCTGTCCATACTGCCCCATCTCAAAAATCCACCCTGTATATCGTCTACCCCCTCCACGCGGCCGTAACGCTTTTTCGATAAAGAAGTTTCACTTAAAAAAAAACAACTGACTTCCGAAATAAAACACTACAAAGTGAAAAATTTCTTTAATTTCGGAAGTCGGTGGCAAAAAACGAAAATTCAAAATCAAAGACACTGACTTTGTAAAAAGTTTTTATTTTTAACCGACTTCCAAAAAGGAGGAGGTTATATGTTCGTCGCTCGCGTATGTATGTCGCCGATTTCTCCGTCAATTGTGGACCGATTTTGAAAGGATATGCTCTCTGCTATGCTATGAATTGGTCCCATATATATTTTACTAGCCTTTGCCCGCGGCTTCGCCCACGTGGATGTTGGAAAATACCCCACGGGTACGCGTACTACCGGGATTAGTTAGATACCTAATATCCGAAGAAAAGTCATTGATTCCTACCGCTGCGCCCGCGTTGTCGGCAACCATAATTATTTTGTCACGCGTAATTTTGAATCTGTGATATCTTTTAAAGTATTCATTTTAATGATATGATGTCATGGCATATTTTAATCTAAATTAAATGCCCAATTGAAATAACATATTTTATTGGATAAGGATAAATAAAATACCGGTCAAAATAGCTTCGGAAATAACAATTAAATTTTTATCCAATTCTGAAAGATAATAATGGTTACTGTCATACTTAGAAGATAGACATATGCTATCGCGGACTTTATTTTTGAACTTTTTAGGATATACAATTCTGTAAAACATAAATTTGATGTATCTCTTACGGCTTACGCGGCGCACGCCAGTGAAGCTCCCAGTCAGCATGATTTTTTCCGAAATACTCGTATATTTCAGCACAAAACCTATACACAAAAACCTTTCTCTTGAATCACTCTATCTATTTTAAAAAAACCGCATCAAAATCGGTTGCGTAGTTTTAAAGATCTAAGCATACATAGGGACAGACAGCGCGAAGCAACTTTGTTTTATACTATGTATGTATGTATGTATGTATATATATAGATTTATCTACTATATAAAAATAAGTCGGGTTTTCCTTCCTGACGCTATAACTCCAGAACGCACGAACCGATTTCCACGGTTTTGCATTCGTTGGAAAGGTAGGTAGGGTAGGTAGGTAGGGTAGGTAGGTAGGGTAGGTAGGTAGGGTAGGTAGGTAGGGTAGGTAGGTAGGGTAGGTAGGTAGGGTAGGTAGGTAAGGTAGGTAGGTAGGGTAGGTAGGTAGGGTAGGTAGGTAGGGTAGGTAGGTAGGGTAGGTAGGTAGGGTAGGTAGGTAGGGTAGGTAGGTAGGGTAGGTAGGTAGGGTAGGTAGGTAGGGTAGGTAGGTAGGGTAGGTAGGTAGGGTAGGTAGGTAGGGTAGGTAGGTAGGGTAGGTAGGTAGGGTAGGTAGGTAGGGTAGGTAGGTAGGGTAGGTAGGTAGGGTAGGTAGGTAGGGTAGGTAGGTAGGGTAGGTAGGTAGGGTAGGTAGGTAGGTAGGGTAGGTAGGTAGGGTAGGTAGGTAGGGTAGGTAGGTAGGGTAGGTAGGTAGGGTAGGTAGGTAGGGTAGGTAGGTAGGGTAGGTAGGTAGGGTAGGTAGGTAGGGTAGGTAGGTAGGGTAGGTAGGTAGGGTAGGTAGGTAGGGTAGGTAGGTAGGGTAGGTAGGTAGGGTAGGTAGGTAGGGTAGGTAGGTAGGGTAGGTAGGTAGGGTAGGTAGGTAGGGTAGGTAGGTAGGGTAGGTAGGTAGGGTAGGTAGGTAGGGTAGGTAGGTAGGGTAGGTAGGTAGGGTAGGTAGGTAGGTAGGGTAGGTAGGTAGGGTAGGTAGGTAGGGTAGGTAGGTAGGTAGGTAGGTAGGTAGGTAGGGTGGGTAGGTAGGTAGGTAGGTAGGGTAGGTAGGTAGGTAGGTAGGTAGGTAGGGTGGGTAGGTAGGTAGGTAGGTAGGTAGATTAAAACGCCTAACGGGCCTCTGCGAGTTGGCTTCGGCCTCTCGTACGCCTTCCAAAGGTCCGGGACCCCAACGTAAAAGAAAAAAGAAAAAAAAAAAAAAAAAAACCTATAAGTATTTGGGTATGTCGGAAGCGTTAGGTATCAATGTTACTGACATGAAGCAATCATTGAAGGAGCGCTTCTTTGACCGCCTGAAGAAAGTATTCAATAGTCTTTTATCAGGCGGAAATAAGGTGCGCGCCTTCAATGGTTGGGTCATGCCGGCTTTGATGTACTCTTTCTTTCGGCATACTCAAATGTACTCAGACTGAACTCGACGCCCTGGATAGGAGGGTGCGTACGCTGCTGACTGCATATCGAATGCACCACCCACGGTCACCGGTAATGAGACTGTATATCCCGCGAAAGTGTGGAGGTCGAGGCTTTTTAATCGCTAAGACCCTCCACAATCGCGAGATATGCATTCTCAGGGAATATTTCCTAGAAGCCGACGTGGGGATGCATTGAGATGTGGTCGCGGTGGACGAGGGCCTCACCCCGCTCGCCATGGCTAAAGAGAACTGGCGCAAGCCTGTAGTGCTTGACACTGACGATCGCAGGGAAGTATGGCAGAGTAAGGAGCTTCACGGACGCTTTTTCCGGGCCCTACATGGACCCGATGTAGATTTTCTAGCGTCCGTAGTCAGCTGCGATTTGGTGACCTCTTTGGGGAAACCGAAGGTTTTGTCTGTGCAATTATGGACGAAGTTATCATGACGAACAATTACCGTAGATTTATTGTGAAAGACGGCACGGTTGATATCTGTCGGGCATGCCACCGTCCGGGAGAATCAATCCGACATATTATCTCCGGCTATTCTCGTCTAGCTAACGAAGAGTACTTGCATAGACACAACCTTGTAGCCAGGATTATCCATCAGCAACTTGCTCTAAAATACAATCTTGTGGAATCGGAAGTGCCGTATTACAGGTATATGCCCGACCCAGTTCTCGAAAATGGAAATATCAAATTGTACTGGGATCGATCCATCATCACTGACAGGACTATTGTTGCGAATAAACCTGATATAGTGGTGGTGGATCGAGTAGAGCGGCGCACAATGATTATTGACATAACGGTCCCGCATGACGGGAACCTCGTGAAAGCTGAGAAAGATAAACAAATCAAGTATCTTGACTTGGCTCACGAGGTTGTCGACAGGTGGGATGTGGACTCAGCGACCACTGTGCCGATAGTCGTATCAGCCAATGGCTTAGTTGCCAAGAGCCTAGATCAACACCTAAGGAGGCTCTCGTTGGGCAGCTGGATCAAGGGCTTGATTCAGAAAGTGGTACTGCTGGACACGGCTCGCAATGTCAGGAGGTTCCTCTCTCTGGAGCCCTGACCCGCGGTAGCTTGGACCCTGTTCCCGATACCGGTGGGCTACTATTTTTTATATTTTTAAATGTTTTATTAATGATTTTTATAAAAATATTTAAAAATGTACTCAATATGTTATTAGACGAATAAATGAACATACTAATAATCTTTACTTATAAGAAACAGACTGTAGTACAAGTAATAGTTGCCACAAAGTGGGTAGAATTTTTTCTCTGACAATCAAGTGGGTGACGTGTTGCGCTCCTTGCTAGGCTATGAAATAGCCTGTATTAAGGAGTAACAGTGCCGATCCCCTCTAATTGTATTACTTTATTTTATATTATTTTTACAGGTTTTTTTTTTTTTTACTTTTTACATTTAAAACAGGTATTAGTAAAAAATGCGAGCGCATTTGTGTGTGTGCTGATGTGTGTGTGAGTGTGCGTGTGAGTGTGTATGTGTACGTGTATGGATCAGTGTGTGTGTGCGTGCGAAGGTGCATGAGCGTGAGCGTTGGCTGCGTAAGCGTGCGTAAGTAAGGGGATTGGATTAGCGTGGGTCTATGTTTTGGGTGAGTGGCTCTATATACAAACTTATCATAAATTAATTAAATAAAATATTTCTCTGTTTCGTCGTAGGTTTTATCTTTTTTTCAATGCTAATCAATTAGTTTGTGGAGCTGGACCAGCGTTGAGCCAGGCATTTTTGCAGCGATGTAATCCCCCCAACTTACAATATGCTTGGCAGCATAGTGTGCGTTTTATACAAAATATAAATTTCGTATAGCTCGAATATGTATGTGGGGAGGTATTTTATTGTAACATTTTAAACGGTACCCCATAAAGGATGAGTCTACTTTAGCCAGTCTGAACTAATTGGTCCCTATTTCTAATACTATAATTGTGTCTTTCACCTTTTTTACTGAAAAGATTAAGATTTTTCCTTACGTACATGATGTTTTCATAGATTAACCTGACGTGCGGTCCAATTTTGGATTTGAATGCAAGAGAGCGCGAAACGAGCTCAAAAATTTTAAAACTCTGTCTGAGATAAGTTAGATTTTCTTTTGCGATTTCAGAATTATAAAAGTTTTAAGAATCAGAAGTCACTTGGCTGATAAAATTTTGGCATATAAACATATTAATCAAATTTTATCGATCGAAAATGCGCCATTTCAACAGGGGCGCCAAAACTGTGGTAAAAATTAAAGGAAATCGTGTCGTCTTTGCACATACAGACATTGGCAAGTCCACCCCTGCTACGCAAAGTAAAACTAAAAGAATAGACTACAGACGCGCTCATCGAGTTCCTGGTAGAATTCAACTGCGCACGCTCACAACCTGCTCATATCGTTTGATGACCTATTCAATCGCTGTGAGCACCTACGCTAATCAGTGATTTCCTCAGTGAACCACCCGCACAGAAAGATTATAAGTGCAGCGCTTTACAATAAATGAGACATTTATTGTAAAGTTGCGGTGCGCTGGGTGGTGCACTTGTCTGCCACCCTTGAATGTGTCGCCCCCTGACGTTGGCGCCCGGCGCCCGCGGAACGGGCCCCGATGTGTGCACGCCATGTAATTAGTATTCTTGGTGCGCTCACTGTAAAGCAGTCCCTAGACGATCATGCGGAATGACATGCAATTCTTTGAATTAGACTACGTGAATTATCATGCTGCATGACATGCAATTGCCGTACTGCACTATTTGTGCTTGGTTATTACATTATTCAGTCAATATACTACAGTGAAGAGGTTTTCTGCGCTGGTATGAAATTGTCTTTGTGAAAGGCAGATTTATTTTTTCTTGTGCTTACTACTACTATGTTGAGCAGAAAAAAAAACAAAAGAGAACTAGACGGTGGTCAATAAAATTAATATATGTCGCAAATTCGTTGCTGAGTTGACTAATCGGGACGCCAGCGCCGCCTAGCGGCGGCGCTTGACAGAGTCTACAACGTGGCGCTCGGATCGGCCGCCAGCCCGGGCTCGGCAGAGCAGCAGAGCAGAGGCAGACTGGATGGGTGGCGGTCAACCCGTGAAGACGTTTAGAAACTGTCCGCGTTTCGAATAGTTGTGTCGTGTACATACAGTGTGTGAAATGCTAGTGTGAGTAATGTTATTGTAAATTATAATTTGATCTGAACTGCAACGGTTTTTCTATTGCGCAATAACCAACACTACCCATAGTACGCCCACAGTAGCTAAAATAATTATGCCTGACAACGAGAGAGACACATACAATCCTCCGACATATATTATGTATATTATAATTTATTAAATACATTAAGTAATTTTCATTGTTATTTATAACAATTTACTTATGATATTATTTTATAAATAGTCTGTAATTGCCTGTAATAAAATTATCGTCAATTATTATTTACTACCAATACGTGCATTGTTGGTAACACAGAATCTGTACATTTTGCATGACATGCCGATCTGAAGGCCAATTCTGAGCCAATTCTCGTACATAAAAAACGTTCACATTCTAGTCGCAATCTGTCAAACTTGTCAAAAATGTTGGTAAATAGAATAGATTTTTGACAGATTGCGAATGAGATGCGAATGCGAACGTTCTTTTAAATTACGGAAATTGCCCGTAATTTAAAAGAACGTCTGAACTGATCATGCGTCACGATCATTGGTCATGCATTTTTCATTGAATGATGAAAAATTGACAATCAACTGCCAGCACGTAGGTTGCATGTCATTCACATCATGCATGCAATACTGCTAAACGGTCATGCGTGCATGACAGTACGTAACGCGTGTCATGCCGCATGATCGTCTAGCGACCGCAGGAGGTAATTTTCAATAGCAGTCAAATCCACTTTATGCCAAATTGAGAAAAGTGAACATTTGTATGCCGTCGTGATGTACGCTGTTGTGACGCTTTGGATGGTAAGTATTGATTACAATGGAGTTCAGGATTATTAAACAATAACATAAATAAAGTAAATGCTTCTAATTACAGAGAAAACTGTGATTAAAAAACGGATTTGACTTCTTTTGTTTCGAAGGTGTGGATTTGACTTATTTTGTTAAAAAGCTGTCAGGATTTGACTAATTTTGTTAGGAAGCTGTCAGGATTTGACTACTTTTGAACAATCCAACTAAACGATTCAAATAGGGTTGTCACTGGTTCTATGTTTTAGGGAAAGTACTTAAATAATAAATAAAACAGTTGACATGAAAATCAAGTGATTATTTATTTTAACAAAATTTAAGACGTATTTATTTATTTATTTATTTAATACTTCAAGCACACAAATGTACAGAGGCGGACTTAATGCCATAGGCATTTTTTTCATTTTTTTATTTTTTTAATTTTTTTATTTTTTTTTATTTATTGAGCTTAGTAACTATTAAGCATCAAATCTATTATCATCTATCTATTAGCATCTTCATTCAAAATCGGTTTTCATTATACACAACATATTATAAACAATAAAGATTTATATCTTAAATTAAAATCACTCCCATCCAATACTACGAGTATCTTCACTTAAACACTACGATAAACATAATTTGATTAATGTTATGTAGTATCGAAATGCTTCAACAAATTTAATGTTAAGCACTGATCAATTTATGTTTATAAACAAGAACATTTTGTGAAAATGAAATAAAGAAAAAAATATTTAACTTAATAAAATTGTTCCAAAAAAATGGTGAAGCACCTTGTGTTAGTGATATCTATATAATATCGCCAACACAAGGTTCTTCAACATGTTCTTCGCACATTACCTCCTCATCATCATCCATATCATTAATATTAGCATTATTCCTGTGACAGTCTATAACAGTTTCGTAATAGTCGAGTTCCTCTCTTTGCATCCAGTCTTTACCAAAATTTTTCGTTAGTAGCTTATCTACGTCATAAATTTTTTATTTTTTTTAGTTTGGGAGAGTTGGTGATAGGTTCTGGGAATATGTCTGAAGCATATTTGCCTGGTTTAGTTATGGAACGTCGAGAACCGGTATCATTGTGGTAATAAGGTTCACCTCTCACTATAACTCCTCGGGGATCTCCTTTCATTCTTGTGAATACGAACCTCTTACAAGACATTATTTTGAAGTGGAAAGCTTGAGTTCCCTTATGGATTTGTTGGCTTGCTGCCTTCCAATCACATACTTCAATGTCCTTCAGATGAAAAACAGTTGCATGCTTTTTTATTATATCAACATACTCATTAGGTTGTACAATAGTATTTCTCTTCCTGATCTCTTTTTCAGCAACACCAAACACCCTATCGGGGGGAATAAATGAATGCCCCGTGACGGGGAAAATAAGTTCAACCTTTTTTAGTGATCTCGGTGCACTACTGCTGAACCATTTGGAAACCATTCCTATAGTAGTGGAGTTCTTGTTTTGTCCAGAGCATCCATCAGCCATTAGTCGGAGTACCTCTAAACCAGTGAAATTTACATTGTTTTGTAGGCAGTGATATAGCGCACTAGATAGTTCGTTTGACCCCTTTGCATGAACAACTTCGGTCCATACATAAGAAAATACATTTTCTTTTGTCAGTTCTGCATGAGAATGACCTACAACTATTGTATAGTTGTAAATGTACAACTGGCAGGAATAATAGGTACTTTGGTCAGGGACTTTAGGTAACGGTTGGTGTTTACCACAGTCAAAAGATAATATTTTTACTGTGGGGTCATTGTCTGCCAGGAATGTGAAAAATGATTTGCTTCTTTTTTCGTGAATTGTCAGTTCAACTTGGATTTGGGCCTTGGTTGAATCGTCCTTCTCAATTTTGATTTTTTCCTTCAATTCTATGCATGTCGAACACATATCACTTCTTGGATGACTGAAACTTATGTTAAATTTCGTGTTAAAAATTCTTCTAAAATATGACTCTTTGCAATGAGGGAACTGTGCATTTTCTTCGATGAACATTTTGAACATTGATGCAATGCTTAACTCCGATGGCAGATAGGTACACCGACTTTTAGATCGGCAGTAGTGCGATTCAACACCCTTAAATTTCTTTATAAATGAGATAATTGCATCTCTCAATCCCACGTTTTTCATCGACTTTCTATCCCCACCGCGTCTTTCTATAGCCATCAAACCGGTATCTTGGTGTGTCATTAACACTCCTCTCACTCGACCCTTTTTAATAGATAGAGCATTCAAAAAAAAAATACGGCACACTGGTATCATCACCCCCTTAGAATCTCTTACCTTGTAAACAATGCTCATATGTTTCGCATTGCCTCTCCCATTTACTAATCTTTTACGGACAGGGATAACAGTTTTGCAGGATTTTATAATAAAATCATCTTGATACCGTTTATCAGAGTGAGCGTAGAACTGATCATGAAATCGTTTGATATCTTGCATTGATATATTAATACATCTATATGCCTCACTGTTATGTCTACACGGGTATCTCGAAGGCAAATTGAAACTCGAATGCCTGAAAAAGAAAAAAAGCCTACATTAAAAACAATTTCTTTTGCTTGAAAAAATATTAACATTAGATACGAGTGAAAACGTTGCACAACCCTACCTTCGGTAAACAAACAAAATGTTCAAGAAATTACTGACCTCTTCTTCTTCTCTTCTCCGCGACTATTTGGTCCTGCGACAGATTTTCTCTTCTTGGCCTGATGGCTAGGCACTTCCTCAACACTTTTCTCCATTTTATTCACGTATCTATTCGGTTTTTGCTAATAGAAAATCACTAATTAACACGACACAAAAAAGAAACGTTAGGTGCCGACGCGTCGCCTCAATGTATGGAAACTGCAAGATGGCGGTTGGGGTTTGGAGCGACGTGATTGGCATGCGGATTTGACTATGTTTGAAAGTAAGCTGGCCTGGAATAGGCTAATTTTGAAAGTAACGTTAGTTTTATATCTTATTTTTAAGGGCTTTAGGCTGGATTTGGCTAGTTATGAATGTTATAAGGCAATGAAGAATTCTGTAAAGAAAAATGTTGTGTTCTTACTTTAAAATCTATGGATTTGGATTTGACCACTTTTGAAAATTACCTCCTAGTATGGCTGTGTGACGGGGATCTCGTTGTCACCCAATGAGCCGGTAGATGGCGGGACCGTCGGGTGTCGCCGACCGCGCCATCTAACACTCGCTTCCGGCACTGATCAGTAGGTAGTACGGAGAGCGCGTTGCCGTAGCATGCGGTACAGCTCACATACACCAATGATCCGTTCGATGGCGCTACTGGTGTGTCATGTGTGTTTCATTGTTGATATCGTAACCCGCTGTCATATACAAACGATCGTCCCGTCGTATAATTTTAAAATAAATACTTTAAAAGATATTTAAGAAAATAGATAAAAATTTACTCATAGAATCATAAAATTAGAAGCAAGGTCTTACAGCACAAGTAAAGGAAAAAGTCCGATAATCGTTAATTTGTAGTTTTAACACAACAAAAAATGAAATAAGTGCGATTACTAATTTATATTTGCAGTTGGAAAATTGACCGTGACGTATCGACTTATGGCAGAACAAGTTTTTCAATTACAATGTTAAGTAGGTACACGCGACACGATTCGAACAATACAATTTCTAACAAAACTGCACGCTATAACCGGTGTCGCGTCGCGCTAGTCTGCACGAAGCTTTAAGTTTTATTTATATCTTTCGTGACTTAGTTGTGATGATAATTACCTATTAAATAATCAGTCGTTAACAAAAGTACCCATTCCAAACGTCGCACACCGATTAAGATACACGCAACGACAGTTAAATTATTAATAAAAACATTCTTACGATCAAACTGACCTTCAAAATAAATCAAAAAGATTTTTTTTTTAAATTTTGTCAGGTTTGAGTGCGCGTCATCGAGACCTGCTATTATGCCAAACTGCAAATAATTAAGATAAAAAGTGATCTTGGAAAGGTTTTATCTTTGTGAAAATAGCCCATTTTCTTGCTAACTGTACAATTTTATCAAAATCTGTGAATGCCGTTTTCCTGTAGCTACAACGGTTAAGGTAGCTACCCTTGCTGCCCTATCTCAAACTAACAAATGCGCCCTGTATAGTATAGTATAGTATAGTATAGTATACTAGTTATATTATAAGTATACCTAACTTATTAAACCCAACTAGAGTATAGACAGACAAATTAAACATTCGGAGTCAAACGTAATCTGTTCAATTTATGCCCTAACACGTGTGACTCCGGGTTTTTAATTTGTCTGTCTGTGATGTCTTGTTTATACCTTTTTATTTCGTTGACTTTTCGTAGTTGGGTTTTAGTTTTTATAATTTTTATTTTTATTCAATTTGTTTTGGGGTTTTATGAGCGTTTATTCTGAAGGTGGGCAACGCCGCAAATACTCGTACATGTCAAATATTTCACTGTTTTGATTAATTTGGCAATATTAATGTGTGGATATAAAAAATGTGGCTAACTAGCGAACTAGAATATTGATTATGAAATGCAATAATTAATATCGTAACACCGAATGTTTAGTTTTAGATGGAAAAAAACTATTTGGAAACTTTCCAAATGCGTTTTTTACACCTAAAATGGGTTCAACATCAAATTCAATGTTATAATTGCAATTCATTATTAATATTCTAGTTCGCTAGTTAGCTACATTTCTTATTTCTATTCAGTAATATTGCTTTATGAATCAAAACAGGTAAATATTTGACAGTTATTTGCGACGTTGCCAACTTTTAGGATAAACCCTCTCAACATATAAAAATAAATAAATAAATATACATATTTTTGAAATGTGCTAACTAAGCCCCTTCATTTGATACCCAACAAGGCATTTATTTTTTTTAATTCAGATTGGAATGGCACCTTTGCCTTTATTCAATTTAATAATTATGACGTCACATAGCCTTTAACCAGCGGACCATCAAGACGCTTCCAACGAGACCTCATTTATCAAATTATGATAAGAAGTTTAGAAGTTATGAGAGAACAGATGAACATACATACATACCGGTCAAAATCATAACAATCCTTTTTACATTGCTGTAGTCGGGTAATAAAGTGACATAATTTGCATCAGTTTTAATTCTTGTCTTTGTCTGGGCTCGGGTGGCGCGCACCGTTTGTAGTGTGTTGTGTAGCAACAGACAGCCATGCCAGTAGTGTGGCAGCTGGAAGTGTGCATGTGGGGCGGGCCGCGGCGGCACGCAGACGTGGGGACTGGGGGGGACGTCGGTTCGTCAGTTGGCCGACCCCGACAGTACCGCGCCAGCTCTCGAGGTGGAGGCTCGCGTCCGCTACGGCCTGGACCTTTTTACACGTGTTTGTTATCGTGTTCGGAAATTGTAAATTGTTTTTATGTAACTTTTAAAAATTAAGTACTGGGGATCTAAAATTTCGCAGTGTGTTTATTCTGAAAATTACGAACAAGTGCGTAGGGCTGCGATGCAGGCCCAGCGGCCGTGTCATCGTCGGTGCGATCGGTGAACCCGTAGCGAGATGTCATCCCTCGTTAGTATTCTGGCAGCATGGAGCGTGCTCTGGATTGCGGCGGTGGCGGCGATGAATCCGGTGACAGTCCTGCACTGCTGCCCGCCCGACCAAGCGCTCGCTGACGACGCGCTGCGGGCTGCCGTGTTGTCGCCGGAGGCCATCGCCACGGCATGTGGCCCCGTCGTCGGGAATGCCACCCGGGCAACGCGAATTTACTCGTTCCTGAAGAAATCAATCACTACTGAAGTGCCCCCCCACTGGAAAAATGAAACGGGCGTACCTAATTGCAAGTCGCTGCGCCTATTACCGGAACACGCGGCGCCATACGCTTTGCGCGGTAAGGATGGGGTGATGATGGTGCGCGGTGCTCCGAAGTTCCACCTGCCACCCACCCGGTACTGCACGGACGTTAAGGCCGCGCTCGTGTGCGCTGACGACGTGATGTGGGAGCCGGCCAAGTGCTGCGCGGAGGGAGACGCCTTCGACGGCAAGCAGTGTGTGGAGCAGAGCGAGCGCGCGCAGGAGGCGTTACACGAGCTGAAAGCACTAATCAACAATAGCGCGGCCGGCAGCGCTAGCACGGTCGGGCACGGCTGGCCGGCGTGCCCCCTGGACTCGCGCTACGCCGTGGCGGGCACGCTGGCGGGGGCTCGGCTGGCAGCGCGCGGCGGCCTGGTGCTGAGTGCGGCGGGTGGTGGCGGCGAGGCGCTGGCGGGCGGCGCGTGGTGCGTGGAGTCGGTGCTGGGTGAGGCGGGCGCGCGCGTGCTGGCGTGCGAGGCGGCGGCGCGCTCGCGGGGCGCGCAGTCCTCGCGCCAACTGCTGTACGGCGCTGGGCTGGCGGTGGGCGCGGCCTTCTTGGCGGCCACGCTGGCGGCCGGCTTCGCGCTGCCGGCGGCCCACCACGCGCTGCACTGGCGCTGCCAGACGCACTACGTGGCGGCACTCATGCTGGGCGACGTGCTGCTGGCCGCCACGCAGTTGGCGGCCGACGTGGTGCCACCCGCGCTATGTCGCGCGCTCGGTGAGCGAGGCTGCTGTTACTTATGTGGTGATTGCTAGTGATGTGATGTGCGCTGGTTGCTGACGTGGCTCGTTTGTTTCATGTGCGGTGCAGCGGTGTGTATGCATTTCTTGTTCCTGTCGGCATTCTTTTGGCTCAACACGATGTGTTTCAACATCTGGTGGACATTTCGGTGAGTAAATATTTGATTCTGATGTGCAGTCACGAGCACCAATATGTATCCACTTAGCAAAATTCAAAAGCGATTTTCGCATGGACTAACGACTGCAACTTTGAGAAATTGAGATAACACCTATTTCATATTAGTGTGGGTTCCAAAATACTATGTTCGTAACAACATAAAATTACAATCATCACAGTAGGAAAAAATCACTTTTAAAAGTTGCTAAGTGTATAGGTACCTACATATTGGTGCTCGTGACTGTACGCATTGTACATTTTCTACGAGTATGTACTCGTATTTTCTAGTAGGTAGGTACCTACTCATATTTCAAGATGATACGCATCGGGTCACATCCTTGCTGACCGTGATCATGGCTGGAGCACGTAAGTCGGCCTTATAATAATGATGACCTGACCGTACAAGAAGCTACAAAATTAGTAAAATAAGAAATTATTTAATTTTTGTGTGAAATCGAACTAGACCGCAGACAGGCGCGACGCGACTTTAGGTGAACAATTTCTATAAAAACTTTATGGAAATAGTTCTACCAGAATCGCGTCGCACCGTCGCGTCACGCCTGTCTGCAGGAACCTTAAAGCGAGCTGTTTCCCAATTTTGAGCTACATTCGAGCACAACTCACAGGTACTCATACTGTGTAGTCCCTAGGTAGTCTGACTAGTACCTAGGCTCATGAATAAAAAACCGAGCAGACGGAAAGCTTCCTAACAGAGTTCAAAATTCTTACTTACCTACTTTCATAGTAGGGTTGCCATATTTTCCCGAGACACCTTCGGGACGGGAACACCCAAATACCTACTCAGAAATATTTTATTCCGATTTTCGATGTTCCGATTTTCAAAAGTCCGAATTTCATAATACCTACCTAAGAATTATAATGTATATTATTAAAAATCACGAAATTTATTTTACCGAAAGTCGTAAATGCGATTTGTTAGTTTTCCGATTTTCATAAGTTCGAAGAATCAAATGCTCGAAGGGTTCTCGGTCCGAAAAACGACATTCCGATTTTCAATACTTCGAATAAACTAAAAGTCAAGATGTTGTGGTGAGCGTTAAAACCATCTGCGACGATAAGCTCGCGTGGGGCCGCCCAAATCTGCAGCGCCGCACGAGCCGAGCGAGCGGAGCGAGCGGTGCCGCGGCAGCGGCCGGCGAGTGCCAGAAACGACTAGATTATATAGAAAAAAAATATGGAAAAAAAACAGGCTACCCGAAACTGAACTAGTTAGACGAGATTAATAATTTAAAAATGCTAGTCTAACTAAAAAAAAAAATACTACCAGAATAGTTAATATTAATATTATTATTTTACCTGTTTAGAATTTGTACCAAGTGGAAAAAACACCCATGTAATAAAACGTCTTTATTTTGCGTAAAATGAGTTATCCCAACTGAAATATTTGACTACATAAAAATTTGTAAAAGTACTAGTTGGTAAACAAGTTATTGTTTAAACGTTCACTTGCAAAACATTAGGTTTGCGTTACAATTATTAGTGAAGAGATTTTTTGCTAAGTAATAATTTGGCAAATGAAATTATGCGGAAAATTGTTTGGGGAGCGATAATTTGGCAATTTCTTTTCGATGAAACAAGGGAGATCCTGCCTCCCTCTTGCATGTTGCATTGCATTTGCATGCATTTTTTATTTCGGAATTGTATTAATCGGTATTTTAATAATCGGAATTCGTATTTTTGATGTTTCGAATTATCATTAAATCGGACTTTTTGTTATTCGATCTATTGAAACTCGGTATTTTGAGAATAGTAATTTTATAATTACTATTCTCAAAATTCCTAAATTTCAATATTCCTAACGTTTATACGTTAGGAATATTGAAATTTAGGAATTATAAAAAATAGGGGTAATGATAAGTCGGAATTTTGAACAATTCGAAATTATGAAAATCTCGAAATTTTGAAATTCGTATTTGTGACTGACGGAATTAAGTTTTTCGTATTTATGTAGTGTACCCTTTCGGGACATTTATGTAGTGTACCCTTTCGGGACATTTATGTAGTGTACCCTTTCGGGACATTTATGTAGTGTACCCTTTCGGGACATTTTTATTGAAAGGAATTTTTTGTAGCTTAAATAATCAAAAAAACTAAATGGGAAATATTTACCTATTTCCTGAAGATCTGTTCAGAGAAATCGTTCTTTTTGTATTCACCTGGGAAAATAATTGTCGTTGAATTTATAAAATTCGATACCACTCATGTTAAAACTAGCCAAGTTAAATCTTGAAATCATCAGATCAAATTGTTTAAAATTTATTTTAGAATGTTGTTTGTTGTACGAAATTGGGAATTCCGTCATTTGTAAGGTTAAGGAAACGCGGCCGAGGCTGTGGCTGGGGTCAGTCTATTCAAAGGTATTCCTCTGATTTCCCCCTGCATTACGCGTCATGCAGACCGGCGCGACGCAACTCAAACAAAACAAACTTCACGGTAGAACTATTAGCGGAGTTGCGCTAGTCTGCACGAGCCTTTATGATGAATTGATGATACTACAGCAAATAATTTGTCATTTTTCTCGTAAATGATGATTACGTAATATAAGAAACTAAAATATCTAAAATAGCCCAGTAGTACCGCCGCGCCGTAAAAGACAACAAAACGGACGAAACAAAAGACATACAGATAAAGGCAAAATAGTTTTGATACCATTCTTGGAAAAAATATTTAAATTGGTTCGGGTTTGGATTTTGGAATAGAAAACCGAGGACTTCGAGACAATGATTCGGTTCGGGTGACGGGTCTTAGTTAATTTAGTCTGAACTGCAGATTCTTAATTGGCAGCCCACATTCTCTTTAATTGATGTCAGCGAGAGAGCCATTTGATTGGAAATATAAATCGACGACAGCATTTTCGAAAGTGATCCCCAATCTGCCCTGGTAGAGTCGAATATTTACTGGCTCATAGGACAGGCGATACAATAACAAATATTGCAATGTGCATGTTTACGTAGTGAGTGCATAGAAAGGCTGACAACGCATACTTCGCCACGAACACGTGCAATCTCTGACTTGCGATTCTGATTCTTGTACAATCACATTCCATGGGATTTGCATTCTGTGAATTTCTGGAGAATGTAGCAATTTTTATATTATACCTACCTCAAATGAAATGAAATTGTTTATTCTGTAAATAGGATATAGGAATCACTTTTACACGTCACATAAAAAAAAAAATATAATTAAAATTTGCTAGATGAGTTTGGCGTTTCCTATCCGACTACTCTGAGAAGAAAGGCCGAAACAAACTCAGAGGTCACAGTCTCTTTTAAAGTCCAGACATAATCTTGGTCAAGCCATATGAGGACCATGTAGATTAGTGTCTGAAATGGTCTTTTGAGAAAAGAACCACACAGATTTGAGTGGACCTGTCCAGTCAGTGCAAGCATTTGTCAGTAATCGTGGAGCTCAAGTCAGAACATAAGGAGCTCAACTCGACGAACATACCAAAGAAAGGACATTTGGGTAGGCCGCATAAACTACTCAAACCGTCAGACCATTATTAAAACTATCTGAGAAAGGAAATAAAAAAAATGAGTAGAGAAAACAAAAAAGAAATCATTACAAATTAAAATATCCACATAGTCCTCACATTCACAATAGGTAATAAAAAAATATAATACTTTACAAAGTAATCATGTCATTTTGAATGTAATATTCAATAATATGAATGTTTAAATAAAAATGGTATATTTTGATGATTTTACTAAATAATTCTAATGTCAAGTTTTATGGTTTTATCACAAGGTTTAGCAGAGCGAGCAGCTCAATCCCAAGCTTTTTTATCTTCTAAATAATCAGAAATTTTATAGTACCCTTTTTTTACAAAGTTTGGTTTTAAAGGCTTGTGCAGACCAGCGCGACTTGTCGCGCGACGCGATACCGGTTATTGTTGTACTGTGAAGTTTTCTTAGAAATTGTATTGTTCGTGTCGCGTCGTGCGACAAGTCGCGCTGGTCTGTACGAGCCTTAATACAATTTTTAAATCGTTTAATGGGTAAGTTTCGAATATCAATGGGAAGTTTGTTGTAAAAGCGTATACATTGACCCATGAACGAGTTGCCTACTCTGTGGAGACGAGTGTGATGTACAGCAAGGTTGTGTTTATTCCTGGTTATTTATACTATGAATATCGGACATTTTCTTAAAATTTGATATTTATATTTTTGTGTACATACAAAAGGTTTTCAAATATATATTGTGAGGCTACAGTCAGAATATTTACTTCTTTGAATTTTTCTCGAGGGGAATCTCTTAATGTCCGAACAGGTTCCCCAGAGAAGAATCCCATATGACATAAGACTGTGAAAGTAACTAAAATAAACAATTCTGGCTGTATCGACGTCAGTTATCTGTCTAATTTTTTTAACAGCATAGGCGGCCGAACTTAGCCTTCCCGACAATTTTTCTGTGTGGGCCCCATTGTAGTTTACCGTCAATAGTGATTCTAAGAAAAACTGTCGACTCAACAGGGTCCAGCTCTATTCCATTTACTTTAACATTGTTAGTTAGCTGCCTGACATTTGGCGTTGAAAATTTAATGAGTTTAGTCTTTTTTTCGTTAAGGAGATTATTTACATTAAACCATTGCACAACTTTAGAGAGTGCATCGTTAACTTGTTCGAAGTTGACTAACTGACGTTGACGTAACTCATGTTGGGTAATGGGCTTGTTCGATCAACAATCGCATTGTTGCCCGCCGAGCACGGTGAGCACAGTGAGTGAGCGTTGTTGATCTCTGTGAGCATCCACATGCAAATACTCGTAGTACTACGGTTACTTCGGTCCGCCATAATATCACGGATTCGGTTCAGGTTCAACTGGATGCATTGGTCAAGTCAAGTCCCACGCAAACATTGATTTATCTGAATTCGTTTTTAGCGTTCCGTACCTCAAAGGGAAAAAGCGGAACCCTTATAGGATCACTCGTGTGTCTGTCTGTCTGTCCGTCTGTCACAGCCAACTTGCTCCGAATCACACATAATTATGTATTTCTGTGACCGTTACGGTCATCTTCTCGAACGTCTAACGTAACTAATTACATTTTGAATATGGGGGTCACTCTTAGAGGGCAAATAAGAAAAATATAAAATAAAGTTTTGCAAACTGCACCGTGTGACATATCAAATGTTGTTTCGATGATTTTCATACTTTTAAATAGGTATATTCAAGAAAAGTGATCTATGATTGATCCGAAACCACTGAGCCAATTTTTTTTTTTAATACGGATAATGTTTCTTTACTCATATATTACAGGAAAACCTATGAGACGTCTATGGCTTTAAAATAACATGGTAAATCTCTCAATATTGTGCGTACAAATTTAAATTTGCAGTTATAAAATGTGTGGGAAAACATGTTTTTTTTTGGTGTTTGTAAACACACCCACGAATCCTATCCCAGGTTATAAGAAATTCCTAAAGTGCAGGCACTACTTTACTACAAAGTAGCGTTCAGTGTGGACATGTCGATGTAGGTAAGCCACAAAATTCGCTGTTTATTTGGCGATTTCGATTATTTGATAAAATAGAACCCAATCATGAAATTAAAGGAGAATGCTTGCTGCATGCATGGTGTATGCTCGGTTGTATGTTAGCATGTTTGTGTGAACTTTCTGCGATATGAGTGTTCTAGTTTTTAATTATTATGGTTAAGATGCCTAAAGATGATTCTAAAATTATGAGTTTCGAATGTATGCTAAATGAGTGTATACCAAACGATTTTCTGCGAAATGAAGTTTATGCTGTCCGCTGTTATGCTAAATATCCTTACATATTATAAAACAAAGTCCCCCGCCGCGTCTGTCTGTCTACTACCGAACAGGTTTCCAAATAGTTATCACCAATGGACGGAGTGATTCATGCGGAAGGTTTTGGTGTATAATTCATTAAGGTTTTCGGTCGGTAAGGTTAGAGGTCGGAAAAATCATGCCGACTGGGAGCTTTACTGCCGTGCGTCGCGTAAGCCGTAAGAGATACATCAAATTTATGTTCTATAGAATTGTAGATCTTAAAAAGTTCAACAAAAAAGTCCACAATAGCATTATCATTATTAGCATCATTTATATCACATCTTCGAAGGATGACCTACAGTAACCATTTTTATCTTTCAAATTTTGATAAAAATGTCATTGTTATTTCTGAAGCTATTTTGACCGGTATTACATTTATCCTTATCCAATAAAATAAGTTATTTAAATTGGGCATTTAATTTAGAATAAAATATGCCTTGACATTATATGATTAAAATTAATTCTGTAATAGATATCACAGATTCAAAATTACGCATAACAAAATAATTATGGTTGACGACAACGCGGGCGCAGGCGCGGGGGAGTCAATGACTTTTCCTCGGCTATTAGGTATCTAATCCTAGTAGTACGTACCCGTGGGATATTTTCCGACATCCACGCGGCCGAAGCCGCGGGCAAAAGCTAGTTATAACATAAAAAGTTCTGCTATAAAGAGTAGACCCACTAGATAAAACTATATGAAGTGTTCAGAAACAAAAATGTATTTTATCCGTTTTAGAAATACACCACAGTGATAAAACTTCTACACAGTAATTGTAGGACTAAACCATATCAACCATCATCAATTGCTTATTCTCCTTTAAAGCGCATTATCATAACACTAGTCTTCAGTCAAAATATTTAGAGAATACTTTAAGTTGAACATGATTATGTTGTGCCCTCTACTCAAGTACAGTATGCTGACGTGTTGCGCGTGTGTCCCTCAGGGACTTCCGGCCGACGTCGCTGGAGCGCGGGCAGGAGCTGTGGCGCCTGCGCGTGTACATGGTGTACGCGTGGGGGGGGCCGCTACTGCTGGCGGGCGCGGCCGCGGCGTTGGACGCGCTGCCGCCCGACGCTGCCGCGCCCTTCCTTCGCCCGCGCTTCGCCGTGCAGCGCTGTTGGTTCTACGGCGACATGGAGATCCTCGTGTACTTCTTCGGGCCGGTGGGAGTGCTGCTGCTCGTCAACTTGGCGCTCTTCATGTCCACCACCCGCCAACTCACCTGCGGCCTCTGGCGGCGTGACGAGGTCAAGTCTACTTCCGAACGGTAAGTTGTGTGACGTCACTGGTTTGCTAAGTGCTAGATATCTCTTGTGAGGTACAGGATCAATATTGACAGTGGTGATGCTTGCAGGGCAGCTCTGGGCCGCGTTTGTGCCAAACTGGTGGTGGTGATGGGCGTGACGTGGGGCGCGGATGTGGTGTCATGGGCGGCGGGCGGACCCGACTACGTGTGGTATGCCACCGACCTGCTCAACGCGCTGCAGGGCGTGTTTATTTTCCTGGTGGTGGGCTGCCAACCGCACGCGTGGGCGGCACTCAAGCGCGCGGCCGCGGCGTGCTGCGCGCGGGGCGGCGCGGGCGGCGGCGGGGGCGCGCGCAACACGCACTCCTCCACGCACCTGCCGTCCTGCGGCGAGTCGCTCACGCACACCACGCCGGCGCCGCCCGCGCCCGCGCCCGCCGCCCCGCCCGCGCCGCGCATCCCCATGGAGACCGTGTGCTGAGGCGCGCGTGGTGCGAGGACGCTGTGTCATGGTGTCGAACTGTCGCGGTCGATGCGCCGAGTGTAGTGACGTGAAAACTTTGCCCACTGAGGCTCGAGCTTTAATGTACTTTAACGTACTTAGTCTTAGTGAATATTTATTCTTCAGTATTATTTTGTATTCCCGTAACGATTACGATCGGTGTCGTCGTATGAGTGACCGCTGATGACGCGTGACCGAACTGTGCCTGATGTGTATTGTATACGTGTTTATAATATGATTACGGCATACATATTGTATGATCCGTGTACTGAATCGAACGATGAAAGCTGCTAATAGCTTTGGTAAAATCTTGCCCTGTTAGATTAGCTGTTGAACAAAAAATAAATGTTAAAAACTATAGCATGTCGTTTCACTTCGCACGATGCACCGCGGTGCGTCGCGCGTTGATATCTTTTGTTCGGCTGATGTCGCTCGGTCCCGCGCAAGCGCGCTCTGCCGCGCTACATACCTACTCAACGACAGGTTTATTATCGTTTTCGCACAAACATAAATTTAAGCGACGTTATAGTTATAGCCACGTGAAGTCAATATTGAATCTTGCTCATATGGCAGGAAAAATGGCGTGATATGTATTGTATAAAATTAAATAGACCAGGTACATCAATTATCACGGAATAACTCACCGCACCGACCTTCAGCCCGGACTGATCGCGGGCACAGGGCGCCGGAATAGGCCGCGGTCAGTTGACAGATACGACGATGTCACCAGTGGCTAGTGCCGGCTTAAGACTACTTGATGCCCTAAGCAATCCATGCCTGTGGGCTCCGCTAAGAAATTACGTATTTATTACAATGAGATAGATAATTACGTACCTTAGAATATTTACGAAAAACTAAAGTTAAATGTGGAGTAAGTATTACAATTAAAACCAAAGCATTTTTTTATTTATTTATTGTAATGCGACTTGCGACTTTTACGGGCATTAAATTCGCGGACAATAGTTTATAAGTTCAACGTTTTAGTATAATTATCTGCCTGTATAATATAATATTGATAAAGCATCGAGCCTTTCCTGCAGCATCGTCGTTCTTTTTTATTATTTTCAACAACCTCCCGCCGACAAAACGCGCGGGTTTTCAAACAGCCTTGCCTTTCTTTCAACTGCTATCAAATATTTTTCGGTACTGTTTATGGTGCCTCCCCTAGACGTGATGCCCTAAGCAATTGCTTAATTTGCTTATGGGCTAATCCGGCACTGCCCTCTGTCAGCGCGCCCGGCAAACACGATGATAAATGGCCGACGCGACTTTATCGCCGCCCCTCGCATGCTCCCACGAAGGCGACGCTGTCAGCTATCTTAGCTATCTAGCAGTGGTAGTAGCAGTGTTTACATCGATAAAGTCATCATCGATCCATTTTGTTTAACGCATTACGAACGATATCAAAGTTCTGTCGTTCCGTTCATAGCACCGCGCACGTGCACCAAGTTGCCAAGTTTAGTATAACTGTTTATACTAAACTTGGCAACTTGGCTTGGCTTGGCTTGGCTATGATTAATAGCCGTGACGTCTGTCTGTACAGACGTCACGGCTATTAATCATAGCCGTACAGTACAAGAGAATGAATGGTGCTCGTAAGTTCGCAGATCGCTGCGCAGTGGGGAACAGCTATTGTTGGAATGGAGATATTTTGAAGGAACATAAGAGAGGCCACACGTAAATCCCACAAAAAGTAAATATGCGGAGCTGTGTGAGGTGCGTCGTCTGCGCGGCGACATGATGCCGCGCCGCACCGTGCGGTCACCACACTCAAAACGGTGCGCGAGGTGGCGACTGTGGCAAGCAATAAGTGCTCAACATCTTGACAACTGCAGCGATATATACCAATGATATTTATTTTATTATTGCTATGTTTTTTTATGAATTGATATAATTATCTGAACAAATACGATCAATCAATATAAAGGGCGGCGAACTAACCTCAACAATCAAACAAAATAACAAGTAACAGTGACAATGACAATGCAATGCTTACGGCACTTTAGCCGGTCTGAGGCGCCACTATTATAGCGCAAATAACGGCACTTTATCCGATAGCGATAAAGTGCCGCTAGCGGCACTCTATACACTTCCTAAAAAAATATGGTCACAATCCGATTAATAGTTTCGGAGAAATGCGTTGACCTGGATCATAGAAATATCTGGATAAACATACATCCATACACCTATAAAATGTTGTATAAGTGTTTGGAAGGCCTCATAGATTATCATATGGGAAATATGGCAGTTACAATAATATTACATACATGTACTACGTGTCGAATTGCAAACCTCCTTTTTTAGAAGTCGGTTAAAACATTTTATACTATAATTTACTTTACCAAAACGAAGTAAACATTTGGTCTCAAAACATCTATTATACACCACCCTATGACCAAAATAAATACAGCCCGCTGACAGACAGACGGACGGACAGCGGAGGCTCAGTAATAGGGTTCCGTTTGGCACCCTTCGGGTACGGAACCCTAAAAAAGATTCCAACGAATTGAGAACCTCCTCCTTCTGTCGGTAAAAATGGTGGTCAGTCAGGTCAGGGTTACAATCTCTAATCCCTTTAGAGATTGTACAATAACATTGTGAGAAATTATGTTTCTCGCAACATCTATTTGGCAGTTTTCTTGGAATGAGCGATGTGATTCTTGTGGTGTTCAGTACTCCCATGCCTACCCACCCACACCTGCCCTGCCCTGCCTACCCTGTATACTACACCCTGCAGCATGTCGCTGCCAAGCCAACCTTTTTATTTGCCAAGAAGGCTTAACATGTTTTTCTCTTAAAATGTGGTTACGCTTGACACATTTTTGAATATTTTTTTTATAGAATGAAAAGTCTGGTTTTGTTTTTTGAGGGAACGACTATTCGAAGCATTGGTGTCGTGTCAAACAGAGCTAGCGGTTGGATTATATTTTTTCCGATTTAACACAATAATTATTTCAGACTTTTGACCTTTTACCGCTAAATCTTTATTGTATTAACTTCATAAAGTCTCATCTGTGTTTTTTTTAAATAACCAGGAAGAACTATCTATATTGGTTTCGTGAGTATTCCATTTTGTAATCCACCCCCCACGTAATATTGCCTTTCTAACCGGGTCTTAAATAGTATTTGTTCTGGATCCGTACAGAAAAGGCCTCGTTGAGGCCCCTGACTTACCCGTCCCCGGCCGTGGCTGTTGCCAGGGAGGTGCGCAGTCCGCCAGCCATATCAATCCGAGCGTGGCTCTAATACCGCGTCTCCGCGTGGTGTCTCCAGCAACGTGGTTCCAATACCGCGTCTCCGCGTGGTGTCTCCAGCCAACTGGAAGTCGCTGCGTCGACGACGAGTCGGACGCTGTCGCCAAACACTGCAGGCAACACCATCGGCATCCTCATTTGCCAACCATACTAATTTTTTAAATCGCGTTGTAATTTTTTACCGATAACTTTAAATTGACCATTAATAAGTCCTAATTTAAATAGTGTGTAAGCCTGTGAATCTTAACACAAAGGTTCTTCGTGTTAAATATCCGTAACGCAAACGAGCTTCCAGCTTTGGCCAGTGCTAGAACCCCTCGCCCAGCGAAAGTTCTAGTAAAATACCTTACCCGAAGAACCTTGCGTTCAATAGAATACCTTTTTATTCTTAAACATCTACGACAACCACCAAAATAATTTTTTTTTTTACATCTGAGTTTTAATTTTGTTTTTTTTTTATTATCAAACCTATTTAATTATACTGTGTGACTTCAAGTCTTTCTGTGTTTCATTATTCGTTCTTCACTATCCTGGGTTCGATCCCCAGTGATTTTTTAAATTTAATATAGCGTTATATCAAATATATCGTTATAACCCACTCGTATGTATGTATTCCGCATCCAAATTAGATAATAGTGAATCGAAAGTGTAGTGCGACACGTGGAGCCGGCGCGGCGGCGGGGCGAGGAGGGGGGCGTAGCGCACCGCTTTCTCCTCTCGCTCGCTGTGGGTGAGCGCAGCGCGGGCACATGACTAATCATGTGGCTCGGCAGCTGCGGTGCGGCTGCGAGCGCTATTCTGAGAATGCGCCACAATGCACTGCCGACATGAATGCGCCTCACACCAGCGGGTGAACCCACCAGCACAGTATAAATAAGTACTACCCTTGCGCGATAAGTTGGGACCTGAGCGCGGTGATGACAAAACAATATCACAAACGAAACTAAAAGGATTCTCGTTACGTGACGTAAGCCAGAACGAGACTAAAAACCCTAGTAAAAAAATTGCGATGCGAACGGTACTATACGGGCGCCATCGGGGGAGTCGCATTCCTAGAAGGTCCCAACTTATCGCGCACGGGTTATACAGTACTTATTCTATCTGCATAGAAAACGGCCGAAACGACGCGCTTCGAAATCTCACTGTATACCAGTACGCAACAGTATCGAGTGCGCGGCAGTTTATATGCACGGAGTCACTGCCGAGATTTAATACTGCTACTTATTTATTCTGTGCCACCAGTACCTACATTTATGTTCAAAATTCTTTGCTTCATTGTTTTGAGAAAGTTTCGCAGAAGTGTCGCCTGCCGGGTGTACCCACTGACGCCAAGCCCCAGTACCTGGAACATAAACAATCAGCGATAATCTGCGCTGCTATGTGATGAATGTGCTGATTATGATTCGCTCGGTTTTACAGTTTTACCTGCCTACGAGAAAGGTAGAATATTGTATAAATAGTTTTTATTTTAATTGCTATACGTGACTGTCAGTCTGTGTTTGTGTGTGTCTGTGTTGTTTGTATTCTTCATAACTAAACAATATTCATTTTGATGCGGTTTTCATTTGAGTGAGCATGGCATACTCTCAGCCGCAAGGGCACCAATGAAAGACCGTGTACCCAGTAAATGGTAGCTTTAAAGTAGGTACTCATAGTGCTCACACATGTGCTATGCAATTATATAATAGAATGAGAATGAATTTATACAATCTAAAGATAGTCTTACAATCTTCAGCAGCTCCAACATTATTTTTGAATGCCAATCAATTAGTTTATGCGCCCTTGTGGAGCTGGACCAGGGTTGAGCCAAGCATTTTTGTCAACGATGTAATCCCCCAACTTATAATATAGTTGGCTGCATAGTGTGCGTTTTATACAAGATTTAAAATTCGTTTCATTCAGTTGGAGTATGTGGGGAGGTATTTTATTGTAACATTTTAAAAAGTACCCCGTGAAGGTTGAGTCTACTTTAGCCAGTCTGAAACCCGGTTGAACTAATTGGTCCCTATTTCTAGTGCTATAATTGTGTCTATCACCTCTTTTACTGAAAAGACTTAGATTTCTCCTAACGTACATGATGTTTTCATAGATATATTGACAAGGTACCGTCATGATGTTAATATCTTTAAACAGTTCCCCTAAAGAATCGCGTCTGTGGAGACCATATATTGCTCTGATGGCTCTTTTCTGCAGAATAAAAATAGACTCGATATCTGCAGCCCGTCCCCATAGTAGAATACCGTGACATGATACTATGAAAGTAACTGAAATAGACTAGCCTAGTGGTATCTCCGTCAGTAAATTGACGGATTTTTCTCACAGCATAAGCTGCTGAACTTAGGCGTCCTACAAGAGATGTTAAATGAGGACCCCATTGCAGCCTTGAGTCGAGCGTAATCCCCAAGAAAACAGTTTTATCGACGAATTCTAATTTCTTCCTATTCAATACTATGTCACAATCACTACTTTTAACATTCGTTAAAGCAAATCTTATGCATTTCGTTTTTTTTCCATTTAATACTAAATTATTAGCAGTGAACTAATTTGGGACTTGTAGTAGGGCGTTATTTAAGTCGTCAAGATTTGATGCACGTCTATTTATCTTAAAAATTAGAGAAGTATCGTCAGCAAATTACACCATTTGTGGCTGGTTTTTTAATAAATGGGGTAGATCATTAATATATACTAAAAAGAGGAAAGGACCCAATATCGAGCCTTGTGGAGCACCCATTTTTACTTTTAAACCGAGTGAACTGATTCCATTAATTTGTACTTGCTGTTGTCTATCATTTAAATAAGATTTTACCAAACTAAGCGAAAGTTTTAAGAGTAAGGTTTCATGATTTAAGCAGTCAAATGCTTTGTACAGGTCACAAAAAATTCTTATGGCATCTTAGGCCTCCTCCCACGCTGTATATATGTGTTTTAATAAGGTAACACTGGTCAGGGAAAATTAAACTACATAAGGAAAAATCACGTTAAATATTACAACAAAATAGCATAAATACAATATACATATATAGGAATTTCGTTATAGATCTTCAACAGCATAAAGACACTTAACAGGAAACTTTTAAGTTGATTTTTAAAAGAGCTCGAGTAGATAGCGCTTTGTGTATCTAGAGGCAACTTATTAAATAATATAACCGATTGATATCTGGGACTGTGCTTCACAATATTCAAATTAAGCTGTACCTTGTGACGTTTAATGTCTTGTCTACGTGTGCCTTCTCTAATCTGTCGTTATTCTGCTGTCTCATATCCATGTATATATTTGGCCATGTTACTTTGAAGTACAAATACATAAATGCTCGGCACTGTAAGTACATATATTCAGATTTATAAAATGTTCACCGGACGCGCGTAAATTCCCCGGACAGTCAGCCTCTCACCATGCGCCGCGTGATCTACGTTGACGCGCGACTGTCCACAAAAGGGTACAAAATTAAAGGACTTCTCGATATCTCATCCTCACAATTTTGATATCAAATGTTGCGTAATTTAATTCTCTAGGGTGGTTTTTCGATTTATGTTGATATCTCTTTTAGTTTTATAATTATATCTAAGTTTTCGTAGAAAACAACCCAAAAGAAGTTCACCGAGAAGAAAGAGAAATGTTATGGCAATACAGGCGAGCCTCTACTTCTAAAAATAAACTTTTATTAAAGCAATATATTGCTCGTTTAAAGATAATAATAACATTAACCCAAATATCTCAGAATGACTTTCACATAAATTCGACCAGGAATAAATCTAAAGCGACTTGGAGCATTATCAATAAAAATAAGATAAACTATCCTAAAACTCAAACTCAAAGCATTTATTTCAAATAAACCAATTACAGGCACTTTTGAATTGTCAAGGGGTCGGTCAGTCAGAAAGATGAAGCTAGATGCCTATTCCAAAGCGTAGTAGGTACCTATGGAGAAGAACGGGCAAGAAACTCCACGGACACTCTTTTAAATCATAATAAATGGTTACAAAATATTGGTTACATCATTCATGTTGAAGTTATACATGTGAGAACGATGCAAAACGTTAAAAGCGTCCGTTAAAAAAATAAAAATTCAAAGATTAAATTAAATTAAAATAAGCCGTGGTAGCTAAGAGATGACCAGTCCCTACTGACGGCACCCGTTCACGAACATGACGCATGGATTAGCACCATTCAGCTCAACCATTTTGAAGGGAGCTAAATGATCCAACACACGCGCCACCATCAGCGAGACATTAGAGTGAGCATGACATACTCTCAGCCGCCAAGGCACATTCAAGTCTATGAAAGACATACCCAGTACCTAAATGGTAGCTTTATAGTCGGTACATAGTATTCAACATGTGCTATGTAATTATACAATGTTAAGAGATTAAATTTATACAATGCAAAAATAGTTTTTAAAATCTTCAGCAGCTCCAACAGTATTTTCAAATGATAATTTATTTATTTATTCACTCCAAACATACAAATATCCTAATCAATTAGTTTATGCGCCCTCGAGCAAAACCAACGTTGAGTCAAGCATTTTTATCAGCGATGTAATCTCCCAACTTATAATATGCTTGGCTGCATAGTGTGCGTAAGAGAGAAAATATACCTGAATAAATGACTATAAAATACATAAACCTCAACTAATTGCACAAGCTTTTAATAACAATTTTGTAGACGAAATTCAACCGAATAATTGTACTCCTTCCTATACCTACTAATATTAAGACTAATTGTAACTCCATATTTATTCCTCCTATAGTTCCAGCAGACATAGTGGCTATTATTCGCTCTTTAAATATTACCTTAATAGCCATATATGATGGCATCATTACAAAAGTGGTCAAACATGTTGCGCCATTAATAGGTCCTGCTATGAGTTATATCATCAATCAATGTTTGCATTGAATATTGGCCATATTCCAGGACAAATAAAAAATTACTGTTATTTTAAACCCATTCATAAAAAAGATTATAAAATAATCATGGGTAATTAACAGTGATCGGAGTAGGTAGATTGATTTTTGGTACTTGTATCATAAATGCACACAGAAAGAATAACATGGATAAGCCATTTTTCCGGAAAGTAATTCCGGTATTTCCGGATTCAATTAAATATTGTTAATGTTGGTAGTGATATTATTACTACTCTATTCAAAATTTAAAGGAAGGTATCAAAACTAAATTAATTCATTATTGTGCCGTTAAAAAAAATAAGAAGAATATAATATTGCTCATTTTATTACAATTCCTACCTTTTTTTTTGAGGATGGCAAATCATCAAATGACTCCTTCCACTCTGGCAGAATACAATTCCTACATAAGTTCCGGTTTTTTTTTAATAATCCACCAATTCCGGAGGAATGTCCATATTAATATATACGTTTCGGATCAATGGCCCCAGTTCAATCTACCTACTCCGATCACTGGTAATTAATTATAAACCTATAGCACCAATTCCTATTTTTTACAAAATTATAGAAAAGATGCTATAAAATAGCCTTTCGTTGTTTTTTAAAAAGCATGATCTCATAGTCAGAGAACAATTTGGATTCAGATAAGGAAAATTTATTAATATGGCGATTTATGACGTGATCCAGAAAATTGTTTCTAGTGTTGATGCTAGAACTTCAGTGGCGGCCTTATTTATGGATATGTCTAAAGCATTCGACCAAGTAGATGATGGTATACTGCTAAATGAATTAGAGCGTTATGGGATTAGTGGAACTGCATAACAAGCTACCCTCTTCTTTGCTAGATTTGCCTTTTAATGCGTTTAAAACTAAAGTAAAATCCAACCTTTTAACCTTAGGAAAACTACTTATGGTGTTCTCCAAGGGGCATTCTTGGCCCCTCATTATTTAACATTACATAAATGATGTGCCTAAGGTCAGTAAGCACCACATGGTTTTATTTGCTGATGACAGCACTATTTTATTCTCTAGTAATGACATTAATATTCTTGAAAATTACTTAAATGACGATCATAAAAATATAATAAATTAGTTAGTTAATAACAATCTAAAAATAAATCTTAACAAAACTAAAATAATGACATAGAACAAATAAACCCAAACTGAATATAAAATAGGGTAACATAGCAATCTCTGAAAGTGACATCACACATTTTCTGGGCCTTTAATTGTACTTAGTAGTAATAATTGGACTTAGAAATATCATATCAACGCTTTGTCAAAGAAGCTTAGTCAATTTGCGTATGCTCTGTACAAACTATCAAAAACGGTTAACCGAATTACAGTACAAATAGCTTACAATGCTTATGTGGCTTCAGTGCAGAGTGCTTGTGGTTAATGGCTTCTGGCATTAGGTTCGGAATCATTTTCTGGGGCAACTCCACTAACAGAGACATTGCTTTTAAAACTTAGAAGAAATGCTTGCGATCCTTAACCAATTTACAATCGATTGATAGTTGTAAACCATTATTTAAGGAACTTCGTTTGTTCACTCTACCGTCTATGTATATGTATGAAATGGGAGTGTTGGTCGCTGTAACCTGCATTTATTTGAAAAACTGCACTCTCGCTGTTATCAGAATACCATTCATGTTACCTCTATATTATATATTACTATATATTAGTATGCCAGCAGCTATTAGAAATGAAGAGTGCCTGGGATCCTTTAAGAGGTACTTGTTTAAATTCCTTTTAGATCGATGTTACTACTCCATCACTGAGTGTTTTACTGATAAATAGAGGTATGACGATTCCGACTTGCTAATTAAACACTTATGATTTTATTTATTGATTAAGTATGAATGTGTTTATTTATCCAAAATTGTAATATTCTATTTACCTAACTGATATATTTTAAATTGAATTATTTTTTAATGTAATCTATTGGCATGCCACCTTAATTGTAATTGCTTGTTCATGTTAATTCGGTACGCCATATATTGGCAAAACATAGTGCACATATTTTAGACAATATACTATACCGCGGCTTCGCCCGCGTGGATGTCGAAAAATATCCGACGGGAACGTACTACCGGAATTCAAAAATAACTTATAAGTTAATCCAGGTTATAAACTATCTGTTTGCCAAATATAATCCAAATCCGTTCATCCGTTTTTGTGCAAACCGGAACATACATACAAACAAACAGGCCAAAATTCTAAAAACTATATTTTCGGCATCAGACTCGAATATTCAATGTAAGGTTTGACTTCATTACTATATTATTTTACGAGTACTTCGTCTGCGTAGAGTATATTTTTTTTTTCTCTAATTATTAATTATTATAACAATAGCAATTGCAACAGCTTTGTTCATGGCTAACTGTCCTCCACTACGTGTGATATTTAAGGAATACTGTAAAGAAATACCTGCTGGAAAGGACCCGTATCTATCTTCTTTTTTTTTTTTTTTGAGGTTGGGAAATCATCAAATGACTTCTCCCGCTCTGGGTGGAGCGAGAGGGTGTGTCAGACTTTTACTGACTAAAATCCACCCGTGTTCCTTCCGTTGCCTGTGTGCCGGGGCCCCGAAATCCCTTTCGGACAAACCCGCAAGCCCAGCAGGCGTTGGTCCTTACGGACCCCGTCAGTTGGTGCTGACATCCCTTTGAACCGGTATCTACCTAAATCCTTCACAGTATTTCTCTATATAGGTACAGTGTTTTTCACTAATTCAGAAGCGGGCACTAAAACAACCAGGCTAGTTGGAGAGCTAATACGTGAGCAAGCCACATAAAATTGGCCGTGGGAGAAACAGTCTTGCCGCAAATCAACTCCAGCAAATTTCAGAGTTTGTCCCTGTGACTTATTAATAGTCATCGCGAAACAAACCTTGATTGGGAACTGTAATCTTTTAAATTCAAACGGAAGTCCCTATATGTGTGGTCAGCCTGTAGGGTACAAATTATCACGCTATTTGCTATGAGCGATAAGCAGTATCGCATTCTGTTCGTATCCTAACTATCCTAATCTATATCAATATCGATTCTCCCGGAGAAGGGAATGGGGGGGGTTCTCCGGGGGAGGGGCCCGTGGCTAAATAACAACAGCCGCATAGGTCGATCGATCAGGTTAAGCTACAGTTGTCGCGGTTGGTCTGTGGATGGGTGACCATCTTTACATACAGAGGTCCGTGCCTCGGAAAGCACGTTACGCTGTTGGTCCCGGCTGTCATTCGTGGATCTTTGACAGTCGTTATGGGAAGTCAGAAGTCCGAAAGTCTGACAACCTTCCTTACCAAGGGGTATCGTATTACCCAGTAACTGCGTTGTGGAGGTCAGATAGGCAGTCGCTCCATGTAAAATACTGTAAAGTTAGAAACAGTACACGTGTACTTATATTATTTTTACTTGAATACAAAGTTTAGCGAATGAACAACTTCAATACAAAACTTCATCGCCCTTTTCAGAACCTTGTGGGTTGAAATAAAAAAAAAAAAAGCAACGATTTACGTTGTGTTAGTTTCCAACCATAAGCCGAAATACTAGTGATTTTAACTTAAAAAATAAAGAACTTTTTAAAATTTCATTCCCCTTTTCAACGCCTCAGGGTTGAAATTCAAATTCAAAGATAGTAAATTTTGTGATTTTTCTTAAAAAATTAAGGACTTTTCAACTTCATCCCCCTTTTCAACCCTTCGGGGATGGAATTATCAAAAACGCTGAGACACGTATAAATAAATTTTCAACCGTCAGCCTAAACACAAAACTTGAAGATCCTAACTTCAAAACTGACGGAGTGGAATTCCCAAAAATCCTTTCTTAGTGGATACTCTTCACAAAGAACACACCCTTCGAGTTTCATGGCTCTAGGACCAGCGGTTTGGGCTGTGTGTTGATACGCGTATAACACCCAGTCAGTCAGTCAGTTTAGGTACCATTTTATATACCTACCGCATGATGATTTTTTTTACCGTGTCGATAGAAATAGGGTATAATAGGTGAACGGAGTAGAAGCCTATGGCACAGTTTTTTTTTTAACTTAAAGATTTCGAAATTCAAATCATACGCACCCTACTAAATGCGCGGAATTTATCAATGAATTCGTATCTTTCCTTAGCGGCCGATAGGTAGTAATGAAATGAAATGAAATTGTTTATTCTGTAAATAGGATATAGGAATCACTTTTACACGTCATATAAAAAAATATTAAAAATAAGCTAGTCGGTGTTTCCTATCTGACTACTCTGAGAAGAAAGGCCGAAACAAACTCAGAGGTCACAGTCTCTTTTAAAGTCCAGACATAATCTTGGTCAAGTCATGTGAGGACCATGTAGATTAGTGTCTGAAATGGTCTTTTGAGGAAAGAACCACACAGATTTGAGTGGACCTGTCCAGTCAGTGCAAGCATTTGTCAGTAATCGTGGAGCTCAACGCAGAACTTAAGGAGCTCAACTCGACGAACAATACCAAGGAAAGGATATTTGGGTAGGCCGCATCAACTACTCAAACTGCCAGACCATCATTAAAACTGAGAAAGAAAAAAGAAATGAAAAGGGAAAAAAAAAATATCCACATAGTCCTCACATTCACAATAATTAAAATAATATAATACTTTACAAAGTAATCGTGTCATTTTGAATATAATTTTCAACAATGTCAATGTGTTTATAAAACTAGTTTATTGTGATGAATAATTAAAATGTCAAGTTTTATGGTTTTCACAAGGCTTAGCAGAGCGAGCAGCTCAATCCCAAGCTTTTTTATCTTCTAAATAATCTGAAATTTTATAGTACCCTATTTTACAAAGTTTGGTTTTAATACAGCTTTTAAATCGTTTAATGGGTAAGTTTCGAATGTCAATGGGATGTTTGTTGTAAAAGCGTATACATTGACCCATGAACGAGTTGCTTACTCTGTGGAGACGTGTGCGATGTACAGCAAGGTTGTGTTTATTCCTGGTATTTAAACTATGAATATCGGACATTTTCTTAAAATTTGATATATTTTTGTGTACATACAATAGGTTTTCAAAAATATATTGTGAGGCTTGTAACGTAACGCTTTCCTCCGTGGAGGGAAACGTAGGTCACAAATTAAATTATAATAAAAAAGGTCTTCAAATTAAAAGTTAAAATTAGTAAAAGTAAGATAAGTTTAGGACACAGGACAGGCTCGGGTTAGGCAGGAACAGGCAGGTAGTGGAACAGGTGGGCAGGCAAGCAGGCAGGCCGCAGGCAGCGTGGAGGAGGCTGGGCTGAGGATTATTCACCCTTGAGATACACTCCAGCCTGTGGAATAGAGAGGAGGTTGTGAGAGTTTGTAGATCTCGGAGGCGCTTTGAGGCGCCTCACCTAGCGGGAGGACCGCGCTAGCGTCACAGGTGACGGCGGAGGTCTCTCTCGGAGAGTAACGTCGTCTAGCGTCGGAGGCCTTCGTGTGCGTGTGCTCGCGGCGTTTGACGCCGCGTGGTTAAGAGTTCGTTAGAAGTGAGCACCTCCTACAGGGCTAGGCAGGATGGCCGAGCGAATTAAACACAGGTATTACACAGTATTAGAATGTTTATTATTATAATACACTCAGGGTCGATAGTTCAAGTTACACAGTATGATTAGAACACCCGCGCACGCTAGTTATGCTAGTTACATGAGACTAATTTTCGAGTAGCTAACAGTTCGACAAATCAGACTTAAGGGCAGAAAAACAGCGACTGTCTCAAGTAAAAAATACGACTCTCCGAGGGCTAAGACAAGACTAGACTCTAAAAATTTGAAGACCGTTTTTATCGTTCTGTGTCATATTTTAAACGTTTTAAAAACATATTCAAGTTAATTTTTAATTTAGATATGACCAGCACTAATAAAAACGGCTTACAGAGGAGAAATCTTAGATCTACGCTTATTGCGAAGGTTCAGTGTGTACACCCACTTTATGAGAGAAGATAGAGTGTACTTATCTATGATGTGTTCTGTCTATGTTTTAGAAAAGTAAATTACGACAGATGACAGTTTAAGATGAAAACGTCAGAATATAAATAATCTAAAGTTTTTTACAAAAGGGAAAGATAATAATATAAAATGATTTGGATGCTAAAACAAGAGATAATAATTATCTCTTGTTTTAGCATCCAAATCATTTTATACTTTTAATTATTAAAAGTATGCTTTACAGAGGTAAACAGTGCTATAGAATATAAAAGTGAGTTAAATATATGTGTCATAGAATATCAATAGGAAAATATATCAAAAGGTGGTTTGTTTAATATAATAACATAAAGAAAGAGTAACGTGTTTATACGTAAATAAACTAAAAGATGTGGTTCCAAATAATGGAATACCACAGGCTACAGTCAGAATATTTATTTCTCTGAATTTCTCTCGAAGGGAATCTCTTGGACCTAGGTTGTAAATGGCTCGAACAGCCCTTTTCTGTAGAACAAAGATAGTATTAATGTCCGCACCGGTTCCCCAAAGAAGAATTCCATATGACATAAGACTATGAAAGTAACTAAAATAAACAATTCTGGCTGTATCTACGTCAGTTATCTGTCAAATTTTTTTAACAGCATAGGCGGCCAAACACACTTTCTTTTCCAAATTCACTTTAGACATTGGCAGAATAGTCGACATCGGCTTTGCTTGCCATAACAAAAAATAGAATAGAATAAGCCTTCCAGACAATTTTTCTATGTGTGGACCCCATTGTAATTTACCGTCAATAGTTATTCCAAGAAAAACTGTTGACTCAACAGGGTCCAACTCTATTCCATTAACTTGAACATTGCTAGTTAGCTGCCTGACATTTGGCGTTGAAAATTTAATGAGTTTAGTCTTTTTTTCGTTCAGGAGAAGATTATTTACATTAAACCAATGCACAACTTTAGAGAGTGCATCGTTGACTTGTTCAAAGTTGACTAACTGACGTTTGATTTTAAAAATGAGGGAAGTGTCATCTGCGAATAATACGATCTTGTGATTATCCCTTATGTAGTAAGGTAAGTCATTTATGTAAATTAGAAATAAGAAAGGACCTAGAATTGAACCCTGCGGAACGCCTATGGTGACCGCAGATCCTGCAGATCTCTTGCCATTAACATCGACCCTCTGAATTCTGTTATTCAGATAAGAAGTCAGAATGTCAAGAGCCTTGTCCCTCATGCCATAATAGTACAGTTTGCTGATAAGAGTATCATGATGTACGCAATCGAAGGCCTTGGACAAGTCGCAGAAAATGCCAAGAGTATCTTGCGAATTCTCCCAGGCCTCGAATATGCTTTTCAGTAATTCCACGCCCGCGTCTGTAGTTGAACGACCCTTTGTAAAACCAAACTGTTTCAAATGAAGTAAATTATGTGCATTGAAATGTCCTAACATTTGTTTTAAAATTAATTTTTCAAAGATTTTACTCAATATAGGTAATATCGAAATAGGCCGAAAATTTGTGGGATCAGTTGTGCTGCTAGATTTGAACAGTGGAATCACTTTGCTAAGTTTCATCAAATCAGGAAATACACCAGATGCAATACAAGAGTTAAAAACGATTGCTAAAAAGGGTGAAATAACATCAATTATTGAAAACATGGTATGTACTGATAATCCCGAAAGGTCAGCAGTTTTTTTTACATCAAGTTTATTAAAAGATTCTATAATGTCTTTAGCAGTAATAATTGTAAATTCAAAAAGTTTGTCACATTCTGGTACACATTCTTTAAGTATTGAGTAAGCAGAAGTGGAGGACGACAATGACAGAGTTTTGGTTGTTAAAATGGGAATATTAGTGAAGAAATTTTCAAACTCAGTTGCCACCGTCTGCCTTAATATCTACATTATTGATTTTTAGATGGAAGTCACGATTCCGTACTGTCGTTCTTCCCGTTTCTGAATTAATAATATTCCAAGTTGTTTTAATTTTATTTCCAGAAGATTTTATTTTATTTTTAATGTGTATGGCTTTTGCTGAGGAACAAGCTCTTTTAAAAGTTTTAGAATATTTCTTAACAAATTCTTTAAAAGTTTCATCATGGTTATATGTTTTTTCATGATACAATTCAAATAACCTCTTCCTACTTTTGTAAATACCTGGTGTTGCCCAATGACTAAATATAACGCGGTCAAAAACAGGCAATGTTTTTGCGGTGAAAACCTTCCTAAACTCACAATTGATGAAGTTAAATAATGAAGCATACGCTTGGTCCGGGTCGTTATGATAAGGCAAACCCGGTAGCTTTTCCATTAAATTATTTTTTAAATGTCCTAAGCGACTTTTATTTACAGGAACAAAACTCACAAGTTTTCTTTGAGCTCTGACTATTTTCTGAGGGAAAGTGACTAACTGGCCACAGTGATCAGAGTCCAACTCATTTATAATTAAATGGCTAGAAGGTCTTAAGTTTGTAAAAATATTGTCAATACAGGTAGCACTAGTGGCAGTTATTCTAGTTGGCTCAAAGAATGTATTATACAAATTATATGACTTTAATAAAGTTACAAATTTATTTACTACTGCAGATTTTTCCAGTATATTAATGTTGAAATCTCCACAGACTACAACTGTTTTATTACTGTTAGAAGTCTTTAATAATACTTCTTCCATATATTTCTCAAAAATATCATATGAAGCACATGGGGGCCTGTACACGCTCATTACAATGAACTGCTCAAGCTCAATGCAAGCTATTTCAATAACTCGCTCAACAGAGAGGCTCACAATATCCTTACGTTCTTTAAATTTCATATTATTACGAATAATTATTAGAGAGCCACCACGTATCAAATTAACTCTGCTGAATGAGCTGGCAACCTGGTGGTTGTTAAAGCTGAACATGAACTGGTGGACTTTCAACCAATGTTCAGTTACACATAGGATATCAATATAACTACAGTTCATGAACAGCTCCAATTCTAATTCCTTACCTATCACACCCTGTATATTTTGATGAACAATTTTTAGAGTATTATTATTACATTTATTTAGATTACAACAATTTGATGGGTGAGATATTAAAGAAGAACTTTTTGTAACATTTTCATGATATAAACCAGTATTTAAATTTTCTTCATTGATTAAGCAAGAGGTTTCCTCTATTGTCCTAATTTTTAATTTAAATGATAATTAATGTCAATACTTGTTGCCAAATTTTTGGCAGAATTATTTAAAAAGTCATTGCATTGCTCAAAAGAAGCAAGTTGTTTAGCCAAATTTTTGGCTGAAATAGAAAAAAAATATGATAGCGACACAGCTATCTGTCTTTTGTAATAGGTAGAAAGATAGTACATAACAACATTATATCTATCTCTTGTCAAATGCAAATTATTACCAACATAATTGTTAGTATCAACTAGATGGAACAGATTATTATTTAATGTCCAATTATGCAATGCCATATTTATTTCAAATCTTAAGCTATTTTCTTCCTGTGGCAAACTGTTACTGTAAGGGAATGTAAACAACACAATTTTTCTTAAAGTAAGATTACACAAGGTTCTATAATATTGGAGCAATTCTCCTTTGTTCACATTTCCCCTATTACCCATAAAAATTAATAATGTAGTGCTCTGGTTAAAATTACATTTAATAATTTCTTTCATAATGTCAAATAAAGAACAACCAGGCATACAGTAATTTATTATGGAGTGTCCTGGATATTCATCTGTCAATAAGGGGCCTAAGTCCTTTCCAATCTCATCGCAAAATAATACTAAATCATTTTTTACAATTTGTTTGGATTTTGTATTTAAACTATTGATAGCAGGAAATATCAAATCAACACATGACTGCGGTAAGGTGGTATCGCATGTTGCCAATGAATGGTCCGGTGTAAGTACATTGGATGTTGTTTGACACTGCTCACAGTTGTTTGTTTGTGAGTTTACCAGCTCATTCATTGCCAAAACATATTCCCTCATTAGATTTTCAGAGGTATTATATTTATTAGTCATTGAACTAAGTTTCTCCTGTAAATGGTTAAGTTCAGATTGCAAGTACTCTGTGTCAATGTTGTATTTCCTAGTACTTTGTTCCAAATTAAAAGAATACATATCTAATTGTAGTAAATTAAGCCTTTCTCTATTAAGCTTAACATTTTTAATAAAGAACTTTTGTCTTTTTACCATTTTTTGTGTTTTAACAATGTATTTATTAATTTTAATGTATTTTTTAAGTTTGTTTTTACTGGTGACTACCCTCACTGAATGACATGACTTTGAATCCTCATTACCTGTTAAATCTATAGTGTAAGAGGGGTTTATGGCAGAAACCATTGACGGGGCAATACGCATTAACTCATTGAACAGACTTTGATTCAGCGAGGTGGTGATGTTATGGTTTGTAGTCTGAAGTTCTGTTATTTGACTTTGAGCCTCATGTAGCTGCTGTTGTAATAAATATTTGTGACTAAGAGCTTGTTCATACTCTATGCTACACTGGCTGAACCCGTCCACAACAAGTTGAAGTCCATCCCGTTCTTCTATGGCATCAGTGTATTGAGTATATATCTGAGCCATTTCAATTTTCAACTTCCTATTCTTTTCATGGCCATCAAGTAGCACCCTTTCATTGTCATCTATTTCCTTATTTAGTTGGTCACAGGACTCCTTTGAAGCCTTAGTTAGTTAGTTTGGACTCTTCGAGGCGAGCACGAGCGCTGCACTTGCCGTCGGCCTCTATGATATCCTTTCGCAGGCGCACAAACCGCTCGCGCATCGCCGCCCACCCGCGTGGTCAATGCTCCTAAGCAAATATTCCCGGGTATGGCTTCTGTTCCACTTACACAACACACCATATTATTTTCAGCCGGTATATAGATAGATGTAATCAAACCTATGTTTAACAAAATAAATGATTGATTGATGTTTTTGTGTCTTGTTTTTTTGATAACTTCAAAAGATTTAGAGTTTTTTAATTTATCAATATTAAAACTTGTAGAGCATATCATCAAATTCTGCGTATTTTACTACCCATTTCATTGACGTAGT
This sequence comes from Agrochola macilenta, assembly GCA_916701695.1. Classification (NCBI taxonomy): domain Eukaryota; kingdom Metazoa; phylum Arthropoda; class Insecta; order Lepidoptera; family Noctuidae; genus Agrochola; species Agrochola macilenta. The sequence continues at coordinate 23,200,744 of OU753561.1, read as the reverse complement.
TTTATTACTTCTAACATACTCGCAGATAGACTCTTTCGCTGGAAATAGGGTCCCCTCAGAAGCGATCGAAAAAACTTATTGAATTGTGCGAACACGAAAGCAAGTATTTTTACAAAAGGCGAATTCCCATTGAATCGTCCGCACGGCCACGCGTACCTTCGTGTTAGCTGACGGTACCGTAGGGGCGGTAGGGCTCCCAAGTACCAACCGTATCCGCCTTACAAGGTTAGTGTGAGCTACACTGTACTTCACAGGGATATTTGTTTGCCACGAACTTTCAACCGACATTGATTTCTATTGCGAAAATACCACATGGTGACTTGCGTTCCTCCTCCTGTCCTATCCTGATAATAAACGAACAATTGAAGAGAACCCTAACCGATTCGAGCGAATCGCATAAACAAAGTTATGATAGATATTGTTCATGTAACGGATAGAATAACGCAGTGTTTTGTTTACTATATTGTTCAGCTTCAGAGACTAACACAGTCTAGTGGTGACGCCTGAGCACAGTGCAGCAGTGTCAGTGTGTGAGTGAGGCCACACGTGCTACTCCAACTGTTTATTTATTATTTTTTCAACACAATTGCTCGTAAAGTAGCTCTTATTGAACCGTTTTTAGGGTCATAATTCAGTGTATTAAAAACGCGTGCTTTTTACTTTATATTATCGGACTGGTGCTGTAATGCCACAGATAACTAATCAGGATTTGGTTGCGACTCGCTAAAAACAATAACATTGGACTTGCCTGGGAATTGAACGTGATATCTATGTGTCACTGATTGAATACACACTAATTAGGATACACGTATTATCACACCCACTTTAACATCCTATGCGTGTTTCTTATCTTTTAATTAAACATTTTAATTAACAATAAAAGCGAAAACTGGAATAAATTTAGAATTTTTACAAAAGTCAAACAACCGACCATAGGCAACAGACATCGTTTTTAACTGGTCTAAATTTATCTTGTCATTGAAAAGTTAGTGATTGACATAATAAATATCGACTATTTGTTCAAGAAGTATTTTATTAATCCTTTATTGAAAAAAAAAAAAAAAATATTTTAATGAATTTAAAATTAATACACTGACAACAACAAGTGTTTTTCGGCTGGATTTTCAAGATGCTGTTGGAGCTAGCCCGCGTTTAAAGATGCGGTCCTATTTCCTTACTAAATAATATCGTAGGTCTATATGTATTATGGGGACCCCTCAAGTTTTAAAATATTATACTGCTTTAACACAGAATTTGTTACGGATCATATCAATTGGTGACTCCTGAGCTACACTATATCTCTAAATAGTCTGTGAGCTACACCATCTGTAAGCTCGTCTCGTATTATTTGTCAGGTAGGTATTTGGTTAGCATAAGTTTTTTTTTTAAATCTTTGACATACCAAACGTACGTAAGTACCCGTGCGACAACAAACGTGCGACGTGCGACATCAAACGAACAAAATATGTTCGTTTTCACGGTTTTAACTTTGAACATATTTCAATGGATTTGTTTTTTATGTGAAAGTTACTCAATATAAAAAATACTGATGAAACACTACCTACAAAAAAAATCGTAATATCGAAAGTACCAAAACGATCATATCATACTACCACATCACTAAAACCATAGACAATTTCTAGCGGCCATTGTAGTTTGACAAATCTTGAAACGCGACATGGCAGTATGGAATTAGTAAGTACTATCATTGCAGCATGAAATTTGTATAAAGAAATTGACTTTGAATACATGGAACTAGTATGAACTATCCTATACTATATGAGCATTCTCTATTTTAACCCGAGCAGAGATTTGTGCTTTTTTTAATCTCATCAAAGAGACTTCTTACCTTCTATGTTCTATGTTACGGGGTTTGGTATAGGCTATTCAGCGGTTTTGCCTATGCCTTTATTTACAACTGCGCGCGCATAGCTAGCAGAAAAAAAAAACCAGCGCGCCATTTTCCGTAAATATTTGTTATCGTTTTTGTTTTGTTGTTATAAAAAATACGAAAATCTAAAGTATTGTCACCAACCGACTTACCAATACAACAGTACAACAGTTTTTAAAAGAAGCTCCGACTGACAGTACCTGGCAACAAAGGTCAGTTGAACTTTATAAATCTAAATTATCATCTCTATATTTACGTTATTCCAGCATAAGTTCTTGCAACAAGTCTGTCTTTTTCCTCGCAAGTTTGTTGAAAAACGTCGTATGAAACGCGTGTGCATTGATCATTACCCACTCGGCAAAATTATCGCGTTCGCCTATGGCTCGCGCGCCAATGCCGCCTTTTGGGTAATGACCAATACAGCACACTCGTATCATAATGTACTATTATTACACAAGTTATGACATTCCTTAGATTCCACATTTATATTTGATTAATTACATAATGAGTAATGCTAATGATGCATAATTTTTATTAATAGTGTATATTTTTTCTATAGGAAAGTAATAATAACTAAGCGTATTGTTTTGTACCTACAATAATCTATTAGGTAATTGTGCCGCTAACGGGCCGCATTCTTTAACGCAACTCAATTTTATAAGAACTTTATCTCGATTTGTTCTCAAAAGCAGAACTTGACTTGAGAAAGTCTTAAAAATAAGAGTAGGTAGGTCACTAAGTACCTGAGATTGTGATAGGTACTAGAAGAGCTGGAATTCGTTGGAAATCGTTAAAAATAAATAGGTACCTATATAGTTTTAGAATCGTGGTTTAAGTACATACCAATATTTTGAACGGAATTAAGGAGCATTATCATTGACACTTTTCCACTAACATGGACCAGATAGGTTCATAGTCACCAAGTAGGCTAAGTGAGTAGATGAGCAGGTCTGTCCAGCCATCAGCCGTCAGTCATTACGCGGCGTGTGTCGGGCGCCACCGCCGCTGACGTCATCAGCGCGATAGGCGATAGTACCGCCGAGACGTGCGCACGAAGCTCCTTGTTCATATATAGTGGCTCAAATAAATGTATTTTCTTTCTTTCTTGTCTTTTCTTTAGGTACCTGGAGTTTGTAACATACAACGTTTTATCGTGGTATAATATACTTCGCCAGGTATAGTATTCCGAGACACAGTGGTCACGTGGATAACACAAGTCTACGTCATCACATCTGTGTTACCAGAAGTTTGTAATAATAACTCCCCAACCAACTTTATTACCTGTGCGAATCCGATAAAACAATGAGGTTTTAATTAACAATTACGCTGGTATATGTTTAAATTGAATTCTTTCGTTTGATTAGACACACGAAACAACAATTTAAATGCTTTGTACATATTTTTTTACAGAATGGTGGCTGAAAATCTTTCCTTAATCGTGTTTTGTTGCAATAAAGTGGCAACTGGATAGTGACGTAAGCATGTGTTAGTCCCGGAATGCCAGACCTTGTTTTATTAGACCATGGTTTGTATTTTATGATTAACTAGCTGCTTCGCACGCCTGGACCCTAATTAGTTTTTTTTTTCTAAAATAAAAGTAGCCTAAATTACTCCTTATAACATCAGCTATCTGAAAGCCAGTGCCAGTGAACGTTCAGTCAAAATCAGTCCAGCCATTTAAGAGATTACCCGGAACAAACAGACACAGACAGACAAACAAAAAAACAAAAGTTTGAAAAAGAAGGTTTTTTGTCATAAAGTCTACGTTAATTATTGTCATAATTAGACATTTAGTAAAAAGCTGTTATTTTGGCATTATAAAAAGATACTTCAATTTTATTTATTTGCATGATGAGTAAAGTACAATAGAAAATCAGCAAGTATTTCGCAAGCAATCCTCCCAAGCGCGACCAATTCTAAGACAGGCTGAAAGGCGAATCATATTTTGATATATACCTAAGACCTAACCTGCTGACACTGACCTTCAAATTGCAAAAAAACGTAAGAAAATTAGAATTTCGCGGGCTACAACTGCGAATTCACCTTAAGCTACTGGTGGATAAGCCTCCAGAGACAGGATCTTCTCACGATGCGAGCCGAGCCGAGGAATACTGTTTTCTGAAACAGGCCCTTGATCCAACCACCTAACGAGAGCCTCAAGAGATGTTAATCGAGCCTTTCGGCCATCAGGCTATTGCCCGTTACGACAATCGGTACAATGACAGCTGAGCTCAAATTCCACATGTCAACAACCTCGTGTGCTAAGTCGAGTCGTTATTATTATTATTTATTTATTTCATTAGCAATTTTTAAATTGCATCGAAGTACAGTAAAAGTAAAAGTACAGTAAAAACTAAAACGACATACAAAATATGGATATCTACATGAGTGACAGGTTCCAAAACCATCCACGTAAAACAAACAATAACGTGGTGATGTGACTATTACTTGATCTCGAGGCCTTGCGTGAGGCGTCTCAGCCTACCAGTGATCGAGTTTTTAAATTTTTTAGGGTTCCTTACCTCAAAAGGAAAAAACAGTACCCTTATAGGATCACTCGTGTGTCTGTCTGTCTGTCTGGGTGGCTGGCTGGCAGTCCGTCTGTCACAGCCAATTTGCTCTGAATCTACTGGACCAATTTAGTTGAAATTTGGTACACATGATGAATTTCTGTGACCGAGCTGTGTGTGAGGAGCTCGTGGCTAAGTAATAACTGCCGCACGGGCCGATCCATCAGGTTAAGCGACGCTTGCTGGGGTTGGTCTGTAGATGGGTGACCATCTTTACATACCGAGACTCCTCCGTGCCTCGGAAAGCACGTTAATCCGTTGGTCCCGGCTGTCATTCGTGGATCTTTGACAGTCGTTACGGGTTGTCAGAAGCCCGAAAGTTTGTGTTGTTTTTTCGTAATACCCAGTTACTGGGTTGTGGAGGTCAGATAGGCAATCGCTCCATGTAAAATACTGGTATTAAGCTGCATCCGGTTAGACTGGAAGCCGACCCCAATATAGTTGCTAGGCAGATTGGTATGAATTTCTGTGACCCAAACACGGATGTGTAACGTAAATAAATGAATTTTGAATATAGGGCCACGGCAAATTAGAAAATTTAAAAAGGTTTTGGAAACTGTAACGTGTGACGTATCACAACTAGACTCAAATTATTTTGTGGGACCAGCGGGAGTTAAAAATAAAGTTACAAAATTCCCGTTCGTCCCACTAACAAAACCAGTGGGACGAACGGGAATACACGAAATTAAAGGGCTAGAATATTTAAAAAAAAATCAAATAAATACTTTAAAAGATATTTAAGAAAATAAATGAAAATTTACCAGGGTAGATATGGACCCTTATCTCCGAAATTGACGTTTTTGACTATTGACTTCTGCACTCATAGATTAAAGGAAAACCTATAAGAAGTCTACAGTCTTAAAATAACATGGTAAATCTCAATATTGTACGTACAAATTAACATTTGCAGTGGGAATGTATGAGAGAACTGGGATAAATTCAACCCGACTACGGAACCCTCATTGTGCGTGGTCCGACACGCACTTGGCCGGTTTTTTATTTAACATTGGTAAGATTTTCTGCACAGCTACCTTCTATTAAAAGCTACTAAAACAAAATGGTGTATTTATATAAAGGGATGCTGCGGTCACATTGTCGTGATAAGGCGAACTACACTTCGCGCGCTCTCTCTCACACACCGCTCTACGTCTCGCTGTAAACAGAGCGCACGAAGTGTAGTTCACTCATAGACGTATAAATCTATGAAAACACTTTATCGCGACAATATAGCCGTAATATTAGGAAAAACTATTTACTGCTGTTGTGTTGAATTTTATGTGACACCTTTGTACTTATTAAGTGGGTAGACAACTCCGGTCGGACGACTGTGGCACAGGATGTCGCCGCACCGCATAAGAGGCGCATTGATTAGCGCACAATGCTGCGCCTGAGTCGATGACGCGCCGACGCCCGCTCCTTGTTACAGTGACAGTGAGTATTGTGTACAGATAATGTTCAACTTTGACCTCTCGTCTCATATCCCACAGGAATGTTTAGTCTCAGCGCGTCGAGTACGTTCGTCGATCGCGTTGAAAGTGTGCCCGTACTCGTACTTCAATAATCTGCGTAATCAAAAACGAATTAGTGATCGAGGTCAGTGCATATGTATTTGTGCTGAACTGCTGACACTCGGCTCGGCTCGCTGCCCTGCGCACGGCTTGCTTGCTTTTAATGTGATTGCAGGAGCCTAATAAAAACTGTCTCATCAGAAGTAATCAACATTTAAACATTTACAGCATTACGTTGACCTGTATTTTTTGTGTATCGTAAAACTGACATAATATACACAAGATATTTTAACATAAAATAAGTAAAATATTTGATTGAATGTTGATTTGCTGAAGTATACGACTCAGCAGCTAGTATCTGATCTGCGCAAAGTTCACTTCGACCTCACTTTACCGCACGCCATTCGAAAGCGAAATGTAGTCGGTTATTTAATTGCGTTGGGCGTTGGTTTAGATTAATCGATAGTCGTAGGTACGTATGCGTAGAAGCAAAGTAGAGGCTGCTCAGACGCTTCGTAGATGCCGCCTAGACGCTTCGTAGTCACCTCGTATGCCATAGAACTTGTCTATGGCCTACGAGGTGACTACGAAGTGTCGGTCGTCACCTCGCGCAGCCGTACCGTAACGTGTACTATTTATTCCATAAGGTTCTGTGAATTCTGTGAGAATCATTAAGCAATGGCAGAACTGTTGCTAAACTGTGAATACCATTTACTCGTAGTATAAAACAAAGTCATTTTTCGTGTCTGTCTGTGTCACCGCTTATTTCTCCTAAACTATGCAATAGATTTTGATGCATTTTTAACTATCATTTAGAGAAATAGATCGAAAGCCATGGTCCGGAGCGAGAGTGCATGGGAGGCCGTCACCTCCTTCAGCGAAGCAGTTATGCTCGCGAAGGAGGATGCGGAGCGCGCGAGGGAGATGCAAGCTGCACGCCCTCGCGCCCCCAGTCGCCGCAGGAGACGCCCCGGGCGTCGGGAGTCACGCGCCGACTTCTGGCCACCGTACGCGCGGGCTTGCGGACGGTGAGCGATGGGCAGCTCGCCGTCCGATAAGGACCAGGCCCGGGTCGACGGCGCGTTGTGTTCCACGCGCGCCTCAAAGGGATGTCAGCACCAACTGACGGGGTCCGGAAGGACCAATGCCTGCTGGGGTTGCGGGTTTGTCTGAAAGGGATATCGCGGCCCCGGCACACAGGCAACGGAAGGAACACGGGTGGGTTTTAGTCAATAAAAGTCTTGACACTCCCTCTCGCTCCGCCCAGAGCGGGAGGAGTCATTTCATGATTTCCCACCCAAAAAAAAAAAAGCCTAGTCAATATCGACACAAAAAATTGTCACAAATGCGCATGTAACTACGACCTTTTTATCTGTTGTAAGGTCTCCTGAGAGTAGTTTATATCCAAGTTTGCAACCCTGAAAACCTAGTGCTACTCCCATGGTGGTCGCAAAACACAGAAATTCTGGCACTTGTTCCAGTTTTTTTGAAAAATATACTGTATGGACGCGTTTTTAGGTATCTTTGTTGATATTTTTCTGAAGAAAGCTAATGTTGCTACAATCTGAGTTCAACCCAAGCACTCTAGATCTATTGCTTGCGAAGATACAGCTAGTCAAAGACTTTTAAAATCCGATAAGATCCGATGTACGGTCATTTGCCAAGACACGTACCGGCTGAATAATGGTCCTTTTAGAGAAAGTGTTTAACAAGAGAGTTGATGTTGATGTCCTTACCATATTCCAGAGGGTCTGCGTGACAACAAAACAATTTCATTCAATAGTAAATACCTTTTTTTTTTTTTTTAGTACAAAACTAACATTATTTTTTAAATTAACATAAATTTTTTAATTCCATAAATTCCTTATTGTTCGGTGTATACCTAAGGGTGCACAAGGGTTAACACTAGGGCTGTTCCTTCCCTGACATGTTGTAAGGATAACCTTTATTTTTTTAAGTATGGTGTTCTGATAATATTTCAACCGAAATGCTACCATAATAAAACCTGCCATCGTATCGCACAATGAAGGGTTCTGTAGTTGGGATGAATTTATTCCAAATACATTGTAATTGAAAAACATGTTTCCCCATTCTAACTGCAGATGTAAGTTGGTACGCACAATATTGAGAGATTTACCATGTTATTTTAAGACCTTAGACTACTTATAGGTTTTCCTGTAATCTATGAGTAAAGTGAACGTTTCTCAGTGTTGAATTGTAAATTTTCATAAATTTTCTTAAATATTTTAAAAAGTGTTTATTTTAAAGTTATAAATTAATATATTTGAGATCCTCACAACAAGCCTTTTTATTTGATATGCCACACGGTACAGATTGCAAAACTTAAAAAAAAAAACAATTTACCCCCGAAAAGTGAGCTCCATATTCAAAATTCATTCATTATTACACGTCCGTGTTTGGGTCACAGAAATTATAATGTGTACCAAACTTTCAACTAAATTGGTCCAGTAGATTCGGAGCAAATTGACTATGACAGACGGACATACAGACACACGAGTGATCCTATGAGGGTTCAGTATTTTCCTTTTGAGGTACGGAACCAAAACCAACCGCTACGCTAATTGTTGTGTTGCATGCATAATGATGGAATACTTGGAAAAATCGGATCTGTGAAAATCCAAGAATTACTGCAAAATAACGATGATTGGACAGGATTATGATGATCGGTCAATCTGAGAGTCAATTTGTAACATCTTTATTCTGGTTTGTCAGAACCATGGCTCGAATGTAGCTGTTTACCAATCAGATTATCCGTCAGTGCATAACGTTCAAGTCGTTGTCCTGATAATCTGATTACAAAAATCTCCGATAATCTATAATGATTCGATTTTTCCAATTAGCCAGCAGCAACACAATGTATTGTGTCGCAGAACTGCTGTGAGGGGCGGCAGGACTGTGCTTGCGGTATGACGTGACACGAGTGTATGACACGGCGCGATATGGAGCGATATATAGTTGATCGGTGCGGCTGCCAATGTTCTTAGCATACTACTTCGACTGATCTTAGTGATATTGTAGCGCATGAAATAACCAGGCTCCATGCAAAACAAACGTTAGATTTAAATTATAACGTTCCAAGATGTTGCTGCTCGCCCAGTAGAGGTGAGAGCCAGGCTGCTTCGTGCGCCGGTAACGGTCACGAACCGCTTTACACCGGCTCCACCTCGCACCTCACCCGTATTCGCTCCAACACAAAAAAACATTCCGATTTCTTTTCCGTTAGGACGCAGACGTCATCGTCACTGTCAAGTAAACGACTCTATGTATAGAGCTGCGTGTAACTTTGCTCTATTTTTGGTGGCGAACATAGACCTTTTCAGCGAATTGACGGTTGACACGTAATTCACTCTTACTTAGTACAGTCGTGAACTGGAGCTCAACGTCTCACTGTGACTGAAAGGCACGATTTTGCATAGTATTCAACTATTGATATAATTATGTATTATTACTATTACCTACGTTGCAGTTACTCACAGTGTCGGCACTCAGCAGTAAAGGTAGCGATCTCAGAAAGTATAAACAATACCTACAGTCAAGGTACACATACCTACAAACAAACTATACATTTCCAGTATAAGCTAAAGTTTATCAAAACGTCGACTATCGTATAAATATTCGACGAATCAATATTGTTAATGAACATAAATTAAGCATTAAAAGACTCCCAGCGCTCACTAAGCACTGAGCAGTCAGCGCTCACTGAGCACTGAGCCCCATCTTGTTGGCTGGCTAATATTTTTGCCTCGTCATGCACTATCCTGAAAATATAGTTTGTGCCGGTACAAGAGAAGAGAAATGTAGTAAGAAGCACATAAATAAATCAACAATAGGGGGCATCTGGCACTCGGCGGCTGGTCCCGCCTTAGCTTTCTAACAATAGAGGGGATCTGGCGCTCGGCGGCCGCTCCCGCCTTAGCCTTCTAACAATAGAGGGGATCTGGCGCTCGGCGGCCGCTCCCGCCATAGCCTTCTAACAATAGAGGGGATCTGGCGCTCGGCAGCCGCTCCCGCCTTAGCCTTCTAACAATAGAGGGGATCTGGCGCTCGGCAGCCGCTCCCGCCTTAGCTTTCTAACAATAGAGGCGATCTGGCGCTCGGCAGCCGCTCCCGCCTTAGCCTTCTAACAATAGAGGGGATCTGGCGCTCGGCAGCCGCTCCCGCCTTAGCCTTCTAACAATAGAGGGGATCTGGCGCTCGGCAGCCGCTCTCTTCTTAGCCTTCTAACAATAGAGGGGATCTGGCGCTCGGCAGCCGCTCCCGCCTTAGCCTTCTAACAATAGAGGGGATCTGGCGCTCGGCAGCCACTCCCGTCTTAGCCTTCTAATAATAGAGGGGATCTGGCGCTCGGCGGCCGCTCCCGCCTTAGCCTTCTAACAATAGAGGGGATCTGGCGCTCGGCAGCCACTCCCGTCTTAGCCTTCTAATAATAGAGGGGATCTGGCGCTCGGCAGCCGCTCCCGCCTTAGCCTTCTAACAATAGAGGGGATCTGGCGCTCGGCAGCCACTCCCGTCTTAGCCTTCTAACAATAGAGGGGATCTGGCGCTCGGCAGCCGCTCCCGCCTTAGCCTTCTAACAATAGAGGGGATCTGGCGCTCGGCAGCCACTCCCGCCTTAGCCTTCTAACAATAGAGGGGATCTGGCGCTCGGCGGCCGCTCCCGCCTTAGCCTTCTAATAATAGAGGGGATCTGGCGCTCGGCGGCCGCTCCCGCCTTAGCCTTCTAACCTAGCCTATCCGAGTCGTATTGCTGTGAATCGGGGTGTTAACCATAATGACGGTATCAATAGGTATATATTTTAAACGAAATACCTAATGATTTTCGATTAAATAAACGTTATACGAAATTAGTTTTAGATAAAAGAAATTATATCAACAGTTGGTATATCTCACGTTTATTACAATTTGTGAACGTTATTGAAATGAAAATATACCAAATAACTTTATGTCCCCGGCGAATAAAATGGTAATGTGCTATTACGATAGTTTTAACTTTATTGCATACCTATTCGATATTTAGAGGTCCAATTACACCTTGTCAATTTTTGTCAGACATTTCCTACGGTTATTTCAGAAGTTACGAGATTTTCAGTTGTATTATAATGAACTTAACAATATTATTTGTATGTATGCTCATTAGACTATTTGCAACGAATAAAATTGTTCTAGACTATAACAATACTTTCAATACGTTACATTTCCAGTAAGATGCTCTTACCATTATATTCGCGGGAAAATATTCAACACAATTTGCGTAAAGCTTAATACAATTTTATCCCGGTAACAAACAATTTTATTTTAAAATCGTTAAGGGTTTTACCATACAATCTGCCTAGCCTTTTTCCAAGGGGTCGGCTTCCAGTCTAACCGGATGCAGCTGAATACCAGTATTTTACATGGAGCGACTGCCTATCTGACCTCCACAACCCAGTACCTGGGTAATACGATACTCCTTGGGAAGACTGGTTGTCAGACTTTCGGGCTTCTGACGCCCGTAACGACTGTTAAAGATCCACGAATGATAGCCGGGACCAACGGCTTAACGTGCTTTCCGAGGCAAGGCTTTTACCATACATTTCACTATAAATCAAAAAAGGTAATATTGATTAGTCGACTGCCTCCGATGCAAAAATGCGTCGACGTCACCCTCTAACCAGTGTTACAAGTCCTCTATTAATACTCTACCACCTCTGTTTATTTTTATCTTCTGCATGCATTAAGTTTGGGGATACTGTTAAGAGGAATACTTATACTTAAGTTCACGGTACGGCATAATTATTAGAAGACAACAACGATAGGTTTTCTTTAAAAGTGGCTGTTACAGGTTACCTTCAAGTATCTTAGCTAGAATATTTACACTAAGTAAACTGTGAAGGATAATTTGTTAAACATTTTTATGAATGTCCATGGCCATCAGAGGAGTTAAGTCTAGCGGTTTTCATTAATAGTGATAGTCTACCTGATGTACCTTGACGTACATTTTGTGTGGATTTCAATGAGGGTTAATTGCGATTCCAGGCCTAGTTATTTTTTCACAGTGCTTACCTAAGCCAGAAAGGTATCAAAATGCGATGCAATGTCATTGGTAATATACTGATGTTGAATCTCAGACCTAGTACGAGTACCTGCTAAAGAATCGAGTGCCACCACGCTGTCATTTAATATTTAAAATATAATATTTTAGCATATTTATTCAGCATATATGTGTGAAGCGCTAAAACGAAGCCTGAATAGGTCATAGAACCAGAATTCAAAGAATAATAATAAATAACCTCACCGCCGTATCTCTACGTTGACGACGTGGTGATACTTGCACACCCCTGAACTCTGGGTCTGTGCTAGTAGAGTTTACTTTGCCGAGACAAGTCTAGGGTGAGGAGCCTGACCAAGAGCGATACATAAACCCGCAGGGCAGCATGTGGCGAGATGTTCGGCAGCAGCGAACCCACGGATTCTACCTCCCGCGAGAAGTGTTGTTTCTCACCTATGGCTTGCCTTTATTGGTAGGCTGGAGTGAACACTGACAAGGAACAAAGCTCCCACCACTTTCTTGCCTTTATTGGCCGGCTTGAATAGAGATTCGCAAGAGCAAACGTGCTCGGAGGAAGGAAGTATTCCAGTAAGATACTGGTAGCGATTTTGACCATCTTTCGGGCTCTGAGATTGTCCTGTTAGCTGTGGAATACCTCTCCTCTCCTCAAGCACTTCTGGACAACCTCAGAACATGTTGCCCCCTTGTCGCTACATCACTATGTGCTAGCGACAATTTTCGATTGTGCAAGTCACCTCCTGCCATTTTATCCGTGTTTTTTATATAACATTGGTCAGGCAGAGGACCAGTTCTTCCATTGTTCAAGGTTACCAATCCACTATAGTCGGGAACTCATAGCTCAATATGTTTTGTTTCCATGTTCGGCAACACTCTTGCACCAACCGGGTGCAAGAGCCGGTTGTCCATGGGTGCACTTGCATAGTGCATACAGGGATAATGCAAGTGATTGGAAATTAATATAAGGTCCATGAGATGAAGCTGCGTGACTTTTACGACATAAAAAGTCTTACTTATTTCTGGAAAACACTGACTAACTGACACTCAAGGTAACAAAATAAAAAGGGCATTTGAAACAAGCTTATGATCAGCAAATACCTATAAGTAAAGTGCTACATGCAGATTTATTAAGTTTGTGTACCAGTGATGCAATCCCACAGCACTACCATGCGTTTTATGACTTCCTCGCGAGCTGCGAGGCTAACCCGAGCAAACATCCAGACTTCAAACTCTTAGAACATGTAGACCACGAGGTTTAGAGCTACTATGAGTAACTGCTTCTTAAAAAATAAGAATTAAGTACAAAATTAAAGTAGACATTTCCTAATTTGTTGATTTCAATAAACAGTTGTTAATGATTATGAATAAATAAATAATAATTAGACAGATTTATTTTATTTCTTCGCACATTACCTTGCATACGTACAAAATATTGATTCGGTATTTGATACTTGCCTCCAGTTAGTATAATAAAATTGCCATGGAATACACACGTAAGTTGCTATTACAGCAATCAGTAATTGATTGTTTGTCAGCGAATAAAATGGTAATAGTTCATTACAATACCCGATCCTATTACAATTTATCAACCAATAATAGAGCAATGCAGTACTTCAGTTGAAAACGGAGATCCAGCTAAAGTCTGGAAATTTCTTAAATCCTTGGGAGTTGGAAAATCGCGCCAAGAATCATTCCTAAAAACTTAGATATTGATCTACTGAATCAACACTTCTCATCTTCGACCCACTACGATGGGACCAGGAAGGCAGCTACAATAAACTATCTTTCGAACCTTCCAACTCCGGACCATCCCCCATTTATTTTTAGTCAATTCTCTGATTGTGATGTTAAGAAGAGCGTAGTGTTAATCACATCTAACGCAGTTGGTAGTGATTGTGTAAGTCGGAAAATGATACTCCCTGTCCTCGACGAAATCCTCCCCATCCTATGCTATATCCTAAATTACTCTTTATCCTATGGTGTTTTTCCATTGATGTGGAAAGAGGCAAAAATTACTCCTTTACCCAAAAAATCGAATCCTACTTCCTTTTCCGAATACCGTCTTATCTCTATCTTGCGTTTCCTCTCCAAAGTCCTAGAACGCCTTGTCCACAATTAGCTTAGTGCTTTTCTTTGTAAGAATAGTCTGCTGAATCCTTTCCAATCCGGTTTTCGTCCTGGTCACAGCACCGCTACTGCCTTAGTTAACGTCACTGATAACATACGGTTAGGCATGGAAGAAGAAAATCTGACGGTTCTTTGCTTACTGGATTTTAGTAACGCATTTAATAATGTCGATTTCGATATCCTGCTTGGCATGCTGCGCTCGCTTAACATATCTCCAACGGCGATTGACTGGTTTCGTAGTTACCTGTATGGCCGCCGACAGCGTATATGCATAGAAGAGTCTTGCTCTTCTTGGTGTTATACTGCTGCCGGTGTACCTCAGGGTGGCGTTTTATCTCCTTTACTCTTCGCAATGTTTATAAACTCTATTTCCAAAAAACTTATTTCTTCCTACCACCTTTATGCAGACGATTTGCAAATATATAAACACGCTCCCCTTTCGGGTATGGCTGACTCAATAAATATTGTAAACAAAGATTTGGGTTCGATTTGCGAGTGGAGTGAGGCACATGGGCTGCAGGTTAATCCATCTAAGACTCAGGTCATTGTTGTTGGCAGCTCAAGGATGACCCCCAAGATAAACTGGTCGCAGCTTCCCCAAGTTCAATTTAACGGAACTGCTATTCCAGTAAGCGAAAAGGTTAAGAACCTTGGAGTCTAGATCGACAAACATCTTTCTTGGGGTCCCATTTACAGGCCGTAAGTCACAAAATTTTTGCATCTGGTATGTCCTTGAGACGTTTGCGGAACTTTCTTCCAACTGCCACTAAAACTGCGCTTGCACAATCCCTTTTACTTCCCATCCTTGACTACGCTGATGTCAGTTATCTCGATCTCACTGAAGCACAACTAGATAAACTTGAGCGACTTCAAAACTTTTGCATAAGATTTATATTCGGCCTGCGCAAATATGATCACATTTCTGAATTTCGTACAAAGCTCAAGTGGCTTCCCATACGTCTTCGCCGGAATTCTCATATCTTATTTCAGCTCTACAGTATTCTGTTTAATCCTACAACCCCCTCTTATCTTAAAAAAACGTTTCCAGTTCCTTCATGACACACATAATAGATATCTGAGGTCATCAGAAAACTTGAGACTAGAGAAGCCGATACATTCCACCAGCTTTTATGACAAATCTTTTACAGTTCAAGCAGTACGGTTATGGAATGCCTTGCCCGTGTCGATAAGGCGTTCTCAATCTTTGACCACTTTTAAAACTCTGGTGAAAAAACACTTCCTCTTTCCTTAAACATAATCATTACATATAGTTCCTTATTCTTGTTTCATGTTTATTATTTTATATATATCTATGTATATATATATATGTATATGTATATGTATATATTTATGTGGTTAGGTTTATTCGTTATGTATTTATTGTGTATGTAAATGGTACACCACTGACTACCTGCAGTATTGTCTCTCCTTCTCCCTTTAATCCATCCAGAGGTTGTCTGTAAAAGATCGCTTTTAGCGATAAGACCGCCCATTGTGTCACCCTACCTATGTAACATTTCTAAATTTATTTCTGTAATTTGTATGGTGTGCATAATAAAGAATATTCTATCTATCTATCTAATGCATTATTACGGTAACGTATTACATGAGGTTATCCACGAATAATATCGTAATGTTGCTTTACAGTTTAAGTTTGTGCCTTTAATTCATGGTAAAAGTTTCGTTAATAACTACATTTCTAAAAAAGTTATATTATTTAATACTTATTTTATTAAAAATCACCTTTCTTTTGGTATTTGAATAATCCCGCTATGTGTATTAGTTATTGAGATATTCACGAAAAACTGTTTTTTAACCGTTGTATTCGCGGGGGACGGCGATAT
The DNA here is from genome assembly GCA_916701695.1 of Agrochola macilenta. Taxonomy (NCBI): domain Eukaryota; kingdom Metazoa; phylum Arthropoda; class Insecta; order Lepidoptera; family Noctuidae; genus Agrochola; species Agrochola macilenta. The sequence continues at coordinate 23,184,737 of OU753561.1, read as the reverse complement.
GATATGAAACGCACCCATTATGTTAAGCTCCTTTTTTGTCAATGTCTTAGAGATTTTAGGCTTTGGGGTGTAATTTCGGGATTTTGACCTTCAGGATATAGATCTTTGGGATTTTAAGCATCGGGATATGGATCTTCGGCATTTTAAGCTTTCGGGCAAATGAACATTCGGGATTTAAAACTTGCGACCAAACAATCATTCGGCGTTTAATTTTTCGGGATTTCGTCCATAGGTATTTTAAAATACGGTCTTTTAAATATCGGTATTGTTTGAAAGGGGAACACCCAAATACTCCGAAATATTTTATTCCGAATTTCGATGTTCCGATTTTCAAAAGTCCAAATTTCATAATACCTAAGAATTATAATGTCTATTATTAAAAATCACGAAATTTATTTTACCGAAAGTCGTAAATGCGATTTGTTAGTTTTCCGATTTTCATAAGTTCGAAGAATCAAATGCTCGAAGGGTTCTCGGCCCGAAAAACGACATTCCGATTTTCAATACTTCGAATAAACTAAAAGTCAAGATGTTGTGCTACAAAATTTAGTGACAGAAACGAATCGCTGCAAAACCGACTTCACGCAGTCTTGTCTGCCCTACCCTAGAGTGTAATTTAAGCCCGCGTAGGCGCGGAGGGGTAGGGCGGCCCGTGAGCTGAGAAGCAGGTGGTTTGAAGGCCCGCCGCCGCGGCTGAGGCTGGCTGGCTTACCGGCCCAGCAAGTCGAAGCTGCGGTGGTTGAGAGAGTTAAAATGGAATTAAACATGATATGGTTTGACATTCCGCCCACCAAGGACATGCTTGAATGAGTTGTCCTTTAAATTAAAGCCGCCCACCATAAGGTCAAGAGGGCTATAAAATAATAAAGACAAACAAAAAAAATAAAAAAAATAAAACCATATCAATCACTGGTTGGCAATACGCAGAGTTTACATATTGGTCTTTTAAATACGGAACCATTACACTTTATGGTCACCACTCGTGTGAGTCCGTCCGAACCAGGATGCTTTTCTAAAATCCTACCCAGTAACCATTTGCCTGGAGGAAGATTGTCCTCTTTTACAAGGACAATGTCGCCAATATTTGGCTCTATTTCTTTTTGCGACCATTTATAACGTTGTAGCATTGAAGTTAAAAATTCTCTAGACCATCGTCGCCAGAAATCTTGGGTCATTTTTTGTAAAAGTTGCCATCGCCTCAACGTGCCCACAGAGCTATGCTCGTAATTACGTTCCGGCACAAGAACTAGAGGTTCACCGATTAAAAAATGACCGGGTGTAAGTGGCAGTGGATCATCAGGGGTTTGGGGAATATGAGAAATCGGTCTTGAATTGAGGCAAGCCTCAATCTGCACAAGTAACGTGGCCATTTCCTCGTAGGTAAGAGTGGAATCCCCAATGACGCGCTTCATGTGGAATTTAGTTGACTTGATGCCGGCTTCCCAAAGTCCACCAAAATTTGGGGCATGGGGAGGGATAAAATGCCACTTGACACCTTTACAACTGAGCCAACTCCTTATTTCGTTGGCAATCGCTGACTGTTCTGCAGCGACTAATATCTGCAGTTCCTTAGCTGCGCCTACAAAATTTTTGCCATTGTCGCTCCAAATATCACTGCAATGGCCTCTTCTAGCAACAAATCTCTTGAAACCGGCTATAAAACCATTAGAGGTAAGGTCACTAATGGCCTCGATGTGCACTGCTCGAGTGACCATGCACACAAATAGGCAGATGTACCCCTTGTAAGCCTTATTCCCACGACCCTTAGATACCCTAATGTTGATCGGACCGGCGAAATCAACACCTGTATGCAAAAACGGCCTGGCTGGAGACACTCTACAGGTCGGCAATTGACCCATGAGTTGATTTTTAAACGTCGCTGAATGCCGAACACATACTACACAATTATGCACGTAAGCCTTTACTACATTTTTTGCAGATAGTATCCAATATTGCGAGCGCAAATAGTTTAACAGTGAAGAGTGGTTTTGTGAGCTTCGCTGACGAGCAGAGTTGTGAAGTGATGGCGTTGTGGAATTATAATAGGATGCTTCATGCTTACTGACAGTTGAGACTTTTCAATTCTTCCTCCTACTCTTAAAATTCCTTGCTCATCCAATATGGGACATAAAGGTCGTAATTTGCTCTTCTTACTGACACTTCCTGTCTTCTTAATTTTTTCAATATCTTCCTTAAATTCTTGTTCTTGACATTTTTTTATACAGATTTCCAGAGCAGCTGTCAATTCCTCACTAGTCAGGTAAGTTTCTTTATGTTGCTTAAATCTTAAGAATCGTCTACAATATGCCACTACTCTGATCAATTTTTGAGATGATGAATATTTTGTCCACAGCCCTTCGTCTACATTTGTTGTCACATGTGCTTTAACACCTTTCGATGATCTTTCTTCGAGTTTAGTTGACATCGAGTTTGGTTTGACGTAGTCAATTGGTTCTTTCTTTAACCACAATGGACCGTGCTTCCACAGAGATGACTGTGAAAGTGCTGAAGGCGTCATACCTCTTGACGCGATATCTGCCGGATTGTGAGTAGATTTCACATGTCCCCATTGAGGATTATCCAAACAACTCAGAATTTCAGATACCCGATTACCAACAAATGTTGTCCAGCGGCTGGGATGACTACTGAGCCAAGCCAGAACAACAGTAGAGTCTGTCCAACAGTGTATACGGTCTTTAGGTATTACTAGTATCTCAGCTACCTCGACAATCAATTTGGCCAACAGAACAGCACCCATCAACTCGAGACGAGGAATTGATAGTTGCTTTATCGGAGCAACCGTGGTTTTCGCCGATATTAAATTAATTTTAATATTGCCGTCAGCGCCAATTATTCTTAAATACGTAACAGCTGCATACGCTACATTAGACGCGTCACAAAAACCATGTAGTTCTACAGCTACATCGTCTTCTCTGGATTCAACCCATCTTGGAACATGACACTCAAGTAAATTTAGTAGTTCCTTTTGATATGTTTGCCATTCTTTTAATAAGTCTTCAGGTAATCGATCATCCCAATCGATCCCGGCAAGCCATATCTTTTGAATCATTATTTTCGCCGGTATAACACGCGGCGCTACCCACCCTAAGAGGTCGAACAGTCGTGATATATCTGATATTACTTTCCGTTTTGTTACAGATGCAGGTTGCGGAAATATTATTGAATATCTGAAACTGTCAGATTCTCTATCCCAAGAAAGTCCTAGTATTTTCACCACTTCGTGTAGTTTTATCTCTATTCCTTCCTGATTTATACCTTCTCCCAATGTTTCCTCTGCTAATTCCTTGTTGTCATCCACTTCTGTAACGGAAACCCACCTTTTTCCAGTAGTTTTTCCATTTCCCTGTGAATCCTTTTTCCTTCCTCTACCGTTTGACATCCTGACATATAATCATCTACATAAAATTCGCTTTTTAAAGTTTCAGATACTAGCGGAAACTCAGCTCCTTCATCGTGTGCCAGCTGCTGCAACGTACATACAATTGGATACGTACGCCATCTCATGATAATGTGACGTAATTCCGGTTGTATGGTAGGACCTACCATCAACATATCATTAAGGGATCCACCATTAGAACCTTTAGACGAAGCGTCGAATACAACTCTGACCTTGGTGGAGGTCTTATCCTCGCGAACCACTGCGTGGTGAGGCAGATAAACTGCTTCTGACTGCTTAGTATCAGTTTCGCGAGACACCATCTTCATGTGTCCGAGGTAAGGTATTCTTGGATTACTTCGGTGTATTTTCCTTTGATCTCAGGATTTCTCTTGAAACGCTGTTCAAGATGATGAAATCGTTTTAGTGCAATTTCTTTGGTGTAGCCGATTTTACTTCGTGGATCTGATTCGCGGAATGGAAGCTTGACTACGTATCGCCCGGTAGAGTCTCGTCGAGTGGTACGAGTGAAGAATTCTTCGCACAGCTGTTCTTCTTGGGTAAGTATCTTTTTTTTATTAGTAACATCAGATTCGATCTCCCAAAACTGTTTGAGCATGTCATTGTCACTGAGGTGTGAATGCATATTAACTATAACCTTGTGACAATTTGCTGAATTGAGATCGCTATCTGTGGGTGTTAGTCCAGACAAAATCCATCCCAGGGTTGTATTTTGAGCAATTATGGGCCCTGGAGAGTGTTTGACTAAACCCTCTTTAAGAACTTGGCTGTAAACTTCTGCTCCAAACAAAACGTCGATTTTGTTTGGAGTGTGGTACTCTGGATCCGCCAGAGTTATATCTTCTAGTTGAGGCCAAGTTGGCATACATAGTTTAGTTGAGGGAATTAACGTTGTAATTTTACTTAACACATATGCTCGAACTTGAATAATTGCATTTGGATCGTGACGTGAATGAATGGTTACGCAAACCATGAATCTAGAGACAACAGCGCCTTCGTCAGCTCCTATGCCTGAGCCAGTACTGTTATTTGGTATTTTCTTTAGTCCGAGCAATTTGACTGCTGACTCGGTTATGAAAGAGGCCTGGGATCCTTGATCCAATAACGCCCTCAGCAGTTGTTTACGACCATTCTGAGTCTGTGCTTCGACTAGAGCGGTCGCTAATAAAACTCGATTTGGCACAACCTTTGTAGAAAAGTGTGTTGCTATGGTTGAAAACTCTGATTCTTTTGCCGTACCGGAAGCAGTTTGCAGTGTGGACACTGCTGATTTGACAGCTACTGCCTCTACCGGATGGCTATTGGGTGACGATGATCTTGAAGATGCCTTATGTAAACATCTTCAGTATTGTCATAAGTCTCTGACGTAAAGTAATTATGTTGCAAATCTAGTTTTTCTACTATTTTCCTGTGCGTTTGCATGAAATTAGACCACAGTTGTTCTAATGCTTCCAACCTAGTTTCTAAATAAGACAATGTTATCCGTTCTTTAGGAGATTTTTTATAATTTATTCTAGCTTTTTCAATGTTTCTCTTGTTATCTAGTTGAAAATTAATTAAAGAATCCATGACTAAATGATATCAAACTATTGAATTAATTCACAAACAAAAACTAAGTTGCACAAGAACACATAGATTTGACAAGTGTAAAACTGATGAAATTATTCTAAGTCCTTGACGACAACCGAAAATTTTACAAGTCTTTATAACATTAAACTTTTTTGAAAATCGGGCATAGGTTCCCCGTTGGTTCACTTTTTTCTTAAATATTCTAAGTCTAAACTACTTTATTTATTCTAAGTCTTGATTATCAGGTTAAATTTAAAGTTCCAAATCTTGATAACTTCACAAATAAAATTGTACTCACGGTTTTATTTTCTAAATCCACAACACGTCACTCACTATTACTTCTCCGTTTTACTTGTTGCTAACGCCTGCTAGGGGGCGCGCAGTACGCTCTCAGCTTCGGTGCTCAGCTAGTTGGGATGCCACTTCCCTTATTCTAGATCCGGTTGTCCACACTCAGGATGTCCGGAAGCCCGCAGAACTTGCTGCGGTGGCGCCCTCTGCAGGCGACGTCCTCAGAAACACTCGGTCTCCGCGGTCGCGCCCTCTGCAGGCGACGTTAAGCACTTCAGTGGCGATCCACCACTGCTTTCTGTGCTGATACATAAAAACTCGGTGCGCAATATTACGCACTGATCCGGTTTCGAAGGACCATGTTAAATCTCCAGCCAAGGTCTTCAATAAAACTCACTTTAAACGCTTTTACACAGTATATTAGTATCACCCAAATATACAGAAATTCAACACTAAAATATAAAATGTCTAAATTACTTATACTTTCATCGGTAACGAACCACATCGCGATCTAACTCGACGCCAACGCCATCTAGTTAGAAAATAGGTACCTACTAAAGTTGCACAATCTCACTTATTATAACTAATAAAATGGAATTAAACATGATATGGTTTGACACCATCTGTGACGATAAGCTCGCGTGGGGCCGTCCAAACCCCGGAGCGCCGGAGCCGTGACAGAAACAATGCTTGCTGCATGTTGCATGCCTGCTTGCTTGCTGCTTGCCTGCTTGCCTGCTTGCTTGCTGCTTGCCTGCTTGCCTGCTTGCATGCTGGATGCCTGCCTGCTTGCAGCGGTGCCGCGGTAGCGGCTGGCGAGTGCCAGAAACGACTAGATTATATAGAAAAAAAATATGGAAAAAAAACACGCTACCCGAAACTGAACTAGTTAGACGAGATTAATATTTTTAATAAATGCTACTAACTAAAAAAAAAAATACTACCAGAATAGTTAATATTAATATGTCCTTTATTTCATTAAAAATACTTATAAATTATATATTATTATTACCTGTTTAGAATTTGTACCAAGTGGAAAAAACACCCATGCATAAAACGTCTTTATTTAGCGTAAAATGAGTTAACCTAACTGAAATATTTGACTACATAAAAATTGGTAAAAGTACTAGTTGGTAAACAAGTTCCTCGTTTCACAATCCTTCTCGTTCTAGTTGTTTTAAAATAAATTGTGCATACCGTTAGATTGATGAACCAAAGATGTTTTCCTAAAATTAGAACTGCTCTATCACTTAGTTTTTTTTTTAATTAATGCAGTTAAAAGTCGGGCTTTCGGTATTAATTTTTGATTTGTTTGTAGTTTAAGGGCTCGTATTTACTTTTCTAGCAATCATCTGCGTCAAATACAAATTTTATAAGATTCTACATTATTAACATATCTACGTTACTTTAGATAAAAATAAAATGTTGCCAATTTTGTTGTTTTTAAATGAAATTATTGACGTTTGAAGTTTTGGCAACGACAAATTCCGAAAAAAAAAAAAAAAATTGTGGCCTGGGTCTTGTTATTGGGCCTAAAAACGTAGTAGACGGCCCCACGGATCCGCCATTTTCGTATGTTCAACCTTTTGCCGAACACCCTGTATAAGCTGTTCAGCGGTTTTGCCCGTGCTTTTATTTACACCAGCGCGCGCATCGCTAGCGGAAAAATCAAAACCAGCGCGCCATTTTTCATAAATATTTGTTATCGTTTTCATTTTGTTATTACTTATAAAAAATGCGAAATCTAAATCATTGTCTCCAACCGACGTACAAAAGTTTTTAAAAGAAGCTCCGGATTATCAGTACCTGGCAACAAAGGTCAGTTGAACTTTTTAAATCTAAATTTATCATCTCTACAGTTACGTTATTCTAGCATAACTTCTTACAACAAGTCTGTTTTTTTCCTCGTATGAAACGCGTGTGCATTGATCATTACACACTCGACTACCTTATCGCACTCGCCTGTGCCTCGCGCGAATAAGACCGCCTTATGTGAAATAACCAACACAGCACACTCGTATCATAATGTACTATTTTATTCCAAATTCAAATTCAAATTCAAAAGTCATTTATTCAAACTAGGCTGAGAATCAGCACTTTTCGAACGTCAAAATTACATAAGACAGTCCCCCAAAACGCCCACCCTTCACCACTTCCTAGTGCATTAGCTGGGAAGAAGAAGTGGCGCAACAAACTCCCCAGCAGCACAGCTGTCTGTTCAGTTAGAAGAACAAAAAAAAGATTCTATATAATAGTATTCAAAATAATTTACATTACGCAACACAAAACATAATTCAAATTATTAGCCATATGTTAGCTAGCACACGCCAATATACCAAACAAAATCATCGAGAACTCAACCAATCAATCATCGATACTCAGGCCGAAATAAAAAAAACTAAACGTAAACAGAATTAATATCTAAATAAAAAAGCCTCCAGGCATAAAGGGCGTGCCCGCTTACATATAGTTGTAACTGGAAGTTATAAATGATAAACTAGGACCATCGATGTAAAATAAATAAACAAAGAGTTAATTACTAATAACAGTAAATAATATGATCAATTGTCGAGGTCACTAGCTAACCACATATTGCAATACAACTCATAAAAAAACAGTGTGATGAGTAGATTTTGTCAAAAATAAATTAAAGTTAAATTAAAATAACTTGACTTAAAAAGTCAAATAAAATAAACAATTATATAAACTCATATAACTTGTCAGTACGTAAACTGGAGAAAGAACATAAACATTGTCTTGAGTTAATCACAGCGACCAACTATTCTTATCATTTAAGTAGTCGTTGATAGAATAGTATGCCTTTGAACAAAGATTGGATTTTACTTTCGTTTTAAACGCATTAAAAGGCAAATCTAGTAAAGAAGAGGGTAGCTTGTTATAAAAGGTTATACCAAGCCCAACAAATGAGTTATGAACCTTATGAAGCCGGTGAAAGGGAGCTCGTAGTTTGTCCTTATTTCTAGTGTTAACATTGTGAAAATCACTGTTTTTAGTGTATAAGTGTATATTTTGCCTAATATATAAGATATTGGCGAAGATGAATTGAGATGCCACCGTGAGGATACCAATATCTTTGAAAAAATCTCTCAGAGAAACTCTGGCACCAAGCTGGTAACTAGCGCGAACAGCTCGTTTTTGAAGAACAAATATATTTTGAATATCAGCAGCTTTGCCCCACAGCAGAAGACCGTAGGACATAACGCTATGAAAATAACTAAAATAGACTAACCGAGCTGTATCGACGTCAGTGTATTGTCTTACTTTCCTGACGGCGTAGGCGGCTGAACTGAGCCTTCCCGCTAGGCTCGATATATGTGGGCCCCACTGAAGTTTGGCATCTACTGTTATGCCCAGAAAAACCGCCGAGTTTACAGATTCAAGCACCTCTTTATCTAAGACGATGTTGGGACCTAGATTTCTAACATTTGGTAGGGCAAACTTTACACATTTCGTTTTCTTAGTATTTAGAACTAGGTTATTTGTCGTAAACCAATCCGTAACCATTGAGAGTGCACTGTTTACATCGTCAAAATCTTGTCTATTCCTGTCTACTTTAAAAATAAGAGAGGTATCATCTGCGAACAGTACAACTTCACAGATACCCTTTAAATAGAATGGTAAGTCATTGATATACACTAAGAACAAGAATGGACCCAGTATTGAGCCTTGAGGTACACCTAACTGAACTGGTAGCCCAGAAGATTTCACACCATCAACATCTACACATTGGGACCTATTATGTAAATACGAATTTAAAACGTTGAGAGCTTCGTTTTGCACACCGTAATGACGTAGTTTACGCGAAAGCGTGTCATGGTGCACGCAATCAAACGCTTTGGAGAGATCACAGAAAACCCCAATAGCATTTTGTGAGTTCTCCCATGCGTTAAATATGTGTTTCAGCAAAGCAACACCCGCATCTGTAGTCGAACGACCTTTTGTAAAGCCATATTGTTCATTATGAAGGAGGCTATTTAAATTAAAATGTCTAAGCAACTGCTTGAGTATTAACTTTTCAAATATTTTGCTAAATGCTGGTAAGATAGAAATAGGCCTGAAATTGCCAACGTCACTTTTATTACCTGATTTAAATAATGGTATGACTTTACTATTCTTCATGAGGTCAGGAAAAGTTCCTAAATCAACACATTTATTAAAAGTAACAGCTAGATAGGGGGCTACGATGTCTATTATATTACTTAAAAGTTTAATGGAGATGCCCCAGTAATCACCAGTGTTTTTAGACTTGAGTGTGTTAAAAACATTAACTACATCACGAGGCGTTACATGTTCGAAGCTAAATAAGGGACTATTTTTAGACACACTATTAAGCATAAGGTTTTCCGCTTTAGACGGGGATGAATTTAAGGAGCGAGTAGTAGTTACAGGTATGTTGGCAAAAAACTCATTAAACGCCTCAGCTACGTCAGCTGCTTTATTAACTAATTTATTGTCGACCAAAAAGTAATGTACAAAGTAATTATGCGCAGCATTTACAGCGTAGGACTTACAAGTGCACAAAAATTTGATCAATGACCCCCATGTTAGGTGGAACCTGTGTTACAGGGGTCATCCATCCGTCCATTATATTGATACATGATTACAGGTATATAAGTAGTAGGTTATTTTTAGGGGTACAACAATTATGTTTAATTCTTGTGTGAAAAAGATGTGGTGAGTGCGTGTTTGTGAGGGTGTGTGAGGGTGTGTGTGTGTGTGTGTGTCAGTGTGTGTGTGTGTGTGTGTGTGTGTGTGTGTGTCAGTGTGTGTGTGTGTGTGTGTGTGTGAGGGCTCGTGTGTGTCGCGGTATGTTTATAGAGTGGACATTGCATTGGTCATGTATATTGCGATTTTAATAGGTCTTCCGTTTTACTGTAGTCATAATACTACTAATGATTGTAATACTATCTTGAATTCATGCAAGCCTACGTACTTTTGTTAGATTACTCTCAGAAATTGTGCACAACGTATCGTGAACAAAATACCGTCTCGCATGAAGATAACTTTTTTTTGCAACATCCGATTTGAATGAAACAAAGCAAAAATAAAATAAAATATATATATAAATAAAGAACTACATGAGAATAGTTCCGGAGATGTGTGCGAACAAACAAACAGACAGACAGACAGACACCGGATTCTACAGTTTTACTAAATGTATAGATAGAATAGTCATAAATGATCAATACCAATGAATTATCATGTAGGTATAGGCATAAGAGCAATGAGAAGTGAAAACCTCAGATTTTTGCTCTTGAAACCCTTTTTTTTTTTTTGAAGATGGGAAATCATCAAATGACTTCTCCCGCTTTGGGCAGAGCGAGAGGGCGTGTCAGACGTGTGCCGGGGCCACGATATCCCTTTCGGACAAACCCGCAACCCCAGCAAGCATTGGTCCTTACGGACCCCGTCAGTTGGTGCTGACATCTCTTTGAGGCGCGCGTGGAAAACCACGCGCCGTCGACCCGGGCCTGGTCCTTATCGGACGGCGAGCTGCCCATTGCTCACCGTCCGCAAGCCCGCGCCTACGGTGGTCGGAAGTCGGCTCGTGACTCCCGACGCCCGGGGCGTCTCCTGCGGCGACTAGGGGCGCGAGGGCGTGCAGCTTGCATCTCCCTCGCGCACTCCGCCGCCTCCTTCGCGAGCATAACTGCTTTGCAGAAAGAAGTGACGGCCTCCCATGCACTCTCGCTCCGGACGATGGCCTGAACCAGGGCCGGTCGCGAGAGATCGCCGCCGCCGCTCCGCCCAAGCCGGGCAGACCTCCACCGTATGCTCCACCGTGTCCTCCGGGCGATCCACACAATGGTGACACCCGGGCGTTTCCTCCCGCTTTATCCTGAACAGGAACCTCTCGAAACAACCGTGTCCGGTGAGGACCTGCGTCAGGCGGAAGGTGAGGACGCCGTGACGCTTCTCTATCCACTCCTCAAAGAGGGGACTTATCGCCACAATTGTGGCGTAGCTCTTGAACCCCTGAGACTGTCTTTTCAAAAACAATGTTAACTTTTTCAAATCTCATTATGTTATACACTTATTATATTCTTGGGCATTGAATCATCCATAGCGTAGAAGACTGTATTTTGCTAGATAAGTAGTTCATTGAAGTATGTAAGAAACCAACTTTCGGAAAATGTTTTTTTTTTCTTGTCTGCTCGCCACTTCATAAAATCATTGTATGTACGAGTATTTATCTATCTTTCCTTTGAAATACCTGGTAAAAGATTTTCGATAACTGTATTTACCTCATCTTTAACTAAATCTGGGGTCAACATTTCAGAATCGCTTGAACTCATTTTTAATCAAATATTAGTCTATAAAACCAGGATTTTAAATTTCGGTACAGCTTACAGAGTTAATATCCCGCCAAATTATATAGTCTTTTTAAAATTTTAAATAGAACGAAATGTGGTTTATAGGTAGGTAGCTGGTTATGAAAAATTTTACATACCAAATTTTTTTTAAACAGCCAGTGTGAATTTAAAAATTCAATAATTTAAAAAAATACTTATTAAGCAGAACGGCCCGCTGGCGGGCCGTTCTGCTGTACAATTTTTCATAACCAGCTACCTACCTATAAACCACATTTCGTTCTATTTATTAAATTTATTCAGGAACCCGCTACTTGGATCAAACAAAAACTACTTTCCGGGTATCAATCCGCCTAGCCTTTTCCCAACTACGAGTATGTTGGGGTCAGCTTGCAGTCTATCCGGATGCAGCTGAATACCATTATTTTACATGAAGTGACTGCCTATCTGACCTCCACAACCCAGTAACTGGGTAATACGATACCCCTTGGTAAGACTCGTTGTCAGACTTTCAAGGTTCTGACGACCCATAACGACTGTTAAAGATCCACGAATGGCAGTCAACGAATGAGACCAACGGCTTAACGTGCTTTCCGAGGCACGGAGGAGTCTCGGTATGTAAAGATGGTCAACCACCCACAGACCGACCCCGAACGGATCCCCTAATGGATCAACCCGTGCGGCTGTTATTACTTAGCCACAAGCTCCTCTCCTCTCTCCACTACTTTCCGAGTATGAGAAACGAAAACGTTTTTTTATTTCTAGTGTTTAGTTTACTTACTAGTATATCTGCATTGTACAGTCAGCATCAAAAGTTTGATGCTGACTGTACCTAAAACTAGAATATTGCATATATTGACAGAGGCGCTGATGATGCCGAAAAAAACATCGGCGGTGGCGGCGTGGCTGAAATTGTATCAGTCACCTCTAGTATCTGTCTAGCCGACGCGCCGCGACAACATGAATGTTATAGGAATGTACTGTCTCTCTGGAACCCTCGCTGCAGCTTCAAGTACTCTATGGCGACTACGCTGACGCCAAACGTTACCGATATTATACCGGGTTCAATTGGAGACCCCAGCCATAGTTGGGGTTTGGCCCGGAAAACCAACATCCGTGGTTATATAGTAGTGAAGGACTATTCGAACAGTAGATACACATATAACTCATACCAAATACGGTTCTTTATCAGCAACTCTTGGAGGGCTGTATGAATAGAGTTCAAATTAACAGCGTGCTCGGCCAGTCGGGGTAGTAATGTCAGAGCGCTGACTTTTATCAATAATGTACTATTATGTAGTAGCACTAATATGGCGCGCGGCGCACTCTCATTAGTAGCGATACGCGCAGGAGCAAACGTTCGCTTGTTTGCGCGTAAACAAAGCACAGATAAAGAGACAGACATTACCGAACTATGCTAATAGACGTGCGGTCATTTCGTTGATAACTAATTATTGAATGCGTTTTAAGTTAAGTCGACAAGGCAGGCATTGTTCTTTGGGTATCTCAGATAAGTGCAAAATAAATAGATAAAATAGTAATAATTTGTTACCTAGTATTTGCCATCGACATACTAAGAATAAGAAGTTAGAGTATGTGTCGGACGGAGGCAGAGGTCGGGACTTAGGGTCAGAGGTCGGGACTTAGGGTCAGAGGTCGGGACTTAGGGTCAGCGGTTACCACGATGTCACGGCTATCTGACAAGTACCTGTGGTACATACGTGTTGTTTAATAAGAAGTTAGAGTATGTGTCGGACGGAGGCAGAGGTCGGGACTTAGGGTCAGCGGTCACCACGATGTCACGGCTATCTGACAAGTACCTGTGGTACATACGTGTTGTTTAATTGTAGCTCGCAGCTAGTCGCAGGTATATTTATAGAAGCCTTAACTACGGATAAAAGTTTTCAAATTAGATTGCCCACTACCAAGATTGTGACCCTCTTGTGAGGTAAGACGGAGGCCAGTGACCCTCGTTACACAGTAGCTTGTTTGAAGTTAATATTGTTTCCTTTATTAGTTATTAGTAGTAGTACGATACGAACGATAGTTTACTAATATCTTATATTTTTACTAACATATAATAATGGCTATTTTTTATTTTATAAATAACGTCATGAGTAATGTGGATAAAAGGACGGAGAAGGAGGAGATTCACTGCGATATGACCCAGGCTTTCGATTATGTTAATCATGACATTCTCCTCCGTAAACTGGAAGCTTATGGCTCGACATCGGATTTTTAGCGTGCATATAATTCTGTGATTACGGAGTTAATGCATATTTTAGCCTTTTTCCCCTATCGTGCATATTTCGTTTAGTAGCGGGCTGCCGGAGGTACGTATAGGCCTACATCAACGGCCCAAGTCATACCCTGCCTAAACAGGTATCGCCAGAAATGGCACCAAATTAAAAAAAATCTCCAATGTCGTCATTTGACGTAAAGAGGTAGCTTTCGGCGTACAAATGAATACTGGGTGACAAACATGCATAATTTAATTTTAAGTCACACACGTCTTAATTAAAATGTAGAAAATTTAAAATAGTTTTTTGATTTTGCTTTGTGCATATTTCGGCCTTTGTGAAGAGTTTTAGTGCATATTTTGGCCTTTCTAGTGCATATTTGCATACATATTTTGGCACTTTGTTATTCAAAATTCAAAAGTCGTTTATTCAAACTAGGCTGAGAATCAGCACTTTTCGAACGTCAAAATTACATAAGACAGTCCCCCAAAACGCCCACCCTTCACCACTTCCTAGTGCATTAGCTGGGAAGAAGAAGTGGCGCAACAAACTCCCCAGCAGCACAGCTGTCGTTTCAGTTAGAAGAACAAAAAAAAAAGATTCTATATAATAGTATTCAAAATAATTTACATTACACAACACAAAACATAATTCAAATTATTAGCCATATGTTAGCTAGCACACGCCAATATACCAAACAAAATCATCGAGAACTATACTCAGGCCGAAATAAAAAAACTAAACGTAAACAGAACTTAATATCTAAATAAAAAAGCCTCCAGGCATACTGGGCGTGCCCGCTTACATAATTATAGTTGTAACTGGAAGTTATAAATGATAAACTAGGACCATCGATGTAAAATAAATAAACAAAGAGTTAATTACTAATAACAATAAATAATATGATCAATTGTCGAGGTCACTAGCTGTTAGTGCATATAATCCGATGTCTACATAGGGAATTAGAGGCAATTTATTATCATAACCTCTCTGCTCGACAAGATTTTGACACGTGACACATCAGCTGACTCGACGGGGTGTTGCGTATTAAGTCATGAAATTCAGGAATTTACATCAACTTTCAGCATTCGAATTTATTAAGAAATATATCTTACCGCACCTATTTTATACAATAAGTTTGTGGCAAATATCTTTAATTATAAATGTTGAAGTCAGTCAAATCACGTCAATACACTGAGAAAGTTGCTTAAAATAGGTATACAGGTTTATAGGTACACCTATCCAAAAGGTAGGCTATTTAAATTCGTTTAAAATATGTACATAAACAACCTACTCTCTTGCTGTAAATATGCAAAAGGGAATAATAAAGATGTAGCGGCATCTACATCGCTACATGCGAACTACGCATCAAAGACCTGACGGCACATAACATCCTGACGTCACACAAATCCTGCATCGCGCAATTAGAGTTTACCGCGCGATAAACGTATATAGAATCTCCCAACTTCAAACCTCTGGGCAGTTGCCCGCCAGACATCTCACCCGTCTGGTCGGAGGATCCTCCCTTTTCTATGGGGGATGAGTGAACTTTACACCCTGTTCCTCATACCCCTAAATTGGCGACCCCGAATATGAACGTCAACGCAGCCTTCGTGCAACTACTTCAGCGTGACGTCATCATCATCATCACTCCCGCAAACTTTCGTGAGGCGAGTCACACAGTCAGCCAGCACCCACGGCTTCAACGGGTATCCTGACCACCAGCATGCAGCGAACGCGCATACCTGGTCATCATCCTCAGCCACAACCCATCGCTGTACCACATCCGACCCACTGGATCAAGACGCAGCGCCACCCCGACTCACTGGGGAATCACCGCAGACAGTTCCGACCCACTGCGAACTATGCGGCACCCGGTTCCGACTCACTGGAACCACAGCTGGCACTGTGAAGCATCGCAAGATTCAAGACTCAGCCCACTATCGACCTCCGGTCTCCGAAGGGGAGTGATGTAGCGGCATCTACATCGCTACATGCGAACTACGCATCAAAGACCTGACGTCACATAACATACTGACGTCACACAAATCCTGCATCGCGCAATTAGAGTTTACCGCGCGATAAACATACGAGTGGTAGCCACTCATGGTGCTCAATCATTTTAACACCAATAAAATCTTACATGATCAACAGTACCTATGGTTTCACCAAGGGACGTTGTAGTACTGACGCCGGTGTCACCTTATTAAAGCACATATTTACGGCGTGGGAAGAGGCCCAAGACACCTTAGGAATTATTTGTGACCTCTCGAAGGCATTTGACTGCGTCGACCACGAAACCTTAATCTTAAAACTTGAGCATTACGGACTTAAAAAACTTGCGCTCAGTTTAGTAAAATCTTATTTAAAGGATAGACAACAGCAAGTTCAAATAAATGGTGTCAATTCACTCGGTTTGAAAGTCAAAATGGGTGTACCACAAGGATCAATACTGGGTCCTTTCCTCTTTTTATTGTATAGGTATTAATGACCTACCCCATTTGTTAAAAACTCAACCACAAATGGTGTTATTTGCTTACGATACTTCCTTAATTTTTTAAATCTATAGACGTGCATCAAATCTTGACATCTTGACGACATAAATAACGCACTACTCACACACTAGCTCCAAAATTGGTTCATCTGTGAGAAAAATCCGTCAATTTACTGATGTAGATAAGTACCGCGAGGCTAGTCCATTTTAGTTACTTTCATACTCGTAGTATTATGTCGTACGGTATTCTACTATGGGGACTGGCTGCAAACACCGAGTCAATTTTTATTCTGCAGAAAAGAGCCATCAGAGCCATATACGGCCTCCGCAGGCGCGACTCTCTAAGGGAACTGTTTAAAGATATTAACATCATGACGGTACCTTGTCAATATATCTATGAAAACATTATGTACGTAAGGAAAAATCTAAATCTTTTTAGTAAGAGAGGTGCGAGACACAATTATATCACTAGGAATAGGGACCAATTAGTTCAACCGGGTTTCAGGCTGGCTAAAGTGGACTCGTCTTTCATGGGATACTGTTTAAAATGTTACAATAAAATACCTCTCCACATACTTCAACTGAATGAAACGAAATTTAAATCTTATATTAAACGCACACTATGCAGCCAACCATATTATAAGTTGGGGGATTATATCGCCGATAAAAATGCTTGGCTCAACGCTGGTCTGGCTCCACAAGGGTGCATAAACTAATTAATTAGCATCTTAAAATACTGTTAGAGCTGCTGAAGATTTTACAAACTATCTTTGCATTGTATAAATTCAATCTCTTAGCATTATACATATAATTGCATAGCACATGTGTGAGTACTATATACCGACTTTAAAGCTACCATTTAGGTACTGGGTATGTCATTGCCTTGAATGTGCCCTGGCGGCTGAGAGTATGTCATGCTCATGCTCTAATGTCTCGCTGACGGTGGCGCGTGTGTTGGATCATTTAGCACCCTTCAAAATGGTTGAGTTGAATGGTGCTAATCCATGCATCATGTTCGTGAACGGGCGCCGTCAGTAGGGACTGGTCATCTCTTAGCTGCCACGGCTTATTTTAGTTGTTTTTTTTTTATTTCTTTTACAGACGCTTTTAACGTTTTGCATCGTTCTCACATGTATAACTGCAATATGAACGATGCAACCAATATTTTGTAACCATATCTTGATTTAAAAGAACCGACGTAAGAAGCGAGCTCGGGAAGTGAGACTGAGGTATGCTAATTGGAATGTTGGGACGATGACTGGAAGAGCCAGAGAGTTAGCGGATGTATTCAAAAGAATCTTTTATGGGGTACTGTGTTAAATGTTACAATAAAATACCTTGTGATATATTACAATTAAATGAAAGAAAATTTAAAACTCATATTAAAAGTACACTCTGTAAACAAGCATATTACAAATTAGAGGATTATATCCAAGATAAGAATGCTTGGAAACATGCTGGTCCTGCTCCATAGGACAATTTAGAGTCTAGACAAAATCAAACTGGTTGCTTATTTAATTATATAGTTTGTTATTTTTTATAACTCTGATTTTACATTCTGTGATTTCTTGAACTCACACACTGACTTATTAGTATTACTTGTTAAAATGTTAGGAATATCGTATAATTTTGCAATGTTTGTAAATATGTGAGCACCATGTATCTATCTATCATAATTAATTTATCTGCAATTGCTTTATTTTTTTTCCTTTTTTTTTACCTATCGTGGTATAGTAATCTTATTCTAGATGCATCGTCTTCACATATAATTATATAATTAATGTATACAAAATATTGTAAAAACATTTTAAAAGAGTAACGGTGGAGTTTCTTGCCCATTCTTCTCCATACGAAAACTACCTTTTGGAAGGGGCGACTAGAATCAATTCTATTTTTTTGTAAATTTGACGTTCATAAGTGCCTTTTATGTGCCTAATTGAAATAAATTGTTTTGACTTTGACTTTGACTTTGAGAAGACGAATAAATGTAGCGTTTTTACAAGTTTTTACAATGGAAAGGAACGAAAGCGATGGAAATTGGTGAAGGATACAAGTTTTTCTACTGTGGAAGTGACGGGAAAAGAAATGGCGTGGGAATAGTGCTAGACAGTAATTTGAAAGAAGGCGTGATGGAGGTAAAAAGAATTAATGATAGAGTAATAGTTGTAAAAATAAAGTTAGAAAATATAATGCTGAATGTAATTAGTGTGTATGCACCACAGGTAGGATGTGATGAAAGGGTGAAAGAGAAGTTTTGGGAGGACTTTGACACAGTTTTGATGAATATCCCGGTGCATGAGGAATTGATAATTGGAGGTGATTTTAATGGACATGTGGGAAGAATGAAAGGGGTTTATGAAAGAGTGCATGGAGGATGGGGATTTGGTAACATAAATAACGAGGGAGAGATATTGCTGCAAGCCGCTACCACCTTTGACCTAGCAGTAGCCAACACTTGGTTCCAGAAGAACGATGGACATCTAGTTACGTACAAAAGTGGCAATCACAAGACGCAAATCGATTACTTTCTAGTACGACGCAACAAGCTAAAAAACATCAAAGACTGCAAAGTGTTACCGGGAGAAGACATAGTCCCACAGCACAGACTCCTTATTATGGAAATGGTCTTAGAAATGAAGCTCAATAAAAACAAGGAGCGACCCCCCCCTAAAATAAAATGGCATATGCTGGAAAAGAATGATTGTGCAAAGAAATTTAAAGAGCGAGTGGTGGATAAAATTATAGATATGGGAGAGATGAAAGATAGAAATGTAAATTAATGTTGGAATGAGATGGCAGGGTATATCAGGAGTGCAGCGAAATATATTTTGGGAGAGACGAAAGGAAACGGTACGATAGATAGGGATACATGGTGGTGGTCGACAGAAATACGGAATGTGTTGCAGGATAAGAAGAGAAAGTTCAAGGAATGGCAGAGTGTTGAAGATGAGAATGTTAGTTTGAAAACAGAAAAAAAGAGTGAGTATGATGCTCTAAAGAAAAAAGCAAAGAAAGCAGTGGCCATAGCGAGAGCAAAAGCCCAGGATAAGCTTTATGACACATTGGACAGTCCAGCAGGCCAAAAAAATCTATACCGGCTTGCTAGAGCTAGAGAGAGAAAGACGAGGGATGTTTGTCAAATAAAATGTATAAGGAACGGAGCTGGAATAGTTCTTTCGGATGATGAGAAAATTAAGGATAGGTGGAAGGGCTATTTCAAAAGACTGATGAATGAGGAGAATGACTGGAGTGGTGTGCTTGAGAATAAACCAATAAATGAGGGGTTAGTGAGAATGATTAGTATGGATGAAGTGAGAATAGCAGTGAATGGGATGAAGAATGGTAAAGCTATAGGTCCGGACGGAATACCAGTTGAAGTATGGAAGTTATTACGGGTAGATGGATGGACGTGGTAAGCTTTATTCTTCAATAAGTTATTGCGGGAAGAAGCCATACCTGACGAATGGTGTAACAGCTCGCTAGTGCCTATTTTTTAAAACAAAGGTGATGTGCTGGAGTGCAACAACTATAGAGGAATAAAGCTAATGTCACATAGTATGAAGGCTTGGGAGAAAGTTATTGAAAAGCGACTGAGAGAAGAGAGTGAAATTTCGCAAAACCAATTCGGTTTTATGCCTGGTCGGGGAGCAACGGATGCCATCTTCGCAATCCGCCAGCTGTGCGAGAAATACAGAGGTGCGCATAAAAACTTGCACATGGTTTTTGTTGACCTCGAAAAGGCATATGACCGAGTGCGTCGTGAAGTTTTGTGGTGGGCTCTTAGGAGAAATGTGTGCCAGGGAAGTATGTGCAGTTGATTCGAGCGATGTACAGTCGATGCAGTACCCAAATCCGGTCTACAGTGGGCACTACTGGCAGCTTCAATGTGGCTGTCGGCTTGCACCAAGGGTCGGCACTCAGCCCTTACCTCTTCTTGGTGATAATGGACGCTCTTACGTCGGATATCCAGGAAGAGGCTCCCTGGTGTATGCTGTTTGCGATCACATTGTGCTGATTGCCGAGAGTGGCTTAGAGGTCCAGAGCAGATTGGAGGTGTGGTGGGAAAGACTGGAGACCGTTGGTCTTAGACTAAGTCGGACCAAAACAGAATACTTGTTTTGCGATTTTGATGGTTCTTCCAGTCCTGTGTCCATATCTCTCGCCGGAACGCCCTTACCGATCTGCTCCGACTTTCGGTACCTCGGGTCGCTTGTCCAAGGGGATGGCGGAATAGACCGAGACGTACCACGCCGGATCAACTCAGGATAGATAAAATGGCGACAGGTCACAGAAACAACTTGTGACTCACGGATGCCCCTCAAGTTAAATGGGAAAATCTATAAGTCCGTGATAAGGCCTGTCGTACTGTATGGATCGGAATGTTGGGCCGTGAAGAAGACGGATGAAAAAAGATTGCAGGTAGCGGAGATGAGAATGTTGAGATGGATGTGTGGAGTGACGAACCTGGATAAAGTAAGAAATGAGTATATAAGGGGAAGTTTAAAAGTTGCGCCAGTGACAGAAAAGTTGAAAGGAAACCGTTTGGCTTGGTATGGGCATGTGATGAGGAGAGAAGAAACGCATGTGACTAAAAGAGTGATGAATATAAATGTTGATGGATGGAGCGGGAGAGGAAGGCCTAAGAAAAAATGGATGGATTGTGTGAGGAATGATATGAAAGAGAAGGAAGTGAATGATAGCGTGACAGTTGACAGGGGAGAATGGAAAAAGAAAACGTGTTGCGCCGACCCCCAGTAACATGAGACAAGGGCAGGAAAATGATGATCTTGATTTAAAAGAGTGTCCGTGGAGTTTCTTGCCCATTCCAAAGCGCAGTAGGTACCTATGTACCTACTGCGCTTTGGAATGGGCATCTAGCTTCATCTCTCTGACTGACCGACCCCTTGACAACTCAAAAGTGCCTGTAATTGGTTTATTTGAAATAAATGCTTTGAGTATGAGTCACTGCTGTGTAAAAGCCGCTCTATTCTCCTTCCATTTCTCTAGGAGTTAGGCTGGGCTTCAGGTCAGGTTCTTAACGGGCAGAATTGAAACCGGTTTTACTCGATAGTGAACTTAATATATTGGTATATAGTAGTATGCCAATTATATTCTCATAAATCAATCTAATTGCATCGCATTCGCAGTCCATTAATAGAGCGCACTATTCAATGTGTATGTCTATGTGCGAGGTAAGCTGGACACTAAGTGATCGTCTAAAGTATTGCCTGAGACTGGAGTTCATCGTTTGAAGGTAATTAATGAAGAGTGACGCACTAACGTAATGCGACGTGCGCTGGACTGACGCCGACGGCGCGGCGTGCGGAGGCTGGGGCCTGTCCGGAATACGCTTGATGCACTACTACAAGGGAAAACTTATACATTTTAAAATGTTGCTGTTTGAAGTAGTTTACATTCTGATTATAACTTCCCCCGATGTCCGTCGTTTCGGTAGCGTCACTGAATGTGTCGAGCCAAGGATGTCAATCACAGTCTGTTTGAACCACACCATTCGAGCGCGCCGCGACGCCGCCGTAGCATTAATTAATATTTACCGCAGAACTCGAAGAGGTGATCGTTTGGTTCAAGCAGTGCGATGAAAACTAGCAAACAAATTCGCAATACATTGTGTACATTATGCAATTCATTTGCGCTTACTGGTTGAAGTAAAGCGCCTTATTTACGGTTCATCTGGCTATACGTCTCGCCAAGGTCACGAAAGATGTATGACGAAAAACGACAGTGAATAGTTTCGATGAAAGTGGATAATTTTAATTACTTGCTGGATTTGCACGACCAATTTTGCATAAAGCGAGCACCCCCACCACCGCGACCGTCGTCGTGCAGATAGACAGTGAATAACGCGGACGTACGTCAGAGCGTATGTGCGTCGTGCGTGCTTGATCGTGTGTAGCTAGAGTCGCAAGTTGACTGCACGCCAAAATGACACATTCAAATCTATCATGATATTATTCACTTGAGTATGTATACTCTGCACGTGTAGGATAAAAAAAAATCATCAAGTCTCTTCCTATTTTTGTTTTCCCGCTCTTCTGCTGCTGCTGACAACATAGAACTCGATTTTTTTGGCGTTTTGATAAAACTGGTGGCACTGGTGGTTTAATTCGTTGGATTACATCTAGCACGCTGGATGCGCGCACGATGCCGCGCTGTGTTGCACTTCACTGAATTCACGTAGTTTCAGCGGCGAGCAGGTATACTCGTATAATTGCATACCACAGTGATACATGTTACCAGAGTATTTTCGAAAAAAAAAAAAAGTCGCACAAAAACAACAACAAAAAATCAAATTTTACCTAGCTAGATCGATTTTTCGCCCCCGTAAACCACTACATTGCAACTTCATCGGAAACGTTAGAGCCGTTTTCGAGAACGTGACTACAAATATATATATACATATTTACAAATATTGCTCGTTTGATAGTATAGGATAATAATAATATTGACTTTTATTTCGGAACAAAGAATCCATAGTGTGTAAGTAACATAATAATAAAACGACTTATTATCTAGTGTTAGTACCAATCACTCTCCGCACAAACTGCTTTACAATTGGAGAGTAGAAGCTCTCCGCTACAGTTCTCAGGATGCTGTTGCGACTATCTCTCACCCTCCTCAGTAGTGAAGTGAATCGCGTGAAACGTTGCGCAAACATTTCCGACGCGCTGCAGGAGCGAGGAAGTCCCAACGACATCCCGAAACCATTATTGTAATGGACGCGCTGGACATCCAGCGATCTTTTGGTGTAATTGACCCATAGATTGCACGTGTACAGACTCTGGCAATAAGCCTTGAAAATTGTGATTTTTATTATTTATTTATTTGCTAACATGTAAAACACTGGTAAGTAGGCATGCATTCAAATTTCATGACACAGTATTAAGACATGCACCCTGTAAGGGCACTGCAAATGTTTCATATCAAATGATTAAATTATATAATATATATATAAATTATATAATATATTAGGTCTGTACATGGAGCAAATCTACGGGCCAACATGTTACACCGGACGGCGAGTGCCCGTTTAAGTAAGTTAGTTAGTTTAGCTTAGTTCGCATAGCTGAGATAATTTTTCATACTTTGTTAATACATAGTTTGCGGTCTGCACACAAGTATGCAAAATTTCCACAGCTATGCGAACTAAGCTAGCTTAGCTCTTGGTCTGAAACCCGCTTTAAGGACGGTGGAAAGAAAGTGATCTATGTATTTAAGTGTGACCCACCCTTTTAATTATTGACCCGTTTATAAGTAGTTCGGGTCCCACTTCACGGCATTTACCGCCGACCTCAAAGACCATTTATTCACACTTTTTCACATTAATCCATGTGCGGCAGCGTAGGCTTCACAAGTCTTAAGCAAATATCCGATTGCCACCGCAGATGGACCCAGCAGCACCATGTCATCAGCATAGCTGCTGTTGTTCATGCTAACCCAATCAACACTACGTCCGACACGCATGTTGCTAAGTCCTTCTATGAAGTAATCTACGTAGAGGTTGAAGAGCCTGGGGGACGTCAGACCTCCTTGTCTCATTCCACACTCCTACCTATAAGGTTCGGAGAGCGAACCGTCAACTTCACATGATTGGTCTGATTACCATACCAATTATTAGCAATGCTGCAATAATCCACATATTTCCGCGGGTATACCCTGTTTACCATCTTTACCCAGAGCTCATCATACGAGACAAGATCGAAAGTCCTGGAGAGATCAAGGAAACAGGCGTACACCTGCGTCTTGCGATCTATACACGAGTAGTATTGAACTGTATGCTTGAGATTTAAAATAGCAACTTATAATAATCATTTAAACAAGTGTCAAGCATAGGTACCGTCCAATACTTTTGCTATTATTGTTGCAAGTGAAATGGGACGGTAGTTACCCTTGTCGGAGATATCATCCGTCTTGTTCTTCACAATAGGAGTCACTATGGTCTTCATCAGATTAGCAGGGAAATACGCGTGACTAATACGCATTGTGAAAACAAAGCTAGGACTCGCGGCAAATATACACCTGCGTGCTTCAAGTGCTCAATACTGAGCCCATCATGACCTGGAGATTTGCCTCGGCTCATACCGTTTATTTACTTAGCTGAAAAACGCATCAGAGGTTTCACTATTTCGCATTTTTCAAGATCTTGCATGCTCGATTTGTACGAGTATGTAAACACATGTTTGACAAATAAATTATCTTTTATCTTATCTATCTTTTATCACTCCACGAGTGCTGGGCTCAGAATCTTCCTTCACGGTTGATGGACCGAGAGGGGACTGCACCTGAAAATGTTATTTGAACATATTAGCAATTCTCCGAGGATCACTTAATCCTCCCACAATCGCAGAGAGACCGGGCTTCCCATCCAACTTACCAGTGGATTTCCATAATTCATAGATTTTTTTTGTAGCTCGTTGTTCGGCTAAACTATCCATAATAATTTGCTCAACATTGTTTTGACAGAATTTTAGCCGGATTTTAAAAACGTTTCGCTTTTAACGCATTTTATCATCGACAGGACCTGAAGAGGGACGTCTGTTAAGTATCCAGGCCTGAAATGACATTTATGTCAAACCATGTTATGTTACAGTCTCTACACTAGCATAAATACATTATTAACACCATATTACAGTACAAAATTATTCTGCGCATCGACTCGCCATAAAGCCGAGTTTAATTTTATTTCAGTTAGTGGGGAAGGGCAGCCGCCACGCGGGTCGTTACCCGTGTGTTGGCGCGCGGCTTCTGCCAAAGAGCCGACCACAAAAAGTATTTCACATGGCAACGGAACCTAATAGAAAAACTTTTCGGCACACTGGGACGTAATTCTTTCTGACAACGGCCAGGTAAAAGCTTCCACAAAGTTACAAAAAGTTTGCAAATAAATGAATTATCGGATGTGATGATAAATCAAAGGACTAAAATGAATGTAGACAAGTCTAACATGGTGTTGCCCCGAATGCCGCACGTTGGGCGCGTGGCGCGTGCCACGTGAGCACGGAGATCTGATCTCATTATGAACGATCTATGGCTGCGAGGGACGCATCTACTTCTCGCGCCCTTGACAAGAGCTTCGCCTTGGATGGAACATGGAACCACAGTCGCGCTGTGAATATGAGGGAAAAATGAAAAGAAAAATCAGCTGACGACAGGCGGCGTTTTGATGACACATGACGTTGTGCTGTGACGGCTCATGATGTATCTCGCGCCGCTGGCCGGGCTGCGTGAAGCCAATTCCTGTATATGAGCCAGAACTGCATGGTGCTGTAGCGGCATCTACATCGTTACATGAGAACTACGCATCAAAGACACACAACATCCTGACGTCACACAAATCCTGCATCGCGCAATTAGAGTTTACCGCACGATAAACATATATAGAATCTCCCAACTTCAAACCTCTGGGCAGTTACCCGCCAGACATCACACCCGTCTGGTCGGAGGATCCTCCCTTTTCTATGGGGGATGGGTGAACTTTACACCCTGTTTCTCATACCCCTAAAGTGCTGAATAGTACACAGACATTGTCCTGCATAATTTTGAAAACAATCATACAAATCTGTTTAGAGCCAGCACCTGTTGATTGGTTTTTACCGCACAGAGTTGGCCCTCATGTTTGCATTACAGATAAAAGGACAATCATGTTCGCTCTCAACACTTTTCTAAAGCTACGTGCGATACCGCAACACGATTGTCCCTTAAATAAAATAAGGCGTCTAGGAATAAATCGGTGCCGAATATGGAGTGAGTTAGAGCGAGACAAGGTGTATTGCATCATAGTCATACCTTTGTTTGTTATTATTCGAATTTTCGCAAAAATCTTAGTGATACCCTAGGGATATTGCGTAAACACGGTTAATTGGACAAGCTAATTGGAAGTAGCGCTCGCCGACCGCTGCCGCGGCATCGCTCGCTGCGCTCGCACGGCTCGTGCGCGGTCACAGTTCTAACCTAACCTAACCTATTTATTATTTATTTATTTATTTATAACATCTTAAACTATCATTACAGGGTTTACCCTAATGCGACAGCTAAGAACCTAAACTAATATTACTTACAACCAAATTAGAAAAAAATTAAAAGTAACAACATTATTAAAATTAAATAAAAATAAAAATTAAATTAAACACAAAAACAGCATTACATAATCATCAAAACATAGTAAAAAATAAATTAAAAAAAAAGAAGTTAAAATTAAGTATTATTTTGCTTGTAGCATAATATAAATAGCAATACCCTTGCGAATTCACTAAAACAACATGTAAACACATCAATCTGAGTTTGAAGGACGTTAATGGTACGGATAGCTCTGGTAAGGGGTGCCTTGGCAAGCAGGTTAGTTCTGGCTGTAGGTACCAGTAGCAGTGGCGGGCTGCGCCGCCTCCACACGAAGCGGTCCGGCACACACAGACTCAAGCGCTGCAATACTCCCGGGTGACTCACCACTCCACGAAGCACCTTCACCAAGTAGGCGACCAGTGTAAACTCCCGTCGGACATACAGTTGATTATAGCCAACCATGCCCAGGACAAACAGAGTGGGATACATCAGTGGGTAAAACGGATATACCCCATATAATTTCCTGTACAAATGGCGCGTGAATTTGTTCTGAACACGCTGCAACATTACAGAGTACTTAGCTTCATGTGGAGCCCATATGACCGCACTATGTTCCAGATGACTCCTGACTAGTGCATCATACAGGACCCGTGATGTTTGTGAAGCTTTGTGTCTGTCTCAGAACAAATCCTAAGTTTCTGTACGCCTTCTTACAGATCTTGGTTACATGCTCACGGAATGTCAGATCGGGAGTCATGAAAACACCCAAGTCTCGCACCTCCGTGACTCGTTGCAGTGGAACCGCGTCCACCACGTACTCAGAGAGCAGTGGTGCACGAGCACGTATTTCAGCAGCGTGTATTTCACCCAGTTCAATATGACGAATCACACAATTTGCCTGCGACTAGATAATTAGACAATTAGGTTAGAACTGTGACCAACCGCGCGCGAGCCAAGTGAGTGAAGCGAGCGGAGCTGCGACAGCAGCTCGCAGAAATGTTTTCACCATTGTCTAATTATCCGTGTTTTCGCAATATCCCTAGGGTATCCTAGGGTTTTTGCGAAAATTCGAATTATAAAATCATCCTACGACATATAATATCAGAAAGGAAATAATACTTTAAATAATATTTTCAGTAACCATGAGTTAATTCGTAACAGATTTGTCCATTAGAAAATTCATAATATCCTTATTATCGGGGACGCATAATATTGCGACTCAACGCCTAGAGCGCTGGTTCATACACGCTGGTTTCACGCGGCCGGGCTCGCGTAGCCGCACGTGTGTGCCCTCAACTACTTAGTCTGTGGCCGTCAATTGGTGGCTCGTTACAGTTTATTGAGTGTCCCTCATTATCTCCACAGCATTATTATACATATAATTATGTCCACAGAACATGTAATGACCACTTAGCGTTTTACTAATCCTGCCTCTAAAGATACACTTTATTAATTTGCGTAGTGTAAACAGGAAGTTTTTCTGTTTCAGTGGTTCGCGGAAACTGAAACGTTATGAAATATTGTTTCCCGCCAGTGGGTGTTGTTCACGAAAAAATTATTAATTATTAATCACGAAATTTATTTAACCGAAAGTCGTAAATGCGATTTGTTAGTTTTCCGATTTTCATACGTTCGAAGAATCAATTGCTCGATGGGTTCTCGGTCCAAAAACGACATTCCGATTTTCAATACTTCGAATGAACTAAAAGTCAACATGATGTGCTACAAAATTTTGTGACAGAAACGAATCCCTGCAAAACCGACTTCAGGAGCTGGTGGTTTTAAGGCTCCCTCTAAACCACCTGCTTCTCAGCTCGCGGGCCACCCCACCCCTCTGCGCCTACGCGGGCTTAAATTACACTCTAGGGTAGGGCAGAAAAGACTACTCGGAGTCGGTTTTGCAGCGATTCGTTTCTGTCACAAACTTTTCAAGCAATTTAATTTTTAAGCAATAATTTTATTTAATTGTTACAGAAACCTTAATACTAATGCTAATAGTCATTAGGGCTAGTAGAGAGGGTTGATGTATTGTAAGCTGAAACTAAAAGAACTGACTGAACTGAAAGCGCTATATTGTGCCTAAAGCAGACTGTGCAGTACTACAAGGATAGAAACACGCCTGTCTTTGCCTGTTTTTTGGACCTATCGAAGGCATTCGATCTTGTCAGTTATTGTTGTGGGATAAGTTGCTGACTGAAACTTCCTTACCTACTGAAGTTATGTCCATTTTTAAGTTTTGGTATAGCAATCAATGCAATTGTGTGAGATGAAACGGTGCTCTTTCGAGTGTGTACCGGTTGAAATGCGGAGTGAGGCAGGGGGGATTAAGCTCACCTCGCTTGTTCAACCTGTACTTGAACCGGTTGATTGTTGAGCTCAGCAGCACCATGGTCGGATGTCATATTGACGGAGTGTGTACCAATAACCTTAGTTACGCAGACGACATGGTGTTGTTGAGTCCATCAATTAGTGCCATGAGTCGGCTAGTGTCTATTTGTGAATCATATGCGGTAACTCATGGGCTTAAGTATAATGTTGGGAAGAGTGAACTAATGCTCTTCAAAGCAAGTGGTTTTTCTTACCCAGCATTTCCGAATGTGTCACTTTATGGCACTCCACTGTGCAGGGTGTCTAAATTTAAATATTTGGGTCACTGGGTCACCGATGATTTAAGTGATAATGTAGACATAGAAAGGGAACGCAGGTCGCTGGCTGTCCGTTGTAACGTGCTGGCCCGCAGGTTTGCACGGTGTACGAATGCGGTTAAGATCACGCTTTTTAAAGCATATTGCCAATCTTTTTACACCTGCAGCCTGTGGGTCAGTTATTCGCAGCGGGCATACAGCGATCTGAGTGTTCAATACAACAATGCACTCAGGGTACTATTGGGGCTGCCATGGCGTTGTAGTGCGTCAGGGATGTTTGCTGAGGCGCGGGTTGATGGATTTGCCGCCGTCATAAGGAAAAGATGTGCCTCCCTACTCACTCGCGCTCGCGGTAGTTCCAACTCTATACTGTGTGTATTTGCAGATCGGGGGGAGTCCCCCATGCTGCAGAGATGGATGCGGCTTCATGTCTCATTTTAATTTGTGTTGTGATGAGTACTAACATTAGTTTTTAAGTATATTGTTACTAACAAGAATATGGACCTGGTCTGAAATAAATGTTTATTATTATTTCCTTTATTTAACTATATATACATATAAATTATATTTTTAAATATTAGAATAAAAAAATATAAAAACATTTAAAAATATAAAAAATATTAGCCCACCGGTATCGGGAATAGGGTCCAAGCTACCGGCGGTCAGGGCTCCAGAGAGAGGAACCTCCTAACAATGCGAGCCGTGTCCAGAAGTACCGCTTTCTGGATCAAGCCCTTGATCCAGCTGCCTAACGAGAGCCTCCTCAGGTGTTGGCCGAGGCTCTTGGCTATTATGCCATTGGCCGTCACGATTATCGGCACAATGACTGCTGTATCCACATCCCACATGTCGACAACCTCGCGAGCCAGGTCAAGATACTTAATCTGCTTATCTTTTTCAGCTTTCACGAGGTCATGCGGGACCGCTATATCAATAATCATTGTGCGACGCTCTAATCGATCTATCACCACTATAGCTGGCTTATTGGCAACAATAGTCCTGTCAGTGATGATAGATCGATCCCAATACAACGTGATATTGTCATGTTCGAGAACTGGGTCGGGCTCATACCTATAGTACGGTACTTCCGATTCCACAAGATTGTATTTCAGAGCAAGTTGCTGGTGGATAATCCTGGCTACAAGGTTGTGCCTATGCAAGTAGTCTCCGTTAGCCAGACGAGAACAGCCAGAAATAATGTGGCGGATTGATTCCCCCGGACGGTGACATGCCCGACAAATGTCAACCGTGTCGTCCTTCACAATGTATTTCCGGTAGTTGTTCGTCATCATAACTTCATCCATAATCGCAAAGACAAAACCTTCGGTTTCTCCAAAGAGATCACCGAATCGCAGCCAGGATACGGACGCTAATAGGTCTACATCGGGCCCATGTAAGGCCCGGTAAAAGCGCCCGTGAAGCTCTTTGCTCTGCCATACCTCCCTGTGGTCATTAGTATCTAATACTATAGGTTTGCGCCAGTTCTCGTTAGCCAAGGATACCGGGGTAAGGCCCTTGTCCACCGAGATCACATCTCGGTGCATCCCCACGTCGGTTTCTACGAAGTATTCCCTGAGACTGCATACCTCACGGTTGTGCAGGGTCTTAGCATTTAAGAAGCCTCGACCTCCACACTTCCGCGGGATATACAGTCTCATTACCGATGACCGTGGGTGATGCATCCGATTTGCGGTCAGTAGTGTGCGGACCCTCCTATCCAGGGCGTCAAGTTCCGTCTGGGTCCATTTGAGTATGCCGAAAGAGTACATCAAGACCGGCATGACCCAACCGTTGAAGGCGCGCACCTTGTTACCGCCTTATAAAAGACTATTTAATACTTTATTCAGGCGGCCAAAGAAGCGCTCCCTCAGTGATTGCTTCATGTCAGCAGCGTTGATACCTAACGCTTCCGACATACCCAAATACTTGTAGGTTTCGATTGAGGAGAGGGATCTTAGGTGTATGGAGTCCAAGAGTTGGGTTCACCCGGATTCCACAATCCCCCCTCGCTTTACATGCATGACCGCACATTTGTCCACACCAAATTCCATCCTGATGGCGCTACTGAAAGTTTCGGTTACCTTCAGTAGCTCCATCAGTTGCAAATTGTTGGGAGCAAAGAGTTTCAAGTCATCCATGTAAAGGAGGTGAGATATAACCTGACCACCTCTTTTTAATCGATAGCCGAGTCCTGAGTCCTCCAGCAGTGTGCTTAGAGGATTCAAGGCTAGGCAGAACCAAAGTGGACTCAAACTGTCGCCCTGAAACATACCTCGCTCGATCCTTATCGGCTCGCTATTCCTCTGGATATGTCGACATCCTGGATAGCGAAGAACCGTCCTCCATTGCCTCATACATGACATCAGGAAGGTGCGTAGAGTTGCATCTACTTTATACAACTCCAGCACCTTCATGAGCCATGTATGGGGCACCGAGTCATAGGCCTTCTTATAATCTATCCAACATGTCGACAGATCCCTTCGGGAACGACGAACCTGTTGGCTAATAGCCATATCGATGAGGAGCAGCTCCTTAGTACCGCGGGACCCGTTCCTACATCCATTTTGAGAGGCAGACATGATGGAGTTGGTGTCTATATGTTTATTAATTTTAGCTCTCAAAATGGATGTAAAAACTTTATAGACCGTCGGTAGACAAGTGATTGGCCTATAATTTTTGGGTTCCGCAGTACTACCTGATTTATGGAGCAGGTGGGTTATTCCTGTCGTTAGGAACTGGGGCAGCGACCCTGATTCTAAGGCTGACTGGAACTGGGATGCCAATCGGGCGTGCGATCTTTGGAACCATTTTATCCAAAAGTTGTGCAGCCCGTCCGGCCCTGGAGATTTCCAGTTAGGCAACGGACGGACTGCACAAGCTACATCTTGGGGGCTGATGGTAATTGCCCCCATTTATGGTATGCGCTCGCACGCCCTCTCGATCTTCCCAGTCCAATCTCCTTCGGTGTGATTGACAGGCGCCGACCAGATGCTTCGCCAGAACGAACACATGGCGTCATCATCTGGCAGGCGCGTATCAAGCACACCTTGATCCGGTCGCTCCCAAGCCCTGTAAACCCACCTTTCATCGCTCTGGAATGTGCGATTCTGAGTGTACCGCTCAACTCTCCGTCTTTACCGTCGAATACGGTTTGCCCATGCACAGATCTTCTGCTTCAGGAAGTCAATACGCTCTGTGACGCGGGTCAAATAATCTCGACAGCTAATATCAGTCCCCGAGAACGCCCGCCTCACAAAGCGCATCACTCTAGGGCGAGTATTGCGCTCCCTGAAGCAGATTAGCTTGCCAATGAGTACTCTAGCCTCACCGATACGGCGCTCAATCCTGCACTGCCAAGCTGGAACAGCTGGTTTTGGTTTTGGAGCTGTCACTGTTGGGAAATTTAACATGAGCTACACGACATGCCGCTACAGCTGCACAGTACAAGATCGAGTGGGTATCGGCGAGGTCTTTGCTGCCGTCAAAACAATTTGACAGCAGCGAGTCTAGAGTACACACTAGTGCCTTGTTTTTCTTGTGCATAGGCAAACGAGGTAAACGTGGTCTAAGTCCAGGTGGAGTGGAGCGGTACTCCCGGAAAGCATCCTCCAAAGCGCGCTTTAATCGTGCATTGCATTGGGAACTCACGGATATAACCCCGTCATCATCCTCTTCGCCACCGTGGTCGGGTCGCGGTGTAGCACTGGGTGGATTTTGTAGTTGCACCGCAACCAGTGGCGAGGCAGACGTAACACGGTTATTCCGTGATTCGAGGCGTAGTCGATCAAGTACGGCGTCGTCCAGCATATGGTTACGCTGAATGACCCGCACCTGATCCGAAAGTCGTTGGGCCGACACGTTGACAGCTGGTTCAAGCACCTGAAAAAGAGAGAGCATCCGAACACGGTACGCGGTCAGGTTGTTTTATTATTATTATTATTTTTATTTTTGGTCTTTGAGATTTCTCGGGACCCTGGGGTCCCGGACCTTTGGAAGGCGTACGAGGGGCCGAAGCCAACTCGCAGAGGCCCTTTAAGCGTTTTAATGAAATGAGGCACCAACCGACGATTATCCCTGTTTGCACTACGCAAATGCACCCAAGGACAACCCCCGGTTGGTGTAAGACTATTGCAGGATATGGAAACAAAGATATTGGACTATGTGTTTGGGCTGCTTAAGTTGACTGGTGACCTGGAACTATGGAAGGACTATGGCCCCTGCCTGATCAATGTTTCATATGTACACGGATAAAATGGCAGGGGGTGACTTGCACACTCAATAATGGGCCCCCGGAAACTGTCGGCTAGCACATAGTGACGTAGCGACAAGGGGGCGACATGTCCTGAGGTGCTTGAGGAGTGCAGAGGTATTCTAAGGCTTTCAGAACAATCCCAGAGCCCGGAAAATTGTCAAGATCCCTACGAGCACTTACGGGAATACTTCCGTCCTCCGAGCACGTTTGCTCTTGCGAATCTCCACTCAAGCCGGCCAATTAAGGCAAGAATGAGGTAGGAGCTCTAATCCTCGTCAGTGTTCACTCCAGCCGGCCAATAAAGGCAAGCCAGAGATGAGGAACAAGATTTCTCCCGGGAGATAGGGTCCGTGGGGTCGCTACTGCCCAACAGCTCGCCACATGCTGCCCTGCGGGTTTCGGTATCTCTCTTGGTCAGGCTCCTTATCCTAGACCTGTTCCGGCAAAGTAAACTCTACCGGCACAGACCAAGAGTTTGGAGCGCGCAAGCCCCACCACGACGTCAACGTAGAGATACGGCGGTGGGGTTATTATTATTATTGTGGTGCAACTAGAGTGAATTCGCAAAAGTTACATTATTTATAATATGTTATTTAGATGTAGGTTAGGATTAAGGATATAGTACTCGTATGTAATTTTATAGGATGTAGATTAAGGATTTAGCATGTACATAAGGCCACTCTATCGCATTGGATCGCAGATCTGTAATGGAAGTTGTAGGTAAGATTTGAGTAAATAAATAAATAAATAATATTATGCGAATTAAAATGATGCCAAAACAAATTAGTCTTAAAGTAAACTATATGCCAAAAAAATATATGGCAAAGAATTATTATGGCAAAACAAATTATGCCAAAACAGTTATGCCAAAGTATATTAGGAAAAAGAACATTATGCGAAAAAAAAGGGATCCCGCTAAAAGTGCGTCTTTTAGTTTTGAAACTATTTTTTTTTTGTACTTTTTAGTCTAGGATATTCTTCATTTAGTTAATAAATCTAAAGTCAACGAAGTTATGTCTTGATCGGTTGACTAATAGTCACTAAAGAGTTCCACTATCCACCTCCTGGCTCCATCATCAGATCAGCTCCGAGAAACCAAATTAAAGTATTGTCATGAGCACTACATACACATAAAAAGTTTCATAAAAACGAATCATATGACCCCAAATTCGAGGGATTTAGTAGCCACTGAAGAATTCCACTATCCACCTCCTGGCTCCATCATCAGACCCTCGTTACCAAGTCCAATCTATTGGACTCGTCAAACCGAATCATAAAAGCCCAAACTCGAGGAATTTAATAGTAGCCATTGAATAGTTCCACTATTCACCTCCTGGCTTCATCATCAGATCAGCTCCAAGATACCAAATTAAAGTATTGTCATCCGAACTACATACACATGCAAAGTTTCATTTCGATACGATAATTGGAAGTACCAAGGAGCTGATCTGATGATGGGGGTGGAGACCTATTCCGACCACCGGTACATCCGGTTTCAAGTTTCCGCCCAGACCTCGAGCGCGCCGGTTCGACAGGCCCCGAGTGGTCCGCGATGGGCGCTGAAGCCGCTGGAGCGGGAGCTCCTCCTAGAAGCCTCGATCGTGCAGGCCTGGGTGTCATCACCGGACAGGCCTGTTGACATCACCGATGAGGCGGAGTGGTTCCGGGAGGCCATGTCCGAAATATGTGACGTGGGGCCGGGGTCCAGCCCGGACGTGCCTCACGCCAGGTGTACTGGTGGTAGCAAGAGCTGACGACTCTGCGCAATGCGTGCGTTGCTGCGCGATGCCTGTACACCAAGCACCGCAGGCTCCGTATTCGCCCTCCGGATACGGAAGCCATTTAGGCGGAGCTGTACCAGGGTACAGAGCGGCGAAGGCCGCCCTCCAAGCGGAGATCCTGTGGGCCAGGGGACTGGCCCACGAGGAGTCACTGGGGACTCTGACAAGCGACCCGTGAGGATGCCAATGCAAGACGGTGCTGGAGAAATTCCGCCCATGGGCTCTCCCGCTGACACAGAGTCTCCGGCCCCAGTTTGTGGGGGAGCGCTCTGTTCCCTTCAAGAGGGGAACATACCTCCCCGGCCATGGCTCCACCTAATGCGGTGTCCGATGCGGACCACACCGCCGACGATGACGACGATGCTCCAGAGGTGACCGAGGTAGAGATAAGAGTAGCGTTAGGTGGGCTAAATGCCAAAAATACCGCCCCGACCCGAAGGCTTACCTGGGAAAGCCCTGGGTCCTGGCCTTGGAGGCCCTCAGGCCACGACTAAGGGGGGGGGGGGGCTCCTAAGCTATGCTTGAACAGGGGCCAGTTCTAACTTCGTTGGAAACGGGGAAACTGGTCCTTATTAAGAAGCCGGGGCGACCCTGTGGACTCTCCGTCCGCTTATCGGCCCATCCTGCTACTCAACGAAGTGGGCAAGCTCTTTGAAAGAGTCATTGCAGACCGCCTCGTCGGGGGTCTGGTACGGGTGGGGCCGGATTTGGCAGAAAGCCAGTTTGGCTTCCGCAGAGGGCGCTCTACGGTGTACATCATCATGCGCGTGCGGGCCCTCTCGACGGGGAATGTTGTGGCCCGGAGTGGGGTCGTCTTGGCGGTGTCTCTAGACATCGCCAATGCCTTCAACTTTCACTCCGGTATCACCGGATGCCGACCTACATCTGTCGTGTGGTCGATGCCTATTTGACGGATAGGGTTGTCATCTACCCCGGTCACTAGGGAGAATGGAACCGGCGAGAGATGTCGTCCGGGTCTGTGGAATATCGGATACGACTGGGTGCTGCGCGCCGACCTCCCTAGCGGCGTCAGCGTGATTTGCTACGCTGACGACACGTTGTTCCTGGAGCAGGGGAGGTCGCACTAGGCGGCGGCCGAACTAGCAACACGCGGGGTTGCGACAATAGTCGACTGGATCCGGCAATTGGGACTCGAGGTGGCCCTACAAAAGTCCGAGGCCGTGTGTTTTCATGGTCGTTGGAACGCGCCCGTTGGTTTCCCAGATGACGGTAGGAGGGGTTCACATTGGCTTCGAGTCGACGATGATGTATTTAGGATCCATCCTCGTCAGCCGATGGAACTTCGTGGAGCACTTCCGACGTTTGGCTCCCAGACTGGAGCGAGCCGGGCCTGCCTTGATGTGGCTCCTGCCCAATTTAGGGGTCGTGCGGTCCATGGCCCTTTACAGGGCGCGTTCTTTGAGGCGGCGGCCAGCCCGCCGGTTGAACGCGTCCCAGAGGGTCATGGCCATCCTGGCTGGTCCGGGGATACCGCACGGTTTCCAGTGATGCGGCGAGCCTCCTTGCCGGGTTGCCACCATGGGATCTGGAGGCAAGAGTCCTCGCGCACATTTGGGAGTGGCGCGAGGAGGCAAAACTGCGGGGCGTAACTCTGTTGCCGCGAGAAATCACGGCACAGCGGAAAAAACTCCGGCGGGATCTCATGGCGTCATGGAGAGCGATTTTCGCAACCCAGTGCTGGGCGCGCCACAATTGCGGTGAAAAGTCCCCTCTTTGAGGAGTGGCTAGAGAGGTGCCACGGCGTTCTCACCTTCCGCCTGACGCAGGTCCTCACCGGACACGTTTGTTTCGGGAGGTTCCTGTTCCGGATAAGGCGGGAGAAAACGCCCGGAACCCGGATGTCATCATTGTGTGGGTCGCCCGGAGGAGACGGTGGAGCATACGGTGGAGGTTTGCCCGGCTTGGGCGGAGCATCGCCGTGTCCTCGTGGAGGCGATCGGTGGCGGTGATCTTTCGCGTCCGGCCCTGGTCCAGGCCATGGTACGGAGCGAGAGGGCATGGGAGGCCGACACCTCCTTCTGCGAAGCAGTAATGCTTGCGAAGGAGGAAACGCGTGAGGGAGAGGCAAATTTCGCGCTTTCACGCACGCGGGTCCCTTAGGACCGATGCCTGCCGGGGTCGCGGGAAAGTCCGAAAGGGATACCGTGGATAATTTCCCAACGCCAAAAAAAAAACAAAAAAAATCCTAGGTTAAAATTGTCTTGTACATCTTTAGTTACAAGTGAAGCTAATCTAAGAGCATTATTCTGGTGATCCTGGTGAGGAGGTCAAAGTTATTATAAATTGAATTATTAAATAAATTATTGTACTGTCATGGGTCCTTGATACGTGTGCAAATTTTCAAGTTAATCGGACGCCTTGAAGTTGGTGAAAATTGCATTGAAAGATTCCGTTACATAGATAATACTTAGACAGGTCAATCTAATAAAAAGCGTGTTAATAATGTATTGCGAGATACCCAGTTGAGCGGTATCTCGTTTTGTCCGGCACTCTGTACTATTAGAACGTCTCGTAAAATATGAAGATGCGGAGGTTTCCCTTACTCATGATCACCACACTTAGAATTTCATTCAACTAGATTTTAGTTTGTTGTAATAGACGTCTCTCGGCGAGGGATATACTCGTATTATGGTTTGTTCTTTGCCGGAATGCCTTCGCCTAACAAACCAAATAACAAAATATTTATAACATAATACAATTTTAATTAATAAAAAATGTAAGAAATCAATTATTATTTGTTTATATTTTTTTTTTTAATGAGCTTTCGGCCCGCTGAGTCCCGAATGATGTTCGTGTGACTCTTCTAATTAAATACAAAGAAGTTAACGTCGCCATTATAATTTCTGAGAAGACAATTTGAACGTTATCTGTACACTATATCTAACTGGAACTAGTTCTAGGTGGAGCGGCGCGGGCGCAGTGCGGCGTACTTTGATCTTCCGTCCGTATGATGTACGAGTATAAGTGCGATATATGTACACGTTCATAAATAACGTTTTTAATTGGGCGCGCACGTCGCTCCAGTTCAGATACACACAGCTATACAGATCACATAGAAGTACCATAGAACATAGCTTTATTGAATTACCACTAGAACGTTGGATCATATTCTGGAAATATGCACTACTAAGGAAGCCTAAAGTTAGTGTGCTACTTCTTACAACACTCTTTTGTTTCGTCAAGTTATTTTCTTATTTGTGTATGATTGGGCGCTAGTTGAGTTTCTGTCGAGTATTGTGTGCAGTGGACCTACTACAGATGTGACGCCACCAGTCCTCGAGCCAGGGCTGGCACTAGCTAGAGAAAAATGCATTGGCATAGTGTTATGTACCCTACTGACAAACTGGCCGCGGATACATTTATGTTCATTTGTGCTTAAGTATCAATGTTGGCTGAGAAACGATCATTTTGCCAGTTATCATAACATCAGAGCAAGAACATTACTATTATATAAATAAACACCTGACTTTGGTTTTTATTTCTAGACTATTTTGTTGTTACATGTATAGATAAAAATTCCATCTTTCACGAACAACAGTACGGTTTCACCAAAGGGCGTTGTACCAATGACGCCGGTGTTATTTTTAATGCCTGAGAAGAAGCACAAGATGCCATTGGGATCTTTTGCGATCTCTCGAAGGCGTTCGATTGCATAGACCTTGAGACACTTCTGCTTAAACAAGAGCACTATGGGATTAGGAATACAGCTCTTGATTTACTAAGATCATACCTGAAAGATAGAAAGGTTAAAATTCAACTAAACGGCATAAACTCATTAGGGTCTGAAATGGCAATGGGCGTACCTCAAGGTTCGATATTGGGGCTATTCTTCTTTTTAGTTTACATTAATGATTTACCCCAATTACTTCAAAACGACATGAATAGCTCTGTTCTTTAGGTCCAAGATTAGGTTACGGTAAATAATTTGGTTCTTAATAAAAAAATAACAAATGCCTAATTCATTTGTTTTTTTTTAAATAACCTAATTATAATAAGTAGCGAATGTGACATCATAATGAATGGAGAAAAACTGGAATTTATTAATCAACCGGTTTGCCTAGGAATCACGCTAGACGAGAAATTACAATCCTCATATGAGGTTAGTGACTAACCTGGTATCAGAGTTTTAAAGCCGCCCATGGACCTCTAACTTGGCTTCACATGCCGTCGAAAAATTATCTCTCAGGCCTCCGGTTTTCTCACGATGTTTTTCTTCACCGTTTTTGATGCAAGTGATAATTATACAATACGTACATGAATCCGAAAAATTAGAGGTGTGTGCCTTGATGTGATCGAACTCGAGACCTATAACATGGCAGTCCGACGGTCACACCACTTGGCTATCACTGCTATTCAAAAGAGTAACGATGGAGTTTCTTCTCCTTATGCAAATTACCTTTTGGAAGGGGCGACTAGAATCAATTATATTTTTTTGTAAATTTTGACGTTCAGATGTGCTTTATAAGGGCCGCTTATGTAGGTTTGGTTGCGCAATATCCGAGGTAAACGATAGCGTACAGCAATGTGCAGCAAGTACTGAGCTGTTCAAGTTTTCAATCTGGAAATACACTACTCTGTTATACATATACTCGTACATGCTATATACACAAGTACAATGTGTTCCTTTTGATGTCCCATAACTCTAAAGTTATATGCTCTATGTAAAAATAATACAAACAGTCTTAGAACACGTTAACATAACACTTTCGATGTGTGTATCTAAGTTCCATTGATAAGTGCGGGTAAATCATTTTCATTCAAACAAACATTTATATTTAAAGCTAAGAAAATGCGATGTTGTCATATACTTATATTTGTATGGAGTCAAAATTAAAAGCTTTTTTTTATATTTCACGTATTGTGTTTTTTACTTGTATAATCGTTTGTTTTTCGAATAATTTTAAACGAAAAATTAAAACGAATAATTTAAAAAATAATTCATATGCTAGTGATTCTCTGACATAGTCTCATTAATACCCTAGAGTTATGGGATATTAAAGGTAACACGTTGTATATACCTAGCACTGGTTAGAATTGACTTTTTTGCACTTATATTACTCGTATCTAATTATCTATGCGAGGAGCTCGTGGCTAATTAATAACTGCTGCACGGGTCGATCTGTCAGGTTAAGCTACGCTTGCCGGGGTTGGTCTGTGGATGGGTGACCATCTTTACATACCGAGACTCCTCCGTGCCTCGGAAAGCACGTTAAGCCGTTGGTCCCGGCTGTCATTCGTGGATCTTTGTCAGTCGTTACGGGTCGTTTGAAGCCCGAAAGTCTGACAACCAGTCTTACCAAGGGGTATCGTATTACCCAGTTACTGGGTTGTGGAGGTCAGATAGGCAGTCGCTCCATGTAAAATACTGGTATTCAGCTGCATCCGGTTAGACTGGAAGCCGACCCCAATATAGTTGGGAAAAGGCT
This sequence comes from Agrochola macilenta, assembly GCA_916701695.1. Classification (NCBI taxonomy): domain Eukaryota; kingdom Metazoa; phylum Arthropoda; class Insecta; order Lepidoptera; family Noctuidae; genus Agrochola; species Agrochola macilenta. Next base: position 23,144,191 of record OU753561.1, on the reverse strand, counting down.
AAGCAGATTGATTGATCTAATTATCTATGCAAATTTTTGACTTTATTAATAATAATAATTATTGTGCTCGTCTGGCTAACGGCGAGTACGTGCACAGGTATAACCAAGTGGCCAGGATTATTCCCCAGCAATTTAATTTGGAATATAAACTTGTGGACTCTGAAGTAATGTATTACAAGTATGTGCCCGACCCAGTGCGGGTTCGAGTTACTGGGATCGGCATCATTACTGACAGGACTATTATTGTCACCAATAAGTCTGATATAGTGGTGATAGATCGATTAGCGCGGGTGGTTTACTCTTGAGGCCATCTCACCTGCTGTTGAGATCTCACTTCCGCTGGTATTCAAGATCATAAACATTTTGTTTTATCAAACGCCTCCAAACAGTTTTGTCCTTTGCCAACGAGACGGATCTATTTTGCATCTCTTCGTATGTCTTTTCTGAACGCCTTTGTATCTAAGGAACTGGCCTCCTTGTTTCCGCTTGCCGTCCTTAACTTCAGAAAAGAAGATTCGCTCAGCTGACTTCTCATTAGGCATCCTCACAACGTGTCCAGACCAGCGCAGCTGACTACGCATTAGGTATGCCTAAATTCCGCAGACGTTAGCCCTTCGCAGGACATCCGTGTTTGTAACACGGTCGGACCATGTGATGTTTAAGATATCACGGAGGCATTTAAGGTGGAATTGTTCTAATGCTCGTATTTGTCTCCTGTACACGCACCAGGTCCCAGAAGAGTACAGGACGTTTGGCAAGACGATGGCCATGTAAGGTTTTTTGGGCTCATTCTTTTTATGATTTAGACTATAAAGAAATGGATGCATTGGCAGCCGTGGTTATTTGCTTTGGGGTAAGCGATTCAGATCGGATACAGTGCGCAAACGTTCTAAGGTAAGTTATGTGTAAGGAATTGTAAAAGTTCGATTAAAATTGGTTAGGTTATTAAATGATATTACACATATGGTACATGTGAGTGGGTATGTACCAAGTAATGAGTGCTGATGCAGCACTTGTGCGAGTGCGGCTGGCGATAAGAGAGGCGTGTGCAGCAATGAGTAGGACAGTAGGTACTGCCGGCATGGGAGCCGTGCATCTATACGAGAACTGAGGTCCTGTGAACCACAAGGTCGCGAGGGTCGCCCCGCATCCATCTCGGTTATCTGCAAGTGTCGTGTTGAGGCAGGTCAGTGACCCAGTGCGGTGCGGCGGTTGTGCTTGAGATCGCGTCTGTCGCCTGACACTTATTTATGCGTGTTTTAATACATCTGTGACATGTACTATGTACTACAGTCATAGATGTCGGACGACGCCATTGCTTTGGAGCGCCTGCAGAAACGTAATATTTTTCTTTCTCCTTGATTTTGTCATGATTTCCAAATATTAATAAGATTTGTAGCGATTTTAAATAATTGAAAGAATGTGATTTGCTTCAAATGTAATTTAATTAATTATAAATTAAATTTGTAAATTTTCTATCAGTGTATTATGAAGTTTAAGAGTATCTCATATGACAGTTACCGTTAAAGTCCTTTATTTTTTAACGGAACGGAATGGAAACATGATTTTTGGAGCGTCGTGTCGCCTAGTTTCTAAGTTCGTTCTGTTCGAGCCTCAAAACCTAAAGGCTGTCTTCAAGAAGTCTAATGGCTCCTGCACACTATGCCAGCGGCATGGCCACCGGCTTTTGCCGCGCGGCACGTACCACCGGCTTTATGCCGCCGGCATAAAGTGTAGGAGCTATAGAGTCTATAATTTTATAGTATTGAGTAAGTCCCTAAATAGTTTGTTAAATATTGCTTTACACCAAGTTTGTATGTGTGCAAGAACTTTAAAACAAGAAAGTCTGTACTGAAAAGGCGTATCATTTCAATTTATTATACAAAATAAAAATGTCAATCTAAAAAGCATTTAAAAGTTTAGATCTGTAATATCTCCATCAATATTCTTACCTTTGGTCTCGTCTTTTTACAATGTGCGGTAAACTATAGAAGAGTACGAACATAATGCAATATTGCTCATCCCCAAAGCAAATAGCGTGATCATTTATAGCCTATAGACTGGCCAGACTTATAAGGAATATCTATGCAATTTGAGAAGAATCTATCCGGTAGTATTTGCGTATAAGAAAGGCAATTTTGTTCAACTTTCAACAAAGCTTACAAACTTAGCAGTTCGATGACTGCTTTGCAAACCAGTTAAATCGATTCACAACGATTGATGTTTTTTTAGGGTACCTACCGTACCCAAGGGTGCCAACGGGACCTTATTATTAAGGCTACTCCGTCCGTCCGTCTGTCTATCACAGGGCTGTATCTTTTGACCAATAATAGGTAGACAAGTGTACTACTAGGGCCGCTATACCAACAAACTAAAATAAAATGAAGTTAAAAATCAAAGGGGTTAGGGGTTAGGTACTCATACAAGAAACGAAAAAATAATTAGTGTTAAATATTATAGGGTGGTACGGAACCCTTCTTGTGGGAATCCGACTCGCACTTGGGCATTTTTTTACATTTTGATATATGTACTTACTAATATATGTTCGTAGAACGTACACAGAAAATCGGGAAGTTTAGGCCTCTTCTGTCGTCTATGGTTATAATGAAAATAATAAAACTCACACACTGACTTATTAGTATTACTTGTTAAAATGTTAGGAATATCGTATAATTTTGCAATGTTTGTAAGTATGTGAGCACCATGTATCTATCTATCATAATTAATTTATCTGCAATTGCTTTATTTTTTTTCCTTTTTTTTTACCTATCGTGGTATAGTAATCTTATTCTAGATGCATCGTCTTCACATATAATTATATAATTAATGTATACAAAATATTGTAAAAACATTTTAAAAGAGTAACGGTGGAGTTTCTTGCCCATTCTTCTCCATACGAAAACTACCTTTTGGAAGGGGCGACTAGAATCAATTCTATTTTTTTGTAAATTTGACGTTCATAAGTGCCTTTTATGTGCCTAATTGAAATAAATTGTTTTGACTTTTGACTTTTGAAATAAATATCCATGGTTCGGTATATATGTTAGGTGGCAGCAGAGGATGCAGAAAAACCAATTCTATTTGATGAAGTTTAATGTTATAACAGAGAAAAAGTATTACAATTATATTCTATTTCTAACTATATTTAATATTGTATTATTTAGTCGGCGATTGACCAAAGAATTTCATGCCCAAAAACGGATGGATCGCGAAACGGTCGCTCTACGCGTGTTGCAGCGTCAGCTTCTAGGTAGCGCGCAGTTGTAGGTACAATCAGGGCATTGCATACAAGCGATTTCCCCTGACTATTACTGCGTAACACGGTGACTGTTAATGAGAAATCCCGTGTGTTTACAATCTACTGTTATGTTATTTTAGTGATAGTCGTTCGTTAGGAATAATTGTTGTGCCATTAAGTAGTATATACAAGGACACAGGCATTCATTAATTCACTAAAAACTAAAAACTTCGCAAGCAATAGGAAATTGCTACTCGAGGCTGCGGGTGTCAACCTCAGAACGAGCTCGTCCGGAGGTTGACACTTCTTCTCACACGGCTGCAACTGAACGTCGCTTGCTCCCACGTAACTATTCCTGAATCTCTGTATATTACTGCCGAGACCAAAACTACAAACGTAGTATACATACAGGAAAGTTTTATAAAAATGTGGCTGTTATTTTAGTATATTGTGGTGTCTTACGATTTCCACGCGAACGAAGTAGCGGGCAGAAACTAGTATTGATAAAAATGTGAGAATTGAGATTTGATTTGAGGATTGAGCGCTCAATATTTGCGGATATCGTTGGCTAGCGCTAGTGAGGTACGCGTGTGGCTGGATGAGTGTCCAGCGGCGCGGCGGCACGCGGCTGCAGGTAATTCTGTCGCGGGTTGTCGTCCGCGTGTGCGAGATATCCTGACGGACTCCGGCCGCCTACGCCTGCCCGAGGTGCACGGAGACTAGGACCGCCCCACCACTGCTGCCACCTGCCTGCGAGCGTCAGTCGGTGGTGGCCACCACCGGGCCACGTTCGCCGAACTGTTAGTCCACCCGCGGCGGGGGGCCCACTCGGATAATGAGATGTCCTTACAGTAATCTGGATACCAGGTGAATACAAGCTAGCGCAGGCCTTGCTTACCGCCCTGGTCCTACGAAAAGCTAGGTAACAGACTGAAGTAGAGGTTGTACTTTACCTATAGTGTTAGTTATCTAGCAATATATCATACATGGTGTACTACACCATCGACCTTTTGTTACAGTGCTCTCCACTCAGTAAGTTAATAGGCAATATATGTGCTAGTACCGATTGTAATGTGTATTGACACATTTCAGGGGTAATTGCCTCCTTGCTTGCCGCCGGCCGCCGCCTCGCCCTCCCCCCGCGGCCCCTGGCCGCCCTCGCTCATAGGACATTTATGGGACAGTGTGCTAAGTGAGGAAAAATATTCACCTGTACGCACTAAGTTATTTATTAGCTCATTTCTAAGCGTCCCACGATGTGTCTGGATTATCTGAGAACAAACCAAAATTTGGCGACACCTACGCGTTTATCAGCTTTGTGAGAACAACATGAAAATTACATTACTCATGTTTTCGGATGCTGTTAATTATTAGGAAAATTTTGAAATACCTTTATGTTAATCTCAAATGTATTGTTTATACCAACATTACCTACGTAATGTCGTATTAATTATGACAAAACACTGGGGCAGTAGAAATAATTAATGTAAGTATACAAGTTTGTACTTGGTACACATTCCACGTTTGTTAGCATTGCACTAGTAAGCATTGAACTAGCAAGTCGCGAGGGTGTGGCAGCCGCACCGCACCGCACTGTACCGCACCGCGTCGCATCTTTCTGCAGTGTTTGACTGGCTACATTTCACCAAAGAAACTGGAAGCGACCACACATTTAAACTGCGTTTCAGAGCTGTGCAGTGTCAATGTTTCACTACAATAAATTATGACACTGACAGCTCTTGAACGCGGTGTAGATATTGTGCTTATCCCGCTTAGTTTCATTGGTGAAATTCGCCCTAAGTCGCAGTATGATTGGAAAAATAAACCAGAATTAACGTGTTATGAATTGACTCGTAGTGAAGCCAATCAGCATCCAAATTTCCAAGCGTCCTAAGCCGACTGTTTTAAGTGGCAATAATCCTAATGATAGCTCGTATGATTACGAATAATATCGAAATATATATCTATGAAAACATCATGTACGTTAGGAAAAATCTAAGTCTTTTCAGTAAAAGAGGTGATAGACATAATTATAGGACTAGAAATAGAGACCAATTAGTTCAACCGGGTTTCAGACTGGCTAAGTGAATTCATCCTTCATGGGGTACTGTTTAAAATGTTATAATAAAAGACCTCCCCACATAATCCAACTGAATGAAACGAAATTTAAATCTTGTATAAAACACACACACACACACCATAATGCTACCAAGCATATTATAAGTTGGGGGATTACATCGCTGACAAAAATGCTTGACTCAACGCTGGTCCAGCTCCACAAGAGCGCTTATACTAATTGATTAGCATTCGAAGATATTGTTGGAGCTGCTGAAGATTGTAAAACTGTCTTTAGATTGTATAAATTAAATCTCTTATAGTATTATATAATTGCATAGCACATGTGTGAGCACTATGTACCTACCTACTTTAAAGCTACTTACCATTTATTGGGTACGTCTTTCATTGACTTGAATGTGCCCTAGGGGCTGAGAGTATGTCATGCTCACTCAAATGTCTCGCTGGTGGTGGCGTGTGTGTTGGATCATTAAGTTCCCTTCAAAATGGTTGAGCTAAATGATGCTGATCCATGCGTCATGTTCGTGAACGGGCGCCGTCAGTGGGGACTGGTCATCTCTTAGCTGCCACGATTTTTGAATTGTTTTTGTTAAAAGCTTTTATTTAACTTGCAATGTATGTATGTTTGTTCTGGTGGAATCTTCCTACTCAATTTTGAAGCAATATCTTCAACCGATTGAGCTGAAATTTTGTATACACGTTTAGTTTTGATGACAATACACGATAAGCTGTGTGACGTCATTTTACATCCAATATGGCGGACCGTTCAAGATGGCGGAATAGTTATTTTAAATGCATTTCTACAATATGGGCATCAAATGAAAGGGCTTTTTGAGAGTAACTCGAAAAATAATGTGACGTCATTCAAAATCCAATATGGCGGAACATCCAAGATGGCGGAATAGTTATTTTTTGTGCACTTCTGCATTGTGGGTATCAAATGAAAGGGCTTGCAAGAATAATTGGAAAAATATTCTGACATCACTCTTAATCCAATATGGCAGACTTTTGATGTTTTTTATGCTTTCCTATAGTATGGGTACTAAATGAAAAGGTTCGCTGAGAAAAAAATGCAGGTTAATAATTAAAAAGTAAAAAATAAATTAAAAGCAAAAAAACCTTTAAAAAAAAAAGCTTTTATTTAAATGCTCTAAAAAGAAGAAAATAAAATGTTCTTTTAAAATTTTAACTATCAATTTATAACCTCATTAAACACTATTTATATGACCATAAAAGCTTGTCGCGCGATTTACTTGTGTAAATAAACTAGTACCTATTTAATTGAGTAACTTAATCTGTAAAGTTGTTTTTTTTTTAAATTTCAGTTTAATCAAATACTTATAGGTACTTATGCAAACCTCGAGTAGATTTTCTTGCCCGTTCTTCTCCATAGGAACCTACTACGCGTTGGAATGGGCAACTACGAGTAGCTACATTGTTCTGACTGACCGACCACTTGACAATTCAAAAGTACCTGTAATTGGTTTATTTGAAATAAATGCTTTGAGTTTGAGTTTGAAAATCTTTCTGAGCTTCCAATAATCCGGCCTTTTGCACAAGTTACCCTTTTTTTTTTTTTTTTTTTGGGTGGGAAATCATCAAATGACTCCTCCCGCTCTGGGCGGAGCGAGAGGGAGTGTCAGACTTTTACTGACTAAAACCCACCCGTGTTCCTTCCGTTGCCTGTGTGCCGGGGCCGCGATATTCCTTTCAGATAAACCCACAACCCGAGCAGGCATTGGTCCTTACGGACCCCGTCAGTTGGTGCTGACATCCCTTTGAGGCGCGCGTGGAACACAACGCGCCGTCGACCCGGGCCTGGTCCTTATCGGACGGCGAGCTGCCCATTACTCACCGTCCGCAAGCCCGCGCCTACGGTGGACGGAAGTCAGCTCGTGACTTTGCAGTGACGTCAAAGATGTTGCAGTGGATCACATCATTGAAGGCGAGTGTCAGCCCGAATCAGAAGTTTCTAATTCTGATTCAGACTTGACTTCCATGGGTCTGAGTTAAATTGTCGCTTTCATATGGACAATAAATTTTATTTAATGGATAAAAGGTTTGATTTTCTCATGCAGAGTGGTTGATGATAATCCCATGAAACAGTGTGGGGCAATGTTGTGCATACGTCAAAGCAAATGGTGAGTAATGTGACGGCATGCTAGGCTGTTTCACCTTTTAACCTACTTATGATATGGTAAAGGTGAACTAGTGCATGTAGTAAGAAGTAGTGGCCAATAATTCATGCACTCGTACCGTTGTGTCGAGGAGGTCACGAGGCTCGCGAACCGAATCGCGCGTGAATAAACAACTTTCCTTTGGTATAGAAGTTTTCTTAAAGGGAATGTAGTTTTTAACCTCCCAGGCTTTGTTCTTATGTTATAAGGCTGCTTCACGATAATATGTTACAGTTAAGGGTTCCCGTAAGAGGCGTCACTGAAAATATCTCGCGCTAGGTTTAACTTTCAATGATTGCGGTTGATTTTAAAATTCAGTGAGTGGTGTTTCATGGGAACTGATGATTAACTATAAAACCGCTATAGGCATGGCAAGTTTCCGACAACGACGGTGACGCGCGCCACACAACAATGGACAGCCGTATAAAGAGGAGTATGTGACGGCACACATCCATAACGAACAAATCGATTCCTATCAGACAATTAAATTAATTGCTATTTTCCATTCTAAGCAGCGCGGTAGCGATGGCCTGCACGGCCATCGCATAAAATTTTGACAAAAATGTACATTTAGTCAACAGTAGTCAATTTCCTATATAGAGTACCTAATAATAAACCAAGCTAATATGTTTTTATTACACTTGCAAGTAATGATGGTTCGGAATTAGAATATTAGGTAGCGACAAACTCTTCGCCTTTGAGCCTGGGGCCCTATGCCTCCCGCCCCTCGCTCCGTGACCACGTTCAGCAGCAAAAAGTGCATGCCCGCGCGCCTCTGCATGATTGCCTAAGTTTTACTAAAACAACATGTGTAGATGCACCATGGGAATTGCGATTTGTTTGATAAAAATATGCATTGACGTCATATGATTTAAATGAATACTGTAAAAGATAACACAGATTCAAAATTACGCGTAGCAATAAAATTATGGTTGACAGCGGCGCAACGTTAGCCAATGACCTTTTCCTGGTCTATTAAGTTTGCGCTCATCGCTTGGCTTCCTTTTAATCCCGGTTGTACGTTCCCGTGTCCTCCGACATCCACGCGAGTGAAGCCACGGGCAAAAGCTAGTTTTTTATAACATACACTATAGAGGATTAGTACCTTTTTGAGCCTAATAAACAGAAAAGGTCGTAAAATCAATTAGCAAACGCATGTCTAGTTTGAGGCTTTATGCAAATCAAGTCCTTCCTTCTCTCGTCAAAAGGAAGTGCAGTATCCTGGTGTAGTACTATGCTTAGTATGAAAAATTACCGTACTGTTAGTACATTACAGGCTATGTAGAGCTGGTGCGCATGAACTACTAACAGGGCGAAAGGTACCTTTAGAATTGCTCTTTGACCGCGCTCTACAGGGAGTAAAATTGTTTTTGCAACACCACCCCAAGAAGAAATGCAATAGGTAAGAATGGATTGACACACATGTGTAGCAATACAAATAGTGCAGCTAGTTTTTGCGCGCGTATTGTTAGGAGGCACACACTGGCGCGGCGTGGCTGTGCACACAGTGGGCGGCGCGGGTAATCTGCGCAAACAAGTGCAGTCGTCAGGCGACCCGTGGGCACACAACTCACACGGCTTTCTGCTGGATAACATTAAACAACTTAATCTAAATGTTGAATGTGGGTTCATAAGAAGGACAATTTCGAATATCACGCTTTCTAATTTTATCTCATATTGATATTAGAATATAATGTGCATCGGATAAGTGTACACTAAAATATCACATTCAATGTTCAGGCGAAGTTATCGCGACTGAAGGGCACCTAACCACCTGGATTTGCCCGGAATGTGTCTATCTTACCGGAAAGAAAGGGGTTAACGGCTACAGCATTGCTTTAACTCAAGATAACGATCCGAATATTACGTCTATGAAAAAAGTCCCAGAGATGCAAAACGCACAAAACCGTGTTACATTACAGCTTGAGATGGAAATACTCGTATTAAAAGAACAACTTAGCAAAGCGGTATCTTTGTTACGAATTACGAACGTAAGTTAACCGGATATGCTTCCCAAATTGACCTCCTTTATACCCAGTTAAAGCAAAACAATGCCCTACTGGCAACTTGTATAAATGTTGGCCAGCAGCAACCCCTCTGTACTGTTACCACTACGCAGCCACAAATTGTTACCAGTCAGCAACAGCAACAGCAGCTCACACCCCTAGCGCTGGATACTCCTACACCTGGTAAAAATTACGCAACGTGCAAAGAAACAGAAAAACCTCAAAGCAAAAAATGCTGTTTCTAAGGTACCCATCCCTACTGGCTCTAACCAGCCTGTCGTCATTAAAGGTAACCCAACCAACCTCCACGTGCACATGACCAAAACCTTGGAACTGATTAGTGAGGATGTGGGCGCATCTCCGGCTGACGACCACACTTCTGCAGTCAATGACCATACTTCACCTGCCGACGACCATACCTCCCCTGCTGATGACCTCACCGCTTGTGCTGACGGCCACACTCCTACCGATGGATGTTCATGTTCTAATTTTTCTGCTGGCGATCTAAGCTGGACGGAAGCAAGGAAAAATCAATTCCGGAATCCCATGTCACTATGCGGTATCGCTGGGCCCAACATCACTACCTTAAGAGCAGTTGAACCACGTAAATATCTGCACTTGTGGAATATGGAGTGTGCAGACAAGATTCGTCACTATCTGCGACAACTGTGCCCCACTGCCACATGCACGGTCGACGAGCTCCGGGCTAGGGGAAGTTACAAGTCGTTCAAGATTGGTGTCCCCGTTATTTACTCGTATTATGGAAAATGCTTTTCTGTAGACGTGTGGCCAATGATCGCGAGATTAAGCGCATATGGATTGCGATAACTCGAGACATACCAGAAACCATAAGGCATATGATAAGGCGCAACCAGCGGAACAGACATTTCGTGCCTAAGCAGCCTCTTAACAAAATTAAGAACATTGATGTGCTGTATCAAAATGTCCGTGTCGACGTGGAGAATGAACTTGTTACAGCTGGAACATAATCTGATCGCAGTAACAGAGACCTATCTTGATGCCTCTATTGAAGATGGGAAGCTTGCAGCCGGCGATTGGAATGTGATGCGACGTGAACGGGGCACACCGTGCGGCGGAGTGATCCTCGCCGCGCGCGCGCCCGTTGTGCTGTCCCGCCGCCGTGATCTCGAAACGGACGGTGGTGACGACTTATGGGCTGACTTAACATGGTGTGTTCACGTTGTTTGACGTTCGAAAAGTGCTGATTCTCAGCCTTGTTTGAATAAATGACTTTTGAATATTTTGATTTTTTTATGTATGTGTTGTACGAGATACTCTTATATAAACCTAGTGCAAGCGACGATGAGTACATGAGATGGTTTTGTAAAGTAGAAGAGTTTATAAATAATTTAAAGGGCCTTGTTATAACTTTAGGTGACGTAATTTTAAATAGTGTATCGTTAAATATTAAGAATTATTATTGTTACTTTGTGTCATTTTCTAGTCTGAATATTGTGAAGAATTCGCATGGAGGTATGTAAGATGTTGTTTTGGTTCAAGAGAGCATTAGCGCACCAGAAAATTTCGTCACTGCTACCGACGATATACTCGTAGTACCACTGAATGCACATCACCCGGCTCTACACATTGTGGTAAGAGTCGATGTAGGTCATTGCTCGGAGTCAATTGTGCCCAGCAATATAGACAGTGCCAAGGATTGGAACTTTGGCAAATGCGATTTTGAACAACTGTATTTATTATTCGCTGCCGAAAATGTATTTAATCTCTTTCATATGTGCATGCCTAAAAAACGCAGAGGGAAATCGGCAAACAGGTGATATTCTATATGGTTTACAAGCGATATCATCCAGGCTCAAATTAAAACCCCATAAAAATTGGAAACTGACTAAGTGCGATAGCGCGTATTTTCTATTTTCTTTAAAACCCGTATTGCAGATGCGTATTCTTTATACATGAGAAATATAGAGAATACAATTAAACATAACCCTCGTCAATTCAGGTTACACATTTCTAGCCTGCGGTCCAAAGGTGGGTTTGAACCGAATATAACATACAAGGGTATAACTTTTTCAGGTACTAAGGCGGCAGGGGCTTTTGCCGAATATTTCTCATCTGTTTTTCTGCCTGACGTTCCGCAGCTTAATGCTGAATCATATCGGTGCGTCCGACCATTCCAGTAACAGCAATTGCATAAATATACCCCCCTTGAGCCATGTAGACATTGTTAAAGGCATAAACAAACTTAAGGCTAACAGTTCTATTGCCCCCGACAACATCCCCTCCTTCATAGTTAAAGACTTAAGCATTATTTTCATTTATCCTCTTTGCCACATTTTCCATTTAGCCTTGCAGACTGGTTTAAATCCCTCTGAGTGGAAAGTGTCAAGAGTTACACCGATCCCTCATACCCAAAGCAAAAGTTCCGTTGAAGAATACCGCCCTATTGCAATCCTATCTTCCCCGGCGAAGGTTTTCGAGAACTTCCTCCCTAGTGGTATCTATGAGCAAATAAACAAGTATCTTTGTAATGAGCAGCACGGTTTTAGAAGCAAAAGGTCAGTTGACACAAATCTCCTGACACTGGTGGATTATATTTCGTCTAGTTTGGACCGTGGGCGTCAGGTAGACGTACTTTACTTCGACTTCCGGAGGGCGTTTGACAGGGTTAACAATGACGCGCTGTTAATGAAGCTTAGCAAAATAGGGTTCTCACCATCTCTCCTCCGTTTCTTTGCAGACTACCTATGTGATCGACAGCAGTTTGTTAGGCTTGGTATGTACGTGTCGGGTACCTATCACACGCGTTCCAGCGTGAGTCAAGGCTCAATTTTGGGGCCTTTATTATTTCTTATCATGGTCAACGATCTTCCTCAAGTTCTGCTTCATGCAAGATGTCTCTTGTATGCTGATGACTTGAAACTGTACCTGGAAATAAACTCCGAGCGTGACAGTTTGGCACTGCAGCAAGACGTTGATGTGATATGCAAGTGGAGCGTGGACAACAAGATGGAGTTTAATTCCTCCAAATGCTTTGCTATGACATGCGGTCGAATGCACCACCCAGTTAATTTTTAATATAATTTAAATAACAATATCATCACAAAGTTAACAGCCATGAAAGACGTGGGAGTCACATTCGATCGAAAGCTCACCTTCTACGACCATATGGCCATGTTAGCTAAACAATCGTACCAAAGGTTAGGTTTTGTTCTTCGTAATTGCCGCGATTTTCGCACCGCTCATGCCATTAAAATCACATTTAATGCTCTCGTACGAAGCAACCTGGAAACTAGTTCTTGTGTGTGGAATCCACATGTAAGTACCTATGCACTTTTATTTAAAAAAAAACTAAAAGCTTTCCTTAGGTACCTATACAAGCAGAAACATGGCTACTATCCTTACCTCTATCCAATAATATTCTTACTGGGTTGCCTCGGATACAATTCGCTATAGGTGAGGCGAGCTCGAGATCAGCTCACAATAATAGCCTGTAAGACACTCCGTGGCGCTATTGACGCTCCTGATCTGCTTGATGTGCTGGCGCGCTTCTTTGTCCCAGAAAATTACTGCCAAGTCTCCTGCAAGCTCTCCTGCAGCTGAAGCCTGCTACTGTAAGATAACTCAGAGAACTTTATCTTTGTCTTGGGAATGAAGACATATGATTGCTATGTTGATAGCATATAATATTAACGAGGTTATAGCTAATATAACAAAGTGTAGTATTAGTGACGAATCTATGTTGTCTAGTTATACTAACAACATAGTGAGTAATTATGTATTAACATGTTGTACGAAGGAGGATAGGCAATCGCTCCATGTAAAATACTGGTATTCAGCTGCATCCGGTTAGACTGGAAGCCGACCCCAACATAGTTGGGAAAAGGCTAGGCAGATTGATCGCTTGTACGAAGGAGGGTCCACCTACAATACCAACACACTTGGAGGCCACTACAAGTCAGGTAGGGTATTCTCTTCCTGCTAGAGCTCATACAGGCATTTTAGACTCTTCACTTGTAGTTGTGGATGTTGCTCCGGATAATTCTTTAAACTAGGTTGTAAGACAACAGAAGTTACCCCTTCAATTAACCAATTATTATTAGAGAATAATAAAAAGGTATCTTCTGGCAATATAACTCAGTATAAATCCAAGGGAGTGCAACATACTATTAAATTATTTAATCAAAATATCCAAGGTTGCTCTTCCAAATTACTGGAAATAGAATTGTTTTTGGAAAATACTAAGTTTGATGTTGTTTGTTTAACAGAGCATTGGTTAAAAGATCATCAAGTGATGTCAATTAATTATGAAAATTATTGTGTAGTTAGCCATTTCAGCCAAAAACGTATGATACATGGTGGATCATTAATATTAATTAAAAATTCTATTAAATCGAAAGAAAGAAAAGATATCATCGAACTATCTGTTGAACACAACATTGAATTGTCCTGTGTCGAGCTTGATAATTATTATTATTCATTTATTAATGACTCATACAATATTTAATACAACACACATACACCAAACAATACGTTACAATACAATACAAAAACAAAAACACAGTACACTAACACATTAATGGCCGATAAGCATGTTATAGTATGTGTATACAGACCTCCAAGTTACCAGAATCTATCAATGTTTGATTCTGTAATGGAAGATGTATTAAAGAAACTTAGTACCAGTAGTAAGTCAATAATCATATGTGGAGATTTCAATATTAACTTATTAGAAAATAACTCGAATACTGTCAGATTATTAAGCCTTTATAAGTCATTTGATTTGTCAAATGTTTTTATTGAACCAACCCGAGTGACAGCTTCCTCTGCCACCTGTATAGATAATATTTTTTGTAATTGTGATTACTTACACAAACAAATTGTAAACAAGTTGCCATCAGATCACAGTGGACAAACAATAACATTTTGCTCCTACATACCTTTACAAAAAATTCAAATAAGGTTTAGGTCAATTACATGTAAAAGTTTAGAGAAATTAAATAATTCTTTGGCCAGTAAATTATGTATTCAGAGTTTTAATAATATAGGTGACCCAAATGAGTTCTACGCCGAGTTCTTTTCACTATTAAACACGCAATTTAATGACACTTTTCCACTAAAAACTAAAAATATTTACACAAAGTTCTTATTTAGTGATTGGGCAACTCCAGGTATTCGTAAAAGCAGGGAAAACTATTTGAACTTTATGGCCTAAAGCAACATATGAATAATACAAACTTTCATAAGTATGTTGCAAAATATTCAAAAACTTTTAAAAGTGTGTGCAAAATAGCCAAAGCGCTTTATATTAGCAATAAAATAAAATCAGCTGATGATAAAATAAAAACTACCTGGCAAATAATAAATAATGAAACAGGTAGGAAAAAACAGCGAAATACTGAATTTAATTTAGAGACTGCACATGGCCCTATCAATTCAGATGTAGAAATAGCTCAGGAATTCGAAAACTTTTTTGCTAATATTCCCATTAAAACTACTGACGCTTTAAATTCCTCACCCGCGCTTTCTGTTGCCTTACTTAGACAGAATGTGAAGGCATGCTCTTTGGAGTTTAGGTTTCAGCATACAAACCTTTTAAAGATCTTAAAATTAAATCAACAGAAGATCTCTGGGGAATGTCTGTAAAAGTCTGTAGAACTATTATCGAAACCATTGCGCCCTATTTAGCTTTCATATTTAACACCAGTATAGACCAAGGAGTCTTTCCGGATCTCATGAAACACAGTAAAGTAGTTCCATTGTTCAAATCCGGTGATAGTAAAGAACCTAACAATTATAGGCCCGTGTCAATTCTACCAGTTCTCAGTAAGGTGTTTGAAAAGTTGATGCTCAATCAAATGTTAAGTCACTTTAATAAAAATTCCATCTTTCATGAACAACAGTACGGTTTCACCAAAGGGCGTTGTACCACTGACGCTGGTGTCACCCTAATAAAGAACATTTTTAATGCCTGGGAAGAAGCACAAGATGCCATTGGAATCTTTTGCGACCTCTCGAAGGCGTTTGATTGCGTAGACCATGAGACACTTCTGCTGAAACTGGAGCACTATGGGATTAGAAATACAGCTCTTGATTTATTAAGATCATACCTTAAAGATAGAAAGGTTAAAGTTCAAGTAAACGGCGTAAACTCATAAGGGTCTGAAATGGCATTGGGCGTTCCTCAAGGTTCGATATTGGGTCCATTCCTCTTTTTAGTTTACATTAATGATTTACCCCAATTACTTCAAAATCAAACGAAGATGGTGTTATTTGCAGATGACACATCATTGATCTTTAAAATCAACCGACGGTCACAAAATCTTGACGACGTGAATAGCTCTATACTTCAGGTCCAAGATTGGTTTACGGTAAATAATTTGGTACTAAATAAAAAAAAAACCAAATGCATTAGATTTAAATTACCTAATGATGTCACATTCGCTACTTCTAGTAGCGAATGTGACATCATATTGAATGGAGAAAAACTGGAATTTATTAATCAAACGGTTTTCCTAGGAATCACGCTAGACGAGAAATTACAATGGGGACTTCATATAACATCTGTTGCGGGCGGCTAAGCTCGACCGCTTATGCGGTTAGAAAGATAAGACAGTTAACAGACGTTGAAACCGCGCGTTTGGTCTATTTTAGCTACTTCCATAGTATTATGTCGTATGGCATTTTACCGTGGGGTCGGGCTGCTGACATTGAATCCATCTTTATCTTACAAAAGAGAGCTGTCAGAGCCATTTATGATTTACATCGTCGCGAATCTCTCAGGGAACTATTTGGAAAGATTAATATTATGACGGTACCTTGCCAATTCATTTATGAAAATATTATGTTTTATAGCGATATAATTCATATAACGCCACATTAAATTAAATAATCACTGGGGATCGAACCCAGGATGATGAAGAACGAATAATGAAACACAGAAAGATTGAAGTCACAAAGTATAATTAAATTAATTGGTTTGAAAAAGAAAAAGAAAATTAAAAATCAGATGTAAAAAAAAAATGTTATTTTGGCGATCGTAGAGATTTAAATAAAAAAGCAGGTATTTTATAGAACGTCAGGTTCTTCGGGTAACGTAATTTTCCTATGACTATCGCTGAGCGAGGGGTACTAGCACTGGCCAGGGCTGGGAGCTCTTTTGCGTTAAGGAAAAAAATCACGAACGGTTATTTGACGCGAAGAACCGTTGTGCTACATAATAAGATACGCAGGCCTAACCACTGTTTAAATTAGGACTTGCTAATCGACAAATTATGGTTATACGTAAAAAAATTACAACGCGATTTAATAAAAAATAGTAAAGTTGGCAAATGAGGATGCTGAAGGTGTTGCCTGCAGTGTTTAGGGACAGCGTCCGACGCGTCGTCGACGCTGCTACTTCTGGATGGCTGGAGGAACCACGCGGAGACGTGGTATTGGAACCACGCACGGATGGATATGGCTGGCGGACTGCGCACGTCCCTGGATACAGCCACGGCTGGAGACGGGTAAGCCAGGGGCCTCAACGAGGCCTTTTCTGTACGGATCCAGAACAAATTCAATTTTAGACCCGGTTAGAAAGGCAATATTACGTGGGGGGTGGATTACAAACTGGAATAATCACGAAATAAATATAGGTAGTTCTTCCTGGATATATGAAAAAAAAACACAAATGAGACTTTTATGAAGTAAATATCAACAATAACGATTTAGCAGTAATACGTCCAAAAGTCTGAAATAATAGTGGTAAATCGGAAAAAAATATAATTCAACAGTTATCTCTGCTTGCCACGACACCAATGCTTCGAATAGTCCTTCCATCAAAAAACAAAACCGACTTTTCATTCGATAAAAAATATTCAAACATGTGTCAAGCGTTTTAAGAGAAAAACACGCAAAAAAAAGGTTGGCTTGGCAGCGGCATGCTGCAGTATGTAAGAAAAAATCTACATATTTTTAATAAAATAAGTGATAGACATAATTTTAATACTAGAAATAAAGATAAAATAGATCAACCATTTTTCAGATTATCTAAAGTACATACATCTTTTATGGGGTACTGTGTTAAATGTTACAACAAAATACCTTGTGATATTTTACAATTAAATGAAAGAAAATTTAAAACTCATATTAAAAGTACACTTTGTAAACAAGCATATTACAAATTAGAGGATTATATCCAGGATAAGAATGCTTGGAAACATGCTGGTCCAGCTCCATAGGATAATCTAGAATCTAGACAAAATCAAACTGTTTGCTAATTTAAGTTGTATAAATTATTATATGACATTGATTTTACATTCTGTGATTACTTCCTCACACACTGACTTATTAATTGTAACTTATTTTTTTATGTTTTTTGGAAAATCGTCTATTTTTACAATGTTTGTAAATATGTGAGAACCATGTATCTATCACATAGGTAATTAATTTATCTGTTGTTGCTCTCTTTTTAAATTTCTTTTTACCTATTGTGGTATAGTAATTTTTTTTTTGGTGTAGTAATTTTTTTATTTTTTTTTATTTTTCGATGCATCGTCTTCTCATATAATTAAATAACTAATGTACCTACATATATACAAAATATTGTAAAACATTTTAAAAGAGTAACGGTGGAGTTTCTTGCCCATTCTTCTCCATACGAAAACTACCTTTTGGAAGGAGCGACTAGAATCAATTAATTTTTTTTGTAATTTTTGACGTTCAAAAGTGCCTTGCAAGGGCCTATTTGAAATAAATGATTTGACTTTGACTTTGACTTTGCCGGGGCAGAAGGCACGGGCTGTTTGCCGTGCCTCCATGTCGTACTGTTGCACGTGCTAAGTCGCCAATTCCTCGCACCCTGGCCGCGCTTAATGATCTCTTGGATTCTAACCGAACACGGTTTTGTTTGCGGATGGATGGACGAAAATTTTATTGTTATGTCAGAAGTACTGTGAGAGGAATTTATGAAAGTGATGTTAACCTTCTTTTTTTAATTTATGTTTTCATGTTTGTATTTTGTATTTTTTAATGTGTGTTATTATTGTCTCCTTCATTTTTTAAGCTATTGCATAGCTTCTATCGCGAGCCTTGAGCGTGGAGACCGAATCCAGAAATTCCGTAACGAAAATAACCTAACACTCCCCACTCCGACCGGCACAGCGGTGATACTTTTTTGAAGTTATACTTCTTTAGGCGCGTTATGAAAAAATTATGAGAGTGAAAACTTAAGATGCGCGCGCATCACTGTGACACAAATGCTACATGTTGAAGTTGGCACAGAATAGAATTAAAAGTATTTTTTTTTTAAATGACTATAAATTAACTCATATACAGGCTAGTTGCAAAGTATCCAACGAAACGTTGTTATTTTCAAATTCGATAGAAATACCATTTAATATGAAATATATTATTCATATTAATAATGAATTCAATAAAATGGTCAATTAAATGTTTTAGTTTTTATTTAACTTGATAATAATTTTCTTTTAACCAATATTTTTTCAAAAATAATAGTAATTTCATGAATTAAAATATTTAAACTAAAATATAAATATTGTAGTACCTATTATATTTAGGTATCTTTTTATTGAGTTTATAATTTTTTAATACAGACTTAATCATTTTGTTTATCGAATATATTAATTCTATCAATATTTTTTTAAATTTATATAATAGACCATTTTAATAATTTTCCGGAATTTTGTTGGAAACAAAATCTAGTTTCGTACTACAATATTTTTCTTTTAATTAATGTAATTATAATTGCATAAGTTGATAAAAAATGCTATGCAATAGCTTTACCGCGGCAGTCTCCGAGTGCCACACGTCTTTTTTTAAAATTTTAGTTACTGTAATTGGCTGTAGCATAGCCGTTGTAGCTAAATAAATAAATATAATACAGTAAGCGTCCGATCTCTTGACCAATAGCTAGGGGTCAATGAAGCGCAGCTATGGTCACTAGGTTCCTATTATTTCACTGAGATAACATCACCAGTGCACACGTACGTTTCAGACGAGCTATTTATATCGAGACAACGCAGTGCAACGATCTCGCAGCGCACTAGTGTGCACCCCTGGT
Organism: Agrochola macilenta; assembly: GCA_916701695.1. Classification (NCBI taxonomy): domain Eukaryota; kingdom Metazoa; phylum Arthropoda; class Insecta; order Lepidoptera; family Noctuidae; genus Agrochola; species Agrochola macilenta. Next base: position 23,124,652 of record OU753561.1, on the reverse strand, counting down.
AGTAGTAGTGCACCGGAAAGCATGACAATCATACCGTGCCGTCCTTATCCATGCCGTCCGTCCGAGCGTGCCATCTGGTCGTGCTCTACGTGCACTCAAGTTGTGACTGTCCAAAGGACAGGTTGGGGCAAGTGGTCGGAAGTGTCGCGAGCTAAGTGCGTTTCACACGACACGCCAGGTTGGCGGATTAACAAAAATATAATATGACTTGACAAGTGCCCGACAGTTATCAAGATATACGAGTATATTATATTTTTCCATATTATCCTTTCATATTATATCTGCATCGATAGCAATAAGTAAATTATTCACTAATTCAGGATTACTGGACCTATGAACGGTTGAACTCCGGGTAGGTATAAGTAGTGCTGCCTGCATCACGGTATAATAAGAACCACCCCACAGTCACGACGCGCCTCCTCTTGCACTCTTCGCCGCAATATCCGTTTCCGTAGTTAGGCGTGCAGCCCGCGCACTGCACCAGCGGCTCTCATTAGACGCTCGCCTTTATTTGCCACGTGATTGTCTGCTCTCCATCACTTATGAAGTCTCAGCGAGCGAGCTTGCCCTCACAGGCGCTACTTGTTTGTATAAGTGGTTTATATTGCATCGTACTACTGAACAGTAGGCAGCTATGCTAAAATTATGTATACAATATTACTTCCGGGACGATGGATAAGAAAAGCATTAAACAAACGAATACCGAAACTATTTCAGTGATACTCGCTGTTGACAGACGCGTGACTATGTTAGCAGCTCCTCTGCAATGCAACAAGAACATGTTAAGAGTTGACACACACACACACACACACACGCACACACAGTAGCCACATGTACACGAGTCGTAACGATACAGCGAGTGATCGTTCATGATGTCGCGTCTAATGACGCAAGGACGCGCGGTGACGTCCCCGATACATTTCTCGACGCTAATAACTTGCTGGAAGGTAGAAAGCGATCGCCGTAATGATTTCTTAATACTGTAATCATTTCACTACTAGGTGGATCCGCATTTGTAGCGCAGTTGCAAAAAACGTAAGTAAATTTGTATTATGCATACATTTTTTCTTACGTTTTTTGCAATTTGCAGGTCAGTGTCAGGTTGTAGACCTTATGAGATTTTAGGAGCTGCATAAATACTGTAGGTTAAGAAGGCATATGCATGTTTACGCGACACTGGTGCAGCTGCTGCACCGTCGCGCGCCGCGCACAATTAGTGCCACTCATTAGTTCACTATTACACCCACTGCTTGTTTTTGCAAACGAAGTGCGCAGGCGACCGAAATAGAGTCGACTGCAATTATATAATTTTACTTATGCAACTTAGCGTTGTCTGGGAAACAGCAGATATATTTAAAGTTTCACACAATTATGAAAGTGAAGTAAGGGCTAACTATTACACTACATAAGTGGTACCTATGAGAGAGGAGCATTCCTGCAACTGTTCAAAACGGTCGCTTACGCGATAGCTGATCCAGACGAGACTGGCAGCAGCTGCTCAGCCTGGGCTAAGTTGTATTTTAACCATATCTATTTTATAAAAAAGTTGTATTTGTAGGTTGAATATTGATGTTGATAAAAACCAGGAAATCTGGCATTGTGATCAGAAGCGATAGACAGGTAAACCGAAAGACTGTTAAATAACCCATGCTTATATTCAAGACTATGATATTTTTTAGTTTCACACTTTCCCTGATAGTAGGTATGAATCTTAAAATGGAAGAAATAAAGTACCTAATTGTATTTAAATCGTCTTATGAGAGCTTTATCTATATCGACAACCCGTGGGCGGCAGCTTAGCGCGAGAAAGTCGCCAGTCTGGCTCGCAGACACTCGCAGGCTGGCACAATGCCTCACCTTTCTACCTACACCACACTCACAAACTGAAAACATAACACCAGTGAAAGCATTATCTTAATCTGAACACTTTGAACTGATAACTCAATAGTTACATCCGACAACGTCTCTCGCGCGAGAGACATCCCTTACATAAACTGATCCGACAAACTATAGTCCGTTACATAAACTGATCCGACAAACTATAGGCCTATTTCTTTGTTGCCCACTTTGACAAAAAAAAACGAAAGTGTTTTAAAAGACCGCTTAAGTCTTAGAGTATATAACACGCTTAAGTAGACACCTTAATTTGAATAAAATAATTAATCGAAGACAATTTGAATACCAGAAGAATGTTGGTACAGGAGATGCTATATATACGTTAATAAATGATGTAGTTAATAATAGAGGCTTTACATTCTTGGTTTAATGCGAATATGTTGATAGTAAATACGAATAAAAATAACATTATGCTATTTAAAACTACTGCGCGTAACAAAGATGATATGGATATTGAATCGATCAAAAAAAATTGACAAGTTTTTTAGGAGTATATTATATTGATGATTTGTTAAATTGGAAGAAAGAATTAGCAGCATTGGATTCGTCCATATCATCTGCTTGCTATGCCTTAAGAACTCTTAGGGATGAAGTAAGCATATTACACTTAAAAATGGTATACTATGCGCAGATTGAGTCCAAATTAGGTAGGTATAGCATACAGCTTTGGGGTAACAGCTACCATTACAACTGGCATAGGACATTCATTCTCCAAAAAAGAGCGATATATATATATGACTCTGAAACAGACGACGATAGACTGGTAAGGGAAAAAACGCGAAGAAAACATTTTGGAAATAAAATCACCTATATCATCATAGTCCACATTAACAGGCAGTTAAAATATTTAATAAATTACCGCTTGAGTTAAAAAGCATACTGTACACAGGCTCATTCAAGGCAAGGCTCAAGGTATTCCTGTTGGAAAGATGCCTCTATTCATTAGATGATTTAAAGTCCTATTCTCATGTGTCATTATTTGTCTATGGGCTATATTATGTTTATATTTTATTTCTTGATTATTCTTTGCGTTTATTTTGTTGTTGATTTTTATAATGTTGGTTTTATCATTTATGTAATTTACAATTATTTAAAATCTAAATCATGTTTCGTAATTTTAATTGAATTTCACTTTTTTTAGTAATAATACTCGTATTTGTACATTGTCATTTTGTAATATGTCTGTATAATTATGTTTCATGTTGGATTATTTCGAACACAATGTAGATTGTTACTGAAAATAAAATATTTACTACTTGTATATGTATAAGTACTGTAAAGTGATCGGAAAAGCTGTCATACATCTTTTCTTCAGGTACTTACATGTTTTCTATTTCAGTCACCGCGTTAATAACCAAGTTCAAATGACACCTACCTATTTGGAAATTGATTTCTGCAATTCAGCAGAGCGTCACATAGTCTAGTCGTGCCGCACCCACGTTGTGTACCGCTTAGGGCATGCAATCCGAATATCCGGATAACCGTATTATCCGGATATCCGCCGATTTTCAAATCCGGATTTTACTTGCATCACCATCCGGATTTTTCGGATGTTACGGATAGCTGTATTTCTCTTTTAAATATTAAATAAAAACCTGTCATCTGTAAAGTACATAACTGTTAGTACGTAATTTATTATTTTAAAATAGTTAATCACTCTTGCAATTATTTATTTACTTCACAAATCACAATAAGTCAATTTAATGACAGAGATCATAACAACATAAAATAATATAAAGTTAACAAGTGGTCACACTTGTTAACTTTATATTAAACTCACGTAATGAACTTCTAGTATCACTCAAAAGAAAAATATCAGCTAGCGTCGAAATAGAAAGACTGTTCTCTGCTACAGAATAATTATGTAACCATTTAAGAACTTCCATGAAAGAAGATTAGTTAGATAGTTTAAGCTTTTTAAGATCATATTACCAGAATTTGGATTATAATAATTTAAGAATTACGTAATAATATATTTATTTATTTAATACTTTAAGCACACAAATGTACAGAGGCGGACTTAATGCCATAGGCATTTTCTACCAGTCAACCTTTGGGTGATGCAGAGACAAACAGTGGCAGTTGCAATAGCGAGAATTTAGGAATAAATATTTATTTAAATATAAAGATAATATATATCTATCAAAAACTATAAATATAATATATACACCTAATTATATATAAATATAAGTACAAATAAATACACATAAAAATACTAAAACAACTAAGACAATCAATGAGAAAACATTACCGTTGTGATGATACTGCCAGTTTCTTGCGAATATGCTCGCGAACTTTAACTTTAAACGATAATCGGTTGGTCACCATTCTGATTTCCTGGGGGAGCGCATTCCACAGAGAGATAGACTGAATGAAGAAGGAAGATCGAATGAAGTCTGTGCGGTGAGTGGGACATTGAAGAAGACGATTGTGAGATGAACGAAGATTTCTATTGTGGTTGGCGCAAATGTACTGAAAGTGGGGAGCTAGATAACTAGGGGAAGAGGGAGAGTCAAGAAATGAAAACAAGGTGGTCAGCGCCCTTTGCTCTCTGCGCTGGCGTATGGGCAACCACTTTAGAAGCGACCGATGCGCAGAGACATGATCATATTTACGCAGATTGAAAACGAATCGAATGCAGTTATTGAGAAGACGGTCAAGTTTGTCGAGTAGATCTGCATTCAGGTCATAGTAGCACACCTCACCATAATCAATGATAGGGAAGATTAGGGACTGCACAAGCATTGTCTTCGTACTGGACGGTAATACATTTTTCAATCGGTACAGAGCCCGTAGCGTTCCAGTAACCTTTTGGCTTACCCTAGCGACTTGAGTACGCCAGTTTAGTGTACTATCAATGTGCAAGCCTAAGTCCTTCACGTCAGTACTAAAAGGAACGATCGTACAATTGAAGAGAACTGGAGGCAAGGTTGTACTATCCACCTTGCTAATACCGCGAGGACTGCCAATGATGATCGCCTGACACTTTGTAGGGTTAACGGCTACACCAAATCTATCAGCCCAGGTTTTTATGGCTATCAAGTCCCTGTTTAATTTGTCGATAGCACCAGGCAATTCATCAACCCTTCCCTGACAGTACAACTGCAAGTCATCTGCATACAGATGATACGCACACTGAAGTTCGGAAGTTATACGATTAATAAAAATAGAAAACAGAAGAGGAGAAAGTATACCGCCTTGAGGAACGCCAGTTTCCAAATCACACCAGCATGAAGAAGAATCCCCAACATGAATAGACTGCTGACGTTCCTGAAGGTAAGAGGAGAACCATACCAGTGCTTTGGGAGAGACCATAAGATATGACAGAATGGCTAACAGGATGTCGTGACTGACGGTATTAAAGGCATTCGAGAAATCCACCAACACTAGAACCGTAACTTTGGTGTCTTCCAGTCCTGCCCTTACATCGCCAGTCACTTTAAGGAGGGCGGAAATAGTGCTGTGCCCAGGCCTAAACCCAGATTGAAGAGGGCTAATGAGTGAATTGCGATGAACAAAGTTGGTGAATTGTTTGTGGACACAGGCCTCAAGCACTTTGGATAGGAAGGGAAGGATAGAAATTGGACGGAAGTCGGCTGGAAGAGAGGGATTGGAAACCTTAGGTAGTGGACGAACATAGGCTTTGCGCCACAGGAAAGGGAATACTCCGGTGTATAGAGAAAAATGTATAATATGGGTAATCACGGGTAGGAGATGATCCAGAATAGTAATGATCATACCACGAGTGATATTGTCACATCCCACCGCTTTTGATTTGATGGAGAGAATAATTTTTCTGATCTCTCCCGGTCCAACTGGAATGAAACTGAAAGGATTAATATGAGGACGCGTTAGACCAGAAATTAGAGACAGAGTTTGTTGCTTGATTAGACGATCCATGGTAAAAACAGTGGAGAAATGCCGGTTGAGATCGTCTAAGTCAATTGAATTGGGAAGGTCTAAATGTCGCGATTTGCCGATACCAAGAGTTCCAAGAAATTTCCAAATATCGGCAGAAGAAGAAGAACTAATAGTATCGAGAATGTGGCGGCGTTTAGCATTGCGTATCATCTGATTACATCTATTCCTTGCAGCCTTGAATAATGTCCAGTTCTCATCAGTACAATCCCTTTTAAATTTACGGAACGCGCAAAAATATATTATAAAGAGTTATTTGAATATTTTGAGATATTTTGTTTATTTTCGTTTTATTATATTTGATTTATACTATTGTTGTTTAATAATTGAGCTGAGAGCCTGGGAAAGTGATATTTTTATTCAATTATGATGTTTTAAATAGGTTATTTGTTGGGATACTCATTTACGATTAGAATTGTTTTTAGTATGAGAAGAATAGATACAAATTATTTGTGCGGTATCGGTGCTTTATTGTGTAATTTTAGAAAGTGAACTAGTTTTTTAATGTGATTATTACTAGAAATATTGGTATAGTTTATTATTTCTTTGTTATTTTGCTTGAGAGACTGATTAAAACGTGTTACAAAAGCTTTATTTATAATAAAAAATATCCGTATTATCCGCATTATCCGGATAATCCGGATAGTAAAATAATAATAGCCGTATTATCCGGATAGTAAAAATGAACGGATATTGCAAGCCCTAGTTCCGCTGAAACAGTGGCCGATTGATCCGAAACTATTCCAGGTATGTCTGATTAAATCCGTTCTTGTATGCGGCTCCTCCCCCGCCGACGTACTTCCACATAGATAAGTTTACACACAAATATTTGCGAAAAGACTTGAAAGTTAACGTATCTTCTTGTCCGTACCAATAAAACGGCTGCATTGCTTTTCACAAGAGCGTATGTTAGAAAGCTTATTTTTAAACCAAGTTTTACAGCTCGAAAGTTTCCGGTACTTGTTGGGAGTTTGAGGCAAATATTAAAGAGAAGCCGCCGCGCCAGGGAGCCAGGCGGTCAGTGGCGCAGGGGCGCGGAAGTGTTTGAACCAGTGACGGTCTGCAGACGACAACACGCGACGTGCTGTGAACTGCTGTGAAGTTTTCCGAACAAGTTGTGAGTAAGTAGAACCAAGTACAAACTAGTGGCTTTGCTCTTTATTTTTAGGGTTCCGTAGCTCAAAACGAAAAAAACTAAACCCTTATAGGATCAATCGTGTGTCTGTCCGTCTGTCACAGCCAATTTGCTCCGAATCTACTGGACCAATTAAGTTGAAAGCTACACATTTATGTATTTTTGTGAAACACGGACGTGTAACGTAAATAATAGAATTTTGAATATGGGGGTCACTTTTAGGGTATTTGCCCCCTAGAAAAATAAAAAATAAAGTTTTGCAAACTGTACCGTGTGATACGAGTATATCAAATGTTGTTGCGAGGATTTTTTAAATAATTTTAAAATGTTAATGACTTATTTCCGAAACTACTGAGCCTAAACTTTTGAAAAAATATAGAGAATGGTGTTCTACCTGAGCGTGTGATAGTATTTTATGGGTAATTTTAAAATTCATAACACTTTAGTGAGGTTAATTTTAAGGTTATTACCATTTAGCCAGTCAACAATCGTAACAAGACTAGTATCTATGTCATCTTCTATTTCTCTATTATTACCAGTGTTATGCATAACTGTCGTTGGCAAATAAGGACATTTGATGCCTGATATTTAAAAAAAAAAGTATATATAAAAAAAAATATTTTTATGTAAACAAAATTTGTGTTAATAAAATAAGGTTTAAGACTATGTTAGTAACACTTCACTTTGCACTAGCTTAACTTTGTGCTGACCTGTGGAATTTGTCCGCGGAAGCGACGGAACACCACGTCCTGTCGCCAAAAGTCTTTTTGTCATGGACAGTCTTTTTGTCATGGAGCCGATAACAATTCGGTACACGCACGACGAATGCTTTAAAGTTGACATTCCGGTGCGATTCTAGTAACTGCACCCTCGGGGTGTACCTCGTCTTTTGGCGTACGTACTCTACGATGTCCCACGCCTTAGTGATGTAGTGCAGGCGGGAGATGTGCACCAGTGTGTTCGCAGACTAACTTCGGGCTCCGTAGGAGCTTTGCCGTAGCAGTTCTTGTTCGATCGCGATCGGTGCTTCCTCCTTTGCACCGTCACGAAACCGTCATCATTATCAGCGCTATTCGGCGCCTTTTCTGGCTTGGGCTCTTGGTACTAGAAGCGCCAGGGACACTCGTGGTGACGCTAGCGAAATTCCTTTGTAGGGGTTTCACTAGGGTAGCAGACACTGGCAGTGGGATGGGGCTCGGGCGGCGCTGCGTGGAGGAGCCGCGGTGACGAGCAAGGGGCTGCGGGGTGCGCCAGCGGCGGTGGGGCGCTCGACAAGGTCAGCGATTGACGGATGCGCTGGCGACGAAACTGCTGAAGCCGAATTCGACGATGATATATCGAGGCAGGCTCCGCGACATGTGATTACGTTTGACGCATCGACAAGTGACTTAATTACCATCACACTGTTGCGCAAATCGCTCACTTCCTAACGCAAATCAGCGACGGTGTTTTGGGATGCATGTAACTTCGTTAGCACATCTGCGAGGCGGGCATACAATATCTTTCAGAAGACTTGTTACATCGACGTGGTCGAAGGTGACGGGAGGAAGCTTGTGTAGCTCCTTCACCAAAAACGTCGGCACGTCGTCAGGGTCGGTGTCCTTGAACAGCGTGATTATATCCTGCAAGCTCCTCTCCGTCCCGTCACGCTGGTGAGACTTCACCTGGTCGCGCTTGTTCAGCACACTGTACAACAACATCTTGGCAGCAGCTTTGTTATTCTCGCTGAAGTTCGTTGCACAGATTTGGACAGCAGACACCTCGTCCATCACATCCAGCTACTGTTGCAGGAACGCCAACAGCTTATTCGCCATTACTAGTTCATTACTCATGGTGGGTAAATTACGAGCGACAGCTTGCGCCGCGCTAATCGAAGTAAAGAATATGCAAACGCGTCCGCATCAGAACGCAGCACAAGCGAGACTTTAATGTCACTTAGCGCCGATTTTACAATCCTTAGTTAAATCGTTGAATAATTAACTAGCGTATAAAGTTATCTGGCTGTTTATCAGGCGAATAAATATTTTCCATTTTTCAATCGTATAATAACTGAAGATTAGTTATCTGTGGTCTTTGTTAATCAACTTCACATTATCACGTGCAAGCGAGATGCACAGATACAGTATTCAACGGTTAGACAAGAATAGAAGAATAGAAACAAAACAAATTAAAATATTATTAACACTAGTCTATAAGAACATTGTTACTAACAAAATGGACACCATGGTCTGAAATAAAGTATTTATTATTATTTTTCTTTATTATATTTTTAAATAAAACTAAAATTAAAAAAACATTTAAAAATATAAAAAGTAGTGGTCCATCGGCATCAGGAACAGGGTCCAAGGTGCCGGTGGTCAGGGCTCTAGAGAGAGAAACTTCCTCACGATGCGTGCCGTGTCTAGGAGTACTGCTTTCTGAATCAAGTCCTTGACCCAGACGCGCAATGAGAGCCTCCTGAGGTGTAGGTCGAGGCTCTCCGCTATTAGGCCATTAACTGTTACGATTATCGGTACAATGATTGCAGAGTCCACGTCCCACATGTCGACAACCTCGTGTGCAAAGTCGAGATACTTGTTTTTTTTATCTTTCTCAGCTTTCACGAGATTATCGTCATGAGTGACAGCAATATCAACAATCATAGCACGGCGGTCTCGTCAGATCGTCGATCTATCACCACAAATCAGGCTTATTGGCTACAATAGTCCTGTCAGTGATGATAGATCGATCCCAATACAATGTGGCGTGACCATTGTCGAGAACTGGGTCGGGCCCATACCTGTAGTATGGTACTTCTGACTCAACAAAGTTGTATTGCAAGGCAAGTTGCTGGTGGATAATCCTAGCCACTAGATTATGTCTATGCAAGTACTGTAATAGCACTTCTCTAGTATTAAGCCCATTTTTTTTTTGGGTGGGAATTTTTCAAATAACTTCTCTCGCTCTGGGTGGAGCTCGAGGGCGTGTAAGACTTCGCGATATCCCTTTCGTAGTAATAACCCCTAAAGGGACTTTTTAAATTTGTTTAAATGCATGCATCCTGGCATTCATGGCGTATGTGGCACCGAAAAATTGGTCTATAGTTAAAAACTATAGACCAATTACATGTTTACCGACGGTACTACCCGATTTATGGAGCAGGTGGGTAACTCTTGTCGTAAAGAACAGTGGTAGGGATAGTCTCTAGAGATGACTGGAATTGCGAGGCTAAGCAGGCGTGTCAGTTTTGTAGCCATTTTTATTATTATTATTATAAAACGTATGTTTGACACTTTGACGATATTTCTTATCTGTTGTTTTAGATCCACAGATGGTCAGTTTTTTTTTGTAGCTACGTTGATATGAGTAGCACGTATTTAGCTAAAAAGGATCAGTTGTCTTATTGACGCTTGAGGTCTTCCATTTGTTAATTCTCGTCATCTATACTTATTGTTATAAGTAAAATTTGTTTGCTTGTTCGTTTGTTTGTTTATTTCTTTGTAAGTTTGTATGTAGGGGGTAATCTCCAGAACTACCAGTAGGTTCTGAAAAATTACTTTTGCATTGGATAGCCCAATTCTTGAGGCTGGTAGGCTCGCGGACGAAATAGACGTCTACTTCGTCCAGAAGCTAATTTATATTATTTGTGACGCTATTGTAGAATTGTTTGAACTACATTCATCGAACGTTTCTATTGCTGATTCGGATCGTCGTCTACTGCGAACTGTAATGTTTTCAAAGAAGTTAATTTTGATCGATGATTAAATTAATAAATAATAAGACAAAAAGTCAAGTTGATAAGAGTGGAATTCGAACTCGAGGCTAACAGCGTTAGTGCACGATACAAGCTTAACACTTTCGACTCCACTTACATACTTTTCATAGAACGCCATGCCGCCATACATATTACAATTCAATTCAATTCAAATATTTATTGCATATCTCATGTGTGTACAAGATCTTAAATAATAGTTATAAAGTTCACATGAACCCTTCGATTGGTCTGGTCTGGTCTGTCGGGCACAACAATTTATGCAACATATTGGATGTGAACCCTCCGGGAGGGTTACCTGCATTACGTTTGCGCTAAAGATAACCATCGCGGACGGTCTACGGCATTGGTCAAACACATAACCCTCCTTTTTTGGTTTCGTCTCAATCGGGTAAAAACCGATAGTGACTGTACTTTACAAGTTGAACGTTCTGCTAATAGGACCATTTGCTCATGGAACGATTTGCTAATAAGACATTTAGCTAAAGTGTCGTTTTGATTATGGGTCGTTATAAATCCCTCTGTATCAAAACGTCCTAAAAGCAAATGGTCCTACTAGCAAAACGACCTATGAAAATGCCATGCAGGACGGCTCCCGGCACTGAACGTGTTAAGCTTTAGCGCTGCGTCAAACGCACATTTGCAAACTGTTACATATCAAATGAAAGGGCTTGTTGTGAGGATCTCAAATATTTTTTTATAATTTAAAAACAAATATTTAAAGATATTTAAGAAAATAAATGAATATTGACCTTTCCCCCCGTTTATATCTGTAAAATACAAAGAACAGGAAAACTTCTATAGTTCTAAGGTCTTAATATAACATTGTCTTTTTCTTTTAAGAATGGGCAACCATTTCGCTGGCTTTGCGTTGCACGTGATTTTGCGTGTTCACACTCGTCTGTCAATAATTATACTTCGCAATAAGACGATGTTCATGATTGTTTATCAGTTTGTAAAGAATAAAGAAAGATCCAAATGTGTGTGCCTATTGTATGTAATGCAAATAATAGTAGTAGGCGTGAATGTCACGATAGTCCCAACAGGCTGAGAAGGCACAAATCACGCACATATTTTTTTTTTTGTATAGGGCATCTCGCAGTTAACCTCTGAGGAGGTCGTAGCTGCTTAACCGGACTTTCCTGTGGCTGCCTTAAGCTTCTACACTTAAAGCCTCCAGCCAGGGGCACAAATCACGCACAACACATTACGGAGCTCAAATATTGAAACGGTGCGCACTGTACTCCAAATCACCCCCCCCCCACCCCCTCCCAGGACGCGCAGACCTTACGTAACGGAGTCATTTCCGTCTGATAACTGTGAGTTTTCCTTGATGAAGCTTTCTTAATATTTCGTGAGCTTGTTAACAATTCATTTCATAAGTTGTTTTGTTTTTATTTCTCAGATATTATTTTGCCGGAGTATTTGTATCGGCGACAAAAATAAATAAAACTGTAAGTATATATCGACGCGGATATATTCGGTACAGCGATGGTTGCGTTAGGCGCGGTGACGTCACGGGGCAGGTAGCCGTCGCCGGCGTGTCGTGTCGGGTTACCAGTCGCTCTTCATTACTAGAATAATGGTGACGAGCGAGTCTGATGTTACTCTATACGCAATATTTATGTTCTAAGTCGACCTATACACAAAAATGTTGTACTTTTGTGTTGGATTACCGAAGGTCTACGAAATGGCGTAGCACGTTCCTACCTACGTAGCCAGGTGTTATAATAATTTATTTAGATAAGTATTAAGTTTTGCCTACACTTAGTTACTCCACACAAAGAAAATTCACAAGTGTGAATTTTCTTTCTTCGGATGATATCAAACATAGTGTAAGAACTGATATGAAGGTGCTACGAAAAAGAGGGCTTTAGATACTTTTTATTTTAAGTTCTGAGAAAATTAATGAAAATAATTAACAAAAACGCCGTTTAGAATAGTTTTACGGCTGTATACGCGGCTCACGAGTTATTAGAAAAGTTTCATAAAATAAAGCTTGAGCGCGACACACGCGCGTGCGGAATGCGGTGCGTTATTTATCGCCGCGCGGCTATTTGTGTAGTGCCGCACTCGGCACTACGGCACCGACCTCCACTGCGCCTACCCAGCAGCAGAGGGCCGCCAGGTGCCACCGGTGTCTTCGGTCCCTCGGCGTACGAAGGTAGTGTGACAACGGATCGATGTTAGGAATGTCGTTTTTCTAGTTATTGGGCTGTCTGCCCAGTTGCTAGTTTGCTCCATTAAGGTGAATTCACTGCAATCCGGTCAAATGAAAGTCTCCACCTAGTCAAAACTGACGCGTCCTGCACATTCGTAGCTACCTACCTAATACATGCGTGCGTAGTAATCTTTCGCTATTACCACACACAATACATCGTTACATATGCTGATGCGCTGCTGCGCCCGCGCACTTTACCCGCTTCGTTATTGCCACCCATCATGCATTGTAACGCAAATGATTTACTATCATCTTATAAATGAATAAAACGCGAGTTACTTTAGATGAAACTATACTGTTAATGTAGGTAGACGTATTCAGATTTATGATCGGCAACGACCCGCGTCTGCGCCCGCGCCGCCCTTGACTTACACTTTGAAGAATTATTTATTTATACAGACGCATCTATTTTAGATCTCGCGACCTTTGACGACAAGTTCTCTGCCGCTAACTCGCGGAACACGTGGCTTAAAAATAAACAGAAAAATATTAAATCAGTTTGATAAAGAAGAAGGCGATGTAAGTTGCCCATGGCACAGATAATATAATACTACGTCCCATGGTTTCAATCAAGTAAGTGAACGGCATATTCTGTGATACATCCTTTATCTTACTCTTGAAACTGCTCAATTACCAGACTGAAACATTGAGGGATTGAATCAAGACCCCACGAGCTGTCTGGTGGAATCAAGTCATTTTCAGAGTGGTAGCTTTTACACCGGTCCTCCTGTTATTAATAAATACGTTACTGCCGTACTTAATCATAAATATTATTGTTATTTTATATTTATTATTATTTTGTATGTATCAGATTGTGTTGATAGTCGGAACTGTTGTTCAGTTAAGATCACCATCGCCATGGTGTCTGCCAATGGTCCGTGTCTACACCTATCAGTAATGGCCGCTTCATGTTCACTAACACTATAGTCGTGCACGTCACCGTCGGTCGTCGGTCGCTGGACTCGCTGGTACCAGCCAGTACGTGCTACGTCTCGTTAACTTCCTCCTCGCTGCGCGCATTCTCTCACTAACACTATAGTCGTGCACGTCACCGTCGGTCGTCGGTCGCTGGTACCAGCCAGTACGTGCTACGTCTCGTTAACTTCCTCCTCGCTGCGCGCATTCTCTCACTACCACTATAGTCGTGCACGTCGCCGTCGGTCGTCGGTCGCTGGTATCAGCCAGTACGTGCTACGTCTCGTTAACTTCCTCCTCGCTGCGCGCATTCTCTCACTAACACTATAGTCGTGCACGTCACCGTCGGTCGTCGGTCGCTGGTACCAGCCAGTACGTGCTACGTCTCGTTAACTTCCTCCTCGCTGCGCGCATTCTCTCACTACCACTATAGTCGTGCACGTCGCCGTCGGTCGTCGGTCGCTGGTACCAGCCAGTACGTGCTACGTCTCGTTAACTTCCTCCTCGCTGCGCGCATTCTCTCACTAACACTATAGTCGTGCACGTCACCGTCGGTCGTCGGTCGCTGGTACCAGCCAGTACGTGCTACGTCTCGTTAACTTCCTCCTCGCTGCGCGCATTCTCTCACTAACACTATAGTCGTGCACGTCGCCGTCGGTCGTCGGTCGCTGGTACCAGCCAGTACGTGCTACGTCTCGTTAACTTCCTCCTCGCTGCGCGCATTCTCTCACTAACACTATAGTCGTGCACGTCACCGTCGGTCGTCGGTCGCTGGTACCAGCCAGTACGTGCTACGTCTCGTTAACTTCCTCCTCGCTGCGCGCATTCTCTCACGAACACTATAGTCGTGCACGTCACCGTCGGTCGTCGGTCGCTGGTACCAGCCAGTACGTGCTACGTCTCGTTAACTTCCTCCTCGCTGCGCGCATTCTCTCACGAACACTCTATCTATTTCTACAATAACTATGATTAATACCAGCTTCCACGCAAGTAAACATCCACAAATAAAAGATATTTATATTACAAGATAATTCCCTCGTAAATAGAGATAGTGAGCGACGTGAAGCTGTATTCGTAATAAAGTGGTGATCAGTCTTGTCACGATGCGCGACGTGCAGTTTACTGACATTAGCGTAGGAAACGGCCACATATCCCGTCATTTATACAACTGACGGAATTTAATGAAGCATCGCGAAAAGGCGGAACGGCGCAGCGTCTTTACAATACGTAGAGTAGAGCTAGACAAGGACAATCGAGAACTTATTCAATAATAATAACAAATTATTATTATTCCGCGTCCACGAGGCAGCCTATGGGTCCACATAACTATAGGATGCACTTTGATGATGTCCGATTCGCATATATTATTACTGATCAGGGGGTGTGTGTGTGTGGGTTGGGCTATATTGCACCATTAAGTATTCCCAATGCGCCTGCACGAAGTTGAGGCAATGCCGGAATTATAGCTGATCTGAACTACACAATTATAGCTGATCTGAACTACACAATTATAGCTGATCTGAACTACACAATTATAGCTGATCTGAACTACACAATTATAGCTGATCTGAACTACACAATTATAGCTGATCTGAACTACACAATTATAGCTGATCTGAACTACACAATTATAGCTGATCTGAACTACACAATTATAGCTGATCTGAACTACACAATTATAGCTGATCTGAACTACACAATTATAGCTGATCTGAACTACACAATTATAGCTGATCTGAACTACACAATTATAGCTGATCTGAACTACACAATTATAGCTGATCTGAACTACACAATTTGACACCAATAGAACGGACAATGCCGTTTTATTATTGTACTAAAACACTACTTCTTGTTCAGTTACAGTTTTTTTTCCGTAAACCGTATTTTTAACGGCTTGTTCGCGTCCAGGATTATTTTCGTTTGACGTAATATTCAAATGTATCAAAAGATATTATTTTGAAAAATGAATTCTTACATTTATTGCTTTTCCAGATAAACTATTTCGATGTAAAAGTTATAACTAGGTACGACTTGCGATAATGATAGATGATGTGCGCCGCGCTCACCAGCTAATGTCGCGGTTCAGTTGCCTTCGAACGTTTCTATTTCAGTTTATTGCTATAACGTACAAATAAATAAATATCGAAATGAATCGCTTGCAGCTAGCACGTGCCTCACATAGTTTATTTAAAAAATAATAAACCTTTACATTAATATACGACACTGTCTTAAAGATTCAAGTATGATATGTCAATATATAAAACTTACGTAGTGATCTCAGTGGACGGGCCTGCCTCCGCATCGGATACCCGGACAGCAGGAAGGTCGGACGGACTGCAATGTAACAAATATACTCTGAGCATTTATTTTAATTAATGTGCAGAGATCCTTTGCACCACAATAATTGAAATGAATGCATCCTTGTATTAGGGCGGACACACACGATGCACTAATGCACCATGTTGCTAAATGATATCATTTAGATTGAAGTAACCGTGTTGAGATGGTAAGTGTCGCTCACGTGGTCGCCTCAATCAGAGCTAGTGGCGCTGGCGACTTGCACTGATTCCTACATTGTCTGTCAATTGGCAGTTGACAGACTGGATGTAGGTTTCCGAACTGGATTGTTCAGTTTATTTTATACCAGCGACCCGGCTCGACTTCGCACGGGTGCCCTTTACATCTGAAGACGGTATTCTGTTCACGACACGTTGTGAGCAGCAACAGCAGCAGTAACCTAACAAAAAGGCTTGCAAGAATTCAAGATAGTACTTGATCCATGATCATAGGCAGCAGATTCGTCCGCAATGCCGTTGATGTTACATCTCTGATGCCTTTGTATCTCGATGGCGTTCGCATTGACTCCACCGAAACCGCCAAAGATCTGGGTGTAATTTTTGACTCCAATCTTTCGTGGCGTGCTCAGGTCAATGAGGTCAGTCGAAAGGTACATTTCTCCTTTCATTCGTTGAAAAGCCTTCAAAGTCTGCCTTTGAAGACTAAAATTTCTTTGGCACAAACACTTATTCAGCCGATTATAGATTATGCCGACGCCTGCTACCTGGATGCTACTGAGGAGCTATTAAATAAGCTTGAGCGCTTGCAAAACTTGTGCATTCACTTTGTTTTCGGTCTAAGAAAGTATGACCATGTTTCTCACCTTCGCAAGGAACTCAAGTGGGCTCCCAATCCGCCTTCGCAGGAACACTCGGATTTTATGTCTCGTTTTCGACATCTTACACAACCCGTCTTATCCTTCCTACCCTGCCTGAGCGTTTTTCTTACGCTCGCCCTAGCGACGCTCCGTGTAGATCACACCTTAGATCCCTCCTTAAATCTCATCCTCATAAGACAAGCTACTATTCTTATTCCTTCTCTGTGAAGGTACATTTTATATTTTTTAGTTTAAGACTTCGCAATTTTTTCTCTTTTTGTTCTCACACACTATTGCCTGGTTACCTATCATAAGTTCGAAAAATATTTGACCGAATTTCATTTCACCTAAAACTTTTCAACTAGTATCGTTTCGTTTCTTTTTACTTCATCGAAGTCACGTCTGCCACTGTATCAGTTGACCTATTATTAATTCGATTTTTTTCGTTACTCCGACGTTTCATTTGGTCTAAAAACTTTTTACCGAAGTTACACTTAGCCGAAATAACATTTCTTCAAAGTATTATGTTTCCGAACATTTATTATACCACGAGGTATGGATGGGTGAGGGAAGGATGCTTGCTTCAAGCATGCAGCATGCAAGCCGACAAACAGCATGCAAGCAGGCATGCAGCTTGCAAGCAGGCATGCAGCTTGCAAGCAAGCATGCAGCGTGCAAACAAGCATGCAACATGCACGCAGGCGTGCAACATGCAGCAAGCATTGTTTCTGTCACGGCTCCGGTGCTGCGGGGTTTTGGCGGCCCCACGCGACCTTATCGTTGCAGATGGTTTTAACGGTCACCACCGCAGCGGCGGGCCTTCAAACCACCTGCTCCTCAGCTCGCGGGCCGCCCCACCCTTCCGCGCCTACGTGGGCTTAAATTACACTCTAGGGGTAGGGCATACAAGACTACCTGGAGTCGGTTTTGCAGCGATTCGTTTCTGTCAATAAATTTTGTAGCACAACATATTGACTTTTTATGACACTATTTTAATTTAATATTGAAAAATATTGTTTCGGTGTGGTGAAAATATGGTAAATAAATCATTTGGCAAATGAAAAAAGTTCAAAAGAGGCTTCGGCCAATAGCAAAAAGTTATTTTGTAAATCGGCGAAATATAGTTCGGTAAAACAATACCTATGACACATGATACTTCGATGATCTAAAAATATGTCAAATAACGCATATAGCAGAAAAGACGTCGGTCAATAGTTTTCGGTAAAATGAAATTCGAACAAAAACAATTCGGAAAAGTGATCGGTTCCCCTATTGTCTACATTTCTTTCTCATTTCTCCTTTCGCAGGTCTGCTGGAAGAAATTTCTTAAGAAATAAGCAGTACCTTTGTACTCAAATTATAATTATGTCGTATCTCTATGTATTTTACTGTGTACATAAATAATAAAATAAATAAATAGTATTTCATTAGTATTATTAACACGTTCAGTGCCGGGAGCCCTCCTGGAGGGTTCACCTAGTCGCATATGGTATGCCGGGAGCCTTCGCGGAGGACTCATTTTAAATGCAGGTTTTTCTTAGCGAATACAGCATTGTAAACCGTGAAAATAAAATCTGATGAGTATTTTAACAAGATTTATTAGTATAAGCGTTGGTTTTAGAATCCAAGCATTGTATTTATTTTTTATTTTTTGTTCACGGTTACAAATATTTACACATTTAAAAGGTTGGAAACTACGTACAGTGACAAGACCCCCTGAAAACACTATTT
The DNA here is from genome assembly GCA_916701695.1 of Agrochola macilenta. Classification (NCBI taxonomy): domain Eukaryota; kingdom Metazoa; phylum Arthropoda; class Insecta; order Lepidoptera; family Noctuidae; genus Agrochola; species Agrochola macilenta. Next base: position 23,105,928 of record OU753561.1, on the reverse strand, counting down.
TACCCTGTTTTACAGTGTTTTGGAGGAGTATCGTAGGTTGGTTGAAAGGAAACTCGGACTCCAGATTGTAAAGATTGAAAATAATACTGTATTTTTATTATAAAATGTTCCTACTTAAATACTATTTACAAATACAGGCTAAACAGTACAACTAAGGATACTTCAAGAGTTTGAACCAATCAGATCGCAGCACACTGTTGTCCATTTGTTCCGCACGTTGTCGCTGCAGTCGCGAGCTCGCGCACGGGCGCACCTCGCCGCTCGTGGCGCTGAGGTTATAAATATAGGTGACACAAGCTGGCATCATGGCTTTCCATTTGTAAGGGCGTCGTAGATTGAAGTCAAGAGATAGTGTTTTCTCGCCATACGTAGCTATAGTAGTGTTGTTCGCTGCGTATAGTTGAAATGGTAACGGCGTTGCTACTTGTCCCTTTCTTCTCGGTAGCACGGAAATGTTGGCTCCCGTGTCAACCAAGAATGATAGCTTTGAGCTTCTATCAGTGATATATAGGCGGTGTGATTTATCTTGAACGCCGGTGTCCGCCTCTGCCAACGTCCTGTCTAGTTTTCCGCATTTTGCTTCTTGAATGAGCACGGTGATGTGCAGCGTCTAGCTTGCTCTTTGAAACGTCGGTGATAATAGCAGAATGGTGATGGCGATGCTGATCGATTGCGTGATCGCGATGAGTGGCGGTGACGAGATGGGTAGCGGCTGCGACGATGGTTGTCGTATTGTGGTCTCGCTTTTAACTCAGCTATTTCTAGCGATAACTTTTTTATCTCGTTGATGAGAAACTGCGTATCTGCTTGCGGTGCGGATGGTGGAAGTGATGCGGTTGACTGCACGGCTGCGACTTCTGTTGATGCAGTCTGCTCCATCATTTTATCGGCGAGTAGCGCGAGTTCTTCGAGCACTGTCTTAGTACTGAATGATTCGCTGACTGCCAGGACTGAGCGGACGTGTGATGGAAGGTGGTTGGTCCACATGAGACGTAGGGTGGAGTCGGGAACTTTGTCTCTGGCAAGGCTTCTCATGCGGCGGAGTAATTGGGTCGGCTTCTGATCTCCGAGTTCCATCTCAGATAGCAACTTCTGGAACTGACGGCTATCAGATTCTTCATAGGCGGATATGAGCCTTTCTTTGATGGCTTTGTACTGATCCGTCTCTAGTGGGTTGTACAGTAAATCCACGATCTGCTCGATGTCTTGCTTTTCCAGCTGTGCTATGACCATCTGGGCGAGCTGTGCTTGGCCTCTCTTTAGATCGTTGGTTGCGGCCTCGAAGCTTATAAACCAGAGTCGTGGTCGATCGCGCCAGAATGGTGGAATGCGCATGGTGAGAGATATACCGGCAGCTTCAGCCTTCGTGACGTTGTGTGATGTCGACGGGCTTGATTGTTCTTCAGTTGGACAGGGATTCGGCATCTTGAAATCGGTGCGCAGCGATAATTCTTCAACGGTTGAAAATTTTTCTTCAGATCAGGTGTGTTTTGTTTGGGGTCACCACTTTGGAGGAGTATCGTAGGTTGGTTGAAAGGAAACTCGGACTCCAGATTGTAAAGATTGAAAATAATACTGTATTTTTATTATAAAATGTTCCTACTTAAATACTATTTACAAATACAGGCTAAACAGTACAACTAAGGATACTTCAAGAGTTTGAACCAATCAGATCGCAGCACACTGTTGTCCATTTGTTCCGCACGTTGTCGCTGCAGTCGCGAGCTCGCGCACGGGCGCACCTCGCCGCTCGTGGCGCTGAGGTTATAAATATAGGTGACACAAGCTGGCGCCCGCATTCATCGATGCGGCAGTGTCCAGTGAAGATGTGTGTGTTGTGCTCGTGCGTGCGGCTGAAGATTGGGGCGAAGGCCGACGGCGTGTGGCGTCGGCAGTTCCTGTACAATATTTATTCCGTGTTTCTTGTACAGAATGTCTAAAACGTGCTGTGACCATAGTTCTTTTGAGAACTGTTCTTTTCAATGTTTCTTTTACACGAGGTCAAAACGTGGTGGCTACAGTGTTTTATAACACGGTTTTAAACCTATTGCCGTTGACCGTCCGCGATGGTTAACTTTAGTGCAAACGTAATGCCGGCAACCCTCCCGGAGGGTTCACTTCCAATATGTATGACCGCATGGCGTATGAGTTCTATGAAAAGTGGGTGGAGTCGAAAGTGTTAAGTACTTATTTTTACCCGACTACGGCGAAGCAGACTACTGATCATAATTTGACAAATGGAAGGAATCGTTGGAAGCGTCTTGATCGTCCGCTAGTAAAAAAATATATATTATCTTTAAATATTTCAGATAAATATTTCAGACAGAAATCAAGGTCGCATGCCTGAACATGTATACTATCAAGGTCGCATGCCTGTACATGTATACTATCAAGGTCGCATGCCTGTACATGTATACTATCAAGGTCGCATGCCTGAACATGTATACTATCAAGGTCGCATGCCTGTACATGTATACTATCAAGGTCGCATGCCTGTACATGTATACTATCAAGGTCGCATGCCTGTACATGTATACTATCAAGGTCGCATGCCTGTACATGTATACTATCAAGGTCGCATGCCTGAACATGTATACTATCAAGGTCGCATGCCTGTACATGTATACTATCAAGGTCGCATGCCTGAACATGTATACTATCAAGGTCGCATGCCTGAACATGTATACTATCAAGGTCGCATGCCTGAACATGTATACTATCAAGGTCGCATGCCTGAACATGTATACTATCAAGGTCGCATGCCTGTACATGTATACCTACTAACAAAATTATATCGGCATGCGACGACGGCTTTACCTTGACCATTTTTGAAATATGTCGCAAGTCCCAACATAAACTTCTCGTAAGATATTGTTAACGAGTGTTAAGCGATGCATTCGTGTCATTAGCGACATGTCACTGTCAGGGGAATCGTCCCGCATCGTCGCTGGTGCTCCGTTTACATGAAGCGCGCAGCCTGGGGTCGGAGTGTAAATGATATATTTCAGTCGAGTTGCCTACGCGCCGCATAACATAACATTATCGAGATCAGTTGGTTACATCTGGTACGGGAAATGGAAGTGTAGCCGGTTTGGCGCTACGGTTTTAATTAATTAATTTTGGTTCTCCAACAAAAGATACCTATACAAGTCATTATCCTTGTAGGGTACCTTTTCTTCTGTCAATTAAAACTAAATGCCATATAATTTGTAGGTATTGCTCCTCGATCCGCCAGTTTATTGGATATTTGCACGAATTTAATCGTCCGAAACGGGCGAATCGACACTTTAATTTTTTTTTTCTTGAGGCGATTCGCACGAAGTTAATTTATTTGTAGGTGAATCGTAAACTCCAGAAAATTTGTGCGAATCATTAATAAGCTGATTCGCCCACTACCCGCCTGTGACGTCATAGGACGGATCTGTGAGGTCACAGTATTGAGACTTCTCTGATCTGTGAGGTCACAGTATTGAGACTTCTCTGATCGCTGCAAACTACAGAATGACAGTAATGTATCAAAGTGTCATTGTTATTGTACTAGAATTCTATAACCTTACATTTTTATCAAGATAAATTAGCGTCAACCGACTCGAAATAATCGATTCCGATCCGAATTATCCATTAAGTTCGTTTTCATTCTCATCATGGTTGGCTGTTCATAATGCCATGGAGGCGATATTATTACGTCTCTGTCGTATAATCACACCATGAATGTTTCATGACGCCCGAACTGCGAACGCCATCGAATGCCATGCGTGTGACGTGAAGCTCAAGTGCCACCATTCCATGCAGGACCGCTATACGCAAGACACGCAGCGAACGTGGCAGATCTACGCGACTTCTATTATATTGGTGTAGCGTTACTCAATGCTAATGTACTATCTGAAATATAGGATATATATATATATACATATAAAGTATATATATAGGATACATTACAACATATAAAGTAGGTAAGTACTTAAGTACGTGCAACATGTTTTGTGTAGGTACTTACATAAATTGAATTGCTTCAAAATAGCTGTGAAACATGAAGTGTAGAGCATATTATTTGAAAGTAGTGCGAATATATTCAGAGGAACACAAAGCCTTTGGCAGTTAATGTGGACAATAAATAAATAAATAGTCGCGTTGCGGGCCAGGTGGAGACTGTCGACAGCCGGCAGCAGCGCACAACACATAGTGCACGTGTACAGAAGGCTCACATGGTCACATGACAGCTCGAGATACCGAACAGTCGCAGATTGCACGCGCATTGTGGAGTTGGAGCTACCGGTCTTTGAAAGTACTGGACCTTTTTTACGTGGCTATGGCCCCTGCCGCTCCCGCCGCCCTCCCCTGCACTGCAAGGATCTCCTCCCCCTGTACCCGCGACTCTCCGGAGACCCCCAGCCCAGCCGCCTCACTAGCGCATTGTGCGCACAGAGGACGTCGCGAGTGCGAGGACGTGCCGTTTCCAACTTACAGGACCAACGCTACGGACACCATTCTTACTTACGATATCAGGAATTCCCGATATACAGGGTGATCCAAATAGTTAGGTTTTTTATTTTCTTCATTAAGGCCGTTACAGACGTAGCTATAATATATATTATTATACTGTGCTTTATGCATATTATATTATAGCAAACCACCACACACGGTAGCTATACTATATTATATATGTTTGCCATCATTTAGTCTGCGGTTTAATATACCATAATATATATTAATATGTCTTGCTATATCTATCCACATATTTTAGTGACGTAATATTAGAAATATATATACTAGCTACTAGCTTAGTTATTACTAGCTTTCGCCCGTGGCTCCGCCCGCGTGGAGGTCGGAAATTATCTCAAGGGAACGTACTAACGGGATAACCAGTATCCTATATATTCATCCAGGCTATAAACTATCTGTGTGCCAAATTTAATTCAAATCCGTTGGGCTGTTTTTGCGTGATTGAGTAACAAACATCCAAACACACAAACATACAAACTTTCACATTTGTAATATTATAATAATAATTATATAACTCCGACTGAGGTCGCTCGAAGATTACTATGGAAAATATGTATATCGTAATAGCTATGATGTATATTAATATCCTGTATATTAATATAAATTATAGCTTTAACGATATAATTTACATTACGATATACATTTATTTTCCATAGTAAACTTCGAGCGATCTCAGTCAGAGTTATACAGGATGTTCGGCAGAAGGTTGAACATACGAAAATGGCGGATTCGTGGGGCCGTCTACTACGGTTTTAGGCCCAATAATAGGACCCAGGCCACAAGGATTTTTTTTTTTTTTTTTCGGAATTTGTCGTTGCTAAAACTTCAAATGTCAATAATTTCATTTAAATACAACAAAACTGGCAACATTTTATTTTTATTTTCATTTTCATCTTAAGTAACTGTAGAATCTTATACGTAACAGACGTACGGAAATACGTATTTGACGCAGATGATTGCTAGAAAAGTAAATACGAGCCCTTAAACTACAAAGAAATCAAAAATAAATACCGAAAGCCCGACTGCGTTAAAAAAAAAACTAACAGTGATAGAGCAATTTTAATTTTAGGAAAACATCTTTGGTTCATGCCCAATCTAACGGTATACAATATGCATTTTTTTTATTTTTTAAACTAAAACAATTCGCCAATTTTAACTGCCTGGGACTTTTTTTAAATATTAGATTCTACAATTACTCTAGAAAAAAAAAATTGCTAGTTTTGTTATTTTAAATGAAATTATTGACGTTTGAAATTTGAGCAACCACGAATTTCCTTTAAATTTAAAAAAATCATTTAAAAAAATCCTTGTGGCCTGGGTCTTGTTATTGGACCTAAACACGTAGTTGACGGCCCCACGGATCCGCCATTTTCGTATGTTCAACCTTCTGCCGAACAAGGGTGTTCGGCAGAAGGTTGAACATACGAAAATATATAACGTATAAATATTAATATATATATATATTAATATTATAATAATGTATAACTATTATTATAATATTATTTTTGAATTCTTCAGATGGGGCAGTAACCGTTAACCGTTGTAGCTACAAGAAAACGGTCTTAGGAGACTGCCCTTTCTGCGAAGCAGTAATGCTCGCGAAGGAGGAGGCGGAGCGTGCGAGGGAAAAGCAAGATAAGAAGAAGAGAAAAAAAAAAAAGGAGACTGCCCTTAACTTTTTAAGAAATTCGATCTGCATTCACAGATTTAAAAAAAAAGTACAGTCAGCAAGAAAATGGGCAGTTTTCACAAAAACTTTTTTGATGTCAATCGATCCTGTTTCCTTATAAGTATCAAAAACTCTATAGACCAACTGAGGTTTGAGTACTAGAAAAAACAGAATTTGCTTAAAACTTTTCCCTTACATTTCGTAGGAAATGAGACCCCAACCTACTTTTTACGATGGATACCGATACCGAAAATAAATGACTTGTCTGTTTGGGCATGAGGATTTTTTTAATGACGGTCCTATTTGAACCATCCTGTATTTAGAAATACTTTTCTTGTAATATGTTCTTTTATAGGGCCCACCTCCAGTGCATTACAGACACGGAATGTAGCGAGTGGGATGCAATCGTTATATGGTATTCCGTACAACAATGTTTAGGTTGTTGTAACTTCTTCACTTTTACTTGACAAGCGGTTAGAAAATGACATTTGAAGTAAACACTTTGGATTTCATAAATAGAAATCGTTTGTGAGCTTACGAGTGAAGAAAATAATGTCAAATACACTTAGCGAGGGACCGTGAAAGCCTCTCAACTTTAGCCGAGAGCCGAAATACTTTCCGCTACTTTTTGATCTTTATTGCATTGTAGGTACTTACCTACGTTAAGACGATTGTTCATGAAAATTATTTCTTTAATGGCCTTGTAATTTACGTAAACGTTTTTATCACCTACTTAGAAAGTATAATTATGTAATCCATTAGTAGATATTTCGAGCCATAGCTTTTATAAAACCTGTTCAATTATTAAGGTGAATTGGCAGTACGAGCACTTACAGCCGCTAAATTATGCATAGAATAAAATAGAATATAATATTGAAAACTTCTCGGAAAATTTATAAATTAAACTCACCAGTTTATTTTAAAGGGATATTTATTTATACTTTGTATTAGCTTTTGCCCGCGGCTTCGACCGCGTGGATGGCGGGTAATATCCCAAGGGGACGTAGGTACTACCGACATTAAAAGTAACATAAGTGTTAATCTAGATTATAAACTATCTGTGTGCAAAATCCGTTCACCCGTTTTTGCGACAATCCGGAACATACATCCAAACAAACTGATTAAAATTAAAAAAACCGGCCAAGTGGTGTCGGACCACGCTCAATGAAATGTTCCGTAGTTGCGATGAATTTATCCCAAGAACAAACTTAACATTGTAGTTGAAAAAACATGTTCTCCCATACATTTCAACAGTAAATGTAAGTTGGTTGATTATTACTCGTTAATTTGTAGTCCCTACATATCTGTGTCCTTCACCACACAATCCTCACCTTGGAAACTTCATGAAAATCAATTTTGAGAACGCCAAAAAATAGTCAAGAAATAGTCATAAATAGTCACCAAGGTTAAAAAAATTGTCGCATTATGATTCCGAAGATACAGCTATTAGTTAGTGAGGATTGTGGGGTGAACGTCACCACACAATCCTCACCTCAGTGCAAGCAAACGGCTGGGAGTACCGACTTGGTTTCAATTCCAAAAAATTGTCAAGAAATAGTCATAACGCTATGTCTAATCTCGGAAATAGTCATTAAGGGATTCCAGAGATATAAAGGGGTCTTGGTGAGGATTACGTGGAGAGCCTTTCTCGCCACAATCCTCACCTGATTACCGCGGAACGCCTAGGTTTTTTTATTTGAATTTGGTGTCAAAAAATAGTCAAGAAATAGTCATCTCCAACCATGATAATTTTGACCTGGTCCAAAACAAAATGTATGTACAAGTTTACGTGGAAGTTTAACATACTTCTACATAGTAAACCAGGTCGAAATTATCATGGTTGGAGATGACTATTTCTTGACACCTAATTCAAATTAAAAAACCTAGGCGTTCCGCGGTAATCAGGTGAGGATTGTGGCGAGAAAGGCTCTCCACGTAATCCTCACCAAGACCCCTTTATATCTCTGGAATCCCTTAATGACTATTTCCGAGATTTGACATAGCGTTATGACTATTTCTTGACAATTTTTTGGAATTGAAACCAAGTCGGTACTCCCAGCCGTTTACTTGCACTGAGGTGAGGATTGTGTGGAGACGGTCACACCACAATCCTCACTAACTTATAGCTGTATCTTCGGAATCATAATGCAACTATTTTTTCAACCTTGGTGACTATTTATGACTATTTCTTGACTATTTTTTGGCATTCTCAAATTTGTTTTTCATGAAGTTTTCAAAGGTGAGGATTGTGTGGTGAAGGACACACATATCTGTGTTACATATCCTTTTAATTTCGTATATTAATGCCGTGAATTTTTGACGTGAGGAGCTTTCGGCTAAGTAATAACAGCGACACGGTTCGATCCATCAGGTTGTAAGCTTTACACTTTACACTCTACACGTTAAAGCCTAATATTTCACAAACGGGTACCTGAATCCAAAAATAGTATAGACACACTCACAATATTTTTGAACGACCTTTCCAACGACACATCATCCCCACTTTACGTGTAGGGGAGGTACCTTTTTTTTTTTTTTTTTTTTGGATGGGAAGTCATCAAATGACTCCTCCCGCTCTGGGCAGAGCGAGAGGGAGTGTCAGACTTTTACTGACTAAAACCCACCCGTGTTCCTTCCGTTGCCTATGTGCTGGGGCCGCGATATCCCTTTCAGACAAACCCGCGACCCCAGCAGGCCCCTCAAAACGCTTTTTTTCATGATTTTATTTTACCACTTTGTCGGCGTGATTAATATATATGCATAGTTGCATACCCATGCCAAGTTACAGCTTTTTAGTACTAAGGGTCTCTGAGCTTAGTCGCGGACAGACAGACAGACGGACATTGCAAAACTATAAGGGTTCCTTGTTGACTAAGGAACCCTAAAAACGATATCCTTGTAGCAATTACTATTTTCAAACATTTGTACACACAGTTTTCACTTCGTTACTATTTTATATTATAAAATAGTAACGAAGTGAAAACTGTAGAGAAGAGAAAAATGAAGAGATAATCTATATATATTATGTATAGATTATCTTTTCTTTCCATAATCGAAGTTTTAGTTCCCTGAACAAAACCGCCTCATATATTTCGAGAATCTCCTTTTAATAAAAGTTTCCTGTTTATTCCAGCCATGGTCACCTCAGCCTTCGCAATGCGGCTATTTTAGAAGTTTAATGCGGAAAAAGCACAATGCAGTAAATGCAGTGAGCGCAGTGGCACAGGACAATGGACGACTATTTAATAAATACGCTGCGACTATGTGCGGCCTTGTGAGTGGTGCGGTCGGCGTGCGATCGCGGTCAGTACCTCTGCTAGAACGACGTAACTGGTATGTTGGTATACCTTCGCTATTGATGAGAATACTTGGCGACGATTTCATGATGATGTTTCAAGAATTATTTTAATGATCAAGAGGAGGTACAGTTAAATACAATTATTTCTCTAATTCCGTAAAATAAGAACGTGAATAAAAAAACGTATGTTGTAAATAGTGTAGCCATGTTGACAGTTACTTGCAACGCATCCATGGCGGCCTCGTGTGTGGAACGCCAGATTCAATTACCTCGCTATGAAGCCGGACGGAAAACATTATTAACTGCAGGTAGGAAATAAAATATTGTTTATAGTCTGAACCTAAGGATTTGATCTTGCACGGGAGGGTGAACAAGTGATTCCTGTTGATTGATAACCCTGATGCGAGCGAGAGTGACGCGGCCGTGAGGCGCGGGCGGCGGCCAGCGTCATAGTAAAACTTTAACAGCCGGTATAAAGACGAGTGCCCGTAATTCAGACTCGTGCCGCCACCGTCCCGCGCCCGTCCCGCGCCCGTCCCGCACCCGTGCCACTCGCGTCCCGAGTCCGCCGTGACCCGCTTCTGTTTGATCCGACGCCGGTTTACGATAATTGTGCGCGCAAACAAATACACAGCGTTGATTAATACGGCGTCGTTAAACATTGTTTAATGAAGAATTCGTGGAAAGCTAGAGACAATAAACTGAAAAAATAGTTTGTATACACTAATTGATGTTTCTTCGCGTATTGAGTTGTTTTCTCCGTGTGATTTGCGAAGAGTACCGCAGTACTGCTCGGCGGCAGTAAGTCTGTCGGTAGCGCGGCTATAAGACGGAACAGTAAATCTGTCGGTAGCGCGGCTATAAGACGGAACAGTAAAAGCGCTCGTGTACTTAACTGGTGGAGCCGCCTCCCCGGTTTACTTTAAAGTTCCCTTTCAATATGAAAGGCGACTATAATGTACTCTATTAGAACTTATTATACTAGAACCCAGTTCATCAATACTCACCGTATTGATGAACTGGGTATTGCTCACACGTTATTGTCTGAGTGGCTGTCAGAAGACATCTCTCTCACGAGTACTCACGAGATACGAGAAACTCGAGGATACTGCAAGCTGCAACTCACACTCGGTTTAGTATTATCTTTAAAAAAAAGTTTTGTTTTTGCCGTATTTGAGAAATTGCCGGGCCAAACACCGTTTTAAGCTTAAAATACAATTATGATTTTCTCTCTTACGAGAAGCATGCGAGTCTCATCCTCATTATTAATTAATTCTCCCTCGTTGCTTGAGTGTGAACGCTTGTCGTCGCAAATTTTGCTAATATTGTATTCGTGGAAATTCAATAAGCGACAGGTTAGGGATACAGTGCATTCCTTGAAAAGAGATCTGTAATATGTTTTCTGTTCATGTCGTAGTTTTTTACGTACTTACCGCATTTTATTTTAATAAGTAACAAGAGTTTCGCTATGCTGCAAGTAATTTTTTCGGAAATTGGTTCTACTTCTGGCGTTCTGGCGTTGATTTCCATCCATATTATTTCAAATTGTGACACTGATTGTCCTGCCAATAGAAACACCACTGTATCGTATACTCTCGAAATAATCAGATCTTATAGTTGGAAATGATTGTTTGTTGATGATAGATGATGACGTCGGTTCACTCTACGCCGCCGCCGCGCCGGTCCGGTCGAACGGCCCGCGCCACACGGTTCGCGCGCCCCCTATGATGGACATGTTATGGTTACACAGAATGTTTAGCCACCTGTTCAGTGTAATGAGCAGCGAGGTGCAATGCAGACGGCCCCGGACGCTAACGAGACAACGTCTGCTACGTATCTGGGTGGAGCAGCGGTGCTCAAACTTTCATTCGAGAGCAATCCAATTGCCGATCCACGTTGCCGAGAGCCCTTTTATCGTACTGTATACCTACATCATGCTACAAAAAGCGTTATATTGAATCAGCAGGAGGAATTACTGTTATTATCAGGACACGTACGGAACGCGTAGAAGTGAACAGTTACCTGATATTCACAGCGGGCTTCACTTACTATAATTTGTACATACAGTACGTTGGCGTGAAGTTTGAGTATCACTGAAATAGTTTAGTTCTGCAGTATATCTGACTCGTGTTACTATAACTAGTTAATCCAGACAAATGTTTGTGCTGGAGAAAAGTTACGAGCCACGCCGGCTTTAATTATACAAATAAGACCTAAGTTATTAGTTGCACGAAGATTTATTTTATGCAACTAGTCTTAATTTACGTGTTCAGGGTTAATAAGTACTACATTTGTGTTTGAGAGTGATATTCATAATTATGATGTAATGATGTAAATACGAGTAGTAGTGCTGCAACGATGTCATGGTCGCTGACGACAGAATCCACGAAATACTTAACACCCGTGACCTATGTTATGTTGGATCGTGTTTTAAACCTGGATCTACATGTTCTAACCATTGCGCATATACGTATCTAATTTAAATTACGAATATTTTGAATAATTTTGTATGACTTCCAACGTACATCTACATACTCGTAGGTATGCAAATTATGTTCAGGTTTCAGCGACGGCCACGGTGGGACTTTAGCGGTTCAATCCCGTGTATCTTCCACGTGCGCCCGCGCCAGAGAACACTCCTCCGCAAACATTCTGTTACTCACACGTCCTAAACGGTACATCACAGAGTTACAGGATATTTACACTAATCATGCGCATAGAATTTACAACAGGTATATATATACAATAAACTAGAACTGTTTAGTTTATTGTAGCTCGATATCTGTACTGTTTTCATTCATTTACATCATTCCTTTTTAAATAATTATGCATTTAAATAATATAGAGGCTGAGAGGAAAAGCAATGTATTTGTTAAGTTGGTGGGGCTAACAGATAAGCATCTGTTCACATTACGAGTGTGCCAGACATTTGCATGTCTGGCACACCGGTCCCAGGTCGGGTGTCATACTGGGCCCACATCGATCCCACGTTGGGCGCCACATCGTTCCCACGTTGGGCGCCACTATAAGTTGCAACCGTCACGTCGTACTACTGTAGCCTAAATGTAATACATGTTTCATTAGGTCTCTGCAGGTTTAGCTCCCCGTTTTTTAATGTTGTGGATATTATTATGACTTGAATTACAAGTTAAAACAAAACTTTAACCACACCTACTAGTAAAGTTTCATTAAAGTGCGGTCAGAGAGTGTAGATACTGGCGCAGTTATTGTCTTCGAAAGCTCTGGCGCTGTTTGTAAATATGTCCTAAAAAGACGTTCGAAAAGTGCTGATTTTCAGCCTAGTTTGAATAAATGACTTTTGAATTTGACTTTTAAACTGAACAACTTTCTCTATGGGACCAACATCGTAATCGCGAAAAAAAAATCATGTGTCCTTGTTTGATGATCTGTATCACACTCTTTTTAACCTTATCTAAATTTTATTTTTTTGTACAATAAGCCTATAAATTTAGAGATCATACAGTTAAAAAGTCCAATCAAGTTTCGCCTCATTTGCTAGCGCTCAGGCCAAAACTACAGCTTTCAAGTGGTACAGTGCCAAACTACTCGTACTTATAGTCATTAATATAGAAATAAAATGTTATTGCTATATCCATGTACAAGCCTGAGGTCAATGGCAGTCAAGAACAATGTTTGTGGCAAGAGGAACAAACATGATATTGGATATTATCTGAGTGCTCACTCGTCTGCGACTCCGTGCAGCGAAAGGCCGCACACAGCACCGCACTGCACCGCACCACGTCGCGCCCGCGGCACCGGCGAACTTTCCACAAAGCGGTATGAGAAAGTCAGGGCTCGTGAGCCATAACTCCATTGGCTTTAAACCACTATGTAGGTAAATTCAGAAACCCTATAGCCGCCAACGCTACACTTGCAGGTTCTAGGTGCGCAAGGTTCTAAGTTCTACTACTTATCTTTAAATGTTGGTACGTTGCTTCTGATGATATGCTGACCCGAAGAGAAAGTCAGGAAGTCTGAAGAGGGTTGGTCGCTCCGGTGACGCATCGTATCTCGCCTTATGCTAACGCGATGTACGCCAGTTACGCTACCTACCCTTCTCTCTTTCACAAACCCTAATGTTCCTCCCTTATACAGTTGCACCCTCTGTTTACCCTATTCCAGCACCAGTTAACAGCATCTCGTTTATTATGCGCCAGTTCTGAGTGGGTTTACTGTCTTTTCCTCTATGTTCTAAGCTCGGTAGCTTTGTAGGCAATTACATTTGACGTCGTCACTGCGCTGCGTCCAGGCTCGCACTCACCCAATTACTGCACAAAAGTGCCCATTACGCACTGTGTCCACCATTGACATCTACTCTAAATTACCTGATGCAGTAGAAATCATTTTATTGCAGCATTCGATACAATTTAGGTACTGAATGTAAATAAGGAAGGAAGCACTGCATTCTTTTCAGAACACTAAAAACGTCAAGATTATAATGACACAGTATGTAACTTTGTCGGTGCACTGCTGTTCGCTCCTTCGACATTTCTAACTCATTCGAAAGCGACTGGTGTGCAAACACATTTTAGTATTATTTATTTGCCTTTATTCGTGGCGACGTCGATGGGTTATCTTGTAAAATTAATATTTCCTTTATGATTGAGTGTCGTGAAGTGACACGAGGTCGCGCATCGCGTCTCGTCGTCCACCGTACAGACGCGCGTCGGCACGTTATCGCCGCTGCTCGCGCGTCACTTCCGTTATCGTGTTGCGATTGTGCGGTACGGTAATTAAATCCAAGTAAGTGCAATAATTATCATCAATGTTTAGTATACTACAATAAAGCACTATAAAGTATGTTCCAATCAATTTACTTTTAGTAAAAACCAAATAGCAATATTATAAAAAAATACTCAACGAAAATCTTAGATTTATGTATTATTTAGTCTACAAAGAAAAGTTACAAAAAGCACAGAACGTGTTGAAACGGTTGAATGATTTCTTCAATTTGTCTTTGTATCGGATCTACGTTTATAAATTGCATTCCCTAGGGAAAATAAATAAAGTGGAGTCAGTAGTGTAGTGGTCGGTGGCGCCCTCGGCGGTGTTCGTCGACGTGACATGATTGAAGACATTGATTAATTGATGGACGGAACCGGAGCGCTGCTCAGCCATTTATTGCATAGTATAGATTAAATTACATCTTGCATTACGAGTATTTATCTAAGAAATAGCAATACCAATAAGAGGAATAATGTACATAAAATATTTGATCATGAGTGTTGTGAGCGCTAGCCAATACTCACGTGCTGGTTGTAGACGGCTATTTTGTGTATTCACTTCAAACCCTTGAATAACAATAGTTTTTGCTCCATAACAATGTTTCTGGTAACCATACCACATTTTATTACGCATAAAAATCTGTTTGTGTGACTTTGTGTATTGCATAGAATTGTACCACGACGTGAAAAATATAATAAAACACCGATAGTGTAGCCATATAGGGCCCACGGGGCCTGTCGCACCACCCGCGAACCCCTGCGCCCCATCTCGGCAAGTTTGTAATCTCTTGTGTGAAAATAATTAATAAGTTAAGGGTTGTCGTACAATGCCGCGGCGCAGTTTGGGAGACCCTCAATAAACATTACCCTAATACTCGTACATTCGATACCTACGTGTGCAGACTCAGCGCGAGAGGGGGAAGACAGGGGGAAGGTCGAGGCAAGCTGAGGGTCGACTCTTAAATTCATTCCAGTCCATTTTATATGCAGATTTAGCGCGTTTATTTCTGCAAAGCGCAACGACCCCGGAAAGGAATGTGCCACACCGAGCGTTGTGAGTAAACCTGCAAGTGTACCCATTCACCTTAAATTAACGAGAAATTCCACGGCACACTGTGGATCGAAAAAAGGCTCCTAATAAAGTGTCGGTTTTTTGCTTAAAATGGCTTCTAAATCCAATATTATGCATAAATATATCATAGGATAATTATATATCATATGATAAAAATATAAGCGTTATATACCTATTTATTTATAATTTTTTGACATACGTCTTAAAACGATTTAAAACAAAAGAACCTAATCTGAAAAAATAAAGTACGTCAAAAAATCATAAATAGATAGTTACATCACCGTGTGCAAGGATATAACGGTTATTCTTTCTGTTAGGGAAATATAAGCAGTACCTATGTACATTTTTTTTTTTTTTTCATTTTCATTTTCACATATCTTTTTTTTGCAAAAAAAATATATGTTGCTACTTTGCTTACCTGATTGTATCCTATGATATATTTATGCATAATATTGGATATTAGAAGCCATTTCAAGCAAAAAACCGACAGTTTAAAATTTAAGCGCCTATTTCTTCGAGAGCCTTTTTTCGATCCACAGTGCAGTCTCAAAATTTCAATTTAATTTGCGACTGGAAAGAAATCTACAAAGTTTTAAATTTACCTAAATATGTTGTAAGTAATTAGATTTATTGAGACGTACTCTTACGAAGCTTTTGGAACTTTCTAAACAATGTACAAATGGTCGGTCGTCGTTCGGTAGGCTCTCTTATGATGATATCGATAAACTAGCGAACAACTCGTTTGCTTTCTGGTGGCGTGCCTAGGGGTCAAAATTAGGGCAAGCCCGTCTGGGCTTGCCCTAATTTTTTTTAATATAAAAAAAAAACCTTTTATGATTATTGTCACGACGGAGCTCTTCGAGTTAATTCATATTACACTCGCTCGCAAAGTCGCAACAGTCGCTATGGGCAAAATATTACAATGAATCCGGCTACTAGATGGCGCACAAATAATTGATTGATTTCCAACTACAAATTGTTTACGATGTTGATAATATTTATAATTACTCACAATGTGAACAGCCTTCCGCTTGTTTACCACATATAGTCCGTAAAACTCAAAGTATTTACCTTTCCGACTAAGGATTGCACACACTTTACTCCTTCACAAGAAACAATTGCATGCGTTTCCGAATTCATTTTAATGATAAGGAACTTTGTAATCACTTCAAAACAAAGGTTATCACAGCAAAAACTAATCACAAAAAAAGTGCGCTAGTAACCGCTCAAAACAAATTTGAACAAATTTGATTGAAGTTGTATCATTCTATAGAAATTCACGCACTGCGCAGCGTCTTGCGCAGCGTCTTGCAACGACATACTTGCGGTACTCCTACTCCTACTATTCATAATCAAACACACGACTCGTTCCATTCATTAAAAAATCAAAAGCCGGGCTTAAAAATGTGAACAATTTGCGTAATACTCGTAAGTACATACTAATGGTATCAACAAAGTTAACAATTTCTATGCGAAAGATGAGAGGTCAAGAAGCCTCATAAAAGCTAGCACAAGTGCGAGCGAGAAAGCTATGCAATGTACCACAGAATTTACGAATTTACGTTCATTCGTCGATGCGATCTCGCGTCCTGCTTATCGCTATAGTATTAGAGCGAAACCGCAACTGCGGCATCCGAGATAGTTGGCAACGGTGCGTGATGCAAAACAGCGCGGAATTTAAATATTATTCTTTGAGTAGGTACGTAAACCTGGCATCGTAGCTTTTATAGCGCGCGCCTGACAGTGCAGCGCGGAGTTTAATGTTAGGTATTATTCTTATCAATTCTTGCGAGATGAATATTATTGACTTGGTTGCTTTACAAGTATAGATTTTTTTTTTTAGATTTGTGCTTATTATGCTACTGACTAATTGGATAAAAAATTTGATGATTATTTGTATTGATTCAAGGCGAAAAAAATTGTGCAGGCTTTTTTTAAATTTGGTTTTATTACGACTACAAGATTTTAGCACTTACGACGTTCTTAGTTCGTGGAAGAAGTTATCTTCCGTCAAACGTTGCGAGAACTTCAAGCATATTTTTTATCAGTCACCGTCGCTCTGTTGAGACGAGAGGACTGCGCTCAAATTTTTGGCTGCGCTGTGATATTATTTATTTGCGTAAATAATATTTTCGTAATTTATCACATTCTAGGAAAGAAACTGTGAAATAGAAAACATAAAAAAAACACTATAACCACTTCCGAAACGATTATTTAAAGTGTTAAGAATTGATAAACTAAATAAATACAGTGGCTAAAAAAATATAAAATTCAATGTTGATAGGTTGTTATTAGAAAATTCAAGATGACGTACATTTTATTTGACATATTTTCGACTGTTAGAGTACAACTAGCGCCATTGTTCTGTAATTCGGTCAATTTCCTTGCGGACAAAATCTACAACATAGCTAACTAGCCAATTCCACTTTCATCTGAAAGTTCGCGCTGGAAATTTTTAATATTATTGCGATTATCTCAGGATCCAAATTCGTTTACTCCCCACTTTTAATGACAAACTTCTTATAAGGTAACGCTTAGACGAATCATTTCGAACGACTTTTGACAATCCCCTAAATTAGATTGAAACCCGGAAAGCATAATAGGTATTGGTATATTATTATATCCTTTATTTCATCTATACACATACATATCTCGTAATTAACATTTTTAAATATTTAACAACATTAACATTAAAAAATATAAAACATAGTAGCCCGCCGGTATCGCGAACAGGGTCCAAGCTACTGGTGGTCAGGGCTCGTGTATTATCTATGCTCTTGAGAGACGAACCTCCTAACGATACGCGTCGTGTCCAGAAGTACCGCTTTCTGGATCAAGTTCTTGATCCTACTGCCTAACGAGAGCCTCCTCAGGTGTTGGTCGAGGCTCTTGGCTATTATTCCATTGGCCGTCACGACTATCGGATAACGAATTTTTGCGCGCCAAACGTATGTTTAATTTTTTTTTACAGATCTCATTATACAATCTTATATTATATCAAGGGGTCATTGTACTCATCTTTATGAACAACTTTCACTATGGGACCAACGCTGAAATCGCGAAAAAATGACGACGTTCGCATGTACCTCGCCGAAATGTAGGGAACAGCTGATTTTTTTTCGCAATTTCAGCGTTGGTTCCATAGTGTAAGTTGTTCATAATGATGAGTACAATGACCCCTTGAAGACGTTTTGAGTAAACAAAAACTAAGCCTATATATATACCTCGTTCACGATCACGACCTTCGAGGTACATTGAAAATTAACGCAACAGAATAAAAAATGCATTATTTTTATATATTATTTCTCAAAAACACAAACAGCTTAAAAACTCTAAACAAAAATTTTGACAGAAAAAGAGATAAGCTTGACATTAGGTCTAAAGTTACAAATACCATTTTCTTAAACAGGCTTGGAAATTCGAACATACTCGTACATTCGGGCGCCCGGCCGGCAATGTTTGTATGAAAATCCATATCTCGCGTGTGCTAAACACGAGCGTGCAAAGGCTAAATAAAATACTTTGAAAACTCATATCTGTCGTGTTATTTAAAAATAGAACGAACTTTTTACTACAACACATGGCAACCAAGGAGGCAACTTATCAAAGATTTTATTTAAATTTCGATTTGGCTTGTAAATAGAGCTGTTCAAAGTAAAGAAGAAATAAATGAACATAATTGGCGCGTGTAAAATTATTGTTGTTCGTCATTGATTCTGGAATTTATATTTAATTCGCTTAGTTTGAATTTCCGCGCATTATTTGAGAAAATTACTATACTGATAGACTCACGTATGCGTACGAAACTCAGGCCTCGGCATTTTTCGTGATATAGATATTGCCTTGCCAGCGAGCGGTCCGCCACTCTCCACGCGCCGCGCAATCTACGTTGACGCGCGACTCTCACACAAAAGAGTACAAAATTAAAGCACTTCCCGATAACTCATCCTCGCGATATTGATATCAAATGTTGCCTAATTTAATTTTCTAGAGGGGTTTTTCGACATATATTGATATATCTTTTAGTTTTATAATTATCTAAGTTTTCGTAAATCGTAATTTCGAAATCTAAGCCGTATCGAAATTTTTTATGTATTTTTTTGATAACTTCAAAAGATTTGAGTTCTTAATTTTTTTGTTTAATAACTTGTTGAGCATCAAATTGTGCTTATTTAGTACCTATTTCATTGACGTAGTTTTATTACTTCTAATATAATCGCAGATAGACACTTTCGCTGGAAATGGGGTCCTCCCTACTGAAGCGATCAAAAAACCATTTTCAATGTTAAAATTTAAAACTCCCAAACCTATCGAGGGGTATCAAAATAAAGGGTTGCGAACGCGGACGCGAGTGTCACTGTGTAAGATAAGATAAGATAAGATAAGATAATCATTTATTTGCTCAAACATGAGTACAATACATACAACACAAATTGTCAGCATGCAAGAGATGTTAAAAATAGAGATAAAAACAGATCATCACGTTTGCCGTAAACAATGGCATGCAAATATTAATAAAATAAAGTATGTCAAACCGAGTCAAATTATTTAAACATGTCATGATAAAATAGATCATTAAAATAATAAATTAGTAAAACATGATCAAAATCTCTCATCAAAAAACTCATCTAAATTATAATAAGCTCTATCTGCTAGAAAATGTATAACTTTTTTCTTGAAAGCTGCGTCACTTAACTGCTTCCAGCTTTTAGGTAGTTTATTATAGATTTTTGGAGCCATGCAAAAGACACTTTTCCGCATAAGTGCCGTTGTAAATTGTTGTTGGCAAATTTGGCTATTGTCACGTCTATTACGAGGAAATCGATCTGCCATGCGAGAAAAGAGATGAGGGTTTGATCTTAGGAACGTTGCATTTTCTAATATATAAAGCGAAGGTAATGTCAAGATTTTGTATTTTAGAAAATGAGGCTTGCAACTCCGAATGGTTTTAAGGTTGAACATTGACCTAATGCAACGCTTTTGAGTTTTGAATATGAGTTCCCGGTCAGTCGAGTTACCCCAAAAGATAACACTGTATCTTAAAATGGACTCCACCAGGCCGTAGTATGTGGTGAGCAAAGCATCTACACTAATTACTGCTGTCAGTTTGTACAGAGCATATACTATATACTATCCATATGCTTCGAGTTTACTAAGTAAAATATTGTGTTGAACATAGTCAAACGCCTGAGTCATGTCACAGAATATACTGCACACCGGTTTATTTTGATCCTGTGTGTAAAAAGTCATAAATTGCCATGTTAATAGTTTTTTTTTCCCTGAAACCTTTTTGTTCATTGCAGAGGATCTTGTTGTGTTCTAAATATGAGTTGAGTTGTTTATGGATATATTTTTCAAATATTTTGGAAATTATAGGGATGAGTGATATCGGTCTATAATTCACCATCAACTCTTTATTCTCTTTCTTAAACAGTGGCTTTACGATAGATGGCTTTAGTGTAGATGGGAATATGCCAGCACTGATACTCAAATTAGTTATGTAACTTAAAGGAGAACATATGACGCCAGCTACAGCTTTGAGTATTTTTGTGGAAATTCCATCGTAGCCTACACTATTTGTGTTTTTTAGTGTTGATATGATTTTAAGTACGTCATATGGTGTGCTAGGTGCCATAAACATGGAATCCCTTTTGTTCAAAATATGTTGCGTTACTATAGTTCCAGCATTCATAATGGGTTGAATTTTGTAGATAAAATATGTGATGGATTTATTATTTATTTTTATTTTATATAAAGAGGTTTTTGGTATATTTAATTTGCTTTGTTTAATTATTTGCCAAGTCGTTTTGGATTTATTAGTAGAATTTTTAATTTTATAATTATTTTGTGCGCACTGTGTCAGCATTAAGATTAAAAAAAAAACGAAATGGCTGATTCTTTGCGCCAAAAGGTATACGTATCGAGTGGGGTATCAAAATGATAGGGTTTAGTGGCACTGGGTAGATAAAAAAAAAAAACAAATTGCGGATATTAGGCGCCAAAATGGCGTAGGCGTCAAAAAACAAATCTCCCAGACCTATCGAGTGGTTTTAAAAGGTGATTGACAACTTTTTCATTTCATTTATTTATTCTTTAACAAATAACATTGTGTTGAACATTACATATTAAATAAAATTATCACATGCAGAACAATACATTTAAAAGGCTAATTAATTTCAATAAATTTCAAATATGTCAAAAAATAAATACAATGTCAAATTACATAATATCAGGTATAATGTCAAATTCAATGGTTCAACTATATCGAGGTCCTAGGAGCGTAGTGTTCAAGTCAAAAGATAGTTTCATTTAAGCTTGTCCACTGCTATTATTATATGTGACTATTTTTATTATTATTTGACATAAATTCTGATACCGAGTATAAACATTTTCCTAACAAGAAGGCTTTTAATTTAGTTTTAAATGAGTGTGAGCTATAAATTAATAATTTTAAATCAGTTGGTAACCTATTAAATAACTCCACTGCTTGGTATCTGGAACAATGCTTAGCTATGTTTAAATTTGGTGTCATTTTGTGTTTAAATTCCTTTCTTCCTGTGCTTTCTCTTATGTTACGTTCCTCTTTTGATTCATACTCATGAATATACTTAGCAAATTGATTTAGGATAACTATTTTTTTTATTAATATATATATAAACTTGGTACTGTTAAAATGTCTAATTCTTTAAAGTGCTCTCTACATGAATTTCTTTGTGAGATCCCTACTATGGTCCTAATGACACGTTTCTGTAAAATAAAAGCTTTCTGATTGTTGTAACTATAGCTGTTACCCCAAAACATTATGCTGTATCTTGCTAACCTAAATAACTAAAACATTAACTAGCTTCATATTTCTGACTTACCGACCCCTTGACAATTCAAAAGTGCCTGTAATTGGTTTATTTGAAATAAATGCTTTGAGTTTGAGTTTGATTAGAAAAATATAAACAAATTAATTGTTAAAATGTAATTTGGAATGCGAAATGGTAAAAAAAAAATCCTAACAAAAAAGTAAAAAAATTTTGAAGACATAAATAGGTCATCTTATTTCCATCTTTTAAGGGTTCCGTAGTAAACAACTGAAACAAGGAACCCTTATAGTTTCGCCATGTCCGTCTGTCTGTATGTCCGCGGCTCAGCTAAGAGACGGTTAGTACTAAGAAGCTGTAATATGGCATATGTATACATATTAATCATGCCGACAAAGTGGTAAAATAAAATAAAAATTATAAAGGTCGTTTAAAAATATTGTGAGTTTGTGAAAACTATTTTTGGATTCAGGGATTCGTTTGGGAGATATTAAGCTTTTAACTGATTTTTTTTGTTAGAGTCAAGTCCCCCCCTACAAGCTAAATGGTTGTACTTGGATTTGTGAAAAAATTCACAGCAGTAGTAAATATAACGAAATTAAAAGGAAAACTATCACAGCTAAGTAGGCTGTACACGTTAACGAGTAATAATCAACCAACTTCTTTGCTCATAGATTACAGGAAAACCTTTAAGAAGTCTATGGTCTTAAAATAACATAATCTCTCAATATTGTAAAAACTTACATTTACAGTTGGAATGTATGGGAGAACTGGTTTAACAATTAATTTTTAAGTTGGTTTTTAAGTTTTTTCTTGGGATAAATTCATCCCAACTACGGAACCCTTCATTGTGCGTGGTCCGACACGCACTTGGCCGGTTTTTTTTAAAGTTCACTTTGTACGCAGTCGGGTTTTTGTTTCTTTTTATTTACTTTTTTTGTTCACAAATGTTTTCGGCGGGGATTGTTTCTACTCAAGCTTCGCGCAGGAAAGGTTTCATGATACATGCCATTTGTCTTTGCACAATACAGTGCAAAATTAACTATTTATAACAAAAATATTTTTTACTTGGTTAACACTGTTGCTTTGCACGATCCTGAAAAGCAAAATCCACGATATAGCATTATATTTTTTTCCTTGGGTATAACAGTTTTCCTTGAAGACGTCTTGAGGTACAAATTGTACAAGGGCCTAAATAAAATTTGGTTGCATTTAAATTTGAACCTTGTCACATCAACATAGAGTTTCTAGTCCTAAAACTTGCATTTGATCTAAGATACTGAATTCAAGCTTAGCGTATAGTTAACAGATGTTTTTAGTTTTAACCTATTGAAGAATTGCGTTGAAAATATAGGGAATGGGCAATAATCATATTTCGTTTAAATATTGTAATAGAAAATTTATTTTGAGGGGTTGCTGATCACTGCGGTCCAACAAATATTAATAAAGTTTATTGATATTTTTGTTCAATCATGTTCATCCTTAATATGACCTTTATGGTGTCATCATTCTGAAAAGTCTTAATTTCCTCATAGTAAAAAGGGAAGGTAAGTGATACGATTATATTTGCTTCCATATCGTCAAAAAAACAAGTTTATTGAGTTTGTTTTCATCATGACTTGTAGTATGTAGTTATAATACTTTGATGGTGATCCACTCGCACTTGCGCGGTTTTCTAATCAATGCCTATAGTTGACTTATAAACACCGGATGTATATAAGATAATAATTATGTTCAAGTAAATAAAAACGTTTAAAATAGTAGCCCACCAGCATCGCTAACAGATTCACGGACATATAATAATATTGAATAATATTCCTAGTTGTACACAGCGATCATACTTGGGTAAATTGATAGCAGACACTACAGAAGATTCAAATTCGTACCTAGCTAGATAAACGCCGGGGGAAAAGTTTCTGCCGGCGGGAATGGATTGTGTTTTGTTTTCGTCGTGTTTGATGACAAGGGTAGGTAAGGGTGGCGGGGTGAAATTTGATTTTTTGCGCAACAAACAGGTTCATCAATGACATAAAAGTAAAATTGAACAAATTAATTGGTAGTCGTAAGCGGAATACAACAACTTCTATCAAGCGATGTGCAACTGTTTGTCGTTGGGCGGCGCGACACGGACGCGGCACGACACAAACACAAAATAGAGAAAATGTCAGAAGGCCGGCTCCTTAGGCCCGTTGTACACACGTGTTTTGTGCCATGGAACACTACGGTTGATTCGCCGTGGGTAGGCATGGTCGTCAGTGTTGTGTGGATTACTATGGAAGTTTGTTGACGACACGGCAACACTACGGCACGACACAGTCACCGTATACAGAACTGGTGGTTTTTCATGTCACATACGAGTTCACACGATTATTCTGCGGTGCAGCTAGAGCGCCGAGTGCGCCGTACCGTAATTGAAAAGAAATGAAAATGAAATGAAATCTTTTATTACCAGATATAAAATCCACATACCTAACTACAAGTTTCAATAATACATATTCACACATAGACAACATAATAAATATACAATAACATAAATATAAGATAAAGAAAGCGGTAAAGAAACCGTGCCATGTACGACGGGCCTTACAATACAACGAGTAAAAATGCACGCATCCATATGTACGTCACGAGTCTACATAAAGTATGCAAACATACAGCGAGTGGAAGCGCACACGCGACTGTCATTCGCTTCAAATCGCCGTACACACGCGTCTTTGTGCATTGCTTGCGCTTTTTTCGCTCGTTGCGTGGAGCCGACCTTCGAAGTCCTTTACCTATTTAGTGGTAGCTCGGTGACACGGCGACGACGCGGCGCGACGGCGACTGGCCCGGAAGATTAGTTTAATCTGCAGACAACACGTGCTACCCGACACGCTGCGCCCGCCGCGCGCCGCGCGCCGGCTTGCTAACTCGCAGAGATACATCGTCTGACGCCACCTTACGTAGGTATTCCATTAATATTGTAGTGGTGTAACTGAAATTTCTCTCACAGATTGGGTTAAATACATGATCTTTGATGGCATAGCTAAGTTGGAAGCTGCAGAACTCTTATGCTCATTTGTTCATGAAGACGGTAAATAGATAATGTTTTTGATTATATTTTCCAAAGACCGAAAGTTTAAGCTTTTAATGAAACAATATTATGTGTATTTAGTTTATCTAGAAAACATTCGCTTTCTAACAAGCCATTCATCATTGAAGCTTGCGTTAATGAGGACTAAGGGCGCCTTCAAATTTACCGCAAAGTTCCGCGCGGAGGCAGCGCGGTAACAGCGCTGCGGCCGCGCTGCTTTGTAAATCTATATATATATTTACATTTAACAACTAACAATTTAAAAACTAACAGACTTAAAATAATAATAATATGTACAAGTATATAAGAAAGGGGTAGGGGGGGGGGGGAAATTATAGGGCATCAAAAAATTCGTGCCCAAAAGGCTGGCAGCATGCCACGTTGTATGGCAATGCTGATTCTTTGGCCGAAGAATAGGCCAGCCTTCTGTTATCACGAAGAGTCGACCAACCGCTTTGCGATGTCTTGAAAGACTAAGTGGGCACTCGGACCCCATGGCCCTAGTGTTTCAACCCCAAATGGCTCAAACATATAAAATCTAAATAAATAAAAACGATGAGCCGATGTGCGGCCGCAGCGTGGGTGTAGCGCTGCAGTCGCGTGTTATGATTATATGGATTTATAAAGTAGTGCGGGTGCAGCGCTGCAGCCGCGCTGCCTCCACACGGCACATTGCGGTAAATTTGAAGGCGCCCTAACAAAACTTCGACTCAGCTCATCAGCAGAGCACTCGCAGCCGGAGCCGGCCGGTTGCACAAACAATGCGGCGCACTAATAGTTTCACGTCGTGGTGAATGGCGCAGAAATGGGCTTATCTGCGACTCGAGCCGCCCGCGCTGTGAGCGTCCGCGAGCAGGTATTAGCGCAGTCAATAGAAGTCCCGTTGTAGATGAAGGCACACTGACGATGTTACCATCGCACAAACAGGAGAGAAGAGCAGCTCCAACATGCTAATAAGGACAACAAAGGAAACTATAGACCATCGGGACTATCTGGGAGAAGCAAACCCCAACTTAATCAAGAGCTTAGACTCTCTATAGCTTAGCTAAATAAAGTGACCTACTTTATGACTGTCGATGCCAACAATTAAATAAATTAAACAGAAGCAATTATTAAGTTGCAGATTCGTGTCCATTCATTTTGGTTTATATTGAAATACAAGACAATTCCAGAGTAAGTCTTCTGATAATCCTCGTGCAGTGTCGCACTCCATTCAATAACCCGGCTAATGGCGTCGGCTCCCAATGTGGCGCTCAGTCAGCCGCGAGCCGCGCCTACTCGCAAGGATGCCTCTCGAGTCATGACAAACGTGTCCGACGCACCAATGTTAACTTAATTATCACTTTTTTGAGACTCAAATGATGGAATTTTACCAAGGTACAAAATTAACGATAAAGAAAAGCCGAATAATGGTTTCAAAAATAAATGCTGGTAGGTAGGGGAGTCCACACCAGCGCACGCGCATGAACCGTGCAGGCTAGGCGCTTCGAATGGCTATGGACGCGTCACAATCTACGCGCATGCGCATATTGCGAACGGTTCGCGTGCAAGGATCCACACGCACTGCACAATTGAAGCTCACGTGCACACTACGTGCCTCGAACGGTGTCGAACTACTGAGCATATCCGAGGTAGCACAGGTACCTGGCATGCACTCGATGTGTTCGCGAACGAGCGTTTTGATTGTATCTTGCACGCGAACCATTTGCTTACGGTTCGCGAACATGTCCAAAGGTGTTCATACTTATTTTTTAAGATGCACGCGAACCGTATTATACTGTTCGTGTCCGCGAGAGGACATTAAAATTGCACGCGAACTACTCGCTAACCGCTCGTGAATATGTCCAAAGGTGTCCATACTTTCTTCTAAAGATGCACGTGGACCGCAATGTTCGTGCGCGTACGCAGGTATGGATCCGCCTTAATTCTACAGTCACGGCAGGGTATTTGTCAGCACATTTTGCCGGCGGGTCTGGCATACCGGTTGAAATGCCTCACATTCCAGTTGGATGGCAGCCCTGACGAGGAGATTGAGGAGTGCAGCGATCAGGCGCGCACCATTAGCACGCGAGTCCTGAACGCTTAGCTCTCGTTTGCATAGCGCCGCGCCGCACTGTGGATAGAAAAAAGGCTCTCGAAGAAATAGGACCTTAAATTTTAAAGTGTCGGTTTTTTGCATAAAATGGCTTTTAATAGCCAATATTATGCATATATGAGTATATCATAGGATACAATCACGTAGGCAAATAATTAGCAATTCCTATTTTTTTTGCAAAAATAAATGTATGGAGCTAATGCTTATATCTCCTGAACGGATAGAATAACCGTTATAATCCTTGCACACGGTGATGCAACTATTTATTTATGATTTTTTGACGTAGGTACTTGATTTTTTCAGATAAGGTGCCGTTTTTTTAAAAGAAATGGCACTAAATCTCGATAAGTGACGTATGTCAAAAAATCATAAATAAATACTTACATCATAAGTTGCTAATTTGCCTACCTGATTATATCCTATGATATATTTATGCATAATATTGGCTATTTTAAGCCATTTTAAGCAAAAAACCTACACTTTAAAATTTAAGCTCCTATTTCTTGGAGGGCCTTTTTTCGATCCACAGTGCGCCGCCGCCGCCGCGCCGCGTAACGCTATGCAAAGTGCCTTCTAGATATTCTAAGTGACATGCCTCGCCCACTGTGGTTCAGGCTTCGCATTCGTTTGAAGGATCTCCGATGTTTGCGTTTTAATATTGGAAATGCTTTTTCGATCGCTCTGGGGCCCCTTTTTCAACAAAAGTGCGACATGCGATATTTCCATTATTTCTAAGTTAATAGAGGTGTCATAATGTTCGTATTGACTACATCTACAATGTACAAAAAAATAAAATTGAATGTGTCATTATTTCTTTAAATAAAATAAAAAATGGCTCTAAAATGGTAATTTTTTGAGATAGATTGTGTACCCTCCATCTAGTCTTACTCATGAATCTACATGTGGTATGTTCAGCAAGGTAAAAATAATAATATTTTTTGGAGTAGGTAATGACGATTTTAAGATCTAGGTTTGAGCGTCTTGGGCGCGCGCGTCTTGAAGTCTCGTCTATATTCGGGGTTTTGGTCGATAGATAAAACTATAAGTAAAAGTATAAGTATTCATAATATTTTTTGTAATTCTGTTGATTTTTGTTAATACTCACACATTTTTCAAAAACTTTTTTTTTAATTACTTTAAATAATGTTACTAGTGAAACCAATTTTTAAGAAAATTATTAAAGGCTTGCAATTATTAAATAAATAAGAATATTTTTCATTTCAATAAATAAGTAGTTATTACTAGGCGTCCCACCCATGTTCACCCTGGGCGCTAATTATCACGTGAAAATGAATACGTTTTATAAGCCAATGGTTTCGGCTGTGCGTTGATAACTCTGGCTTACTCTGTTATAAAAAATAAAATGTTTCTAAAAATATTTATTTTATTATATACACACAACATAGTTAGTTATAATTTTGAGTAAAAAGGTAGGTACTGCTTATTTCATAAGAAATTTCCTCCAGCAGACCTGCGAAAGGATAAATTAAAAAGAAATGTAGACAACTAGCGTGTGAGAACAAGAAGAGACAATTTGAATAAGTGAAGTCTTAAAACAAAAGTATTAAATAATATATATATAATAATACACGTATATAGCTTAAATATATAAATATATATATAAATACTCACAGATAGATAGAGAGGAAAGATAATGAATACTCTTTTAGTCGATATTTATATACATAAGATAAGATATTTATTTAGCAAATATGGGTACAAACACGGTGACATAGAAAGAAATATAATTAAGCAACAGCCATATTTAACCAGAAGGCATGCAAAAGTACAAAATACACACTTGAGATGCTAAGTACATAATAATAAAGATAAACAATGTCAATATAAAGATTGATTAACTAAAATTACAATTTACTTATGAAGAACTTCAACAGTTGTTTTGGAAATAAATTTAAATTATATAATAAAAATTAAATGTCATATTTTTCTCATTTCTAATCATAAAAAATTAAATCAAGACATTCCTTTCTCCATTAAAAATTCCGTCAAAGTATAATACGCTTTGTCTACTAAAAAAAAATGAAGTTTTCTTTTAAATAATGTCATGTTTAATTCCTTCCAACTCCTCGGTAATTTATTATAAATGACTGGCGCCATGTAGCAGACATTTTTGCGCATTAACGTCGTTCATGCACTAGTGAGACTTAGCCCACTATTATCACGCCTATTTCGTGGAAATATGTCAGCTATGCGGTCAAAACGATCAGGGTTCAACTTTACAAACACTGCCATTTCTAAAATATATATGCATGGTAAAGTTAATATTTTATTCTGTTTAAAAAATGGCACGCAACTATCAGTAGTTTGTAGTCTTAAAATGGACCGTATGCATCTTTTCTGTGCTTTGAATGCAGCTTCTCTTTCAGTGGAGTTGCCCCAAAAGATAACGCCGTATCGTAGGTGGCATTCGACTAAACCATGATAATGCAGTCAGGAGTGCGTCTAGATTTACAATAGACAACAAAGTATATAAAGCATAAGCGGATGTGCTTAGTTTTTTGCAAAGTGACTCTATGTGATGTTTCCAACTAAGTTTTTTGTCTATTTCTAGCCCTAGAAATTTTGTACTTACCACATCGTTAACTGTGCCATTATTATATTGCACATGCAGATTGCTCTTATCTGGCATGCGTTGGTTAAAATGCATTATCTTTGTTTTGCTTATATTTATTCTTAAGTTATTTTCGTCTAACCATTTTATAATCGATTTTAAAGAAATATTAATGTCACTTTCGTATGTATCTACACTTTTAGAAGGTATTGTCACGGTACTGTCATCTGCAAATAGGGTCAATGGTTAATATAATATATAATAATAATATATAATATAAATAGCAAAGGACCTAACACACTCCCCTGCGGTACCCCGAAACTGACTATTCGCTCTTCTGATCTAAATATCTCATTTTGTTTATTAACTAAATTAATTCTATTAATTTCAGTTATTTGTTGTCTATTAAGTAGATACTCGTAAGACTGAAACAGGTCTAAAACATTACCTCTTATACCATAAGCTTCGAGTTTCTTCAAAAGTGTAAGATGGTGTACATAAATAGTTTTTAAATCACAGATGCTGGGTGGAAGTGAGTTCCGCAATCTTATTGCATAAACAAGAAGGAATAAGAATAGTAGCTAGTTTTATGAATATGAGATTTAAGGAGGGACCTAATTTAGCATGGGACCAATTCTGAGAAATAATCTATCAAATAAAAAATAATCGAATTTGTTAGTGTGTAGTGACGGGAACAGTCTGTAACCTCACTCAGCAAGCACACGTATCGTAGAAAGTTGGTGCAGGGAATTTGAACTATCAGTGAACCCTGCTACAACTGAACTAGTCATGTTTACCCAAAAACGAGCCTTAGGCCCTTTCCGCCTACCCAAACTGTTCAATACATAACTTCAGTTGGCCAGCGAGGTCAAGTACCTCGGGGTCATTCTAGAAAATAAGTTAAACTGGAGCAGTCATGTAGACAACAAGCTTAACATCACCCCATCAGCCTGCATCACTTTCTGGCAGTGCAAGAAAATGATTGGTAAGAAGTGGGACCTACCCCCTAAAATGATATTGTGGCTGTACACAGCAGTGGTCCGCCCCGTGATCGCTTACAGGGCCGTGGTCTGTTGGCCTCGCATTCAGCTGGTTACAGCTTCCAACAAACTACAACGCATGCAAAGACTAGCCTGCGTGGAGACCACGGGCTGCATGAGGACTACTCCGACTGCAGCAATCGAAGCCATGCTGGGACTACCCCCGCTCTACCTGTTCATACAGCAGGAAGGGACAATGGCGGCGGAGCGTCTTAATGCATTTAATCTCTGGGGTAAGAGAGACACACAATACACCGCGCTGCTTGAGGGACTCAATAATGAGTTCCCTATTACGAACGCCATAAATGACCGGGTACTCAAACAATTTATCTCCAAAAAAATATACAGGATCCAACTTCACGAGGATCGATGCGAGGGTTCGCGCTCGGCAGAGCTACGAATCTTTCACCGACGGACCCAAAACAGGTAGTGGCATAGGTGCTGGAATCTTCTCGGAGGACTTCAACATACACTTAGCCACTCCATTGGGACTCCATAACATAGTGATCCAGGCCGAATGAATGGATATATCTGTTGCCGCTTCAGCCATCACGGCCTGGCAAGTTAAGGACCACTCGATACGAATACTCTCAGATAGCATGGCTGTTCTGCAAACGCTAAAGAGTCACACTGTTGACTCTGGGTTGATATACGAGTGCCACCAGCGCCTTAACCAGGTGGGTAGCCTCAATAATAAAACCATTCAATGGATCAAAGGACACAGCGGTTCGCGGGGCAACGACGCTGTCGAAGAACTTGCCAGAAGGGGGCCGAGCATGGCACCAGTGGGGCCTGAACCCATTGCGCCACCCCCCTTCGGGCACTCTGGTAAGGAAACGAACCAGGGACCAACATCACAAGCTATGGTTGGACCACGGTGAGTGCAGGAAGGCCAAGGAGGTACTTCCTACAATCGATGGCTGCCTCACGAAACAGTCTCCCCGGCAACAACAGTTGAGTACAGTTACAGCAGCTGTAACTGGCCATGGGTCATTTAATAAACATTTCTTTGTCATAGGAGTCACAGACAGTCCGCTGTGCAGAGCCTGCATGGAGGACGACGAGACAGCAGCTCGTATGCTGTTAAACTGCCCGGTGGTCGCCACATACAGGGCAGAGTACTTCGGTAACCCAGGTACCCTACGTGAGATTGTCAGTGACACCAACGTGTTGCTGCCCTTATTTGAGGAGCTGGGGTGGATCGAATAACTGATTTTCCTACCCGCAAGCAAAATACGCGCTTTGACGTAGAATTGCGGATACCAGCCCGTATTACCTAGTGTGTAGTATAGAAGAAGTTTATAAACCGGTGTATTTTCTATAGTAAATTAAAAGAAATGTTTAACAAAATTAACATTAAAACAAATATGCATGTTCGTACAACAAAGCTATAGTATGTAAGAGTATTGAAATCTGTGTATTTTCTATAACAAATTAAAATAAATGCTTGAAAAAATAAATATACATGTTCCTACAACAAAGCAGTAGAGCTACTACTACCCAGCATTTGTAGTATTGAATCGTCTCTGTTTTCTATAACAATTAAAATAAAAAAATTGTATAAACTATAGTCTATACGAGTACTCTGTCCGCGGCTCAGCTCAGAGACTGAGTACTTGAAAGCTGTAGTTTGGTATGGGTATACATATGAATCACGCCGACAAAGTGGTATTAAAAAAATCATAGTAGTAGTTTAACGAAGTTAAAAGGATTACTATCACAGCTAAGTAGGCTTTACAGGTTAACGAGTAGTACTCGACCAACTTAAATTTACAGTTTGAAAAACATGTTCTCCCATACATTCCGTATGGGAGCACATGCAGTTATTCAACTACAATGTTAAGTTTTTTTTTTTTTTTTTTAAAACGTTGGCCCACACTAAGAATTTCTTCTTGTATCGTGGGTGCGTTTACAAACATAGAAACTCACATACACTAACACCCAGACCCGGAACAACTACTTGTAGATCATACAAATATTTGTTCCGTGCGGGGATCGAACCCGCGACACGTTGCGCAGCAGTCGATCACTCAGCCACTGCGCCAACCGTGTCGTCAACCCTATATTGTGCGTGGTCCAACACGCACTTGGCCGGTTTTTTATTACCGACGTTCATTTCCAATGCCATTTGAAGGTCATGTGGTGTATGAGATCTGTGATTTTTTTATAGTAAATTAGTTTTCACAAAAAAAATACCAGCCAAGTGCGTGTCAGACCACGCACAATGAAGGGTTCCGCTGTTGGGATGAATTTATCCCAAGAACAAACTTAACACTGTAGTTGAAAAACCAGTTCTCCCATACATTCCAACTGTAAATATAAGTTTTTACAATATTGAGAGATTATGTTATTTTAAGACCATAGACTTCTTAAAGGTTTTCCTGTAATCTATGAGCAAAGAATCATTCTCTGTATTTTTTTCAGAATTTTAGGCCTTATTTTCGGAGATACGGGGGCAATGGTAAATTTTCATCAACTTTCTTAAATTATTTTTAAAAGTATTTATTTAAAAAATATTGAAAATAAACAAATTGAGATCTTCATTTGATATGTCACACGGTACAGTTCGCAAAACTTTTACAGTACACTACAGTACACGTCCGTGTTTGGGTCATAAAAATATATATGTACCAAATTTCAACTTAATCGGTCCTTTAGATTCGGAGAAAATTGGCTGTGACAGACGGACAGACAGACAGACAGACACACGAGTGATCCTATAAGGCTTCCGTTTCTTTCTTTTGAGGTACGGAACCCTAAAAACTGACAGAATAGTCTAAAGCGAAAATAAATTGATTGATGTTTTTGCAAATCGCGCAAAAACTTTGTCGCAGTTACGTAACGTAGCGGTTAGAGTTTATAATGTATGCAGGCGCAGGCGGGGTAAGCAGGTGCGGGCTACTGTCTGGGGATTATAATAAAGTAAATAATAAACACCTTTTCTGGAATACCAGAAAAAATACAAAACACTTAGACTTATATATAAAGATACATTAATTTAGACACTATTTAAAATATAAAATTAAAATTAAAAAACACATCAACAACAACATTTGTACATATTATAAAACAAAATCATTCTAATATGTATTATCCTTACAATAAAAATATATTTTTGTGTACAAAAATTATAAGAGCATCCTAAAATACAAGAAAGCTTTTAGACAAGGGTCGCCGTAACTCAGCCTGACTGTTCGGACTGTACCTACAAAAATGTACGCAATTCTTTAGTGAATCTTTGACATGACCTTTCCTTGATTAATTAATCTTCCAGGTTTTATTAAACAAAGTGTTGTCATGTGGCGAGCTTAGCGTATGGAAGACGTTACTCACAGCATTGTAAAATAGTTATTTATGCTACAAGTGCGGAAGGTAGGTGATTTCCGACGAGTGTATAAGTCGACACGAGTCGGAAATCATCTTACGCACGTGTATCATACAACGTTTTACTATGCATTGTGCGAGGAAAAAAAAAAAAAAACTAGTGAGCCTTACGGTAGTCGCCTATGATGCGTAACATCTAACATAATGACGACGTATATATGATAAAAACAACATTCATGACTTTGACTTTCGACTTCGACTGATCCCCAGACAGTAGCCCGCGCCTGCTTACCCCGCCTGCGCCTGCATACATTATAAACTCTAACCGCTACGTTACGTAACTGCGACAAAGTTTTTACACATCATCGTAAGGCTCACTCGTTTTTTTTTTTTTTCTCTCACGATGCGTAGTAAAACGTTGTAAGATGATTTCCGACTCGTGTCGACTTATACACTCATCGGAAATCACCTATCTTCCGCACTTATAGCATAAATAACTGTTTTACAATGCATTTGCTCGTTTTCCAAGCAGTCAATTTGTGCGGAAAGTGTAACTTTTTTTCACTAGTGTTTTTTACTTTTCTGTTTTCTTTTAATTTTTGGGCGTCGTCAGCCCGTCTCAGAGATTGTATTATTTCAAGAGAAAAGTTTTATAAATCAGATGATGATGATAACGATGACGATGGCGATGGCGATGGAGATGATTCTGACGATGGTCAAAAGCAAAAAGTCAAAGTCGAAGTCGAAATCAAAGTCAAAGTCGAAGTAAAAAATCAAAGTGTAAAGTCAAAGTCATGAATGTTGTTTTTATCATTTATTTATGTTAGATGTTATGTGTAACATCATAGGCGACTACCGGCTCGCTCGTTTTATTTTAATTTCCTCGCACAATCTATAGTAAAACGTTGTATTTGTATGATACACGTGCGTAAGATGATTTCCGACTCGTGTCGATTTATACACTGGTCGGAAATCACCTACCTTTCGCACTTGTATTATTTATTTATTTATTATTATTCACTTGTAGCATAAATAACTATTATATAGCATTATTTTGTTAGAGAAAAAGTGTTATAATATGATTATATATTTAAATTTCGGTATTGTGTTTATAATGTACGTCATTATAAACTCGTTTTGAAGTTTATAATTCGAATATTATGGTATGAGAGTAGATATTTTTTTTTTTGCAATGGAACGTTAGCGGGGGACCGCAGCACCGCTCTAACGCATGCGCGTTGATATGCTGGGAGCAGGCACCATTCATACGTTTCGTTGAACTGAATTTCTTATTATTTTTTTATTCTTGATCTTTAACTTTGATCTTAAGTAGGTTGAATCCCAATGTATGAGAGTAGATAAAGTAGTGTATGAAACTGCACATAACTAGGTATTAAAACACTCGAATTTTTAAACAGAAACAAAATATTTAAACTTCGAACGAATACGCGTTATAAATTTATTTACTTTATGAACAAGATAGTTTGTTGCTTGTGATGTCCAACGTTCTGAGAAAAAAACCGCCCAAGTGCGTGTCGGACCACGCACAATGAAGGGTTCCGTAGTTGGGATAAATTTATCGCAAAAACAAACTTGTAACATTGTAGTTGAATAACATGTTCTCATACATCGATATACGTCACGGTCAATTCTCTGCAAGTGTAAGTTTGTAAACGATTTTTTTTTTGTTTTTTCAATTTGAAGTACGGAACTCTAAAAATTACCTCAAATTATTAAGAACT
This sequence comes from Agrochola macilenta, assembly GCA_916701695.1. Classification (NCBI taxonomy): domain Eukaryota; kingdom Metazoa; phylum Arthropoda; class Insecta; order Lepidoptera; family Noctuidae; genus Agrochola; species Agrochola macilenta. The sequence goes on along the minus strand of OU753561.1, from coordinate 23,069,986 downwards.
TTCAGACTTGTTCGGAAAACGTTAAAAAAGACTATCAGTCTCTACAAAAGACAGAAATTACAAGAAAAAGAACTACTCGTACCTATGTAAAAAGTTTTTTCAAAAGCAACAAAAGTTCAAAATTTTGTTCTCTATGCGTTCGAAATTTGAAGTTCAATTGGTTTTAGTTTAGTTTCGGCCACTCTATCATCGTAAAATAGTAAGTTGGAGTCACATTTCGTACGAAATATGGGCAAAGTTTTTTGCTATTTCTGACTTTTCTAGTACTCAAACCTCAATAGGTCCAGTAGAGTGTTTTGATCCTTATAAGAAACAGGATCGATGAGCATCAAAAAAAGTTGTTGTGTAAACTGCCCATTTTCTTGCTGACTGTAATTTTTTTTCAAAATCTGTGAATCCAGATCGAAATCTTTCAAAAAGTTAAGGACAGTCTCATAAGACCGTTTTCCCGTAGCTACGACGGTTAAGGTAGCTGTCCTTACTGCCCCATCTCAAAAATTCACCCTGTATATCAATGACTTACCATTCTATTTAAAGGGTATCTGTGAAGTTGTACTGTTTGCAAATGATACCTCTCTTATTTTTAAAGTAGACATGAATAGACAAGATTTTAACGATGTAAACAGAGCACTCTTAATGGTTAGGATTCGTTTACGACAAATAACCTAGTTCTCAATGCCAAGAAAACGAAATGTGTTAAGTTCGCCCTAGCAAATGTTCGAAATCTTGGACCCAACATCGTCTTAGATAAAGAGCTGCTTGAAACTGTAAACTCGGCAGTTTTTCTGGGCATAACAGTAGATGCCAAACTTCAGTGGGGACCACATATATCGAGCCTAGCGGGAAGGTTCAGTTCGGCCGCCTACGCCGTCGGGAAACTAAGACAATACACTGACGTTGATACAGCTCGGTTAGTCTATTTTAGTTATTTTCATAGCATTACGAGTATGTCCTATGGTATTCTGCTGTGGGGCAAAGCTGCTGATATTCAAAATGTATTTGTCCTTCAAAAACGAGCTGTTCGAGCTATTTACCAGCTAGGTGCCAGAGTTTAAAGCCCAAATTGATAATACGGAGAGCTGCAAACCATATTTTTTATCATATCAGATTCTAACTCTGCCGTCAATGTACATACTTGACATTTACGTATTTGTTTTAAAAAATACTAAAGTAGAAGATACGCACAACGTCAACACTCGCCATAAAAAGAGGTTATGCACTCCAGCCTCAAGAATTAAAATATTAAGTGATAAAGGCAATAAAAATATATGATAAGTAACTGAAAATCAAAAACAATATTCCAAAAAAGGCAAAAGCTATACCTAATCCAAAAATGTTTCTACTCAGTAAAAGAAATTTAGAAAAGAATATTTAGAATGTAACTTAAAATAAAGATTTTCTCTCATGTACAAAAATGCCGATCTGCCCTATACAAACAATACGATTTAGTCTATCCTATTTAACTTCATATAAAACTATAATTATAATTTGTACTACCTGAAAAGGATGACATTCATATTGCTGATTATTTGTATTAAATTCATTATTATTGACATTTAATTTTGACATAACTATAATTTCTCAATTTAATTTTACTAATATAAAAGAAAATAATTAAGTACTAATAATGTTCAATACATTCTAATTTAGGATGATATGGGCAGGCGAATGATAATTGCAATGCTTGTAAAAGGCTGCTAAGTCGTAAGTACGAACATAACATAACACCAACATTGTACACTTAGTTCGCAATAAACGTTTTTGACTTTGTTTCTCTAAGAGATTTTTTCAAAGATATTGGTATTCTCATAGTGGCATCACAATTTATTTTCGCCAACATCTTATATATTAGGCAAAATATACACTTGTACACTAAAAACAGTGATATTCACAATATTAATACAAGAAATAAGGACAAACTACGAGCTCCATTTCAACGGCTTCATAAAGTTCATAACTCATTTGTTGGGCTTGGTATAACCTTTTATAACAAGCTACCCTCTTCTTTGCTAGATTTGCCTTTTAATGCGTTTAAAACTAAAGTAAAATCCAACCTTTGTTCAAAGGCATATTATTCTATCAAAAACGACATAAATGATAAGAATGTCGCTGTGATTAACTAAAGACAATGTTTATGTTCTTTCTCCAGAATTAGCTTGCCCACTGACAGGCTATATGAGTTGGTAGAATTGTTTATTTTATTTGACTTTAGAAGTCAATTTATTTTAATTTATTATTGTTGACATAATCTACTCATTACAATGTTTTTTATGAGTTGTATTGCAATATGTGGTTAGCTAGCGACCTCGACGACAGATTTTTTTTTGCCTGAGCAATCACCGGCAGCAAGTTTGCCATGCTCCCTTAGATGTCACTGCTTGCGGTGTCATCTAAGGGTCGGGTTGCATCCTTCCCTCAAATATGGCGAGGGGGTAATGGCTGATCTTTGCGTTATGCTCGTGAACGGGTGCTGCTTCTGGTGCCTGGTCGTCTTGTTGATCATGGTTTTGTTATTGTTATTAGTAATTCACTGTTTTATTTTACCTCGATGGTCCTAGTTTATCATTTATATCTTCCAGTTACAGCTATATGTGGGTGGGCACGCCCTTTATGGCCTTTTATTTGGATTCCGATTACGTTTTTTTTTAAATCTCTTCCCGAGTATAGTTCTCGATGTTTTTTGGTTGGTATATTGGCGTGTGCGCTCTGACATATGGCTAATAATTTATAATTTAAATTATGTTTTGTGTTGCGTAGTGTAAAATATTTTGTATACTATTATATAGAACCAATAGGGATGATGCCTGGGTAACAACAATTAAATTCTAATTAGTCCGTCAGTCTGATAATAAAAAAAAATTAGACACGTATTTTTTGCTTTATCATATTAATACAAAATTACTTAGATAAAACGCATTTTAAGTTGGGGAGTGGGGGTCGCTACGTCATTAGTACGTATAAAACGATTCTGTTGAAAACTGAATGAACCACTCTGCGCTCGGCATCGAACGCGGACGGACGTGCTGCTGCTAGTGTGTGCGCGTGTGTTCCAGATCTCCTGAGTTCCGGCTCAGTGGCTCCTCCTGCTGTGGTTCCTGCTACGTGTATAGTCTAGGACTATCTTCAGTTATTAATTGTTGTCTTTTTCAAGACACAATTAATAAGTTTCTTATCAGAGTTGTACTCTAAAACGTAATCGTCGCGATTAAATCCCCTTCAGGGTAAATCCACAGTTTCGTGGTCCTCGGTGGAAACCTATACGGTGCCAACGAAACCGAGTGGGGTGTTGACCCAACACACCCGCCGAGCCCCTTCAGGGTGAGGCAGTCAATTGGACGGGTCCCAGTGCTCGGCCTTGGGGGATCTCCTAGTCGGCATTGGTGACAGTCTTGCCTCAACAGCCACACACCTAGTGTCGGTCGGGTGTGTCTACACCCGGCGCACTAGACTGGATAGGACCCCGTTGCACACTAAGATAGGCAACGGGCAAAAAGCAAGCTTAGGGCTCACCTTAAGTACTCAACCTCCCTGTCTAACCCGACAGGGAGGGTTTTACACATCCCCGGTATTCCCCCGGGGAGATAGGTGTAGGGAAAAACGTTAGGACAATAGGTTCCCAACTAGTAGTCAGTTTTAAACTCCATAATGGAGTCAGACCTCGTCATTTCTGAGGCTAAATTAGATGCGACTAGACGCATAAACACATCGCTTATCGATGTGATTAGGCAGATGGTCGCCCTAGAACCAGCTCTATGGCGGCAGTTCGCTGTAGAGTTGCAGATCCTAGCGCTGAACCAGGAGTGCTTCGAGTGCCCTCCTGGTAGCCTAGAACCCCCCCCCCCCCCAGTCCCCTATCAATTCCTCTGAGGAAATCACTACGTTCAGTGATGCCTTAGATAAATCTCAGATAGCAGCCAGCCCAGTCGTGTCAATGGACACTGACAGCCAGGCTATTCCCCCAAACCGCCCCTCCACCCCCTTCCCCTATATCACTATCTCCGACTCAGAGGACCAAGTCGCCTCTACTTCCCAATCCGACGACAACGACAATTTTGTCCGAGTCGAAGGGAAAGGGAATAAGAGGAAGATGCGGAAGCAACTCTCTTCGCAGGCCACTAAGGTCGTAGCGTTCGAGGAGCCCTGCCTCACCCCTGTCAATACCTCCGACACCCCAGCTACTTGCCCCCCCGTAGCTTCCCCCTCCACCACCCCCCGTCCGATTACGTCATCAGCCTCTTCGCAGGTTGCTCCCACCGCCCCTATTATTATTTCTGGCCAGAAAAAGGTCGCGCCTCCACCTCCTGTGTTCATTCAGGACAAGGAGAAGTGGACGGCCATCTCAAAGTGGTGTGTCGATCTCAAGATCGGCTACACCAATGCCCGCTCTACCCAACAGGGTATAAAAGTAATAGTCCCGACCTCGACCGACTACAGATCCCTAACCCGGCTTCTGAGAGACAGGAACGTGTCCTTCCACACGTACTCTCTCCCAGAAGAAAAACAGACCAGAGTTGTCATCAAAAAGATCCCTAAAGAAATCTCCCCAGCAGAAATTCTAGCCGACCTTAAGTCGCAGAATATCCCGGTTGACGAAGTGCACCGTATGCACCGTTCGCGCGGTAGGGAGGCATACGACATGGTACTCGTCGTGTGCTCCCCGATCGAAGGGCATAACCCGATCTTTAACATCAAATCTATATGCAATCTCATGGGATTCTCTATAGAGAAGCCATGGAAAAATCATTCTATAGGGCAATGTCATCGTTGCCAATTATATGGGCACTCGCAAAAGTTTTGCCATGCGAAACCCAGGTGCGTCAAGTGCCTGGGCGACCACGGCACTGCTGAATGCGCCCGTCCAAAGGACCGTAGCCAATGCGACAGCCCACCTAGCTGTGTGCTATGCGGGCAAGAGGGTCACACAGCCAACTACCGTGGCTGCTCTAAAGCCCCAAAAAATACTTCGCCCAAGCTGACGAAACGTCTTGACGATCGTCAGCTAAAGCAAAGGGAATTCCCTATCCCGTCATCTCAAATCCCCGAGCGGCTTAGCCCTCAGAGACCCAGCCCCTGGAATCAACTCCAGCACCGTCAGGCCTTCCCAGCCTTAGCGATCGCTACCCCGCCCTTAACTCAACCTCAGTCTCAACCTCCTCCCAATAAAATTCCCTCCCTCATGGATCAGCGTATCCTCCTCCCCGCGTTCGCAGGCCCTCCCGCGGCCCACTACAAACCCGCTCCCGCTCCCGCTCATAAAGCACCGCGCCCCACCACCGCCGCTCCCGCGGCCGCTCAGTTGTCCACTTCGGACGTATATAATATAATTTCAGACACCTATATGGCGTTCTGCTCCCCCCGCGCCGTACAGATGGCTCACGAAATACTCGTGGCCAGACAATCCGATAACTTCCCAATGTTGCAAAGAGTATTGTATGAATACTCTGACGTCATGCAAACTCTCCACCCGAATAAACCTCATAATGTCTAACACCAGTACAGCGAGGCATAAACCCCGATCCCTTAAAATAGGCATCTTCAATGCAAACGGCATCCGCGGTCAACGCGATGAGATCTCGGAATTCCTCCGCGACCATCAAATTGACCTACTCCTCGTTCAGGAAACGTTCCTCAAACCTAGTCACCGAAACCCCTCTATAGCGAACTACCGTCTCATCCGTAATGATAGGACGCGTTGTCACAAGGGCGGCACCCTTATTTATCACAAACGGGATCTGTATTGCATACCTATGGACCCTCCTCCCCTAAGTAAATTAGAAGTCACTATCTGCCGACTATCCATGACTGGCCATCAGCCGATCATGCTAGTATCGGTCTACCTCCCTCCCGCTACGTCGGCTGAGAATTTCCAACATATCTCAGACGATTTCACAATCCTATTAGGCATGAGCGACTCCGTTATCATAGCGGGCGACCTCAATGCAAAGCATCCCTCCTGGAATAGTACCAGAATCAACTCCAGGGGTCGACACTTGTTCGACCTCTCCACCTTCCTGAACTTTGACGTCATCGCTCCGATGACTCCCACTCATTTTCCTCACGACCCCAGATACTCTCCTGATGTCCTGGACGTGGCACTCCTTAAGAGTGTCAACTTGAGACTAGACTCAATAGAAACGGTGCATGAGCTTAACTCTGACCACCGTCCAGTACTAATAAGACTCGACTCCCGCATAGGTCATCGTCATCATGACCCCGACCAGCCCTCTGCTACAAAAAAGATAACAGACTGGAGGCGAGTAAGCGAACAGCTGAAACCCACCACATCCCCTCAGTTAGACTCAATCCCCAACAACTTCGATTCTATCGCTGACACGACGGCCGCGATCGACTCCCTCACGGAGCACGTACAATCTGTCCTGAACGACTGTTCAAGGGAGGTCCCAGCGACGGATAACCGTCGCTGGAAGCTCCCCGACGATGTACGTGCTCTAATGACGGAGAAGAACGCGGCCACCCGTGCCTACAGCAGCTTCCCCTGTGCCGCAAACAAAGCCCATATGCGCTACTTACAGCGAACTGTAAGTACACGCGTAGCGGAGCTGCGTGAAGCGGGCTGGGACAAGATGCTTAGCGAGCTAGAGCCCACTCACAAGGCCTTCTGGGATCTTCAGAGGAAACTCAAATCCCGGGAGATCGCCACCATGCCCCCCCTGATACGCCCCGATAAGTCAATAGCATTCGACGACATCGAAAAGGCCGAGTGCCTAGCAGATAGTCTCGAGCTCCAATGCTCTCCCAGCTCTCAGCCAGTAGACCAAGCTCACCTCGCAGAGGTCGACGCCGAAGTCGAAAGCAGAGCCTCTCTCCCTCCCGTCGAAGACCCTGATAGTCCTCTGCCTCCAGTCGCTCCGGACGAAGTGCACGACTTAATCAAAGGTCTAAAAATTAGAAAAGCCCCCGGTTCAGACGGACTCACCAATAGGGTGATCCAACTCTTCCCCGCTCATCTCATTATGCTACTGACCACCATCTTCAATGGTGCTCTAAGCAATAATATCTTTCCCCAAACATGGAAAGAGGCCACTGTCATAGGTATTCCAAAACCTGGCAAGCCCAAATCAGATCCCACCAGTTACCGTCCCATCAGTCTGCTCAAAGTACTCGGCAAACTCTATGAGAAGCTTATTTATAAGCGACTCAGAGACTACGCCGAGACTAAGGGCTTAATCCCCAATGAACAGTTCGGCTTTCGAACCCAGCACTCTAGCGTGCATCAGGCCCACCGTATCATAGAATATATAAGCAGCGCCATCAACCGCGGCTTAATGACAGGCGCTATCTTCTTTGATATAGCGAAAGCGTTCGACAAAGTCTGGCACAACGGCTTATTGTATAAGCTCTACAAACTCGGTGTGCCAGATCGTCTCGTGCTCATCCTACGAGACTACTTGTCGAATCGCACCTTTCGCTATCGCATAGACGGAGCCCTATCCACCCCTCGTCAGATCCGAGCAGGAGTCCCTCAGGGCTCTGTACTCGCCCCCCTATTGTTCACGCTATTCACCAGCGATATCCCTAGAAACAAAAAGACTCAGTTGGCTCTGTTCGCAGACGACACTGCCATCTATTGTAAAGGTTTAGGTTCCGCTTCGATGCTTCTAAACCTCCAACAGGCGGTCAATAACCTTGGCGCCTGGTTTAGGAAGTGGAGAATCGAGGTCAATCCCGATAAAAGCCAAGCGGTCCTCTTCTCGAAACCGTGGCTAAATCCCTCTTTCCCCCGATCAGTCACCATGTTTGGCAAGCCGATCCCTTGGGCTACGCGAGCCAAATATCTAGGTGTGATCTTAGATAGGCATCTCACGTTTTCAGAGCACATAAAGGCGGTTCACTCGCGAGCCTCTTTCGCTCTCAGTAGACTTCATTTCGTTTTAAATGCACGTAGCAAAATGTCACTCAGGTGCAAATTGCGAACTTACACCACGTGCATCCGCCCTATCATGACCTATGCGGGTATCGTTTTTGCCCATACCAAACCCCGATTCATCCATAGGTTGCAAACATTACAGAACCGATTCCTCCGTAGAATCACGGGATCCCCCATGTATGTTAGAAATGAGATCCTCCATCTCGATCTTAAAATACCTACCATCCACCAGTTTCTCAAACGCATGTCAAAGCGTTATTTCGATTCAGCCGTCAAACATCGCAACCCTCTGGTTGTCGAGGCAGCTAGTTACATTCCCTCTAGAATCAGTCACTTTCGCCGCCCAAGGCATATCCTCTCCGACCCAGATGACCCCATCACACTCCTACAGGAGAGCAATAGGGCCACGAGTACAGTGCACAAATACATCCGACACCCGCGATACAGACCTCGCCGTAGAGGTCCCCCGCGATCGCGACCCTCCCGAGTAAACGATACTCCCCCCCGACCCTTGCTCGTCGACGAAGCGCCAGCACGCGTTGCCGCTGAGCCTGTAGCTTTAAATTCCCCGATCAATAATCATGAAACCACCATTTTGATCCAGCCTGTCCCTCTTGCTGTCCTCCCCTCAGCGAATGCCCTAAGCCGAGGTTCGCACCCCACAGGGGGTGGCCCTTAGCGAGCATTCGCCTAGTTTTAATTAGAATAGTAAAATTGCCCTGGCTGGAGGCTTTGAGTGTAGAAGCTTAAGGCAGCCACAGGAAAGCCCGGTTAAGCAGTCACTACCTTAGTGGTAATCTGCGAGATGCCCTAGTTAGGAAAAAAAAAAAAAAAAAAAAAAAAACTGAATGAACGACTGCTAGTGTATGCCAGAACCGGGAACAAGATGGAGTGATAAGAACCATTTTACATATAAATATTTAAACGAACTATTTTCGATTCAAACAAAGAGTATTTCAATATAAAATAATTATGTGGCTTAAAACTGTATAATTAAGGGTACGCTGGTCGGTCATTCTTCCATACAAACGTAGTATGGTGATTACTCGTCTGTTTGACCGTTGTATGTTCAAAACTAAAAATTATATCCATTTGTCTTGTCATTATCTAGCCCTGTATATGAGTAGAAGCAGATTTGGAAAAAAAATTGGTTTGGAAGTTATGAGCGTCGAAACTTCCGTATTTCAACAAAAATTTTAACTCGTGTTTGCGTAAATAAATAACTTATGTAGTAAGAAAATGGCAAAAAAGAAACTACACAGGGTTAGATAATTTATTCAATAGTTCAAATAGTTTTATTTTGAGTAAATACATTCAGTAGTTTTTTCATAATATCTATATGCCCAAAGGTCTCTTCATGAAATTTTACGCGCTCATTTTCGTTATAAATCATTGTCTATTTCAATAAATATACAAATAAATCAATAGAAAATAGATAAATAAAACGAAATAAAAAAAACTAAATAAATAAATAATTAGCATGCTTAATATTAGTTACGCCAGTCTTACCAAGGGGTATCGTATTACCTAGTTACTGGGTTGTGGAGGTCAGATAGGCAGTCGCTCCATGTAAAATACTGGTATTCAGCTGCATCCGGTTAGACTGGAAGCCGACCCCAACATAGTTGGAAAAAGGCTAGGCAGATTGATTGAATATTAGTTACGCCCACCAACGAGTTCGAGCCGTCGACTAGTGTACTCATAACCGCACGATATGTATTAAATTCTATTTCATAACATGATTGGTACGTTGTCGTACCAATCATGTTATGAAACAGAATTTCCGAGGTTCCGGCTAATATTTAAGCAAGCTGCCATGCTAGGTAGGTATTTGAAACAAAATCGTATTGTGTAGATAGTGATCTTGCACGGCGTTATCTGCTAGATTTATTAGGAGGAAAAATAGCGCGACCTGTGTGGAGCTGTAGAGCACTCGAACTACACAAAGTATCGACGATCGCGGAATGCGAGGCCGTTCGTTATCTCTGCCGCTCGGTTGCCTACGACTCGCAGCTACGAACTACGACTAGTCAGCACTCAAGGAGATATTTTGTATGTGCTGATGAACCGTGAGGAACTTATGGCCAGTATGTATTTTTCCTGTAGAAAATTCACCCAGTTGTTAGCCAGAGTGAATATTGTTAAAGCGCCAGTTCCGGACAATATTTATCTGAAATGGTGTAGGCTGAATGTTGAGACTGCCAGTACAAAGTTTACGCGAAGTGAATAGTTGAGAATTAGTTATCCGAACAATGCGGCATTCTGCGTGAGCAGTTCTGTGAAACAAACAAACGCATGTTAATTAATTATTTCTGGAGTAAACAGTGAGCGGATCTGTGAATGATGCGCGATCCGCGGTATAGTGCGGGCGGCAGATATTATTGTGGTGATTTGGATCGACCACAATAATGTAAAACAACAATGACTTTTTCTCTTTGTCGGAACAGTTTATTAGTGGTCAAAGAAATTGCCAACAATAAACTGTTAATTTAAAACATTGTCATGTAGGTATACAAGGTCCATCAGATACTGATTCGACGTAGCGCTAGCGTAGCGGTAGGAGGGCGGTAGCACAGCGGTGGCGTAGCGCGACGGTGGCGTAACCGTGGCGGTGGTGTAGCAACAGCGTATCGTAAGCATCGTCGTAACGGCAGTTCGACAATGGCTTATTAAAATCGTATCATTAGCGGGTGGCGGCTCACTCACCGTCTGCGATATCTCTACAAATGAAATACAAATGAAATGAACAATGAAGATAACGATATTTTATTCAACTTCTAATAGAATACTCTATTAATTTTGTAATAGAATACTCTCACAGTTCAGTCTCTTTAGAAAGTGCGATCAGTGAAACAAAATTATAATGATCGGCGGAAGATACAAATCATGAGTAGAACATTAAAATAACGATGTTATTATGTAGATTTGCTCATAATCATTAGTTAATATTACAATTAGATACAGTATAGTTTGTTGACCTCGCGCATATGTCATTAGACGACAGCTGTGTACATACTTAGGCTGTGAAGGTTAGTCTGCACGTAATGCATTTATAAGTTTGACATTAGTATTATGAATAGTAATAACTGTTCATTTTATGCAGACATGATATGAACTCATCTATATACATATTATACAATTATATACATTATATTATATAAAATAAATAAAGTGTGAAGTGTCTATAATGTCAAAATACTGTTCCTTTATGCATTATGAAAAAACATTTTTTTTCTGTCTGTCTGTCTGTTTGTTCCGGCTAATCTCCGAAACAGCCAGACCGATTTTGACAGAACTTTCTCTGGCAAGTAGCTGATGTGATAGGGAGTAACTTAGTTTTATTTTTATTTTAGAAAAAGAAAAACGAATTAGGGTCCGGGCGGGCGAAGCCACTGGCAGCAGCTAGTTCAGTATAAACTTGAGCGAAGGTTACCGGACTGTGGACTGTAACGGATAATTATTTATGGTTAATAGAAATGATTATGTAATGTGCACCTTCAGTAAATTGCACTATGAAAAGCACAGCCAATATCGTTTTGTTTGTGAAAAACATACAAAAGAATAAACCATTGACATACTAAACCATTCAGTACATAATGGTCCGTAACTACCTTCAAAATAGAATTTATCCAAATGTATTCACGAATAATTTACTTACTTCGCAGATTACTTAGTAGATTACACGTATACCTACCTCGTATCTAGCACGTAATAGTGATTAGTAGTCAAACGCGCGTACTAGGCAATCAAATGCTCCGGAATTGTTCGGAAGTGATGTAAACTGATCTGCGAGAACCATAATGAACAGTTTACACTTGCACTTAGGTACTTTAAGTAGGGTTGTTACTGTGATCCGCTGAATGTGGGTTACTCACCAAATGTCAATACGAAGTTATGTCGCTGTAGCGAATGATATTCTCAGTCAGCTGGTGTCCGTTGAACAATCTTTGTTAAGAGGGTTTATCCTAAAAGTTGGCAACGTCGCAAATAACTGTCAAATATTTACCTGTTTTGATTTTTATTGCAATAATACTGAATAGAAATAAGAAATGTGGCTAACTAGCGGACTAGAATATTAATAATGAATTGCAATTATAACATTGAATTTGATGTTGTACCCATTTTAGGTGATTAAAACGCACTTGGAAAGTTTCTAAATACTTTTTTTACATCTAAAACTAAACAGTTGGTGTTACGATATTAATTATTGCATTTCATAATCATTTGTAAAGAACAAGACCGGGGATCTATCAGATAGGAGCAACTATCGGCCTATATCACTGGCTACGGTAATGGCCAAGGTATTTGAAAACTTGCTTAATGACACCCTTAAAACTTACGTGGATTTACACGATGCCCAATTCGGCTTTAGAGGGGGACTTTCTACGGAAAGTGCTATCTTGTGTGTTAAGCGGGCTGTTGGGTACTACACTGAGAGGAGTACACCGGTATACGCGTGCTTTCTGGATTTATCCAGAGCCTTCGATACTGTTTTGTACGATAGACTGTGGATGAAGCTGGAGAGCGCTGGTGTGCCGGCAGAGGTTGTCTCAGTGTTAACGCATTGGTATCGGTACCAGCGAAACCAGGTACGATGGGTTGGGGCTCTCTCTCAGGAATATGGCATGGAGTGTGGCGTGAGGCAGGGGGGCATTACCTCTCCTCTGTTGTTCAACCTGTACGTTTATGACCTCATCTGTGACCTAGCAGTACTCATGTGGGTTGTTTTGTGGATGGAGTTAGCGTCAATAACATCAGTTATGCAGACGACATGGTACTGCTGGGCCCATCGGTGGGAGCAGTTCGTAAACTTGTGGTGATCTGTGAGGCGTTCGCGGCGGAACATGGACTGAAGTATAACTGTAAAAAGAGTGAAGTTCTGGTTTTTAAGAGTGGAAAACGTGGTCCACTTCATGTTCCGCCTATTAAGCTTAATGGCGCAGCGCTAGAAGTGGTGAGCAGTTTCAGGTATCTGGGGCACATTGTGACAGACGAATAGACGAATAGGATGACGCTGACATTGAGAGGGAGCGCAGAGTATTAGCAGTCAGGGGGAACATGGTTGCACGTAGGTTTGCTCGCTGCTCGAGGGAAGTAAAGATAACTTTTTTTAAGGCGTATTGCTAGTCCTTTTACTCGAGCACCTTGTGGATAAATTACACTCATAGGGCTGCTAATGCTCTGCATGTCCAATATAACAACATTTTCAGGATGCTGATGCGCCTGCCTCGCTATTGTAGTGCATCTGGTATGTTTGCGGAGACACGAACGGACGGCTTCCATGCGATTGTGCGCAAAAGGGTAGCTTCCTTGTCACAGCGTGCGCGAGGCAGTAGCAACGGCATCCTGCAGATGATTGTATCTCGTGCGGATTGCCCTATCCAAAACAAATGGATGCGCATTGTTTTGGGCGCTCACTAATCAACATATTAATGTACAAGAACGTTTCCCAAGGCAAAACTTTACTGTAGAATACTCCATAATTTAAGTTGCGGGTATACTTACTTTTTTCACGCGCATAACACTTTGTCACAACACCAATTTATCTCGTCTGCAAGACGTCCGTATGTCACTGCAGGGATCTAGCAGAATATCAGCGTTAGGTATATTTGCCTGACACATGCTGAGCTGGACTCTCATTTAGTGCAACCTTGAGACGCACACCGCACCTTGTTTTTCCTTTTTTCATTTAAACAAAGTACCTATGTCATAATGTCACTCTATTTCTTTAAGTACTAAACTTATGTTTTTATTTTTTGTATATTGGCATCATGTTTTTATGTATATTCATGTAATTTGTTATCTTTTAATTGTGCTTTTGTGTGTCTTTTGTATGCACTGAATAAATGTTTTATCTATCTATCTATCTATCTACTAACACATTGTTTATGTCCTATACTAACACAATTTTGATTTTGATTTTATTGTATATTATTTAATTTTGGGTAATGTGTAAAGTAAGTGTAATGTTTTATATGGATTATAATTATCTGAAATAAATAAATTAATAATAATAATCAATATTCTAGTTCGCTAGTTAGCAACATTTTTTATTTCCACACAGTAATATTGTAAAATTAATCTAAACAGTGAAATATTTGACATCTATTTGCGACATTGCCCACGTTCAGAATAAACGATGTTAGGAGCGTAACGAGGATTTTGCAAAATAGTTGCGTTCGCTTGACCCCTTGCTGCATCGTTGTCTATAACGTATTTACATGTTTTCTATAAGGTACATGTTTAACATTTTCAAAATGTGTATTTGTTTTAATAATACGAACGATACACCTAAATTAGCGCGCGAACTGCCCATTCTTAGCCAGAGCCGCCGCCTTCCCACTCTTCCCCGCACACTAAAAAGCTCGGTGCACCGTTAATATTAGCAAGGGAAGGAATAGTGAATCTATAAATGCAATTATTACAATTATTAGTTTACTGGTAACCAAAAGGCGTTATGGTGGACTGTCTGTAGTGAGGAAGGTTACACTGTAGTAGGTACATTGCGTTTGGTCTATTTTAGCTACTTCCATAGTATTATGTCGTATGGCATTTTACTGTGGGGTCGGGCTGCTGACATTGAATCCATCTTTATTTTACAAAAGAGAGCTGTCAGAGCCATTTATAATCTACATCGTCGCGAATCTCTCAGGGAACTATTTAAAAAGATTAACATTATGACAGTACCTTGCCAATTCATATATGAAAATATTATGTTTGTAAGAAAAAATCTTCATATTTTTCATAAAATAAGTGATAGACATAATTTTAATACTAGAAATAAAGATAAAATAGATCAGCCATTTTTCAGATTATCTAAAGTACATACATCTTTTATGGGGTACTGTGTTAAATGTTACAATAAAATACCTTGTGATATTATATTACAATTAAATGAAATAAAATTTAAAACTCATATTAAAATTACACTCTGTAAAGAAGCATATTACAAATTAGAGCATATATCCAAGATAAGAATGCTTGGAAACATGCTGGTCCTGCTCCATAGGACAATTTAGAGTCTAGACAAAATCAAACTGGTTGCTTATTTAATTATATAATTTGTAATTTTTTATAACTCTGATTTTACATTCTGTGATTTCTTGAACTCACACACTGACTTATTAGTATTACTTGTTAAAATGTTAGGAATATCGTATAATTTTGCAATTTTTGTAAATATGTGAGCACCATGTATCTATCACATAATTAATTTATCTGTAATTGCTTTATATTTTTTTTTCATTCTTTTTTACCTATCGCGGTATAGTAATCTTATTCTAGATGCATCGTCTTCACATATAATTAATGTATACAAAATATTGTAAAAACATTTTAAAAGAGTAACGGTGGAGTTTCTTGCCCATTCTTCTCCATACGAAAACTACCTTTTGGAAGGGGCGACTAGAATCAATTCTATTTTTTGTAAATTTGACGTTCATAAGTGCCTTTTATGTGCCTAATTGAAATAAATTGTTTGACTTTTACTTTGACTTACAGGTAGACTATAGTACACGCACACTATATTACCTACAGGTGTACATTCAAGTGTAAGTAGTATTCAGGGGCTGGATATTAAAAACTAAGTATTGCGTTTTATACCGCAGTCACACGTATACACGGCTACATATCAAGCTATACATTTCCAGCTGACCTCGCATTGTACGGAAATTCTATACAATGCGAGATCAGCATAAATTGGAAATGTATAGCTTGAAGTGTGGCCGTGTGTACAATAGTGAGCCACAAATTCCTTAACTTGCTATAGGATATTGTGAGCGTTTGGAACTATGTCGCAATTTTAATAAAATCCTTTGTCCCGAGAATTCTATTATGAAACCGCGGAATGGAGCTGAAGGCTCAGGTAAAATGTTTTCATAGACTTGTATCGCTTTACGTAGGGTAACAACTGGCAACACGTGCAAAGTCATTAAAAAATAACAGATAGCTAACAGATAGTTATGACAGAGCTGTGGATACTATTTATGTTTTAATTCACGAGTGGTAGTTTCCGCATACATCCGTGTTTTATGAACTAACTAGCTAAATAAAAATATTATAGCTATTGGCGCCAAAATCCAGATGTAAGTGCGGTATATATGTGGTTACAGTGTGTTGTGATTGCGTGGAATGTGCCGTGTGAGTCGCGTGCTTTGATCATTTAGCGTGTAGCAGTGTTTTTCCAATGAGTTGGGTGTAGTATCTGCCCTGCTTTAGAATGACAGCCCATCGGTGTAATACCTGGGATGAGCTCACGTATGTACCATATTGCATATCGATCCAACTCATAGATAAATGTATAGTGTACTCTGGTAAGTACCTGCCTTATAAGAGAAAGTATCAATCAATCTGCCTAGCCTTTTGCCAACTATGTTGGGGTCGGCTTCCAGTCTAACCGGATGCAGCTGAATACCAGTATTTTACATGGAGCGACTGCCTATCTGACCTCCACAACCCAGTAACTGGGTAATACGATACCCCTTGATAAGACTGGTGTCAGACTTTCGGGCTTCTGACGACTCGTAACGACTGTCAAAGATCCACGAATGACAGCCGGGACCAACGGCTTAACGTGCTTTCCGAGGCACGGAGGAGTCTCAGTAAGTAAAGATGGTCACCCATCCACTGACCAACCCCGGCAAGCGTAGCTTAACCTGATGGATCGCCCAGTGCGGCTATTGTTACTTAGCCACGAGCTCCTCACCAGTGCGGCTGCTGTTACTTAGCCACGAGATCCTCTTATAACATAAAGTAATGTATACGTATACAATAAAGCAGCAGTAATATGTGGCTCGTAACTTTTTACTTTCATTTGATACGGAATTAGCGATTTGCGAAATTAAATCATTCAACAATTTATTGATTGCAATTTATTGGATGAGTCACTGTATTTTTAAATAAAGCCTAGTTAAAGCAGTTGAAATTTATGTAGTATCTATAAAATTTAAAAGTAGTGGTAGTATTACAAATTCTTTACTAATGAAACTGTGCCGAACAGTCCAGTGAGCTGACCATGCACGTAATGTTCCGACTAGAGCGTACCTACTGTAATTCTTTACTAATGAAACTGTGCCGAACAGTCCAGTGAGCTGACCATGCACGTAATGTTCCGACTAGAGCGTACCTACTGTAATTCTTTACTAATGAAACTGTGCCGAACAGTCCAGTGAGCGATGACCATGCACGTAATGTTCCGACTAGAGCCTACCTACTGTAATTCTTTAACGAGATGTAACACTAGGCTCCACAGCAATGTCACAGATGGAGACAAATCCACTATCTAGTTTGCAGGTAGTCTGTAAATCTTGCCAAGGACACGGCAGCTACAAGTGATAACTCCTACATCTTCATATGTAGTGAGGTATTGAATTACCTACGCCTCTATTCGCAAGAGATTCCTTCCTTCTGTATCCATCGCGGATCTCTAGGCCTTAGTATAACATAAGAAACCGTCACGCACGTCCGATTCTTATTGACGGAATGGCAACATAATAGAGGAACATTATATCTTCCTACAGTAAAGTTTACCGGTGACGATTTTATTTGGACTCTAAATATAATAGGTTTCTCGTAATACTGCCAACTAAAGCATGATGAAGGTTATCTTGTGTTGCCCCGCTCGAGTAAGTTCTTGCATAAACACGGCTAATCCCGTGAGAAGACAGCACTGTCTATGCAAACACCTTCTGAATATTAATTGCTAGTGCAGGATGGTAGGACGCATGCCGAATGTTCGGTGGCTGTGACCTTAGGCGACAGCGGTAATGAGTGCGGAGTGATGTCCGGTTATAATCTTTTTTATAAGGGAACTCCGAAGTGAAAATGAGAGATGATAAAATAGTTTTATTTTATTCTTTCGTGGATGTTTGTTCCTACTTCTCCGATATAGTTTATATTTCGTAGAAAGGGTAGGAAACTGTTCGGGATTTCACCTTAGCTTTTGTTTTCGTCAATAGTCTCGCCCAATCCGTCGCTCAGCCGAAGGTAGCCTTCGCACACACATTACAAAAAGGAGTTCACTCAAGATGAAGGGATTCATTTGTGTGCCATAGCAATCAAAACATTCCCTATCGCGCCTTCGAGTGGCACCTAATGTGTGTGTAAACAAGATATTGTGGTTACCAATATTAATGATTAGTGGTATTATGTAAACATATCAGTTAGTAAAGATAACTACCAATAACATTGTGGTTACTAACCATTTAAATGCCAAATATCGAATCGTATTTACCTATTTATTTCGGCAGATTACAGAACGGGGAGATTTAGGAAGAGGTATTAAAATATCTGATCTTGATGAAGCAAACTGGTTTCACTAATGGAAAAGCTGACGGCACGTAGGTACAGTCAGCATCAAAAGTTGATGACCACATTTAGATTTTCAAAATCGCTGTACACCGTATTCACTATTAGCACTTCACTATACAGCGATTTTGAAAATCTAAATGTGGTCATCAACTTTTGATGCTGACTGTACCTCACGTACGATCACTATTCCATTATTCATCTCGGAAATAAGGAATCTTTCATGAAAGGTTAATGACACACTTCGCAGAGTTCGTAATATCAAAACTTGCACTGATTGCACAATAGTACCTGGGTGGCCGAGCTCTGCTCTGGTGCAAATAGAGAATGCTCATTTAATAGTAAAGGATAGTTCATACTAATTCGTACATACTAATTCCATGCTATCATGTCATTATTCTAATGCTAGCCACACACGTAACCTACTTTCGCGAATTTAGGCTTGCGCAAGTAAATCGTGACGTGTGTTGGAAGAAATTTGCACAAATTTCTTCCAACACACGTCACGTTATGAAAATACAGTATGTTGAAATCTCTATTTTCTGTCAATGTTCCATACAATGTTTGACCGGAACCAGAGATTTCAACATGTTTTTGTTGTGAATGTTTTGCCAGTGCAAACGCACAGTAGCCAGCTTGTTCTAAACTTTCTTTGGGCGACCGAGCTCTGCTCGGGTAAAGGTAAGGAGAAAACGAATGTTCCCCGATATGAGACCTAGCTAAATAGATTTTTTGCCCCCGTAAATCCCTATATTGCAACTTTCATCGAAATCGTAAGAGCCGTTTTCCAGAACGTAATTACAAATATACACCGTGACATTTTAGTCGTCTTACAAAAGCAGCCCACTTCATGTTTCCAATAACTACTAAACATTCATTGAAAAAAAGCCTGGCTGTCCCCGCAATGTGACGTCATAGGCCAATTATATCCTGCCCCAAAATTGTTATAAATATGACCTGTCTTTTGCGTTCTCAACCGTTACTCTAAGTAAAATACCTCTAGGAGCAATTAAAAAATTGTTACATTCAATAATTTTTTGGGTACTTGAAGTGGGCTGCTTTTGTAAGACTATATATATATATTTTAATAGATATATACAAATATTGCTCATTTTAATAGTATAGGTTTAGTCGAAATTGTTGCGAAATGATAAACTTTCTTATTCTGAGTCATGATTAATTTCACTACTGGTAAGCTAATCGAGGAATTATTTAATGACAACAAATTCTGCAGAGTTTGAGCTTTTGTAGTCAATTAGTCATCTATTGTCGTTTACCGGATATATTTAAAAAAATAAGGCTCACTGGAGCTGGTTACTCATTAGAATAAAATGTTCGGAATGCGCGCACAAGGTCGCCTCGGCGAGAGGACTTCAGGTCACTGACCTGTGCTATGAGGTAACCTGCGCTAATGCTAGACCGACATTTGTCTTACTTTTGAACACAATTGAGTGAACATTGGACAGTTATTATTCTTCGGACTGAATGTAGGTCACTGTGAAAGCCGCTTTAGTCAGTTGGTCAAGCGAGTATTTTCTTTTGAAGAGCAGTGGTCAGTGTGCGTATAGACCGAGTCTGTTTGTCAAACAAACGCTAACGTGACTGAATGCGGCCGTTTAGATCTCACGAGAGTTGAGGTCGAGGACACAGCCTCCAGCAAGAGTAGTAGGCAGGCACCTAGGGTGATAGTGATATGATGATTGTGATGTGATCTGAGTTTGTATGAATATGGGGGACTTCGAGGATTTTTATTTTTGCACCTTTGAGTGTTGGCATAATTTTATGTTGTGTATAAATGTGCATGCATATAACGGACCTGTAAGCTTCCTATTAGACATGGGTCACAGCAACCATGAATGTATAAATACAGAATTTTCTCAGTAAACCGCGGAAGCGACGTCTGCGTCGTAAACACATGCAAATACAAACATTTACATTTATATATGCAATGAATCTGAATAATCAATATTGTACAAGAACTTATTTAAACGTATTGTTTTGATATAAGTACCCATTCATGTCAGATTCTACCAAGTTTATATTAATAAACAAACACAAAAGACGTATAATTTTTATTAGATGTGTCATTCTTTTCAAAATGAGTGGCAAAATGTAGGCGGGCTACAAACACGTGTCATATGGTTAGTAGAGCGTGACGCATGGTTTGTGGAGGACACTCGTGTGCGGCGCGCTTATTGTTTGCGCCAGAATGAATCGCCTCCAGTAAATAATGTATGAGTTAAACGTTCTTATTGATCTGTCAGTTTCAGGCAAGGAGTGGTCCTTGTTCAAGTTATTTTGGTTTGAAGTCAATGCCATATATGTATATGTCAAAAAAGGTGTAAGTGAGTGAAAAGTATCACCATTTTATTTTGCTTGTCCGACTAACTATAGCACTTACTATAGTTAGTAGTCTATAGATAGTTAGTATTTTTATGGTAAGACTAGGGACAGCTGGGATTTATGATCGTTCCCAGCAGATCGTTATATACAGAGTTAAAAAGAAAAGATCTAAGCGCAGTACGTAGTACCTAGTGATATAATAATACATTTCTATAACGATGTTATTTACAATGAATTACAAAATTTAATGTTCATTACCTTTCAACAATTGTGATATTTTTCAATTCTGAGCAGATTTACGGCCGCTATAGAGACATCTTTTTGCAACAAATTTTCTTACGGTTTCTGATACTGCCGCATACCGTTGCTAATTTGCTATTGTATTTGCTCGGCACTAGATTTTTTAAGCTCACTGCAGTCCTTATTTTATTTTTTCGGTATTAATAAGAACAGACGTTCCTAGCAATTGATTACAATCTAGCCTAATAGACTAATAAGTAATTTGATTCTAACTTAATATTTTACGAGATAGATTATATTACGTATAACTAAGAATAATGTCAATTTGCACTTTTACACAAGGTCAATTTCGTTGCACTTTCTTAGGGTCTGATAATTGATAAAACACTTTGTTCATGTGTCACATGTATAGCACAGCATTGTTACTATTTATTATTAATTCACTATTTACACACTACACTAACTCAAATGGTTTAGTTCTCTTTAGCCTACGCACTATGTCTGTGTTGTCTAGCAGCTAAATTGCCTCGATATTCACATGCCGGTGGAGTCTGCGTTCGTAGGCTTCAGCAAATTTTTTAATGATGGTGGTGACGGATTCTATTTTAAGGTCACGGTGGAGGTCGTCATTTCTAATGTACCATGGCGCATTTACAGCGTCCCTGAGTACTTTGTTTTGGAATTGTTGAATTATTTTGACGTTGCTTTGTTTAGAACAGCCCCAAAGTTGGATGCCATACGTCCAAATTGGCATAAGAATATGCTTGTATATTATAATTTTATTATGTATTGATAGGCAGGATTTCCTTCCGAGTAACAAATACATACTTTTATAACGTATGTCGAGTTCCTGTTTTTTCTTTTTGACGTGAGATTTCCAACGCAGTTTGGCGTCAAGAGTTATGCCAAGGTATTTGGCTGTATTAGCATAAGGCACTTGCATGCCATTTATATAGATTGGGTGGTAATCACAGTGTTTATTAGTGAAGTCAATATGAATTGATTTTGATTCATTCAGTTTGATCTTCCACTTTTGTGTCCAGTCATAAACTTTGTTCACAGCTAGTTGAACTTTTTCGACTGCTTCTTTGTGGCTTGATCCGGTAGCCATAATAGCAGTGTCATCTGCAAAGGTCGTAATGGTGTTGTTTTCCAGCTCTGGGATATCGCATGTGTATATAGTAAGTACAGGATTGGGCGTAACACACTTCCTTGTGGTATCCCAGCTTTTATAGTTTTTAGCTCGGAATATGTATCCTCTTGCCTTATTCTAAACATTCTGTTACTTATATACGATTCTAGAATGTCTGCAAATTCTGGAGGTAGCATGCGTCTGAGTTTAAATACCAGACCCTCATGCCAAACTTTATCAAAAGCTTGCGCGACATCTAGGAATACGGTGGCGCAGACTTGCTTGTTTTCGAGTGTTTTTTCAATAATGTTAGTAATTCTGTGTACCTGGTCTATGGTAGAGTGTTTTTCCCTGAAGCCAAATTGATGGTTTGGTATTAGGTCTTTTTCTTCTATTATTGGCTTTAACCGTCTTAATAACAGTTTTTCAAATAGTTTCGATAATACGGGCAACAAGGAAATGGGTCTATATGAGAATGCTTCATGGGGTGTTTTCCCAGGCTTCGCGATCATAATGACTTCAGCAACCTTCCATGGATCAGGTACATGTTTTAGCATAAATGCAGCATTGATAAGTCTGGTCAGATTTACTATGGCTTTGCGCGGGAAGTGTTTTAAAATTTCTCCTGTTATGAGGTCGTAACCCGGGGATTTCTTTGAGCTAATGTTGGTTTGAATTTCTTTCAGAACTTCTTTAGGAGTCACAAGTCGAATTCTTTGACTTTGTGATAACTTTTCACTCTCAAGTATGTCTATGTACTCGTAGCTCTTATTGGGTTGAAAAGTGTCTTATAAGTATTGGGCAAACCTCAACGCTTTTTGTTCATTGCTTATGGCCCATTTTCCGTTGCTGTTTCTGATGGGCGGTATTTGCATTATCGGCCTTTTTTCTTTTCTTCTTTTCTCTTTTTAATTTTCTTGTCGCTTTCCAAAGAGAAAAATCCATTGATTGGTCGTTGGTTAGCTGCACAAGGTTAGCATTCAGACATTCATCCTCAAATTGTAGAATTTTCCTCTTTAGTCGTTTAGTTAGGTTATTTAATAATGTTTTATCCCGCGGGCATCTTGTTTGCTGCCACCGCTTTCTTTGCTTTCTTTTCTCAGATAGTAAATTTACAATTTCCTTGGGGTAGATATGTCCCTTATATTTACGTGTTAACTGTAGCGTATTGTTCCACGCACATTGTTGGATATTAACAATATATTTGTTTACTTCTGAGTCCAGTTGATCCTGATCTTGTAACGGAGTTTTTAGGTCGGTAATATTATTTAGATCAAGGGCAAAACTGTCCCAATCTGTAGACTTATTAACCAAGGTTAAGAGGCTTTCTCTTAGTAGGATTTTTTGACTAAGTATTAAGATGATCGGGGAGTGATCCGAATTCATGTGAAAACCGTCCTCCAAATTAACTATATATAGTATATTATAGTATATATATTAGTACAGTATATATATATATAGTAATTAGTGGATATATTTTTGCATATGAAAAAGTCTTAAGATCCGGTATTTTCTGGTGGTCAGTTGGCCAGAATGTTGGTTTGCCTGTGCTCATAACTTCACAATGTGTATCTTTAACTGCATTTAAGAGCTGCCTTCCCTTTGTTGTAGTAAGTCTTGATCCCTAGTGCGTGCTTGGCATTGAAATCACCGCCTAGGATGAATCTCTGGCCTAGAAGTTCAAAGAACTGTAAATATCGCTCTTTTCTTATCATGTGCCTTGGAGGGCAGTATATGGCTGCTATCGAAACATGACAAAATTTGGTTTTAACAGATACTGCCACGGCTTGAATGTCTGGTTTTTCAAATTTACTTTGTTCGTAATGATTGATATTTTCTTTTATTATAACCGCGCTACCTCCTCTGGCAGAGTTATCAGGGTGAAGCGATTCATATACCTTGTATCCTCTAAATTTGATGAAAGATTGGTTTGTGAAGTGCGTTTCGGAGATCAAACACACGTCTATATTTTCTATCTCTAGGACTGCCTGTAACTCATTCTGATGTTTGAGTGAGCCCATTGGAGTTCCACGCCATAATTTTTAGTGTGTCACTCATTTTTGATCATTTAAAGCAGCTGTTTTGGTGCTGAATTCTAGCTTTTCTAATCTTTTGTCAAATGTAGTAATAAACTGCAAGCTCTGATTTATTTCATCCTCCAGATTCGAAGTCCTTATGATGCAAGCTTTCTATGATTGGGATTTATTAAATTTCTGAGCAGATTTACGGCCGGTATGAACAATTATTTTGCTATTGTCAATTTCTTATGCATTTTTATCCCTATTTTAGGAAATATTTTTGTTATGTCTCTTTAGGTCCTGGTAGTCCTTTGTCAACTTGGGAACGACACCAGACTCACCGTTCTAGCTGAACACGTTTTTGCACTAAACTAATTGGAATTTCGACATACAGGGTGGCAGCAGGGACATCGACGTGAAAACTGATACCATGTATTTAGTACATGATTTTCGTCGGTTATAAAAAAAAAAAACCAGCTGTTCCATAGAAAAGTGCAATACCTTCGCGGTCAAAATGTATGGAACAGTTGATTTATTTAAAAATAACCGACGAAAAATTTCAATGCAGGGGGGTTCAGAATCATATACCGAATCCATGGTATCAGTTTTGCGTCGATGCCCCTTTTTTTTTTTTTTTTTTTGGGTGGGAAATCATCAAATGACTCCTCCCGCTCTGGGCGGAGCGAGAGGGAGTGTCAGACTTTTACTGACTAAAACCCAACCGTGTTCCTTCCGTTGCCTGTGTGCCAGGGCCACGATATCCCTTTCGGACAAACCCGCAACCCCAGCAGGCAGGTGCTGACATCCCTTTGAGGCGCGCGTGGAACACAACGCGCCGTTGACCCGGGCCTGGTCCTTATCGGACGGCGAGCTGCCCATCGCTCACCGTCCGCAGGCCCGCGCCTACGGTGGCCGGAAGTCAGCTTGTGACTCCCGACGCCCAGGGCGTCTCCTGCGGCGACTAGGGGCGCGAGGGCGTGCAGCTTGAATCTCCCTCGCGCGCTCCGCCTTCTCCTTCGCGAGCATAACTGCTTCGCAGAAGGAGGTGACGGTCTCCCATGCACTCTCGCTCCGGACCATGGCCTGAACCAGGGCCGGACGCGAGAGATCGCCGCCGCCGATCGCCTCCGTGAGGACATGGCGGTGCTCCGCCCAAGCCGGGCAGACCTCCACCGTATGCTCCACCGTGTCCGCGTCGATGCCCCTGACACCCTGTATAGTGAAAAATAGAGGGTCACGCGCATGCGTCTGCCCCCGCAATGTGACGTCATAGGCAAATTATATTCTGCTTCAAAATTGTTTTAAATATGACCTACCTTTTGCGTCTTTAACCGTTACTATTAGCATTAAAAGTATTGTAGGTATTAGCGATTGCAATCTGACATGTTTTTGCCAGTCAGAAATATTGAACTTACTATCAGTACTCGGAGCCAAAAGACGTTTTCCCTTCCAAATGCCATTCGCAGGTTGGTATTACTTTCATTGGATAGGTACCTATTATTATTAATTATTATTGTACATTATTTTGTATAATATTTTTATTTATCTTGAATTTGTTGTTAGTGTCAAACTTCTGTTTAGTAAGTTTAGGTAGTAGGTTTAAGAATTAGGTAAACTTTACCCGGAAGCAGGAAAAAATTAGGATTTGCGAAGTCTTTTACTTGTTGATTCATGAATGAAAAGGATTACGAACACAATATCGTTTGATTGAGGAACACCGTTAGCCATAGAGTGTGGCACTACTTTCTTTGATGATGACACTTGATATCATTGCTGAGCTGTGAACTATTGGACACTTGAACACTCGCGGTTCAAGTGCACTTGAATGAACTCTCGCATGGTGTCGTTCGCCATGCGAAGGAGAATAGAATAGAATATTTATTTGTGTAAAACATGGTATACAAGGGTGTTAAATACAAATTGAGGCACAAGTAAGTTTAGCTAGGATAAAACATAGCATGCAACATTTTAAAGACAAGTTAAGCAACAACAATCGTTAAAATAAAATAAATTAAAACATCAACATCTTTTATCTATAAAGTCCTTTAAACTATAAAAACTACACTCGAGTAACCACTTATGAAATTTAATTTTAAATAATTTTGTATTTAAAGCTTTGAAATGCCTTGGTATTTTATTATAAATGCTCACACACATTGGATCTCGTCGGTTCCGAGGATTGACATCATTTGCAGTCTTAAACAGTTGCTTATTTTTCAGTTTTTTAAATATTTGTCGACATGAGTCGTCAGGCTTAAGTCCACAAATTGCTCTCATGCACTTTTTTTGAGCGATAAATGCTCTTTGGAAGTCAGTGCTGTTACCCAACATTATTAGTCCATAACGTAACAACGATTCGACGTACGCGTGATACGACATTACAGCAGTTTTTATATTAGTTACATTTTTTACAATGCTAATTATGCATAAACAAATTTATTAATTTTAGTGCTAACATTATCTATGTGCTCTTTCCAATTAATGTCTTTATCTATTATTACACCTAAAAATCTGGTACGCGTTACTTCATTGATTTTTATTAATATTGAGTTTAATGTAATTTTTGGAATTATTTGATCGATTAAATTGGATGTAAACGGATTTGTCTAAATTTATCATCAAATGGTTAATGTCAAGCCAATTTGTCAATTGTATTATTAATGTCAAGTTCATGTTCTGAAATGGTATATAGTTTTTATTTTATTTTTTTGGTGGGAGTGCGCTTGTAATCACATCGTTAAGGAGATAATAACATAGTACAGGTTGTTTAATGTCCTGTTGTCAAAGAGTCGTTTCCCTTTCTTATTGCTAGCTCTTGGCACTTAGCAGCTGGCACTCCGACTTCGGTCACAAAATAGAGAGTGACAGAGTGAGTGAGCGACACAGATTAAGGCATGAAGCTAAACCGACTACAATGAAACACACACATTGATCAGGGAAAAGATCTCGCTAGAACTGGCGTGGCTTGCGAATGATGACTTTGAACTATTGTTAGGTGTCCACCATTATTTAAAGTACGTGAGTGTACTGACCGCGGTAAATATAATACTCGTATATATAATTTAATTATTCAACAGACGACTAGATCCAATTAGAAAAGCAAAACAAAAACAGTTGATCTTCTGTGTTCCCCCGTGGTGTGGTCGGCGCGCAGTGGTGCATGCTAACGAGGCTGGAGGGCGCGGTGACGTCACGGCGTGTCCTTGAACCGTGACGTCACAGGGATGCGTGCAAGGTCGGGCCACAACAAGTTTACTTCTTTCCGTTATGACCGCGCCTGCGCCAGTAGCACGCAAAGTTGCTGTTTACCCTCATAACACGCGTATTATGTGAAGCGGTGTTTGTTTTGCACAGACAATACTATTGTGCTGAGTTGGCACTAATTAGTCGAACTGAGCTCCAGAATGAGAACTTTTTATTGAGTGCAATAGTAAACAGGTCAACTAGTCTTGTTAACAAATGAGATCGTGAACAAGACTTTATTGAATGTTATTTTAGAATGGAAAAGTTAATAATTGTAATAACTTGATTGTAGGTCACAGCGAGTGCTGGACTGTTAGCAATCAATAAGCAGTTATTATTGTCGAGGAAATAAAATAAAATTGTTATTGTTATGGCGTACGGTCGACAGTGGAAGCCGTGTCGCCGGTGGTGGCGCGACTGTTGCGCAACCGTTGCTTCCCATGAAATGCTACAATTAACAAGTTTTCGGTAACTGAACAATAACGATATTGTTACTTGTAAGGTTACTAATGTCTGTACCGTTTTATTAAAAAGTTTTGCTAAAAGCCAATTAGAAATGTACAATCGTCTGTGATTCAACAACATGAAATTCATCTGCTTTACCAATAATCATTTCACAAATGTAGATCTTTGTACCCGCCTCATAATGTTGTTTTGTAGGTTGTATTAGACAATACTACACACGCGAGCGAGACACCTGACCAATAGTGCAATACAACCAGTAGTGGCCGGCCACTGTCCGCCACTGTACCCTCGACCACGTCCCTACAGCTATGACGAACCACGGAACCACTTGCGTTATTAACTGTACTCGTTTATTGTTGTGTTCAACATTCAACAGTACCACCGCCGTATACTACGAGCTTCACACGTAAAATGCAAATGTAGTCTTTTTAAACGATAGTGTGAAATGAGCCGGTCACTCTTCATTTTCTACATTTCTTTTGTAAGACATTTTGTAAGTATGTCACCATTTATCGACCGTTTCATAAATTCTTTTGGCCGGATTTCAAGTGTGTCACAATAATGACTGCACGCTGTATGTGCGAAGTTAGTGCGAACTGTACGGAGAATGGCACTTTCTCTGTGTTTACTTCAGTGGCCGCTTTCGCCGCAGTTATCCGCGGCCCGCGGCATACTTAGTGCTTATTCTTATAAGCCCTAGGGCCGACTCCCGGACACTGAACACAATCAACTTTGAAAACAGCTTTCCCGACGATTCTAACGCAGAAATGTTAATAGTAAACAGCGTTGTTCTTGTAGCCGACGACCAACCCTTGTTGCTAATACTATTCATACTAACTCTATATTCTGACTTACGAGTAACATTTCGATGCTGGCTTATTGATACCTTCTTGATTGTTTTCCAAATTGGGAAAGCAGATGGCGCGGGAAATACGAGTACGTGTTGAAACATGTTCGCGAGGTCGGCGTCCCAGTTGGCAGGCGACATGCGACGCGACTGTCGGAGGTATGTAATGCCTTTATTTTGATCAATCATGTCACGCAGCTAGTCAGTTCGCTAATGGACGCAGCTTTCCGTCAAAGTCGTTAAACGAACTACTTATTTTTCGTATTCATGTGGAGGTCGTCGGCGCGGCGGCGGTGTTAGCGGCGCGGTATGCAAGTGAAAGTGCGCTGAGCCGCATCCCACATGCGCCATGTGCACCGACAACATCCAGTGTACCAGTATTATACAATTAAGTTCCATTTACACCATTAAGGGACTGCACGCACTATGCTGTCTACCTGTTCAGTCATTAACAGTCTCCACCGACTGAGTGAACCTCCTGTGCAACTCCATATTGCCAGGTTCTCACAACCACTTTCATGTTGATCTGGGCACGAAATGCCACAGAGTGCATCTGACGCGTGTATGCATTGCTCTGGGATGCATTATACTGTAATATATGAGCGTTCGTCATGCGAGTCTGTCCGTGCGTGGATCACGACTGTCATAAACTATGGCGATCCGTTTGTAAACATCGTTAGCAGTTAATAGTCCTGCTAATCCGAGATTCCAGCGCGGGAATGTTGTCATGAGCGCGCTTCAAAATACCATCACTCTAATCGTTCTGTCACAAATAAATCGATCATGCAGCTGACGGAGCTTAGTGCATTAATTGAAACTATATACAAATACAATAATGTCTGATTCGTATGGGAGCAGAAAACCTAGTTGGAGAAGTTGGGCTAATGTTATTGGTCAACAATTCATTCCTGAATAGGTTTTTTTGCGAGATGTGTTTGCTCAAGCATACGCGTATCCCTGTAGCACTAGTACGACGTATCAATGATAATGTTTCTAGGTAGGGACACTTCTACAAGTCGTACATCAGGAATGTTGTTGCCATTAGCACATATTGTAATTTGGAAATGGCGCGGTGTATAATGTATGATGTGTGGCAGTTACATAAACCATCCGTGACTGCGGGGCCCCGCGCCCTGGGGCCGGGGGCCCGGGGTCTGGCCCTGCATACTAAGCGAACATTACGGAACGAGGCGCTAAGGATATCTGCCAGGTTATTTATTCTGTCTTGAATTGCTGCAGCGGCTGAATGGGTAGGAGTGTTGACGGATTAGCATATTTTGCGCTGATTACAGCGTACTACGAGTACGATTATCATTCTAACGAATTCTGGGGATTACGACTTCCTTTTTTTAAAGATCAAAATCGGATAATATGCTGTCCGTTGTTAGTCCATTTTTGGTTGTAGGTATTCATTGCAGCCGTCGTTAGGAGGGGTTTCTTAGTGGACATCTACATTATTATGCTGATGATGATTCAGTTTGACAAGTGAACCTGCATTTAGTAACGTAGTGTTGTATCCCAGTTGTCATTAGCGATGATTGGTCAATGATTGCGCGGCGGTCGTGAGGCGCAATTTGCATTGTTATTGTAAGTTCGTCGCGTCGGTGACCGCTACTCGTGGCTACTCGCAGCTATAAAAGGAGTCGTTTTATCAGCAAGTCGCTGTTCTTAATATAGACGCAGATAACGTGTTTGTGCGCACACTTGATACGACGCGCGACGTCCTGATAAGCGCCTGCAACTGGTCGAGAATACTTATGTGTTTGTCAAGACAAGACAATAAAGTAGTAAGAAATTGTTCTACTCGTATCATTGGCGTATTTTCTGTGAAATCAGATACAAGCCCAGCATCACCCCAATCTGTAGACATCTGGCAGACAGTCGGACGACTGGCACAGTTCTGTTTAGTTTTGGCACAAATTATGAGCAGCACTAACGACATGAAGAACAGTTTACAATGTGTATGTTTACGTAAATATGGTTTAATAAGTTTGGTAGAGAAAGTTTACACGGATAATTTAACATCCATGCTTCGATCTTTTAGTCGTTTGAATATGATAACTTTCTGTGTAGACTTGCTTTGTTGTTAAAGAACAAATGACTAGACAAGCGGGCGTATGCTATTTAATACTCTACAGGTCTACACTATACAAGCTATCCACTACTGATGTCATTACATATACATATTAATAAAGCGGTAAACATACACGAGCGGTTATTATACTCGTATTAATGTCCTGCTCGCACAGGCGCGCGGCGGTCCGTGGACAATGCGCGTCAGACAATAGCGGCGTGTTGTGACGGGGAAGTAATTGATGCTTCCCATGAGCTCGTCACCCCGTGACCCGTCACGCGCGCGGTCTATGTCAGTGGCGCGAGGTGACGTGTCAGCGTGTCACCCGCCGCGTGTCAACCGCCGCGTTCAACCGACACGATCAAACGGCGGTGTAGAACGGTCGGCTCAGTCTTGAGTTTGGTTTATTTCTTGAACACATAAAGCTCTATTCGCTGATAGTGGCATTTGACTGTATCAAACAATAATTGATATTTTTCTCTTTTATTATAAGCAGTTTGTCACTGGGCGGTAGCCGTACAGAAGGATTTGGAAATTGAACGGCGTGGCTAACCATTGATAACCTGAGAAAAAAAAAATATTACAATCTTATGTTGTCCAATTTAGGACTGCGAATTGTTTTCGATGTGCGGTCTTCTGAGCCTTCTTGCGCATTATTAATGATCACAAGTCACAGCTTTACCAGCATTTGCAATTTTTTTTACAACTTATCAACACCATTAGCAATGCACGGCGGCACTTTAAAGCGTTCGAAAGAGATACAAGTCCTGATGCGGGCGGTGGTCAGTGACATGAGTGCGGCCGCCGTACAGCGGCTTATCGGCGCCTGTCCGTGGCGAGTCCTTACTGACTGCTGTATATTCAGACGATATCTACTCCTTGTCGGTCGCGGTTTATATGTTCTACGAGCGGCACTAGCGCACTGTTTACTGTGATTCCATCTTGTTGCACTTGCCTTGCGTTATTAGCTTGACTTTGTAAATGTAAGTATATTTGCCATGATTTGGAGAGCCTTTCCTTGTCAATTTAATCAATGCTGCTCTGAACTTTTGTTAGGTTTTCTTTTGACCATTGATACAGAACCAGGAAATACTTTGTTGACAACAGAAAAGCTAGAGTATTCAACGAACAGGGGATGGAAGAGCGAGAGCTCGAAAATGTTTGCACTCCGCAAAGTTTACATTTTCTTTTGAACATATAGACAGAAATAGGAATGGCTTTGTCGACATATACTTACAGAAAAGTTTAAAAATGTAGCGAAACGAGCTCAAAAACTTTAGTACCTCGCCCCAGATAGGTAAGGGTTTCTTTTGTCTATTATACATAAATAGGAGTTAGATTGTCGGTTTACGTAGACAAGTCTGAAAAAAAAAAAAGAATATTGTTCGCAAGAGCGAGCGAAGCGAGCTCGGAAATATTAGCACCGTAAGTTTATATTTAGCATGCGTAGGGGCCCCCAACTTGTGCGATTGTCGCAACCCAGCGCTGGGCACGCCACAATTGCGGCGGTAAGTCCCCTCTTTGAGGAGTGGCTAGAGAGGCGCCACGGCGTCCTCACCTTCCGCCTGACGCAGGTCCTTACCGGACACGGTTGTTTCGGGAAGTTCCTGTTCAGGATCAAGCGGGAGGAAACGCCCGGGTGACACCATTGTGTGGATCGCCCGGAGGACACGGTGGAGCATACGGTGGAGGTCTGCCCGGCTTGGGCGGAGCACCGCTGGCGGCGGCGATCTCTCGCGTCCGGCCCTGGTTCAGGCCATGGTCTGGAGCGAGAGTGCATGGGAGACCGTCACCTCCTTCTGCGAAGCAGTTATGCTCGCGAAGGAGGAGGCGGAGCACGCGAGGGAGATTCAAGCTGCACGCCCTCGCGCCCCTAGTCGCCGCAGGAGACGCCCCGGGCGTCGGGAGTCACAAGCTGACTTCCGGCCACCGTAGGCGCGGGCCTGCGGACGGTGAGCGATGGGCAGCTCGACGTCCGATAAGGACCAGGCCCGGGTCGACGGCGCGTTGTGTTCCACGCGCGCCTCAAAGGGATGTCAGCACCTGCCTGCTGGGGTTGCGGGTTTGTCCGAAAGGGATATCGTGGCCCTGGCACACAGGCAACGGAAGGAACACGGTTGGGTTTTAGTCAGTAAAAGTCTGACACTCCCTCTCGCTCCGCCCAGAGCGGGAGGAGTCATTTGATGATTTCCCACCGAAAAAAAAAAAAGGGGCCCCCAACTTTATCAACTTTTTTCTTACTAAACATATTTTGGTCTTGGTTGGGATTTGATTATTTTCGAGATTTAGCCCCCCCCCAGGTCCGCGGGCCGGGGTCAACCGCACCTCCCGCCTCCTCCCCCTTAGTCCATCAGTGAATTTGTTGAGTGGCAGAGCATTGGTGAAAATGAGCATTATTTTGTTCTATTAGTTAAGTTTGCTTGAGGTCAGTTGAGGTGTGATAGCTCACGGGCACAGATAACTTTTTGACGATTTTTTTTTTTTGGGTGGGAAATCATCAAATGACTCCTCCCGTTCTGGGCGGAGCGAGAGGGAGTGTCAGACTTTTACTGACTAAAACCCACCCGTGTTCCTTCCGTTGCCTGTGTGACGGGGCCGCGATATCCCTTTCGGACAAACTCGCAACCCTGGCAGGCATTGGCCCTTACGGACCCCGTCAGTTGGTGCTGACATCTTTTTGAGGCGCGCGTGGAACACAACGCGCCGTCGACCCGGGCCTGGTCCTAATCGGACGGCGAGCTACCCATTGCCCACCGTCCGCAAGCCCGCCCCTACGGTGCTGTGGGTAGCTTTAGAATTAAATGTGAAATTAAAAAGTGTAAGGGTGATATGCTAACAGCCCACCCGGTGAGAATTGCTCGAGGCACTTTACTATCGTCAGCCTTGGCAGTTTGGTAGGTATACCTCCTAGCTAGTAGTAACGACATTATAATTGACTCGAACGTGTGTCGATGATGTTAATAATGTACTATGACGGAAAAACCCTTGATGACTAAAGTAAATTGTACAGCTATCGACATCAATCTGGATAAAACCTTACAAAAAATCATTCCCATCTAAATTAAAATACCTATCGGAACATATGAGATAGTGTTGATAGGCATATCCCTGGCCTCGATTACTTCTTCAATTAGTACTTTACGCTGCTAATTAGCGATTCATTAATCTTCTGCCCAGCACATAATACGTTGAACTGTTAGCCAACATTACGAAACAGAAAGCCGCTGGTTACTCAACCTCCTCGGAACATCGCTCACGTTTTCTTGAGTTGAGGCAGATAAGTGGAACTCGGAACGGTATTGACAGATCCGTTACTGTTGCATCCGTGTTACCAGCACACAGACACACACAGAAGATTAATAGGGCCACGGTCACGGTAACTGAATACAACTTAGTTCTTAGCGCTGAGCTACCCCATGAGGGGCATGATCTCTATGCCATCAATTTAGTGGAATTTATGAAGATGCACACAGAAGGTAATAGTTACCTACATTGTGATTTGATTCTTAAAAGTGTAAGTACGTTCATAATTATCATAGATAATTTATATTTCTATGGTTCATATAAGTAGAGATCAGCAGAACATTACAAAGTCTTATATTTTAGTTTTTATCCCTACTGGATAAAGAGCCGCTAGCGTCATAATAGTGGCGCTGCCTTGGCCCGACTAAAGTGCCGTAAGAATTGCATTGTCATTGTCACTGTCACATATTTTGTTTGATTATTGAGGTTAGTTCGCTGTATAACACGACATTCTCTTGTGCCTAAACGGACCCCCCTGGCGTTGAGTGGTCACAATTCTAACCTAATCTACCTTTCAGCCATTTTCATTGCTACTTTATTTTTCGTAAATTCAATCATTGTACTCGTAGTGACTTTTGATATAATTATCTAAAACAAATACGATCAATCAATACAAAGGACAGCGGACTAACCTTAACAATTAAACAAAATAACAAGTGACAGTGACTCAGTGACAATGACAATGCAATGCTTACGGCACTTTAGCCGGGCCGAGGCAGCTCCACTATTATGCCGCTAGCGGCACTCTATACACTTCCTATTTTATATTCAACGCACACCTATCGTCATTTATTCATTGTTTGCACAGATTTTTCTTATGGCGTGTTGTTAGCAGCAGACCTTCTCTTTTAATTCTATGGTGTCCTAGTGTTTAATGGGGTTTAAAGGTTACGGTGTTTGAATACCGCGGCGATGGCAGACGACCGGCGAGCGATCTGTTACATCATAGAGTTGCTCTGTCTGTGTGAATTGTCAAATAGTGTACGCAGAACGTGTCCGTCTGGATTGAAGAGCCATGTCTCATATTTGAACGAGGGTACTACCAATATTTAGTAGTAAATTAGCCGACTTTGTAGGCCGGATCCTGGAATTTGTAGTAAAACCCTTAAAAAGTTATACGACATTAAAGGAGGATTCGAGTTCTAAGGTGGCTCCTCAATCCAGACATCTGGATTGAGGAGCCACCTTAGAACTCGAAAACTAGCCAACAAATATTTTTGAAATTTTTGTAGGATTTAGTAGTACTTATGCGTAGTCTGTACAAAAAATAATGGGTTTTGTAGGGCTGAATTTGAGAAAGCTACAATGCTTTGATTTTTCATAAAAATCCATAAATTTCACCGCGCTGTTTCTCGGAAAGTAATCAACCATTACAACAGCTTTTTAGTATAATTTAGTAGCAAATGTGATTGAATTTGTACAGTAAAAATTAAATGGAAAAACTATATAATTTCGCTGATAGAACACATTTTATGTGGCTCCTCGTATATGTACGTAGCTACTAAAACTAGTTGATCAAATCGGATAACAATAGCACCAATATTTAGTAGAAATTTCTACTAAATATTGGCATAATCCAACATCCTTCACATTCAGTATTTCCAAAGAAATTAATAAAAAAACATTCCTTAACAATTTAGTGTGGTACAATTTAGAGCCCACGTTCAAAACCATATCACATCGTTTTACGGCCAAAACCATATAAAATCGTTAGTTTAGATGATTCTCAACCTGACTCGGTGGGCAGTACCGGTCAGAAACGTACCAGTTTTTCGGGAGCCCATTTCTACTAAGTCAAAAGAATGGGCAGATGGCTTCATCACACATTAGGGTACTTTTATTCCTAGTAGTACGTTCCCGTGGGACATTTACCGACATCCACGCGGGCAAAAAGAAGTAAACAGGAAAAGGAATATTACACTTACCGCAATCATATCTTCAACGTTGCCGTTAAGCAGGCCTCCTTTCTTCAAATGTTCAAGCATGGCTCTGTTATGTCTGAATATTAAAAATGTACATAGGTTTCGTAATTTTATTAGGTTCGAAAAAGTTTGTTTTCAGACATTTTGGGTGTCACACGTGGACTGAGCGTTAACAGTATAGTGCATACGGTGACCATAAATAATTCAAACTATGATCATAAACAGAGTTTTATTTACACATGAATAATTCTTCATCAATCAGCACTTAAATAATGAGCACTATACAGGTTGTTAAAGAAATTGCTTGCCATAGCTTAGCGGTAGGTTCAGTATAAAGGAACCCATGAATAAAAAACATATATAAAAATAAAAATAAATTGCAAGATCAACCTAATTTAGTACCTACTCGTACTAACTTAAAATAGCAATAGTTAAGAACTATAATTATTTTATTTATTTAAATGCTTTAATTACTTACTTTCATTGCGTTCGATAGTAGGTAGGTAACTCTAGGAAATTATTAATTAGCATTTAAACAAAATAAAAACTTATTTTAAGCAATTTTTTAATCAATTCTAAACGATTGCTATTTAATTAATAGGTACTACATTAGCAATTTATGTTTATAATTTTTTTTTCATGGGTTCCTTTATCGATACTGAACCTACCCCTTAGCTATGGCAAGCAATTCCTTTTACTTTTTTAAAGGTATTTATTTATTATTTTTTACGGGTTCCTTTATCGACTCTGAACTCACCCTGAAGCTATGGCACGCAATTTCTTTAACAGCCTGTATATTAAAAAGAAAATAATAATAAAAGTGCATTATCCCAAAATAGTGGCATTTAAAAAAATCTCTTATCTCTAAATATTATCTCTATCAATATATTCTCTAATCTCTATCTGTAATATCTTCTCTTCTCTAATCTCTAAATATTATAAAACAAAGTCGCTTTTTGTGTTTGTCTGTGTGACCGCGTTATTCTTCTAAAATTCCGACCGATTTTGATGCGGTTTTAGTGTTTTTTTTTGATAATTATGTAAAATTTATTCCGGAAGGATTTTTTATTTAATACTTCAGTAATCTTTATGTCTTGTCAAGTCACACATTGTTTGTCCTGAGCGCATTTTCATACAATGTCGCTCATGGGCATGTGCCGCCCGTATTTTTCTGAATATTCATGAAAAATTATTGAAATTGAACTATACAAGGGGGTTCTATCTTCAATATTTTTCATGTTATTAAATTTTTAATTTTATTAGTAGTGTTTGCCATATCTCCTATGTTATTGTCCCGATTTGGATTCTGTTTATTATTTCCAAAAGCTTATGAGTTATTTTATCGGATTAACTAACAGTTTTTAATAAAATTTGTCGACTATGAAAAAAAAACGGAGGTGCAGAATTTTTTTTCTAAAAAACACAGTATTTATTTAAAAACCACGAGTCCATAAAATCATAGGGGAATCCTTTTAAAGTTAATTTTCGATAATTTGTCATGAATATTCAGAAATGGCAGCAGAAATAGGCTCCCGTAAAACTGGTACGTTTCTGACCAGTAGTTCCCACCGAGTCGGGTTGAGAATGATCTAAACTAACGATTTTATATGGTTTTGGCCGTAAAACGATGTGATATGGAAAACCATATCACATCGTTTAACAATTTAGTGTGGTACGAGAGCCCACGATCAAAAGATCGTGGGCTCTCGTACCACACTAAATTGTTAAGGAATGTTTTTTTATTAATTTCTTTGGAAATACTGAATGTGAAGAATGTTGGATTATGCCAATATTTAGTAGAAATTTCTACTAAATATTGGTGCTATTGCTGTCCGATTTGATCAACTAGTTTAGTAACTACGTACATATATGAGGAGCTACATAAAATGTGTTGTATCAGCGAAATTATATAGTTTTTCCATTTAATTTTTACTGTATAAATTCAATCATATTTGCTACTAAATTATACTAAAAATCTGTTGTAATTGGTTGATTACTTTCCGAGAAACAGCGCGGTGAAATTTATGGATTTTTATGAAAAATCAAAGCATTGTACTCGTAGCTATCTCAAATTCAGCCCTACAAAACCCATTTTTTTCGTACAGCCTACGCATAAGTACTACTAAATTCTACAAAATTTTCAAAAATATCCGTTGGCTAGTTTTCGAGTTCTAAGGTGGCTCCTCAATCCAGACATCTGGATTGAGGAGCCACCTTTAATGTCGTATAACTTTTTAAGGGTTTTACTACAAATTCCAGGATCCGGCCTACAAAATCGGCTAATTTACTACTAAATATTGGTAGTACCCTCGTTCAAATATGAGACATGGCTCCTCAATCCAGACGGACACCGCAGAACAGCTATACCTACTGAGTTGTGTGTGGTGTGAGACTTACTCAACTATGATATTTACTGAAACAGCGCCTAGAGGTCATGAATCCCAAAATAGTTTTCAGGAAAAAATATAACAAAAAAAATATCACAAGTTGTTTAAAAACTAATTTAAAGTTCCTTAAACATCTCCAGCCTTTAGGAGAATTTCTACAAAAAGTAAAAATTTCAGAACATGAGAGCGGTTTCGTTGGAATCTTATAAATATTTCTCACATATTTATTTAGAAATGTTTCTCTGTTTAACCTCAAGACTCAGCGTACATAAAATGTTCTGTGTTTATACAAAAGTTCGTCTGGTCCAGACCACAGGTCTTGAGCAGTTAGCCGCAGTGCTAAACATCGCATGTTGCGGTTACAAAGAACTCTGCGAATTTTACAAACAACGTTGTGACAGAAACAGACCATTTTCCTTTACTGATACTTCAAAAGGCAAACTCAAAAAGGATACGGCGAAAATGAAACGAAACGTAAACAAAAATAAGATCTCTTTACAAACCCTGGTCGCCTGTACTCGCAACTTAGAGAGTTAGCTGGAAAATAAAATAAACTCGAGACGCTGCAACTACGAGAGCATTCAACTGAGAACAGAGATATCTTGTTGGGTGTCTGCGAATGTGAGCGGATTAAATAAAACCGGCCATATTGTATAACTGAGAGTAGGTATATGTATACGTATGTCCGTACCCTTATTTATAAACAAACTGCTCATGAATGCATTACTGTTGCGGAGGTGGTTGAAAAGTAGTTACGACTGAGCGTAGACTGAACACTGTAGTTCAATTAACAATTAAAAACATTACTATCAGTCGAATAGTTCTCGCGTGATGTGAAGATGGATGCTGTTTGCCTCTTATTTATTTTTCTGACTATAAGCTGAAAATTACCGCGCGGTTATAACTATATTTAAAGCATGACGCACTATAGATATTAAAAGAATTAGAAACTTGATGTGAACGCACCGGAGTGTTCCAACATTCATACGAATGAATTTCGGATATTTTTATGATGATGTGCGTCGGCCTTGACAGTTTGGTTTGACAAATCGGTGTCGGTCGCGATCGTCAACGTAAACAATAACACGGCTACCCCGAACAATCAAACGAATAGCTTCATACCGAATTATTAGTTCAACGGAACGCGCCATAAACGAGAATTGAGGTTTATTTAACACACATGTTTAACAAGTCACCTAATATTAATAAACTGTAGGTAGGTTTGTATCAGTGCAACGCACACCAGATGGTGGGCTCACGAATGCTGGGGCTAATGCAAAAAAGTGGTTCACATTTACAAAACTTCATGACAGCTTTTGTAAAAAAAACAAGGGTGCCAAATAACGTTACTAGGTGCGCGTTATCGAAAAACAACATAAAGACACAAAAATAAGGGTGCCAAATAGCATAATTAAGTCGGCGCTATCGAATGGCGGTAAGAACAGAGCTAAACAAGTAAATAGTTTTTTATTTACAAAACTTCATGGTCGCTTTTGACAACAGTGCCAAATAACGTAATCAGGTGCGTGCTATTAAATAGCATCTAAGACAGGGGCTGACGAAATATTACTCACATAATGTGCTGTCCGATTGTTTGTAACTGGAATATGACAGCAGTTCGAATCAACCGCGCGAAGTAAACATTATATCCTGGTACAAACATCAAAGATGCATTAGGTAAACTAGTCTTTGAAATAAAAACTTATAACTTTAGCTTCAGATGTTTCTGAATTTATGCAAAAGCTTTCGTGATGTCGTTTATTCGTTTACATACGGGTGCTCTCGTGAGCTATATCATCAACCCTTCTCGTGCTGAGTCGCTGCACTATTTACGTTGCGTTGTTCACTGCTTGCTTTCGTTCAACTCAACATATTATTTTGGTTTATGCTCACAGACGAAGAAGTTACGAAACTTCTACTTTATAGCTTTTTTAGTTCGGTAGTATCATTCATGGTAGTATCATTCATTAAAAAGTGGCAAGTTTCGTCACTTTAATCATGCGGCGTAGTTCTATGCACTTCTTTATATCTTTTGTTTTATAACTGCGTTTATTATAACAGCGTTTATTACGCTCCTGGGTGGCAAGGTGGCAAGTGTCGTCACCGGTGTTTGTGTAGCGATAGTGTGACAGACACACTGACAGTATCGCAGGCGACACGCACTGCGAGATGATGATAACACTTGGATTATCCGCACACCAGGGCTGATAGCGCCGGTTCTCGTATTGTAACAGACCTACTCACCAGAGCTAAAAATATATATATAATAAAATACCTAACGACATAAAAATGGAACAAAATCATAAAATACTCGTATTTATTGAACGGCTCAGAGAACTACTAGTCGATAAATGTTATTATACACTGTTTTTTTTTTTTAATGATGACATTGACATGGGATGACTTTCACTATTTATTAATTTTTGTACATTTATAAGTACAAATAGAAATAAAAGTCAAATACAAATAATTAAATTTATTTGATTTGAATTTTTTATATTATTTTAATCTTTGACATTGTTATTATTGTTTATTTTTTACTATATGAATTGAATATTGAATGATACCTTTTATTGCTAAGTTATGTATTTACTTCAAATTAATTGAATGTTTAATGGTATAATTTGACAAACAAATTGTTTTTTTTTTAATAATAACTGTTCACTTACATTTACATCCTTTTTTTTAATTATGACGTACGTACAATTAATACTTATTTACTTTACTTTTAAAGCTACTTTACATTATTCTATTAAATTCTTGTGCCCATGGTTCCATGTGAACTTTATAACAATTATTAATTAAGATCGTTTACACCTATGAGATAAGCAATAAAGATTTGAATTGAATTGAATTGCTATAAATAAAATGTAATTAATAATCACCATTGTTTGTAAAAATAGAACTGTGTGATTGCGGCTATTTGCGAACAAGTTTTGGGTTTCTTTAGATGACTCTTTTGAATCTCTTGAATCGACCGTCGATCGATAGTCTGAAGAAAGGATGACTGAATAATTATATTTCAGTATACAGTAGGTACATGCAATTCGTAGTCCTAACTTCGTAAGTTAAGTAAGAGACATCCTACATGACGTGCGCGTGCGCGGGCTGTGGGCACCCGAATCTCGGACGTCCAACGACTTTGACGCCAACAAGTAAGCAAGTTTTATCATCCTCGGGGGATGCTACCCACGTTATCTCATAGTGCGAAGCCGTCATCCTTAGTGGCGTGCCATAAAGTGTACAAGCACAACAGTTTTATCATCCTCGGGGGATGCTACCCACGTTATCTCATAGTGCGAAGCCGTCATCCTTAGTGGCGTGCCATAAAGTGTACAAGCACAACAGTTTTATCATCCTCGGGGGATGCTACCCACGTTATCTCATAGTGCGAAGCCGTCATCCTTAGTGGCGTGCCATAAAGTGTACAAGCACAACAGTTTTCGTTAGTTTATGGCACAATAAACCACGGCTGAGACTCGAACCCACGCACTTATATACGTATATGTTAACATCATAAATGTTATATTATGTAGTATGGAGAAGAGACAGCAGTTCAAATATTGGCATAAATGATAACAAAAACTAATCTGCTCTTGCGCTATCAGACCCTTGGTACTCCATCCCAAGGATTTATAAAAAAAAAACAATAGAAGGCGCGATACTACTGCCTTTTTAGGGTTCCGTAGTAAACAACAAGGAACCCTTATAATTTCGCCATGTCCGTCTGTCTGTCTGTCTGTCTGTCCGTCTGAAAAATTTTTTTCCTCATCTACCCCATGTTGTGGGATATCGTTAGAAAGGTCTTTCAAATATATTGTGAGTTTGTCGAAACCATTTTTGAATTCAGGGATCCGTTTGCGAAATATTAAGCTTTTAACTGAAATTTTTTGTTAGAGTCAAGTATCCCCCCCCCCCCCCCCCCTTCTAGCTAAATGGTTGTACTTAGACTTGTGAAAAAATTCACAGCAGTAGTATATATAACAAAATTAAAAGGAAAACTATGAGAGCTAAGTAGGCTGTACAGGTTAACGAGAAATAATCAACCAACTTAAATTTGCAGTTTGAAAAACATGATCTCCCATACATTCCGTATGGGAAAACACGTGTTTCAAGTACAATGTTAAGTTTGTTCTTGGGATAAATTCATCCCAACTACGGAACCCTTCATTGTGCGTGGTCCGACACGCACTTGGCCG
The DNA here is from genome assembly GCA_916701695.1 of Agrochola macilenta. Classification (NCBI taxonomy): domain Eukaryota; kingdom Metazoa; phylum Arthropoda; class Insecta; order Lepidoptera; family Noctuidae; genus Agrochola; species Agrochola macilenta. The sequence continues at coordinate 23,027,620 of OU753561.1, read as the reverse complement.
GATTTTAAAATAAAAATATTATACTTAGGATTATTCCAAAATATCCAGGTAAATTCCCATTTGGGTAAATATCGGCAAAATATATATCGGGTAAATACCCAAACCTTGGGTAAATATATTTAATAACACCAATTTAATTTAAGATGTTTGCACGTGTGTCCGTACTTCTATTTTTCGAACTTAGACTACATTAAATTGATTTTATAGTTTCATTTTCATTATATGTATTCTTCTTAATAAAAACCTCAAATTCTCTGAAAGACAACGCACAGTCTGAACTACTTGGTCTGCCCGCATGAAGGTTTACTCAAGAGTACTCTTGAGCAAACTTTTTATATAACAAAAGTTAGCGCTAAGGAAGGATTTTTGAAAATTTATCCTCTAAAAGAGTTTAATAATAATTTTAAAAGCATTATATTTAAAAAAAAAAAATCCTTATTTTCTTTATCTTTATCTTTACATAGTATAAAACAAAGTTGCTTCGCGCTGTCTGTCCCTATGTATGCTTAGATCTTTAAAACTGCGCAACAGATTTTGATGCGGTTTTTTTTAATATATAGAGAGTGATTCAAGAGGAAGGTTTTTGTGTATAATACATTAAGGTATTGTGTAAATTGGCTGAAATATGACGATTATTGTCGAAGATGTCGGAAAAAATCATGCCGACTGGGAGCTTTACTGGCGTGCGCCGCGTAAGCCGTAAGAGATACATCAAATTTATGTTTTACAGAATTGTACATCTTAAAAATTTCAAAAATAAAGTCCGCGATAGCATATGTCTATCTTCTAAGGATGACCTACAGTAACATTTTTAAATTTCAGAATTTGATAAAAATTTCATTGTTATTTCCGAAGCTATTTTGACCGGTATTTTATTTATCCTTATCCAATAAAATATAATATTTAAATTTGGCATTTAATTTAATTATGCATTGACATCATATCATTAAAATGAATACTTTAAAAGATATCACAGATTTAAAATTACGCGTGACAAAATAATTATGGTTGCCGACAACGCGGCCGCAGCGGTAGGAATCAACGACTCGGATATTAGGTATGATCTAACTAATCCCGGTAGTAGGTACGTACCCGTGGGATATTTTCTTACATCTACGCGGGCGAGGCCGCGGGCAAAAGCTATAAATCTTAGAAATAATGTAGGTATTACAAAGTATGATGTACTAGGATAAACCTGTATCACAGGCGGTATGAGTTCTTACCATAGAAATATAAATACTTCTTTCTTATATCTATGGTTCTTACAATTACTATTTGTACAACTGATTTCATAAACAATATTTAACAAATGTTTTAAGAATAGTGATATAGTTATTTTATTTTCACAAATTCACAATTTTTATCCATTATTTACCAAACTAAGCAAAATTTTACAGATGCATTCCGAGTTCAGACTAATGCGCGAAATGATCAAATGAGGTCACTATTATTAAATAAATAAGGGATAAAAAATTGTATGGAACGTCAATAATAAAACATGAGGTGATGAATAACATTCTTACCGGGTTTACCTCCGCCACAACACCCTGTCCGCTCAGACGACAAGACTTGACGAAGCTTTCTAAACGCTGCCCAGCCCAACTGGATCCTTCTGTCGGTTTCTTTCTCAAAGCTATGTCTACCGCGCTGAATGAATTGCCCTATGGTAGACATACACGTTCATTACTTCGAGAAAGGGTCACTCTTTGATGTGGATTGGACTCGGCAAGACGTGTGAATTGTACATGACTTTTGTTTTGTCCAAATTCCAGCTCCATTTAGACTGTGCAGCAACTGGTCTAACTGTTCCAGCGTCCTGCCATTATGACGACGTCATCGGAAAAGCAAAGGTGTAAGATGTACTCCCTTTTTGAAGAACAGAACCACCGCACCTCTGCTCCGCGTCTCGGGCGGTGTTAAGATGTTGTCATTATAAATTATATTCCTCAAAAACCTTCCCTGGCCTTGTTATTTGCCAAATCGTTCATTATATCTTACATTTACATAAAACATGATGCGCACGTGCACTCTTATTATTTCAAATATTATTATTATTGTCTGTTATTGGTTTTTATTGTTACAGAAAGTTAAAAAAATACACGAAATGCAAAATAAATACAAAATTATATCGTTGATTTGCGAATTAGGGCAAACGAATTTGAGTTCAACATAATTATGTCTCTTGATTAGACTGGGTTGACGTTATCTATCACTTCAGTGCCACTTGCATGTCAGAAATTTTTACGCCTCTTTTTCGTAATTTTCTTTTCATTTTGTCTATTTTTAATAATCTGATAAGTTTATCCATTTTAATAGGGTTTTTTTTTAACAAATTGTATGTGTTATGTTGCATTATACGCCGCTTGTGGCACCTAGACCAAATAGTTTAGGTTATGGTAGAATTATGAACAACCGCGCGCGAGCCTGAAACAACCATTTAATGAAATGTTCGAAAACTTCATGAAATGATAAATTCTAATATCCGGCATGGGTACATAGTTATATGGATGGGAACATGGATACTCCCACGGAGAAAACTGTGTTTACTTAGGAGAGCTATTGCAGAAGTTTTCATCCTTAGAATTATAAGTTTTCAATAAGTAGTACCGAACTGGAGATAAACGTCTGACTTACTGACTTACTGCTACAATTTTATTATTATCTTTGCAACAGATATAACTTTATAAGACATATTTGTTCTTTCTTTCTTAAACTTAACTTCTTCCACCACATTAACGGACAATTTAACTCTTTTAGTCACAAAGTCAATTCAAGTTAATTGTAAGTACCTACAGCCAGGTGTCAGATTATTTGAAGTTAAAACCCAACTGCGACAAAAACACCAACTAAAAACATATAAACAAGACAGCATAGACAGACAAATAAAAAATCCGGAGTCACACGTCATGTAATTAGGTAGGCATGGGTAAATCTGGAGTCAAAATCAAAAATCAAAATCAAAAGTCATTTATTCAAACTAGGCTGAGAATCAGCACTTTTCGAACGTCAAAATTACATAAGACAGTCCCCCAAAACGCCCACCCTTCACCACTTCCTAGTGCGTTAGCTGGGAAGAAGAAGTGGCGCAACAAACTCCCCAGCTGCACAGCTGTCTGTTCAGTTAAAAGAACAAAAAGAAGATTCTATATAATAGTATTCAAAATAATTTACATTAAGCAACACAAAACATAATTTAAATTATTAGCCATATATAAGCTAGCACACGCCAATATACGAAACAAAATCATCGAGAACTATACTCAGGCAGAAATAAAAAACAAAACGTAAACAGAACTTAATATCTTAATAAAAGCCACCAGGCATAAAGGGCGTACCCGCTTACATATTAGTTGTAACTGGAAGTTATAAATGATAAACTAGGACCATCGAGGTAAAATAAATAAACAAACAGTTAATTACTAATAGTAATAAATAATATGATCAATTGTCGAGGTCACTAGCTAACCACATATTGCAATACAACTCATAAAAAAACAGTGTGATGAGTAGATTTTGTCAAAAAAATAGTAGTAGAGTGACACGTCATGTAATTAGGTAGTCATGGGTAAATCCGGAGCGACACGTCATGTAATTAGGTAGGCATGGGTAAATCAGGAGTCACACGTCATGTAATTAGGTAGGCATTGGTAAATCTGGAGTGACACGTCATGTAATTAGGTAGGCATTGGTAAATCAGGAGTCACACGTCATGAAATTAGGTAGGCATTGATAAATCAGGAGTCACACGTCATGTAATTAGGTAGGCATTGGTAAATCAGGAGTCACACGTCATGGCATTGGTAAATCAGGAGTCACACGTCATGTAATTAGGTAGGCTTTGGTAAATCAGGAGTCACACGTCATATAATTAGGTAGGCATCGGTAAATCGAATAGATTACGTGTGTTTTTTTAACAGAATAGTTTTTATTTGTCTGTCTATGATGTCTTGTATAAATCTTTTTAGTTGGTGGTTTCCCAACATAATTGGGAAAAGGCTAGGCAGATTGATTGGTTGTCTATAATAAAATAGTTGTAACACTAGAATTGTTCGTAAATAATGTATTGATAATCTTGCAGTGTTTCTAATATTTAGGATCCTTTTAAAACAATAATTAATATATACAGTTAGGTACCTACCTATACTTAAAAATCTCGACTCGGTACCTGCGCGACTTCTCTAGGTTAGAAATAACATAATGTACGTACATGACGCTGGGCCGCAGGTTCGTTTCCGCGGGGATTTCTATTGGATTTTCATGTTATCCGCTCTTCGGAGGATTAATATTTTATTTTTCCAAGAGATTCGATGAAAAACAACGAGAGAAATAACACGATCCTCCTGACTTGTTTCCTTTGTTTATTATTCATATCTGTGTATTTCACTATCAGAGTGCTGTACGTAAATCCTCTTTTCTGTTAAGGCTTAATGGCATAGGGCAATTGCCTATCATGATATTCAGTAAGAGGTAATCATATATTGATATATATCAGAAAACAAAAAAAGACAAAAAAGGGCAGCCTTTACGAATGTTGGACAGCAACCCACTGCAGGAGCAGTGTGCACCTGGGTGGCACCAGGAACTCATAGCCGACCATTTGATATGTTTTCATGTGTTAAAAAACGGGAACCGATCACTTTTCCGAATTGTTTTTGTTCTAATTTCATTTTACCGAAATCTAGTGACCGACGCGTCTTTTTTGCTATATGCATTACGAGTAATTAACATATTTTTAGATCATCGAAGTATCGTGTGTCATTGGTATTATTTTACCGAACTATAGAGTATAATTTAAGCCCGCGTAAGCCCGTTTAAGCGCGGAGGGGTAGGGTGGCCCGCGAGCTGAAAAGCAGGTGGTGAACGTTAAAAGCATCTGCAACGATAAGCTCGCGTGGGGCCGCCCAAACCCCGCAGCGCCGGCCGGAGCCGTGACAGAAACAATTCTTGCTGCATGTTGGGATCCTGCCGTTTTACCGAAAATATTTTGCCAAAATTTCACTACCCAAACAAATTTTAGCAACCTTTTTTATACCAATATGCAATGTTCGGAATGATTTTATAGTACGCACATTTTCATTTGGTCAAATTTTTACTTGGCAGAATATTATCAAGGATAATGTCATTTAGCGATTTGGTCTTTAATCAAATGATTTATTACAGCAAACCATCTTTAGACAATAAACGTTTGGTCAGTTAGTTATGGAACTAGTTAGAGTAGGTTATAACCTACTCTAACTAGTTATTAAAATTTTAAAAGGGTTAGGTTAGGTTAAAACTGTGATCTCCTACGCACGAGCCGAGCGAGCGAAGCGAGCGGTGCCGCGGCAGCGGCCGGCGAGTGCCAGAAACGACTAGATTATATTGAAAAAATATATGAAATGGAAAATTGTTTGGGAAGTGGTAATTTGGCAATTTCTTTTCAAACACGGAAACTGATTGATGAAACAAGGGAGACCCCTGCATGTTGCACGCCTGCGTGCATGTTGTACGCTTGTTTGCACTCTGCATGCTTGCTTGCATGCTGGATGCCTGCTGGCATGCTGCATGCCTGCTTGCACGCTGCATGCCTGTTTGCATGCTATATGCCTGCTTGCATGCTGCATGCTTGAAGCAAGCATCCTTCCTTCACCCATCCATACCTCGTGGTATAATAAATGTTCGGAAACATTGTAATACTTCAAACAAATGTTATTTCGGCTAAGTGTAACTTCGGTAAAAAGTTTTAGGACCAAATAAAACGTCGGAGTAACGAAAAAAAATCGAATTGATAATATTTATATTTTATTTATATAAACTTTATTGTACACCAGAAAATACATAGTTAATCATAAATTTAACACTACAAAACATACAATGGGCGGCCTTATCGCTTTCTGCGATCTCTTCCAGGCAACCTTGGAATGGACAGTGATTGCGTGGACATAAAAATGGGGTAGACATTGGTGCAAAATAATAATTATAAAGATACAATATATTATAATAGATACATAGATAGATATATATATGTATATGCTATATAATAGATACATAATAAATATATAAGAATATTTATATAAGCAACAAAAATAAATAACGACCACAGATTATTACAGCTACAAGACCAAGATCAGAACAACAAGTAATGTTCCTTCACGAGTCTCTTAAATACTGGTAACGATTGCGCGCGTTTTATTTGAACTGGCAATGCATTCCACAAACGAGCAGCCTGGACGGAAAAGGATTTGTCGAAGAAAGTTGTGGAATGCATTGGCATTTTAAGCTTCAGGTTATCTGATGACCTTAAACATTTCGAATGGGAGTCGCAAAGATACTGGAAACGTTTCTTAAGATAGAGAGGGGCGGAAGGGGAGAATAGCACGTTATACAAGAGGGAAAGAATACGAGCATTCCGGCGAAGGCGAATTGGTAACCACTTGAGCTTCACACGAAATTCGGAAGCATGGTTATATTTGCGTAAACCGAATATAAACCGTATACAAACATTTTGAAGCCGCTCAAGTTTATCGAGTTGGTCTTGAGTAAGGTCAAGATAGCTGGCATCAGCATAATCAAGGATGGGCAGAAGAAGTGATTGTGCAAGCGCAATCTTGGTGGCAGTCGGTAGAAAATTACGCAGTCTCTTCAGAGATGCAGCGGATGCAAATAGCTTGCGGCTAACTTCCTGTAGCTGGGCAGTCCAAGAGAAGGTCTTGTCAATAAATATCCCCAAGTTTTTAACTTGTTGGCTGAAGGGAATAACAGAGTTGTCAAAAGAAACTTGGGGAAGAGTCGTCCAGTCAATCCTTGAGACCGTCCTAGAACTGTCAACCACAACAACCTGCGTCTTTATGGGATTGATCATAAGCCCATACCTCTTGCTCCAGTCGCATATACGAGCCAGATCGCGATTAATCACCAAGATAGCCTCGGACAGATTTCCAAGTGGAGCTCGTGAATAAATTTGTAAATCATCTGCATAAAGATGGTAGGAAGAAATTAGTTCGTCGGAGATTGAGTTAATAAACATTGCGAAAAGTAAAGGGGATAGAACGCCACCCTGTGGTACACCGGCAGAAGTATTACTCCAGGAAGACAAGGTCTCTCCGATGCAAATACGTTGCCGGCGACCGAACAGGTAACTATGAAACCAGTCAATTACAGATGGAGATATGTTAAGAGAGCATAAAATGCCAAGCAAAACATCGAAATCAACAGTATTAAAAGCATTGCTGAAATCAAGCAAAGCTAAGACCGTTAGATTACCGTTTTCCATGGCTGACCTTATATCATCCGTAATATTCAGAAGCGCTGTGGTGGTACTATGACCAGGACGGAAGCCAGACTGGAAAGGGTTAAGGAGATTATTTTTAGAGAGGAAAGTGCTTATTTGATCGTTGATTAACCGTTTGAGGACTTTGGATAGGAATGGTAAGACGGATATTGGACGATATTCAGAAAACGATGAGGGATTACACTTTTTAGGTAATGGAATTATTTGGGCATCTTTCCATGAACATGGAAAGACACCACTGGAAGCAGAAAAATTTAGGATATGACAAATGACGGGAAGGATTACATCTAGCACAGGGACTAACATATTACGGCTGATACAGTCAGTTCCTACTGCATTGGAAGTAATCGATAGTATGCTCTTCTTAACATCACATGCGGAAAATTGACCAAAAACAAATGGAGAATAACTGGGAGTCGGAAGTGAAGTAAGATAATTCAGTGTATTACATTTTATTGTCCCATCAAAATCGGACGAAGCAGTAAAATGATTATTCATTGCATCAATGTTTAAATTTTTTGGGATTGTCTCTTGTCGGGTTTTACCGACCCCCAGTGATCTAAGAAATTTCCAAACTTTGGATGCGTCCCCATTTTGGACAGAAGTATGAATATGATGGCGATTAGCATTCCTACACACCTTATTGCAGTGAGTACGTATTGAGACATATCTTTCCCTGTTAGCGTCATTAGGCCTACGCTTAAACTTAGACTTAGCCGTCACTTTTCTGTGCATTATTGTTTTAATTTTATCTGTGAGCCATGGCGCCGGCAGATGTCTAACCTTAACTGCTCGAACAGGTGCGTGATGATCATAAAGCTCTATAAGTTTAGCCGCAAAAATATCAACTTGCTCATCGACAGATGAAGAGGCAAGTAGAGCAGACCAATCTATGTTGTTGGCATCCTTGCAAAGTTCGTCAACATTCATACCACCAAAATTGCGTTGCATGAGAACCTTGGCTTTCGCCTTAGGTGGGCGAATTTTATATGAAAGATAGATCAGGTCATGGTATGAAAAGGCATCGGCTGAGCATTGGCCATGCTTAGCGACGCGATCAGGAGAGGAAACAAAAATCAAATCAAGAAGTGAAGGAGTAGAGTTAGGAAAATGGTGCGTGGCACTCAGCGGAAGAATGGAAAGATTACTGGAAGCCAAAATATTTGCCAGAGAAGAAGAGCGGTGGTCTTTTTTCAGAAGACAAGTATTGAAGTCACCCATGATTATACTATGACTGTAAGAAGGGATTAGTGTTTCTAAAAGATTTTCAAAAGATGAAAAGAAATTAACGCGTAAAGAGGGACAGTAGTAGACGCCAAGAAGTAATTTAGAATGGTGTAGTTCGACTTCAAGAAAGAGATGTTCACCGGCACCTGATGGTGGTGGCTGCGCTGACACATTGACAACAGAAAAGGGAATATGTGCGCGGAGATATATGGCAACACCACCACCACCACCAACCGACCGGTCATTTCTTATAAGCTGGAAGCCAGGAAGAGAGTAACTAATTGAAGGGAGACATAATATAGTAGATAATAGGTCAACTGATACGATAATAGTTGAAAAGTTTTAGGTTAAATGAAATTCGGTCAAATATTTTTCGAACTTATGATAGGTAACCGTTAAAAAACAAATTAAACATTCCTCATAACAATGCTTTAAGGTTGCACTACAAAAAATCGTGAAACTTTTTTTATTTTTACATGTGATTCTATGTCATTCACTCATTCATGACGTTACTTACTTACTATATAGGATAAAAAAAAAATGTTTTCATTTCGCAAGGGCAGGGCACACATTAGTAGGTATTATGATTATGACCGTTTATTATTGTTTATGACCGTCTTATAGAACAATTCGAAAACTTCGGTAAATTCGAAGAATTCGAATAGTAAAATATTTAGAATTCGAAATATTCGAATATTTAAAATGAACGAATATTGGAAGCCCTAGTTCCAAGAGTAATGAAAATGTAATCAAATGGATCAGGAAGCGTACCTGTGGATGCCGCTTTGTAGTGCCACTAACAAATTGAGTGCTTTGATTTTTTTATTTAAATACCTTAATTTTAAATAACCTTGAAGATGTTTTTCATTCGACACATGAGGATAATTTTATAAGCTCAATTTTCGTCGATGATTTTTCTCATTACAATTTAATAATATTATTCAAACAGTAATTGTTCGAAATACTGGTTTCTTTACTAATCCTTACGTAATCACTCTCTAAAAGTGATTACGTAAGGATTTAGCCTGAACAGGGTTTATTAACACGATCGTCAGATACTTTTGGGACAGACATTACTTATTGCGAAGTAAGGTCAAAAATAGTTAACGTATTCAAGAACGCAGTTATTTCTAAAAATACCTCTGATTTTTCACAAGCACTCTTCTCTTTCGCTCAGAATTTATTTCCGTCCCCAATCATAGTTGTATTCATACAAAGAGCAGCTCTCACTCTGAGTGCGAACTATTTGTGACAAGAAAATGTTCTCGGAAGGATTTCTAATAGATTTTCTATTTGAAATGAGTTCCCTGGCGTCTGAGTCAATGCTATCTATACCTAATGCGCTTCCTCAGAGCCTTCCTAGTTTTATTGATGAAGAATTTAATAAAAGGTTTTGTACCGGCTTCGTTTTGTGGCTCCATTTAGGAAAGGCTAAGCCTGTCTAGCTTTAAGCTCATAGTCATAAAAGAAGCTAAGTTTAAAGAACACATCTTGTCTGAGGATAAGACTATTATACCTGTATTTAAAAACTTCACACATTATACGCGGAACATTAAAATACACTTGACATTACACATTAATCTCTTGTAGGTAATCAGCACAACATTAGCATTAGCTCTGCTAATGTGGCGTCGTTTGTCTTTGTCAAATGTTTCAATTGTAATGTTTAACTAAAAGATTTGCTCGCACAAGTCGAAGCAGATAATCGTGTTTAGACTCACAATGGTAATACATTATGTAAATGTAGAATTTGTACAAAATGACTGAAGTTACGAGTTCACTCATGTGGATGAGGAAATAACAAACGGAAACTGGCAGCATTGTGACGACGAAAGCTCAACGTTGATTGGTTCGCCGTACAAAATTGTAGGAAAGAATTGGTATTTATAACTCTGACTGACTGACGGAGTTTCTTGTCCGTTCTTCGGGTTTAGGCCCATTCCAAAGCGTAGTAGGTACTACCTACTACGGTTTGGAATGGGCAACACCTTCATCTGTCTGACCGACCAACCCCTTGAGAATTTAAAATTGCTGTAATTGGTTTATTTGAAATAAATGGTTTGAGTTTGTTGACTGCAAGACAACGCACCGCGGCACCGTCTACATTAAATACTATTTTGTAAAGCCATAAAGGGAGGCAGGATCATAAAGGGAGTTAAAAAGGGCGCATGATCAAATGATCCACTTTTTAAGTTAGCGTGTTTTAACAATACTTGCGGGAATGTTACGAGCATAATTCTTGCAAACTATTGCTTAAGTCCCATTTTATATTAATTATACAGGGTGATGGGTCAATAGTAATGTCATTAAGTGAATTGACTGCCATTTTGTTTAAAATGACAACAATTGGGCCCTGTTTTCACGGAAATATTATTTAAAGGTATACAATTGATGACATTAAAAGTAAAAAAAAAAAAATTGGTCCAATTACCACCTTCTGAGTTGACGCACAAATCTGTTCGTTTTACGGCATTTTGAATTAATCTGGCTCCATTTTGGTGATTTCTTGTTCAATGTAGGCTTTCAAGACTTGCCAGATTGTTTATGTTGGAAAACGCGAGATTTCAAAATGCCCCAAAAGAAGAAGTCTGACTCCGTCAGAACTGGCTATCTGCCAGATTAAATCGAGAGATTATACGGCCCAGAAATTGGTGTTTCAAAATCTCCGTCATTGCCTGAGGCTCCCGAGCTGTGTGTATGCCTCCATTGCATTGTCAACTAATTCTCCATCTGTTTATTATTTAAATGTCAAAGCACAATGACATTTGACGCCATTGTGCTTTGCAAAAATTATGGCACATTATTACTTTTGTCCCACCTCGTAAACCCGCGCCATGATTACGTATCGTTCCTACTAGCCGCCCTCGAACGGCGCCTAACTACTCGCCTAATGTACTTAGTTTTTGAAAGTTCTCATTATAATTGTGGCAATTTAACGGGGACCTGGGACTTCTAAATTATTTACCATTCGTTGTTAATACATGCTAGGCCCAAAAGATATTAAGTTACTGAAATATTTAAGCCGTCGTCGTCGCTTCGTAAAATTTAAGATATTAGAACCTACAATAAATAATGAAAAGCTTGGTTCTACTGCAGTGATGACGTGATATTTATGTAATTACATGACTATACTATTTCCGTTCTTTTGTTTTTAGGACTATTTGCTTATAGGCCGATTAGCTAATAGACCATTTTGCTAACGTGTCGTTTTGATAATAAGTAGGTCGTTTAGCTATTAGGACCATTTGCATTTAGGACTTTTTGATACGGATACGGACAATCATCCTCACATTCCTCACAACTTTCGCATTTTCGAATATAAACAAAAAGCTGGAAAATAATTATACAACCTTAGTTTTTGTTTACACTAAACCTCTTAAGGGGTCATTGTACTCATCATTATGAACAATTTTCATTATGGGACCAACGCTGAAATCGCGAAAAAAAAATCAGCTGTTCCCTACATTTCATTTATGTTCGCATATCTCGTCGAAATGTAGGGAACAGCTGATTTTTTTTCGCGATTTTAAACAAAAACTAAGGCTGTATATTTTTATTTATTTTTATTTATTTATTAATTTCAGACAACAATATGGTCCAATTTGTTAGTAAAATACCTTATCACTAGTGTTAGTAGTACATAAAACATAAAAAATACAACAATAGCTGGTGACTGCGGCAGGATGTGCAGAGAACGATAAAGCAAGGAATATATATATGCTACCTGACCATTCTCCCCACATAGTGCCTCAGAAAAGGGGAGTAAGGGCTCTCAACCACTGTTTTCAGGATGCTATTGTCACTGACCCGCGCTCCACGCATCAGTGATGCGACTTTTTTGCGAATTACAGCATGGAAGCCGTCAGTTCGGTTCTGAGCAAACATCTCCGATGCGCTACAGAAACGGGGCAGTTTCAACAGCATCCTAAAAACATTGTTGTATTGGATACGTAAGACATCTAGCGATCTTTTGGTGTAGCTGGCCCATAGACCCCCCGCATACAGACCTTGACAAAACGCCTTGAACAGAGTGATTATGACTTGGTCCGTACAACGAGAGAATCTACGGGCCAACATGTTCCCTCGGACCGCCCGCGCCAGTGCCCTACGTTCCCTTTCGATGTCTGCATTATCTTTAAGGTCGTCGGTAAGTATGTGCCCCAAGTACTTAAATTGGTGGACTTTATTTATGTTTATACCATCTAGAGAAAAACTAGGTTCATGATTAAGGCACTTACCGGCGGCCTTAAAGACCATGTATTCGCATTTACGGACATTGTACACAAGGCCGTGCTAGGCAGCATACTCCTCGCAAACCTTCAACATTTCTCTGATAGATCCCACAGTCGGGCCCAGCAGTACCATGTCGTCCGCGTATATGTATAGTATGACCTCGTAAATTCGTAGCCAAATTCTGGTCCCACTCAATTTATTTCTAAGACGTACTAGGTACACACGGCTACACATCAAGCTATACATTTCCAGTTTATGCTGATCTCGCATTGTATAGGATTTCGGTACAATGTGAGGTCAGCTTATACTGGAAATGTATAGCTTGATGTGTAGCCGTGCGTACGAGGGCCACACTGAAAGTTTTTAGAACTGGCCACTTGTAAACGATATAATAAAAAAATATAAAGTAAGTTCAAATACGATACGATACTTACGAGTAATAAGTTAAAATTTTGAAAATGGAACTCTATGCCAATATTATTGTGTATGTATTTTATTCATTTGTCATTTGTTTACGATTTGGAGGCAAATTGAAAATTGTCTGTGTCACGTCAGCATGAATTTAACGCGAGAAAATTTTCGTACAATGATTTTTTATGACTTTCGATGTCATTTAAGTCAACAAGAAAGTTATGATAGACTTCGACTGGCCTTTCACGATGAAGCCCCATCTCGTGCCACTGTTTACAACTGGTTTAATGAGTTTAAACGTGGTCGCACTAATCTCACCGATGATCTGCGTGAGGGACGGCTTTCTGCGGCGACGACTGAAGATAACATCAGTGTTGTGTATGAGGTATGTGTGGTATGAGTCAAGTGCACAAAATCGTCCATGAACATTTAGCGGTCATATCATACCTCATAATTTGACAGTGGCCCAAAAACTGCGTCGTGTTGATGGGTTTCGTGAAATGGTTCAAAGATTTAACGGAGGTGACTCAAATGCTATGTTCGACATACTTACGGGTGACGAAAGCTGGATTTATTGTTATGATCCTGAAACTAAGAGACGGTCTGTCTGGGTGTTTCCTTCCGAGGAGTTCCCAACTATAGTGAAGAGAGGTCGAAGCGTGGGAAAAAAGATGGTGGCCTCGTTCTTCGGAAGGACAGGTCATTACGCAACAATTGTTTTAGAGGATCGAAAAACAGTTACTTCAGAGTGGTACACTAACAATTGTTTGCCACTTGTCTTGGAAAAAGTTCGGGAGAAACGACCTCGCTGTAGGATCCTCCTGCACCACGACAACGCCTCGTCGCACACCACCAAACAAACAATCGACTACTTGGCGACGTCAGACGTGGAATTACTAAGTCACCCGCCTTATAGCCCCGACCACACACCTTGCGATTTTTATTTATTTCCGAAAATAAAAGAAAACTTCGAGGAAAACGTTTTATGGACGCCGAGGAAGCAGTGGCTGCTTTTCAAAATGCCGTCGAAGAGACCCCTAAGGTCGAGTGGGCAAAGTGCTTTTCTCAGTGGTTCTATCAGATGCAGCGATGTATTTTTGATGTAAATGGACACTATTTTGAAAAGATATAATAAAACTAATAACTTGCTAGTTTGTTCAGTTTTTGATTTTCTAAAAACTTTCAGTGTCACCCTCGTATATAACCGCAATAAACAAAAAGCTAACTTTAACAAGTAACGTTTCCGTCATCTAAATTATATGCTCATTATAGGACGTGTTCTGTCTTTTGAGTTATTGATGAAGGTGTCTGTCAGTTAGTTGTTCTATGATGATGAAATTAAATGTCTTAATAATTTCTGGCCTTTGCTCTCTTGGTCGCAGTAACTAAGCTAGGGCACCGCGACCAACTGGGTTAGGTTAGAACTGTGACCAACTGCAAGCGAGCGGTGTCGCTGCAGCGACCGGGGAACTACATCTAAGTTGGTCGCAGTTACAATACTTGGCTATTTAGTCTTTTTAGGACACCAAAATGGGCATTATTTGAGGCTAACCAAAAGACAGTAATTTATTAGATTAAAGTGAGTGTGTCAGTTATCCTTACCCAACTACAAAATAATAGCTTACGCCGATGACACAGCTCTAATTGTTCATGCCCGGGACTGGACTGAAACTTGCCTCATTTCGGAGTTTGCCTTGAGCACCGTCATGAGGTGGCTTACCACAAATCTTCTCACTCTAAATGTAAATAAGACCAAATTAATCACATTCTCTACTACGAAGTCAAGCCAGCCCCCTGCACCGATCGAAATCCGTGCGCACACCTGCCCAAATTTACACGCATATTGTGGCTCAACAATTGGAAAATACCCCTTTCATTAAATATCTGGGAGTCACTCTTGATGGCAATCTGAATTGGAAGCAGCATATTGCTTCAACTGTAGCTCGTGTAAGAAAACTCATATGCAGGGTTTTTGGTAAAACACCAACAACCTTTTAAGGGGTCATTGTATTCCTCATTATGAACCACTTTTACTATGGGACCAAACCTGATGTCATGAAAAAAAGATCAGCTGTTCCCTAAATTTTTACGAGTTATGCGAACATAAATATAGGGAACAGCAGATTTTTTATGACCCCTTAAAAGGTTGTTGTCGTTTTACCAATAACCCTGTATATCTTTAAAAAGCTCAGAGGCGCTGCCGATCTTAGCTGATTACGAGTATTAACCGTCTACCTTGCGCTCGCTCAGTCTGTTCTGGGGTATAGCCTAACGGTCTGGGGTGGTGCCGGTAAAACAGTGATGCTTCGGGTTGAACGTGCGCAGAGAGCTGTTCTGAAGATGCTGGCAAAGAAACCGATCCGATATTCGACATCCTCTCTATATACCCTCTGCCAGGTTCTCAACGTCAGACAGCTTTTTATCCTCCAAACTATTCTTCGCAAACACTTACCTTTGATCCTAAATGCTGTTCTACGTCGCTCGAATAGGGTTTGTAATACTGAGTCTCGTAGAACCGTTGCTGCAAGTCGTCATTACAAATACATAAGTTCAAAAATCTACAACAAATTAATCAAAAGCTTACACATCTACCCATTAACCAACAGCAAATGCAAAATAAAACTTGGCTCCAAAATTATGATGAAACAGAGAAATTCGTGGAAGTGTAAAATACTCATCACTCCCTCACATACCCAAACAAAACCACACACAACACACATCCCACAAACACCACTAACAACCCTCGCATACGTCATTTACCGTCACACACCCTTTCACCCTACACTCACCCATTAAACTCAACGTTAAAATACATCCCAAATCATATGTCTTGTACTGTTTATTTTCATCTTGTTTTTTTTGTTTTTATTATTATTTTATTATTAATTATTTATTTATTTATATAAACTTCTCGCACACAATAAGGTACAAAGGCGGACTTAATGCCTTAGGCATTCTCTACCAGTCAACCAAGGGTGGTGAAGAGATAAGATGGCAGGTGCTCCGAATTACAGGAGATAATAATAATAAAAAATATTAAAAAGACAACAATGAATTATAAATAAAACAGGTACACACGTACATAATTATATAGTTTATAGACTTATGATACACGTACAAACATATTTACTATAATATATACCTACATCATATATATATATATATATACGAGTATATAAGGATACAAATTCAAAGGAAATGAGGTAGTTGAGATGACTCTATACTATTTGTTTTGAAAATAACTCGCAATGCGCGTAAATGCATGATTTCTTCGTTGAAATTGAATACTATTCGTTGGTTAGTATAAATAACAATTACTTGGTAAAAATAGTTCGTTTTCTCTTCTACAATAATAATAAAGCGATTTTTTCATTATTTATTTATTTATCTAGCAATAATCTTTCTCCTGATGCATGTTTTGGTAAAAACTCATGTAGAGCTCATTTGAGAGCTCTAATTTGCGGATTCTGTTAAATATAATTCATCAAAACAATTTTTCTCATATTAAACATATCCGATACTTTTATAATAATAGAATACATTTTTGTTATATGACTTTTGTTTAAAGAAAAAATTATTGGACCTAATTCAATTTTCTACTAAAAACGTTTGGAAATGTGCAGGACGCCCACTCAAACAATAGTAGGTTTGATTATGTAACGTAAATCACATAGATCAATGTGGTAAATAAGAATATTTAAATATAAGTTTGTTCCCATAGTTATATGTTGCTGTAAGGGAAGCACAGTAATACGAGCTTAGTTTAAGTATGGAATCA
This sequence comes from Agrochola macilenta, assembly GCA_916701695.1. Classification (NCBI taxonomy): domain Eukaryota; kingdom Metazoa; phylum Arthropoda; class Insecta; order Lepidoptera; family Noctuidae; genus Agrochola; species Agrochola macilenta. The sequence continues at coordinate 23,010,701 of OU753561.1, read as the reverse complement.
TTGTCGACATAAATACATAAGCTAAAAGTATTGATAAACACATGATTATTAGTCAAAAAGGTAGTAAAACTAAAATTATTATGATTCTATGCAAAAAAGCCTTATATACTTGCAAAAAGGTCTGTAATATTTTACCCGTACTTAATACAGCATTTTAAATAGTAGATTTACGTTAGATAGGTCATTTCCCACCTAAATACCCATTTTATATAAGGAAATCCCTTAAACATGTCGTAAATTATGTAATTCCTTTGTTCGAGAACGTAAACAGTATTATATAAAGAAATCTACTGCGCAGTTACGTTCCCCTCATCCCTTCCAGTACCCCTCGGTCGTCCGAGAGTAGCCGTACCCCGCAAACACCCGCTCAACTGTAAACCCCCGCGAGTGTGAGCACACCGACGTAATTGGGAAATGAGAATGTCATAATAGTAAAGACACACACATTGTGTGATAGTGTGCCTTTACTATAAATAGAACCCAATATTGTATTCGTGAGTACCTCCCGTCACTAAAAAGGTAACGGACTGGAAGAAAGTAAGCACCCAGCTGAAATCCAACACGTCCCCCCAATTAGATAACATCCCCGATCAGTTTGACTCTATCTCGGACACGATGGCCGCGATCGACTCATTCACGGATCACATACAATCTGTCGTGAACGAATGTTCAAGGGAAGTCACAGTGACGGATGACCGTCGCTGGAAGCTACCTGACGATGTACGTAATCTGCTGACTGAGAAGAACGCGTCTATCCGTGCGTACAGTAGCTTTCCCTGCGACGCGAACAAAGCCCATATGCGCTACTTACAGAGAACTGTAAGGAAACGCGTAGCGGAGCTGCGTAACGCGGGCTGGGATAAGATGCTAAGCGAGTTAGAGCCTACCCACCTAGCCTTCTGGGAACTTCAGAGGAAACTCAAGTCCCCGCAAGTCACTTCCATGCCCCCATTAGTACGTCCTGATAAGACCATTGCATTCGACGACGTCGACAAGGCCGAGTGCCTAGCCGACAGTCTAGAAGCTCAGTGCTCACCCAGCTCCCTACCAGTAGACCAAGCTCACCTCGCAGAGGTAGACGCGGAAGTCGAACGTAGAGCCTCTCTCCCTCCCGTAGAAGACCCTGAGAATCCTCTGCCTCCCGTCACCCCAGACGAAGTGCACGATATCATCAAGGGTCTTAAAGCTCGTAAAGCCCCCGGTTCAGATGGACTCACCAACAGAGTGGTCCAGCTTTTCCCTGCCCACTTGATAATGTTATTGGCCACCATCTTCAATGGTGCCCTAAGCAACAATATCTTCCCACAAACGTGGAAAGAAGCCAACGTCATCGGCATCCCGAAGCCAGGCAAACCCAAGTCTGAGCCTTCTAGTTACCGTCCCATTAGTCTGCTCAAGGTTCTCGGCAAAATCTATGAGAGGCTTATTTATAAGCGTCTCAGAGAATACGCCGAGACCAAGGGCCTTATTCCCAACGAACAGTTCGGCTTTCGAACTCAGCACTCTAGCGTGCATCAGGTCCACCGCATCATCGAGGACATAAGCGCTGGTTTCCAGCGCGGCTTGATGACGGGTGCTATCTTCTTCGACATAGCGAAAGCTTTTGACAAAGTCTGGCACAACGGCTTATTATATAAGCTCTACAAACTCGGTGTGCCAGATCGTCTCGTGCTCATCTTACGAGACTTTTTGTCGAATCGCACCTTCCGCTATCGCATCGAAGGAGCGCTCTCCTCCCCCCGACCCTTACGCGCGGGTGTCCCTCAGGGCTCCGTGCTATCTCCTCTCATTTTCACGCTGTTCACCAGCGATATCCCTAAAAGTAACAAGGCGCAGTTGGCTCTGTTCGCAGACGACACGGCCATTTACTATTCAGGCAGAAGCCCCGACGCGATAGCTCTCACTCTCCAAACCGCAGTCGACAAGCTCGGCAAGTGGTTCAGAAAGTGGAGAATCGAGGTCAATCCCGATAAGAGTCAAGCGGTTCTCTTCAAGAAACCGAGACTCAAAAAACTTATTAACACGCTCCCCCGACCAATCACCATGTTTGACAAGCCGATCCCCTGGGAGAAGCGAGCCAAATATCTAGGTGTGGTCCTCGATTTTAAACTCACATTCTCCGAGCACATAAAGCAGGCACGCTCGCGAGCCGCTTTCGCTCTCGGTAGGCTCCACTCCGTTCTCAATGCACGAAGCAAATTGTCACTCAGGTGCAAATTGCGTACCTACACGGCGTGCATTAGACCCATTATGACCTATGCGTGTGCCGCCTGGGCACAAGCCAAACCCTACCATCTCCATAAGATGCAGACCCTCCAAAACCGTTTCCTTCGAATGGCGACGGCTTCCCCCTGGTATGTTAGGAACGAGATCCTCCATCTCGACCTTAAAATCCCCACAATAGCCCAATTTCTAAAACGCAATGCAACGCGTTATTTTGATAAAGCCGCAATACATCGCAACCCTCTGGTTGTGAAGGCCGCCAGTTATATTCCCTCTGGAATAAGTAAAATCCGCCGTCCAAGGCATGTTCTCAACGACCCAGATGACCCCATAACCCTCCTCCAGGAGAGCAATAGGGCCACCAGTACAGTAAAGAAACACACACACCGACACACGTTCCGACCTCGCCGCAGAGGTCCGCGACCGCGTCCCTCCCGAGTAAATGATACTCCCCCCCGACCCTTGCTCGACGATGCGCCAGCCCGCGTCGAAGCTGAGCCCGTAGTCTTAAATTCCCCGAATAATAATAATCTATGTTTGATCCAGCCTGTCCCATCTTGCTGTCCTCCCCCCAGCGACGCCCTAAGCCGAGGTCCGTACCCACAGGGGGTGCCCTTAGCGAGCGTTCGCCTAGTTTTAATTAGAATAGTTTATGCCCCTGGCTGGAGGCTTTAAGTGTAGAAGCTTAAGGCAGCCACAGGAAAGTCCGGTTAAGCAGCTACGACCTCCTCAGAGGTTAACTGCGAGATGCCCTATATAAAAAAAAAAAAAAAAAAAAAAAAATATTCGTGAGTCCAGTCGTATCGAAATCTTTAAACTAGACAGTTCAGTCATATCTAAACCTTTAACAAGAGAGTTTTTTAGTGCGCGACTCAATGTACCTCAATAATATTCAGTCATAAATTCAGTTTGTATCCAGATCTTATATTGAACAGTAAACGATATTCATCAAGTCATCAGAGTTTTATTCAGTGAACAAAGTAGTAGTGCCCTCCAATCCAGTGCACATAGTGTGAGACCTAGAACACTCACAGGAAACAAGTCTGAATATCCGAAGTTTTACATTATTTTCGTACGTAGTATTTATACTAAAATAATATCCAACATTTGCTCAATAACAAACAATTTTTTTATTTATTTTTTTATTGTTATTTCTATTTTTTTTATGAATAAAATAAAAGTACCATATATTTCACTGCGCCGGCAATGTGCGCTCAGTATCGCAAGAATGCTTTAGCGCAGCGCCGAAATGTAAGAGGGCTCTTAAATGCATACCGACTAGTGGCCGTCTTGATATCAAGAGGAAGCGCATTACAGAGGAGAATCGACTGAATATGAAAGGAAGAATGAACAAAGTCAGAAGTATGAGAAGCACAGAGTAGAAGAAGATTGTGGAAGAACGCAGATTCTTAGCGTGTGAAGAACATAGATATTGGAAGTGAGACATAAGATAAGAAGGAGGGGTGGGTGAGTTCAGAAGGGAGAAAAGAGTGGTCAAAGCGCGTAAACTTCTTCTTTGGCGAATAGACATCCATTTGAGCTCGGACCTGTAACTCGACACATGGTCATATTTCCTTAAATTAAATATGAACCGGATACCATAGTTGAGCAGTCTGTCGAGCTTATCAAGCAAAACCGCATTCAAGTCAAACTAGCACACGTCACCATAGTCGATGATAGGGAAAATCAAAGTCTGCACAAGCATAGTTTTGGTCTTAGCGGGCAAAAAGTTTCTCAGACGATACAGGGATCGTAGAGTACCGTTGACCCTTTGACTAACACTAGATACTTGGCGTTGCCAGCCCAGTGTCGAGTCAAGATGCAAACCGAGATTTTTCACTCGAGGGAGGAATGGGTAGACAATGATAAATTATAAGCTATAAATTATAATGCAAAAAATGCAAGTTTGTAGGTCCACCAGCATCAAAAGAAGCTATTTGGTCACAGACGGCAGTCTCAAGCTCATTCATCCTGGATAGCGATGACGTCGATGCTGTAGCCACATTGCTAAGGTCTATCTCTTGACGACTAGAGAAATTTCTACTTCATCATCGTCATTAATGTTGACACTGTGTCATTACAAAAATACTTATTTCTTATTTATATGAACCAAAGTTTTAGTGGTAATATCATTTGACGGATTTGGAAAAGACTCGGAAGGCAGATCTTGATAGAACTTTGAAAGGTTATACCTCCGGTTATTGCGGACATTTCGTGTCTGAACTACGAAACCATCAACTGACGTCAACCAAAGTAGTGACAGCGACACTGTAGGGTCGCTGTCACTACTTTGGTTGACGTCAGTTTTTATTTCTGTTTTGTTCACGGTGGTTTTTTTTATACAGAAAATCTAGGGCTTCGGTTTGTATACCATGTGCAGTTGACATTTGTATTTCTTCCTAAAGCTCTCATAACACTGGCTCCATTTGTGACCATGCACGCGGTGTCTTTTTCTAGGTCCATTCCATATCTCTATGCTCCAGCTTTGTGCTCATTATAATTATTATGAAAATTGTCTACCGTGCCACTTCCTTGAATCCTCGCCAATCCTTGCCAAAGTTTCGGAAACCAGCGTCATGAAGTTTTAGAGAATGAATGTGAACATTCATTCTCTAAAACTGGTTAACATATCTACTACAGAACAGATAAAAGAGGTATCTACGATTTCGGATAGATGTTCATTCGTCTAGTGCATTAATTTCATGAGTAAAAAATTACAAGCTAAATTAGTATTCGGAATACTTGAATACTTGAGTCTCTCTTATTCGAATATTGAAAAAAGCGAATACTCGAATATTTCAAATATTCGAGTATTCGAATAATAAGCCCTACTTGGAACAGACCATAGGTACCAATACCAACGCATGCTATAATCGCACCGAAACTGATTCGTTCCGGGAGTGGTGCGGACCGTCAAGGTCGGTCACATACCCGCACACAGCACACCAGACAGACAACCATCACTGAGCCGGTGCAAGTACAACGCTTACTTTTATTTTGGCACCTGCATGGGAAAACACACTGTATTTACACAGACCTAGAGTTCGTTTACGAAACTGGGTGATAGAAAGTTGAAGAATGCTGAACGTAACATGAGATCGACATGCGCAAAAAATAACACTATTAATTTTATTAGCGTTATCATCGGTGTTTTTTTCCGGATCGGGTTGCTTGCTTCCGAACAGCTCCGATTACTTCCGATCAATAGGCATACTTTGCTAGTAACAAATGTGTTCCTCTTTCATCCCATTGTGTGAGTGAAACCTTTGGCAACTTTTTCCTATTATATGAAAAAAAACTGATATTGACAGAACTTTGTAGGGATTTGAAGAATGTACGGTATTTTTGTGTATTTGTTAGATATCAATGGGTATGTCAGCATTGTGGTCCATAGAAAGTAAAGTACACTACAATAAATAACGTTTGATGTCACGGACCTCATTCTTACGGTTTGATATTTACCTCATACTTTTGTTACACTTTATCTAGGACTAGGATCAAAGCATCTATCTTCGCTACAGACAATATGGGATCAGTAGAGTTCACGTAGAAAAAGACCAACAGTTTTTATACAGATACACAGAATACACACTGTTCAGTTTCGTGTTGCAGAACGGAGTTGTTGCCAGTCGGGGGAACTCGGCAGAGTTCGGGAGCGTTCGTGACAGGCGGAAGCGATGCTGCATCGATACCAACTTTGTTGTCTACCAACCAGCTCAGAGCCTAGCTGACAGTCATTGTTGTGACTTGTGACTATTATTTGGAAACTCTTGTAGAAAACTAGACTTGCCAAAAAAATATTTGTAATGTCAACATTTGTAACGTTGGATCTTCTTTCTTAATTAAAGATGTTTTTGGATAGATTGGATATAACATGATGAACATAATAAGTTGAACATGGTCTTCACGATGAATTTTTCTACAATGAACGGGCAGATAAGAAATTACCACAGTTTCGAAGCGAATTGGTAATCACAGTTTGTTAATCAAATCTGCTTAGCATTTTTTTACGTCATCATTAGTGACGAATTACCAAGAAATGTGAAAGTACGGGCAACGACACAAAAAGCTGTCAAATATTTCGCTGCTTTTTTTAATTTGGCGTTATTAATGTATGGAAACAAGAAATATAGCTAACTGGTGAACTGAACTATTGATTATGAAATGCAATACTTAATATCGTAACACCGAATATTTAGTTTTAAGTATATGTAAAAAAAGTATTTAGAAACTTTCCAACTGCCTTTTTTACACCTAAAACGGTTACAACATCAAATTCAGTGTTATAATTGCAATTCATAATCAATATTTTAGTTCACTCTAGTTAGCCATATTTCTTATTTCCATACAGTAATATTGCCAAATTAACCAAAACAGCAAATGTTGCCCACTTTCTATATAAACGCAGTTAATATCTTTAGTACCTAATACAATCATATCCGCTTTGAACCACAATTATAAGTAATACCTACGTAATCGCTGGCCGTAATCGATTCTTAATTAAAGTAAAGATAATATACGTATTTAATGTGGTGTCTGTCCATCATCAGATGGTGATACATCCGTATGTTATCTAGTTTATCTAGTATTTAGGGTCAAGCTTTTGCTGTGCCCTACAGGGTCCGTAGGATCTTAATTATATAGTTACCACTTAAGTGAGTACACATTATATAGTTACCACTTAAGTGAGTACACATTATGGTAAAGCAATAAAGATCAATAACTTTATTGTTTTACCATAATTTGTACTGCAAGTATGTATGAGTGTAAGTAATAGTACTCAATAGGTACTCAATAGTATTGAGTACTATTACTTGCACTCAAATAAGAAAGTATTTCTGCTGGGAGTGGCTCGCTAGTTGCTAATGTGACGCTGCGCCGTGCGCTCCTTTGCCTGCCTCGCTTCAAACAGGTCTCGGCATGGTCTCGACAAAAGGAATAATGAATAGGTGCCATCGCGGACAATGGCGCCTGACCACTCTTCGACCTTATTGCCTAGCAATAAGGTCGAAAAGTGGTCAGGTCGGGAGCACGAAACGAATGCACTTACGTCGTCCGTACAGCAGGTTGTCGTCTACAAGTAGATACCTTATATTATATGTGTTGTGTACCACTGGTACTACATACAGGCCAAACACATTACAAGGATTGTAGCTTTCCAGACGCGGAACTAAATCCTTCATCTCTTCATAGTAATCTCAATACTGTGAAAACTATAGAAACTTATAATTTTGACGTGAAAACGTCTTTTTGCTCAGTACTGATAGTAAGTTCAATATTTCTGACCGTCAAAAAAATCGCTAATAACTCAGGACTTTGAATGCTAGAGTAATGGCTGAGCACGCAAAAGATAGGTCATATAGGAAGAATTTGTTAAGTTAAGTTATATTTATGAAGATTTGGTTTTTAATTTTAATATGTTTCTTATCTTTATTTTAATTTTAAGTACATAGTTTTTCATTTGTAGAAGTCTATAAATGGCAATCGTAAGCGCTATTGTACATACTAAATAGATATAAGACTGTAGGCTTTTCTAAGAATAAATAAATAAATATTTATAACAATTTTGAAGCAGGATATAATAATTAGATATACGGATCACTGGGACAAAAGGAGAACACTCTTGTTGTAAGGTATCGATTTAAGACATGAAATATTCTCCCTTAATATTTTTAATAATGAAAACTAAATAATTCACCCATTTCTGATTTTTGTTTCTGAACTTACTGACTAGATCAAAATACCGAGGTGAGAATTGTTTTCGTGTAACGCACGGGTACCTACAAAGTATCTTACTGAATAAATTAGGAGCATGGTCCATTATATATACGAAAATTGAAATGTTTAATGAAGGTTTCATGATTCAGTTTTTATTCTAGTTTCACGAATTGCGTGTTTTTAATACGTAAATATTATGTTAACATTCGGCAGTGTGAGTAAACAAAATGTGACTGTTGCTAATTGTAAGACATTTTCTAAACAAAATCTAATGAACAAGATAAAACGTGTAACAAACGAACAAAGTTGTCAAAACTGTACATTTGCTTTGTTTACCGTTGGATATCTCCATCATGATCATGAATGTTTTCCGACCGACTTAAAGAAGAAAAAGGAGGAGATTCTCAGTTCGGCGAAATCTTTATTTTTGTTTTTGCCAATTGAGGACCGATTTTGAAAATTATTCATTTGGTAGAGGAAGCCCCATTCAAATTTTATTAACTTTGTTTGGGTAATTTTTGAGTTAGCTTCAATAATACTTATTTTTTCCACTTAGTCTAAGTAAATGTTTTAATAACTTCCTGACACTGTTATTTACATAGCACGTATTCTAATTTGTGTGTGAATACCACAACTAAAAAGTAAAAAATTAACTCGGTGGCAAAAAACGAAAATACAAAACCAAAGACATCGACTTCCATTTTTTTTTTTTTTTCACTTTGTACTGTTTTTTTTTAAGGTTTTGTAGTTTGTGGTCTGCCGCTCTACACCAGTCACATCTGTTTAGAAGTCAGTTAAGTCAGACCAGCGCAGCGTCTATTACGTTATGTTGTTAAGGAATGTCCGTAACAATAATTGGATGAAAGGCAAGGTTTTTGACTTTTGTGATGATTCTGAACCAGAAATTGTGACAGTTAGTTAACTTACATTATGGCGAGTATTATTAATAGACAGCGGAAGCTTTGTGTATAAAGGTGTTGTAAGTATGGAGGGCTCAATTTCACAGTGTTGAGCACGTAATGCACAAGGCTGCGCTTGACAGGCCGACTCGTTTGCAGTCGCATTGCAGCGCGACAATCGCAGCAATTATTGCTTTGTGTCTGCGTGCGCGCACCCGAAGAGACGAGACGTTCCGTTACATAGGCTAGCGGGACAGAGCCCGTCTGTGCACCACTGCACACGTCACATTATTACTACTGCACTAAGGAGTATTACCATTGCTGGGTTTTCTATAAACTGGGCTAAGAACTGCTAACATATCCAGCAATGAAACTTCATAAACCCGATAATTTGGGCCTTGGGTATCACGGCTAAGTAATTGCGTTTAACATAAACATGATGCATAACTATTATAGGCACCATTAAAGTTCTCTACGTAGTACGGTATCGATAACGGTGTCGATCGAGAGCTATCATTACTGGAACGAGCCACTAACGTAAGAATAAAAGGGAGCTACTAATCTATGTATATTGTACATGATGTGTAACAGTAATGATATGTTACTGACAACGTCCGGCGGTGCCCCTTCATTTGTATCACTTACCTAGCATTTTATACTTTACGTATTGAGTGAGACACATATTTTTTATAAAATATAATGTGTACTATAACCGCCAACGACCCCGCCCTGCGCCATTTCGGGGGCATACAGTATTATTTATGTATTTTTAACTCGATAATATGAAACTCGCCGATCGCTTCTGATGTTGTGCTAGCTAAGTGCACGGTTTACAAATATCATTTTAACAGGACTCGGTAAAATTATTTAATGCTGGACTGGTAAATTAAACCATATTCAGTTCCGATGGAGAGCTGTGCTTTTATTTTTTTAATCTCGTTAATTCTGTTAAGAGCCAATAAAGATGTAGAATTTAAGAGACGTACTTCATCACTAGAGCACCCTGAAAAGGTAAACTCTAAGAAGGACCAGTTAGCAGTAACACCTTTTTAGGCTACTGTGTGTCTGAGTTACTGCTTTACAAACTGACTCTTACAGTAAATAGGTGTTTTGAATCATCTTAGGCGCAGTTCGAGCCCGGCCGCAGAGTTTGGTGAAACCTGTGGTTAAATAATAACAAATTTATCTAACGATGTTTATTAATATTTACAATGAATTACAAAAAGATATGTTTATTGCATTTCTAATGATGCAAGCTTTCATCGATTGTGATATTTTTCAGTTCTGAGCAGATTTACGACCGTTATAAAACGACATCTTAAAGCAACATATTTTCTTACGGTTTCTGATACTGCCGTTGCTATTGTATTTGCTAGCACTAGATTTTTTTTGGGCTAACTGCATTCCTTATGATATAAGTAAGCTTTCTTCGATTGGTTGTTTTTTTCTGAGCAGATTTACGGCCGGTATGAAATTATTTAGCAATTGTCAACTTCATATACATTTTTAAATATTTTTTTTTTTCGAAATATTTTTGTTGTATCTCTTTAGGTCCTGGTAGTTCTTTGTCAACTCTTGGGAACGACACCAGAATCACCGTTCTAGCTGAACATATTTGAACTATACGATTTGGAATTACGACATATATTATATACAAAAATAGAGGGTCTCGCAGATGCGCCTGCCCTCGCGATGTACCGTCATAGGCAATTATTATATTAAAAATATGTAGGACCAATTTTTGTGCAGGTTACTCAAATGAGTTTCCTTGAAATTTAAATCGATACAAAAAAAAAAATGTTTTGACAGTGCTCATGACTTATCAACTTAGTTAAAGAAAAAAACAACCCCGAAAGATATAAAACACCATCGGTGTACGCAGACAGTAAGTACCGACTGTAATCTACAATACCACCAGTTGTATTTTGTTGTTTTGGATAATTATAAGAGTATCTAATAGAGTTGTTCTTTTACAGCTTGCAGGGCAAGACGAATTGCAGGCTACTTTGATGTTGCACACTAACATAAAACATTTTATAAATCCTGTCAAATTCGCGAACAAAGTGCGGAAGTGCCGCGTTATACGAGTAGTATACAAGGGTCACACTGAAAGTTCTTAGAAAATCCAAAACAGAACAAACTAGCAAGCTATTAGTTTTATTATATCTTTTCAAAATAGTATCCATTTACATCAATACATCGCTGCATCCGATGGAACCACTGAGAAAAGCACTTTGTCCACTCGTCCTTAGGGGTCTCTTCGACGGTATTTTGAAACACAGCCACTGCTTCCTCGGCGTCCATAAAACGTTTTCCTTGAAGTGTTATTTCCTTGGGCTATAGGGCGGGTGACCCAGTAATTCCACGTCTGACGTCGCCAAGTAGTCGATTGTTTGTTTGGCGGTGTGCGACGAGCCGTTGTCGTGGTGAAGGAGGATCCTACTGCGAGGTCGTTTCTCCCGATTTTTTTCCAAGACAAGTGACAAACAACTGTTAGTGCACCACTCTGCAGTAACTGTTTTTCGATCCACTAAAACAATTGTTGCGTAATGACCTGTCCTTCCGAAGAACGAAGCCACCATCTTTTTTTCCACGCGTCGACCTCTCTTCACTATAGTTGGGAACTCTTCGGAAGGAAACACCCAGACAGCAGACTGTCTCTTAGTTTCAGGATCATAACAATAAATCCAGCTTTCGTCACCCGTAATATTATCGAACACAGCATTTGAGTCACCTCCGTTAAATCTTTGAACCATTTCACGAAACCAATCAACACGACGCAGTTTTTGGGCCTCTGTCAAATTATGAGGTATTCACCGGGCACAAAGCTTCCTGACCGCTAAATGTTCATGGAGGATTTTGTGCACTTGACTCATACCGATGAAGCTTGCCGACTCTGCTAATAACTCACTCTTTTGTCAGTCTCTATCATACGCCGCACAACACTGATGTTATCTTCAGTCGTCGCCGCAGAAAGCCGCCCTCACGCAGATCATCGGTGAGATTAGTGCGACAACGTTTAAACTCATTAAACCAGTTGTAAACAGTGGCACGAGATGGGGCTTCATCGTGAAAGGCCAGTCGAAGTATATCATAACTTTCTTGTTGACTTAAATGACATCGAAAGTCATAAAAAATCATTGTACGAAAATTTTCTCGCGTTAAATTCATGCTGACGTGACACAGACAATTTTCAATTTGCCTCCAAATCGTAAACAAATGACAAATGAATAAAATACATACACAATAATATTGGCATAGAGTTCCATTTTCAAAATTTTAACAATTTTTTTAATTATATCGTCTACAAGTGGCCCGTTCTAAAAACTTTCAGTGTCACCCTCGTACCTTATGAAAGACAAAACTGCGATCAAAGTATATTGTGTAGCAAAGTATATATTATGTTTATTTCAAAGGATACTTCTTTCATAGCAGTAAGAAGTTGTATAATCAAGTTTAAAAACTGGCTAAATGTGATTCGGACTCGCACACGATGGGTTCCGTACTACCGTACAATATTTAGCTGAAAAAAATTAACGCATGTTAATTTTTTTCAGCTAAATATTGTACGGTCTTATTTTTTTTTATCGCAACGATAAAGGACAATGACCAAGTGACTAAGGAACCTAGTATCGGTATGAAACATGCAGTGACTCAAAGATTTATGGTTTAATTAAAAGGATAATTTTAGGGCTTTCAAATGTAATTTACCATTTTACCATAATTCTCGACATTACACGGTAACTAGGTCTCAAAAACTAGGTTTAGAATCGAATCTCTAGACTTTTTGTCACAATGTATGCTATTAAATTCAAAATACGAATTAGTCAAAATGACGTTTGAGAATTTTTAATGCTCGTCAATTCCGACAATGTTTATATAATCATAAAAAGTTCACGTTAATGGTATCTATACGTTACACCATGGTTACAACCATAAGATCAAAGTGCTGAACATTTTTCAGTAATCTATGTGACGTATAAACTTATAAACATAGCTAATTAAATTAAATCCAAATTGCAAAATAATAGTGGCCTAGTAGTAGAGATTAAAACAAAGCATATAAATGAAACCATTCAATTAATTAATTTAATTATACAATAATAATAAACTATGATTAAAAGTAAATACCTACCGGTCGAGACTGTACCTACTTTAAATTAAACGAATGGGACGTGCATGCATGAAGTGCATGCGTGAATATGCTAGAAAGAGAAAGCCCGCCGTTCTGTCATAGAATCGCATAGAATCCTATGGTCGAATCGCATTGAATCGTTTGTTCTGTTTTCAAAGAGTTTCTATTGATGAATGAAACGGGAAAGGTCTCTAAAACATTCTGCCTTTCGCGTAACCAAAAGGTTTGCTTATGTACTTTTAACATCTTAACAGATTATTATTACAATGTAATAATAATAATTAGTTGTTATTAATATCTGTTGTTACTAATTATTCACCTATAATTTCAAGTGTCAAGAAGGTTTTATTGTTTACATACTCTTTGAAGCCAATGACATGTGATTACTTGCGTGAAAAAAACAATGTACAGGTAAAATAGGAAATCGAAATAAAAACTAATATTTTTATGGTGTTTTTTATGCGGAGAATTTAAGAATTCGCATTACTAGATAAAATTATTATATTTAAAAACAAGATTTATCAACATCATAAACTTAAGTCAGCACAGAACAAATAGCGATACTAGTTCTGGTCAATCTCTTTTGTATTTCATAATGATACTGTGAATTAAAAAGTTATTTTAAGCAGTTGCATAAAATTGCCCATATTTAAATAAACCTTATGAATCGGCGTTTTTAATATTTATTGATTAAATACAGTATGATATACAGAATAATTAAATACAGTACGAGTATGATGTACATGATATAGAAAAGTTTCACATTCCTAATTTGTTTAGTTGTTGTGATAGAGCTCGTACAAAAGTGGTCTAAAACCCTGGTAATGGCGGGTGACGTCAAAACGGCGCTTCTATCAGCTGATTTTTTTAAATAGTTTCGGTGAACATTTAAAAACCGCAATGTCTGGCTCAAAGAAAGAAAGAAACGGTGGAAGTCTGCCCGGCATGGGCGGCCATCACCATGTCCTCGTGGAGGTGATCAACGGCAGTGATCTCTCGCGTCCGGCCCTGGTCCAGGCCATGGTACGGACCGAGAGGGCGTGGGAAGTCGTCACCTCCTTCTGCGAAGCAGTAATGCTCGCGAAGAAGGAGGCAGAATGGGTGAGACTGAGGCAAATTTCGCGCCCTCACGCCCCTAGCCGCCGCAGGAAAAGCCCTGGGCGTCGGTAATCGCAAGGCGATTCCTGGCCACCGTAGGCGCGGGCTTGCGGACGGTGAGCAATGGGTAGCTCGCCGTCCGGGTCGACGGCGCGTTGTGTTCCAAGCGCGCCTCAAAGAAATGTCAGCACAACTGACGGGGTCCGCTAGGACCAATGCCTGCCGGGGCGCGGGAAAGTCCGAAAGGTATACCGTGGCCCCTGGCAACGTACAGGCAACTGAAGGAACACGGGTGGGTTTTAGTCAGTAAGAGTCTGACACGCCCTCCCGCTCCGCCCAGAGCGGGAGAAGTAATTTGATAAAATCACACAAAAAAAAAAAAAAAACCCTCAAGGAATGAAAGCAATGGAAAAAAAATATAATTAAAAACAATTTACGGAACTTGTTTTTGTTATAGACGTCATTAAAACAAAATCCAATGAAATGTCTAATTAATGCTTCATTGAACGTGAACTCATAAAACGGACGATTTTTTTTTATAAAATTTCTAGTTGACTAGACCGTCGGCTCGTTATCGACGATTAATCAAAGTTATTCTAAACATTCCTTATTGAAAGCTCATGAATATTAATTCTGTTTCTCAAGTTCTGTAGGTACTAAAAGTAGTTCGGTTTTATCTGGCGGTATTTGCGTTAAAATTAGTTACTGTTCACTGCTGTTTGTTTACACTGGGAGGCAACATTCGCGGTGTTTGTATCGTTTACATTTTCTGTTCGGGCGCGAGCGTTTCGCACTGTTTGTACTGTTCGTAGACCGTCGACGACCAGCGCGTCGCGCCCCCCGCGCCCGCCTCTCCTCCCGCGCCTCCAGCCGCCCGGTGTATATGTCACAGTAAGATGGTTGTAGCCGTGATATAGTTATATCCTAACGTAATAAAGTTATTTGAAAGTGGTTCATAACTGTCAGAATGCCCTCATTTTGTTAGTGCGACCAATTTCGACGTAGCACTCGCCCGGCCACTGCCGCGGCACCGTTCGCTAAGCTCGCTCGGCTCGCGCGTAGTTGGTCACAGTTCTAACCTAACCTATTTGGTAGATCGGAGTGCCCTAATAGTTATATTACTAGATCGTGCTCGTATCATAGTTATATTCCTAGTAAGACAGTTATGAACCACTTTCATATACTTAACAATATTACAGTATAAATCCTAATTATCCTTAGGGATATAACAATTTTACGGCTGCAACCATTTTACTGCGACATAATTATACAAGTAAAGTGATACAAGAAACTATGTCCATGCTATCGAGTTTCAGGACAGCTGAATTTATTTCGAAAGTGCCATTAAACGGTGTATAAATACCTACTTACTCATATGAATTAAACATAAATCATTTAATTAATCTTAGTCATAAAATTAGTCTTGATGATAAAGTATCGTTGAACATGTGATTGGCTAAAATAGCCGCTTTTGGAAATAAATATTATTTGGGTAATGTAATGGTTAAAGTATTTAACTAACAACATTCATTAGATAACAAGGGTCTGTCGAAATTATCTCTACATGCCTGAGGGCATGGTCGACATAACTTATACGAAGTTTCTCGGAAATTGTAACATAAGAACAACTTGAAATAGATGATACGCAATGTTCTGCGAAATTGAGATAATTAAATTATTGTAGCTACTCGACACAATTTAGATTGATTTTGAATAACTATTGTGTTTATTAGAATATTCGTATGACGACGACCACCACTAGATAATAGACTACTACCAGCCCACCAGCTGTATTATTAAGTGAGTATTGTCTGTTAACCTAACAGCAATAAATTACTATAAGCGTTTTGTTTTAAGAAAACAAACATACCTAGGTACATATATAGTTTACTAAGTTTCTATTGCCTTCTCGATCAACATGGTCACTGGTCAGATATTGCCAGATTGAATTAGTTCATCTAAACATAATATTGAATTTCCTCACAAGGAGAAGGTTTAAAATGAGCCTAAGAGTAGTATTTAGCTTAACTTAAGTTTCAAACTAAAGAAGTAATGCTAACAAACTATAGATCCCTATTGCTCGTTTTACTTAAGTTAATGTCGTCAGGAATGCGAGCCCTCGGAATTGGTGACCGCGGAGCTGTGGTCACTGTCGAGATGAGATCTAACTTGTTGCTAAGCGTAGCTATAGCTAACTTTTGTTTAGCAGAATTTTTGACATTTAATGTAACTTTGTGAACATTTCAATCTGTTAACCCATTACATTACTGTTAATGCAATTTACAGCTTAATTCAATTAGGTTGTTTTAAAGTATCGATCGTTCTATATTGGGCACCCCCCCGATGGTCCGTCCCAGCGGGTCGGGGGGAGGGGGCTGATGTGAATATGTTATTACTAGGTACTTGGGTCGGTACTACGAACGAGATGGTCACTGGCCTGTGGACTGATTTGTTTTGTAAAAACCGGCCAAGTGCGTGTCGGGCCACGCACAATGAAGGGTTCTATAGTTGGAATGAATTTACCTCAAGAACAAACTTAACATTCAACTACATGAACAACATGTTCTCCCATACATTCCGACTGCAAATGTAAGTTTGTACGCACAATATTGAGAGACTTACCATGTTATTTTAAGAACATAGACTTCTTATAGGGTTTCCTGTAACCTGAGTACTACACTCTGTTTTTTTCAAAATTTTTGGCTCACTGTTTTCGGAGGTAAGGGGGAATCATAAATTCTTAAATACGAGCTTTAAAAGTATTTTTTTTTTTTTTTTTTTAGTAAGATATCCTCACAACAAGCCCTTTTATTTGATATCACACGGCAAACCTTTGCCGCTCTAATTTGCCTCTGTAAATAAACGAATTTTGAATATGGGGGATATTCAAAATGCCTTATTTACGTTACACGTCCGTATTTGGGTCACCGAAATTCATATGTACCTACCTTTCAACCAAATTGGCTGTGACAGACGGACAGCCAGCCGTTTTACCCGGTACGGAACCCTAAAAAGAACGTATTTATTACAAACATCTTGTTACATTCCAAAGGTGTTCGGTATAAGACATAAATAGGTGTCTGTACAAGTGTATAAGTAGGTAATTAGGTATTATTGAATTAGGCGATGCAACAATTATTTCACTACAGGAACAGTTTGTCTGGGTCCTCATTAGTAATAAAGCGATGCAACAATTATTTCACTACAGGAAGAGCTTGTCTGGGTCCTCACTAGTAAAAAAGCGATGCAACAATGATTTCACTACAGGAAGAGCCTGTCTGGGTCCTCACTAGTAAAAAAGCGATGCAACAATGATTTCACTACAGGAACAGTTTGTCTGGATCCTCATTAGTAATAAAGCGATGCAACAATGATTTCACTACAGGAACAGTTTGTCTGGATCCTCATTAGTAATAAAGCGATGCAACAATTATTTCACTACAGGAACAGTTTGTCTGGGTCCTCACCAGTAATAAGGCGATGCAACAATGATTTCACTACAGGAAGAGCTTGTCTGGGTCCTCACCAGTAATAAGGCGATGCAACAATGATTTCACTACAGGAACAGTTTGTCTGGGTCCTCACTAGTAATCACTAAGCTGTATCACGGAAGGGTAAGACGGTCCTCCTCTTCCTTGACAACTAATGTTACGAGTATTACGTACTATATACACAATCACTTATTTGTACTAAACACTTAATAATTCTAATTACCTACGCACTTATAAAAACATAACCCTGCTGTCGCGCAGTCGGGTAAAAAGTGTATCGCGGTAAGTAAGTACCTAATTCAACTTTGATAGAATCAATAATTCATGGTTATGTAAATTAGACCTATTCTGATTCTGTTTTTTTTTTAGTGATTGTAATTTTAAATATGTACATATTATTATGTAGAATTGTCAGATGCAAACAGATATTATTAAATATTGAAAGTTTAAGTTTTGGTAGCATTTTTTTATATGTAAAATGTTCGTATGCAAAAAAAATTAAAAGTACGGGTAATATTAAATTTGAGACTGCCCAACAATGTATTTATTTTCAAAATGGTCCATGAAAATATCTGCCATAAGGGGACTGAGTGGAGAACCCATGGCCAAACCTTCTTTTTGTTTGTAATATTGATTATTAAACCTAAAATAATTTTGTGCCATACAAATCTTGGTCAAAGATAACAATTCATTAACCTCACCTCAACCAAAAATTCAGTTTAAATTAGAATTAGAAGTTGACGGATCCCTTAACTTTTTGGATTTAACAATTTCAAGAAAAAACAATAAACACGATTTTCAGATTTATAGAAAACCAACATATACAGATGTTACGATTCCAGCGTCATCTTGTCATCCGATTCAACATAAATTAGCAGCTTATCGTAGTTTTACTCATAGATTAATGACAGTACCTCTTTCTCAAGATAATTATAATAAAGAACTAAATATTATTTATCATCAAATGACTCCTCCCGTTCTGGGCGGAGCGAGAGGGAGTGTCAGACTTTTACTGACTAAAACCCACCCGTGTTCCTTCCGTTTCCTGTGTGCCGGGGCCGCGATATCCCTTTCGGACAAACCCGCAACCCCAGCAGGCATTGGTCCTTACGGACCCCGTCTGTTGGTGCTGACATCTCTTTGAGGCGCGCGTGGAACACAACGCGCCGTCGACCCGGGCCTGGTCCCTATCGGACGGCGAGGTGCCCATCGCTCACCGTCCGCAGGCCCGCGCCTACGGTAGCCGGAAGTCGGCTCGTGACTCCCGACGCCCGGGGCGTCTCCTGCGGCGACTAGGGGCGCGAGGGCGTGCAGCTTGCGTCTCCCTCGCGCGCTCCGCCTCCTCCTTCGCGAGCATAACTGCTTCGCAGAAGGAGGTGACGGCCTCCCATGCACTCTCGCTCCGGACCATGGCCTGAACCAGGGCCGGACGCGAGAGATCGCCGCTGCTGATCGCCTCCGTGAGGACACGGCGGTGCCCCGCCCAAGCCGGGCAGACCTCCACCGTATGCTCCACCGTGTCCTCCGGGCGATCCACACAATGGTAACACCCGGGCGTTTCCTCCCGCTTTAATTTATCACATAGCTGAGAGTAACGGTTACAATGAGAAAATGGTGGATGATTTGATTCAAACGAAACGTCGTAACATAGTTCGTTCCCTATTGTACCCACTGCCTCCAGAAAGACCAAATTAATACATAGGTAGTTTGACATATTTAGGGTTAATAAGTGATAGGGTTTCTTAAACATTGTTTCGAAATGGAATTAGGGTAGCTTTTAAAACAAATAATTCACTAAGACAGATTTGTAACGGAAAAGATCGATTAGAAAACCATAAAAAATCAGGTGTTTACAAGTTACATTGCGATGATTGTAATGGTATATACATAGGTCAAACTGGTCGTAATTTTCAAACAAGATATAAAGAACACATTGCAGCGTATAGGAATAGTTATCCAGAAAAAAGCATTTTGCTCAACACTTAATCGATTCAGGTCATTCGTTACTTATTAATAACACTTTCAAAATTTTACACACATGTGATAAAGGTTTCAGAATGTCAGTACTAGAGAGTTTAGAAATTGCTAAAAATAATACAGGGAACGTTACACTGTTGAACGAATTAAATACAACAATTCCAAGGTCTCCTTTATTGCGTTTGTTTGCAGCCCCTTATCGCGCCGATAACGATCCTAGCCGAGGTGGGCGGGGCAGTAATCCTATATAAGTGGGGTTGACGGGCGAATTGACTCACACTGCTCTCGACGCACTGTTCACACGTCGGGTCCGGGTTCGCAACAAGTCAATAGCCATCCTGAGGATGCCTCGTTGAGAGGTAAAACACGTGTCGATTTCTTACAGGGTTCTTTATTTTATTTATTTATTTATTGAGGGATAATAAACAACTACAACATATATATTATACATAAAATTAACAATACTTAAAGTGGTAATGTTGCAGTCCACTGCATTATCCGCAGATAGGACATCTTAGAGAACAGTGGTTGCCACTAGACGGGCATTACCAAAATTAACAAATAATTTAAAATAAATAAATAAGTTACTATAAAGCTATCTGTAGCTACAAAACCAAATCAGGTAAGAGACAATTTCACTTACCTAAATTATTTATGACTCCTTAAGAACGGTTAAGCGGATAAGGTTACTAAATATACGTCATCTATTGTATTTTATAATGGATTTCCGCAAAGTCACGCCTGAATCAATTAACTATCTTTGTTAAAATATAAAAATAAACTCTTTTATTTTTAAGGTTCCGAACGTGAGAATGAAAGAACGGAACGCATATAGGATCACTTGTGTGTCCGTCTGTCACAGCCAATTTGCTCCGAATCTAATGGACCAATTTAGTTGAATTTTGGTACACATATGAATTTCTGGGACCCAAACACGGACGTGTAACATATCAAATGAAAGAGCTTTTTGTGAGTTTAAAATAAATACTTTTAAAGATATTTAAGAAAATAAATGAAAATTGACCATTCACCCCCCCTTATATCCGAAACTACTGAGAGTAAAATTTTTATAAAAACACTACAAAGTGAAAAATAACTTTAATTTCGGAAGTCGTTGGCAAAAAATGAACATTCAAAACCAAAGACACCGACTTCCGAAATTAAAGTTATTTTTCACTTTGTAGTGTTCTTTTTGGATGAATGAATGAATGAATGAATGAATGAATGAATTCTTTATTTGCCAGAATATAGGTACATTGTATATGGTAAATTTGTATATGGTTTCACTATATTCGACTTTCTAGTCGTGCAAATTTTTAAATAGACATAGTCAAAGCTCTAAAAAAATTATTATATCAAATTTTTGTCTTCCTACATTAATAACACAAAAAATAATATTAACATTAACAATAATATAAAATAATATAAAATAATGGAAGCCGGTGAACTTTTTTGCTGTAGTACCTACCCCACACCAATTCGAATACCACTACCTGCTATGTAAATAACAGTGTCAGGAAGTTATCATCATAACATCCACGTATACTAAGTGGGAAAAATACACATTATTAATTAAAGCGTAAGTAATCAAAAACTATCCAAGTAAAGTTAATAAGATTTATATGGGACCAACTTGAGAGCATACGTCCACAATTAATGGAGAAATCGGTGGACATACATAAAAAACATACATACGCTACGAACATAGAACCTTCTCCTGGAAGTCGGTAAAAAAAAAACACAGAGTATGGTTCTTTACTCATAGATTACAGGAAAACCTATAAAGTCAAAGTCAAAGTCAAAGTCAAACAATTTATTTCAATTAGGCACATAAAAGGCACTTATGAACGTCAAATTTACAAAAAAATAGAATTGATTCTAGTCGCCCCTTCCAAAAGGTAGTTTTCGTATGGAGAAGAATGGGCAAGAAACTCCACCGTTACTCTTTTAAAATGTTTTTACAATATTTTGTATACATTAATTATATAATTATATGTGAAGACGATGCATCTAGAATAAGATTACTATACCACGATAGGTAAAAAAAAAAAAAAAAAATGAAAAAAAATAAAGCAATTGCAGATAAATTAATTATGATAGATAGATACATGGTGCTCACATATTTACAAACATTGCAAAATTATACGATATTCCTAACATTTTAACAAGTAATACTAATAAGTCAGTGTGTGAGTTCAAGAAATCACAGAATGTAAAATCAGAGTTATAAAAAATAACAAACTATATAATTAAATAAGCAACCAGTTTGATTTTGTCTAGAAGCCTATGGTCTTAAAATAACATGGTAAATCTCTCAATATTGTGTGTACACACTTACATTTGCAGTTGCAATGTATCGGAGAACATGTTTTTCAACTACAATGTTACGTTAGTCCATGCGATAAATTCATTCCAATTACGGAACCCTACATTGTGCGTGGTCCGACACGCACTTAACCAGTTTTTTGGTTATGGTGCTCAGTTTATACAGTATACTTATCTCACGAAGCGACGCGCACTTTACTTGTGTGTGAATGTGTGTGTAAGCGCAAGAGCTCTCATTAATTTGAGTGTTGCCTGTCACAAATCCATACAATTTTTGTAAACAAGCAGCTTCTCATACGATTGATAGTGTTATTATAGTTGAATAATGGGTAAATAATGTATACGTATGTAAGTATATCTCACATTGTATGTTTAGATTAAATAAAACTTTTTTTTACAAAAAATTAAACCAACGCAAAAAGCTGAAAAGCGAAAAATAAAAAAGCCTAGGTTTGTATTTGTATTCTAGCGTAACTAAGCACCTAAACTAATTTAAGTAACAAATTTTGAGTCGGCGCCAAACAAATAAATTAATTAACCTTATAGCGTAAAATGGTAGCTTGTTGGATCTTCGTTGAATACGTATAGTACTTGGCGCCGCCAAAATAAGATTTTTTATTTTTCCCTTTTGAGTTACTTACTATTAACAAAATAATTTATCTGTAGTACCAGCAGAGCCATCTTGTATCAACTATGTGTACTAGTGTTGCAATAAATAGTATAAGCGAAACTGCCATTGTTTTAATAGGTTATGGGCCCAGCCCATAACAAACCATGGCCATTATACCAGGCCATCATCATCATCATAATCAGGTCATCATCTTGGGCCATTTATTGTTTTCCCCAAATAAGGAGTTCCCTCAACAGCCTTCCATCTTCATCGTCATACCCCCCTGACAGTCATACCCAGCTAGGTCTAAAGTTCTCATCAAGCCGAATGAAATAAACCCAAAGATATAGCTGCTGTAAACTGCTGACGAGCTCTTGCGACTGTGTCTCGCGTCTCCATCGTCAGATCAACTCCAGCTATCTAATTACGCAACATATTTTCATAAACTATTACGACTAAAGGCTTGTGCAGACTAGCGCGACTTGTCGCGCGACGCGACACCGGTTATTGTTATACTGTGAAGTTTTATTAGAAATTGTATTGTTCGTGTCGCGTCGCGCGACAAGTCGCGCTGGTCTGCACAAGCCTTTATCCGTTTCATTTTGACAGTTCAACAACATTCATTGCGTTATTTAAGTTGATGAGTAGTTATTTTTCGAGCTTATGGAGCAATGAATTAGCAATCTGTTTCAAAACGATTCAGATTCTGGTTGATCGTGTATTACGTAATTAGGGAACAGGTCTTTATTATGTGGTTGTGTCATCAGAACTACATAATAAGTGTGTGAAATTACAGCAGAATCGGTTCACAGTTGAAAATTCAGTAGGTGAAAAATCAATCAACCCCAATTTTTTACCCTTCGGGGAGTATTTTAGTTTTCAATTTTACATGGGACCAACTTCGAGCTAAACCCTCCCCAATAAAATAAGAATCGTTAAAATCGGACTACTCAGTAAAAAGTTATGCCTGGTTATACATTAAAAAAATATATATATATATATACGCGTCGACTTGAGAACCTACTCCATTTTTTCGTCGGTTAATTAGTGAATAGTTCAGTGTTTTTATTTTATGTACATTTTATTTTCTCTTCTACTCTTGCACACGTTGTCTACATCTCTTTAACTACTTTCCTATCGCAGGTTGCTGGAACAGATTTTTTTAGAAATAAGCATCACCTTTGTACGTATTTTTCTGTTTATTTATTTATTTTACGCCTCTGTACATTTATGTGCTTGAAGTAATTAAACTTCAAGCACACAAATGTACAGAGGCGGACTTAATGCCATAGGCATTTTCTACTAGACAACCTTTGGGTGATGCAGAAACAAACAGTGGTAGGTGCCATAGCGAGAATTGAGGAATAAATATTTATTTAAATATAAAGATTATATACCTATTAAAAACTATAAATATAATATAAACACCTAATTTCTCCTCATTCCTCTGTTCCTTTCTTCTTATCTGTTTATTTGTGTGTACATAAAGTGTTACATAAAAAAAATAAAAAGATTAAAACAATTAAAGGACAGGTATAGTTACCTACCAAACAGGTAAAAGTGCATAAAGTTAAAAGAGTGCTCCATAATCCACGTTTGCACATACCTACAAATTCTACATAAATTGCATGTACATGTAGGCTTTCAGGCAGTTTCAGGAGCCAAATAACCCATTAAATCTATTGTTACCAACGGCCCGACGTTTCAGTTGGACAACGGGAGGATATTTTTATTTGTAATTGACTGAGTGCTCCAACCTGCCTGAAGTACTTCCATTAGGTAGCCTAGCTTTTTTCAGATAGCAGAGAAACGAGGGGCTAATTGAATGAGCTCTTTTTAGTACGCTGTCGTCATTCAGAACGAGACAAGCCCGGGGTTACAACTACGTAGGTATAACGAGACAAGCCCGGGGTTACAACTACGTAGGTATAACGAGACAAGCCCGGGGTTACAACTACGTAGGTATAACGAGACAAGCCCGGGGTTACAACTACGTAGGTATAACGAGACAAGCCCGGGGTTACAACTACGTAGGTATAAGTAGTACGAAAATATTTGAACATTATATTACTCGTATATTTGAATATTTGTTTGTTTAATTTAGTTTTAGTTACTTGGTTGGTTTTGTGTAATCCTGTTTATCAAACAGAAGTCCAACTTGTTATAATTGGCTTAGTAAATCTCCAAATAGTTATGATTGGCTTAGTAAATCTCCAACTAGTTATTATTGGCTTACTATGCATTTGCACTTGTGAAACATTCACATAAAAACATGTTGAAATCTCTATTTTCTGTTAATGTTCGATACATTTTTTTTGACAGGAAATAAAGATGTCAACATGTTTTTATGTGAATGTTTCGCCAATGCAAACGTACAGTTAGTAAATCTTCAACTTGTTATGATTGGCTCAGTTAATCTCTAACTTGTTATTATTGTCTGCTGTTATTCTCGTCAATTTAGCAGCTGATAAGAGATTTGACATTTAGTTTCAATAAAAAAGTAGATCTAACTTCCAGTAATAGGAAATAAGCTCGATCGCTTCAATATTCGATAAGTATCGGCTTAGACATAATCTGTAGTAAAGTAACGAGATTATAATAAGTAGCTTAATTCCCAGAATTAATTGAGTGGAATTATTATCGGTGGGAAATGAAGTCGTAAGTAGCTTTAGCGATGAAAGCCACTAGGGATGGCGGCTAATAGCTAGCAATTCGATATCTTATCGATTGTATACTACTCACATACTCACATCAGTGCTCGTGTTTACTCACACATTGCTTGTCAACGTTTAGCTGTAGTTGCGTATTGGTACTTATATATTGCATCTGATACCCAATAACAGAATGTCGGAATTTCCCTCAATTCATTAACCGACAAAGCTGATACTGAAATGTAGTAGGTAGGTATTTATTGTCAGGTTCCATCGCGCTAGTTATTGTTAGTGCACGTAATAGGAGATTACTTACAAAGGGGATCAAGCAGTGTCTGAGGTCACGGGCGCTATATTAAATCCCGAGCGCAACTAAGGATTCTTACTAAGGAAGTTGAAACTAGAATCTTGAGGATAGCGAGGGTTTCAAGCTCGCCCAAGACGATGACACTTTTATCCCCGAGGAGAATACTCTACTTTTCGCACCTTCTGCGAGGAAAACAAAACCAATTTGGTTTTAGAAAATATTTATTTATAACAATCTTACCTACACTATCATTACAGATCTATGATCCAATGCGACAGAGTGGTCTTACTAACTAAATCCTAAATCTACACCTTATACCTAGTAAAAAAATATCTTAATCTAAATAACTTATATTTAGTAATAGTTTTAGTTAAGTTAGTATATAATTTTGCTACTTTTATTAATTATTAGTTATAATTTGTTTGTACCCATTTAAATAAAGTTTACTATTACAAAACAAAAAAATATATATATATAACTTATTACATAAAGTGTAACTTTTGCGAATTCACTCAAGTTACACCACAATACATCAACCCTCCCGTGAACCTCATTCACCACCATTACCATTACCATTATTAGTTATTAGTTAAAATACAGGGGAATACCTACTTAATTATGTGCAGTTTCATCCACTACCTATTTTATCTAAATTCATGCAATTTCATCAAAAACACAATAATATCGTAAATATGACGCTACGTTATAATACGACGTTAGAATCCAACATTCTAACGAATATTCCTACGTGCCAGTGGGGGTACGCGCTAAGTCAACCGATCAGCTGTTGCGATGACCTGCCGCCATTACCGCCACGGACAATGTAGAAACAGCGCGCAACGGTTGCGCGAGTCTTTTAAGCACATTATTTTGGACTTAACCTTAACCAGAAAACAATAGTTTTTATTGTTGTAATTATTTTTATTTAACCTATTTAATTAATATACATTATTTGTTGCTTAATATTCCATAATAATATCTCTAATAAGTACCTTTTTTTTTGTGTGTTATGTAATTTATACGATTTGTCATCTATGGGTAAAAGGAAAACTAGGTTTTGGTTAGGTACTGAAAATAGGAAGAAATGAGACAAACATACAAAATAAACAAATCACCCCAAAAAAAAATTTTACTTTAGTCCAGCTGTACTTTAATAGAAAACAGTTTTTTTTTTTGGTTAAAGTTTACATACGGTTTTTTTTTGTTGTAAACCAAATTTCAATATGCACCAGCAGCGGGTCATAATAAAATTCAGTGCAATATTATTGCCCAGCTAGAGAGGCTTTAATGACTTGCTTTAGGTTAGGTTTGCATGACGTAATTTGACATTTTCAAGCAGGTGTAGTGAAATAGTAGATTGTTTGCGTAGGGAGCAAACAACAATTTTAAAGGCAAGAGTGTTTCTTTGAATCCAGAGCGGAGCGAAAGATTCAAAGTACGCCACTCGAGCTTAAAATTGTGTTGCTTCTGAGGTGGTCACTACTTTTTATCACCCTCTATGACAAAATAAGTAAGTGCAACCTATGAATAAGAATTAGACCTACGTTCATTTATTTAATTCTCACTACTCGCGCAATTTTTTTATAAATCGTAAAATCCGAATTTAAGTAAACAATAATTTTTATTTTAAATATTTTCACAAACTTTTTTTTTTCTATTTGGCTCGCTTGCAGTTTACTTTTTAATTCAACCTGTTACTTGTTCATACAATGTTCGTGATTGATCTCTTTGGTGATTGGAACTTTCCAAATACAAATCACTTTTGGTTCCTTTGGGTTGGTGGATTAAAGAGCTGTTTTGGTCCCCGTTTACGAAGAATAAACTGGCTCTTTTTGAATAGAATAGCATAGAATAGAATAGGAATAGGTCTTTATTTGCTTAGAATGTAGGTACATAAAAATAAGTTGTTAAATTGTGTAATAGAATCCGTGTACATTCTGCCATATAGCATGAAAATGTAATACAAAGTAAAGATATTACAAAAAATTATCATTTAAGAAATCCTGCACAGAATAATAACATTTATCTACAAGTAAGTCTGTGAAACGTTTTTTAAATTTTTGCAACGGTAAGTTTTTAATTTGGTCAGGTATTTTATTAAAGATTACAGGAGCCATACAAATCACATTTCTTTTTAATAAGCTAGTTTTAAATACGCCCGTGCATTATAGATTCTGGTATTGAGATCTCATAGTTGTACTTCGTTTTCTAGATTAAAGTTGCAAATAGACATCGATTTGTTATTACAAATATCGCTAATTCAAGGATATATAGGCATGGGAAGGTTAATAATTTATGAGACTTAAATATAGGTTCGCAACTGCCAGTTACTTTAAGATCAAATATAGCTCTCAGGCAGCGCTTTTGCGCTTTGAAAATGCTTTCTCGTTCACTACAGTGACCCCAAAATATTATGCCAAATCTTAAGATGGAAATTACTAGACGATGGTAAGCCACTAATATTGTCGGTAAATTTACTTTTTTTGATAGATTATGCAACATAAACGCGGCTGTCCATAAACGTTTACATAATATATCTTCTGCTTGCGGCTTCCATGTTAACTGACCGTCAATTATGATTCCTAAAAGTTTTGTACTGTTTACTTTTTCAATAGTTTGACCATTGTAGTTTATATTCATATCTCCCGTAGATATTCTTTGGTAAAAGTGCATGATTTTAGTCTTTTGGAGATTAATAGTTAGATTATTATTGTCAAGCCACTTTATTAAACTAGTAATTGTATTGTTGATGTCATTTACATATGATTCTTTATTGACACATGAAACAATTGCTATCATCAGCAAATAATATCATAGGATAAAGTATATAACGTGGTAGGTCATTTATATATAATAAAAATAATAAAGGTCCGAGGACGCTGCCCTGCTCCACACCATATTTTATTTCTCTAAAAGGCGATATAGATTTTAATTCCTTTCTACATCCCAAACACAGGCTCGATATCTCCGTACGTCTACGGCCTTTTAGGTACGTTATTATTAAATTAAGGGCATTGCCAGGAATACCGTATGCGTGAAGCTTGGTTAGAAGAATATCGTGATCCACACAGTGAAAAGCCCTCGACATAATTATCGGCATATATTGCGCATACAGGTATTTTAGAGTCTACTTTTGGCATTATTCTATGAATAAAGTCGAAAATAGCCATGTTGAAGTTTTTATTGTTTCTAAAACCCTTTTGTTCGTCACATAGTATGTGGTATTTTGTTAGAAAATTGTAGAGAGATTTATAGATAATTATTTTTATGATCTTTGAGAAGATGGGAATTAGAGCAATTGGTCTATAATTTGCCATTTCGTGTTTATCGTTTTTTTATGTAGTGGTTTAACAATTACAGTTTTTAGACTTTCTGGGAATACTCCAGAGTACATGCTTACGTTAATGATATGAGCAAGGGGCGCAGCTATACGATTAGAAACAAATTTTAGAACTGTGGTTGAAATGCCATCATAGCCAAAGCTCTTTTTGTTTTTTTTTTATTACACGCGTGACATCTTCAGGAATAACTGGGGTCATAAATATTGAATGTGGGTTGATATTTATGTTAATTGTGTCACCTGACGTATGTTTTGGTATACCCGAAATTTGATTAATGAAAAAATTATTGAGATTTAAAGATTCGGATATTATATTAGGGATTGATATTATTTCACCTCCTTTTTTTATTTGAGAAATGGGTTCTCTTACTATTTTATTATTATTAATAATTTGCCAGGCAGTTTTAGATTTATTTTTGGAGTTATTTATTAAGTAGTTATTCTGAGCTTTCTGGGTTAGTTGAATGATTTTCTTAAATCTCCTTGAGTAATTCATAAAATAGATGTGATAAAAATTATAATAATACGTAAATACACGTGTGCTAAGAAAGTATCCACAAGCCTGAAATTGAATAGTTTCCAGTGTAAGCTCGCTAACCTATAAAACTATTTGTGTGTAATAATTACATACACGTGGACCCCTGTTTAACTGGTCACAAGTATTCACAGCTTGTTAATCGTTAGACCAAGATCAAACCTAAACATTTTAGAAGTTTGTGCTTTCTAATATTTCCATTCCCTATAGTAGGTATTACACGCAACGCACCTACTATGTGGGTACCTACGTTCATGAGTAATAACGTAATAAGCTTTCGAAAACTAACCCAGTACGCAATCATATTTACTCACACCCCTAAAGCAAATTAGTTCGGCGCACGCGGCGGCATAAGTTAATGAAACACTTTCTATTGTCCCCCAAAAGTTTATTACACAAAATCTAGTTAACGAATAACATAGTTACCTCGAGTGCCCGAGCCTTGTGATTGGCGCGGACTCTGACTACTGACTAGTCAGATTACTGTTTAACTCACCACTAACTGACGCCATATTATCTAAAGTGGTATCCTATCTCCGTACAGACATTATTGAACGTAGAAGAGCATCGTTTATTATGTTTTATGTGATTTTATGTCTGAATGCACTCTGGAGGACTGATATGAATAACAGATTTCTCTCATTAAGCAGTGCTTAAAGCATAAAGTTGTGCATTTGTGTCCGGACACAGACGAACAGTGTCATGCAGACATGCACTAGTGATGTGCATACTAACTGCTAGAGATGCACCGATTAGCGTCACTCTAGCAGCTCATGAATAACCGATAATTCCATACAACACACACAAATCGTTTACCAATCAAAATTAAAAAAAAGTTTAGATTTTGAATCACATGGTTGTTTTATTGAAATGACTCGCGTGTAAGGGTATTTACTCACGCCCTCACGACGGGGGATGCTGTTGCCCGGGGTGGGGTGGTCTTGGCGGTGTCTCTTGACATCGCCAATGCGTTCAATACCCTGCCCTGGAGTTGCATTAGGGAGGCACTCCGGTATCACCGGATGCCGACCTACCTCTGTCGAGTGGTCGAGGCCTATTTGACGGACAGGGCCGTCATCTACCCCGGTCACCACGGAGAGTGGAACCGGCGAGAGATGTCGTGCGGTGTCCCGCAGGGATCGGTCCTGGGGCCGCATCTGTGGGACATCGGCTACGACTGGGTGCTGCGCGCCGACCTCCCTAGCGGCGTCAGCGTAGTCTGCTACGCTGACGACACGCTGGTCCTGGTGCAGGGGAGGTCGCATGAGGCGGCGGCCGAACTAGCGACACGTTGGGTTGCGACAATCGTCGATAGGATCCGGCAACTGGGACTCGAGGTGGCCTTGCACAAGTCCGAGGCCATGTGTTTCTATGGTCCTCGGAACGCGCCGCTGTCGGGTTCCCAGATAACGGCGGGAGGGGTTCACATCGGTGTCGAGTCGACGATGAAGTACCTGGGACTCGTCCTCGACAGCCGGTGGAACTTCGTGGAGCACTTCCGACGTTTGGCTCCCAAACTGCAGAGGGCTGGGGCTGCTTTGAAGCGGCTTCTGCCCAATCTAGGGGGTCCAAACGCCTCCTGCCGGAGGCTCTACGCGGGGATCGTGCGGTCCATGGCCCTTTACGGGGCACCGGTGTGGGCGCGTTCATTAAGGCTGCGACCAGCCCAGCGATTGAACGCGTCCCAAAGGGTCATGGCCATTAGGCTGGTCAGAGGATACCGCACGGTCTCCCGTGAGGCGGCGAGCCTCCTTGCCGGACTACCGCCATGGGATCTGGAGGCAAAAGTCCTCGCGCACATGTGGGAGTTGCGCGAGGAGGCGAAACGCCGGGGTGTAACTCCGCTGCCGCGAGAAATCACGGCACAGCGGACAGAGCTCCGGCGGGATCTCATGGCGGCATGGAGAGTGCGATTGTCGCAACCCAGCGCTGGGCACGCCACAATTGCGGCGGTAAGGCCCCTCTTTGAGGAGTGGCTGGAGAGGCGCCACGGCGTCCTCACCTTCCGCCTGACGCAGGTCCTCACCGGACACGGTTGTTTCGGGAGGTTCCTGTTCAGGATAAAGCGGGAGGAAACGCCCGGGTGTTACCATTGTGTGGATCGCCCGGAGGACACGGTGGAGCATACGGTGGAGGTCTGCCCGGCTTGGGCGGGGCACCGCCGTGTCCTCACGGAGGCGATCGGCAGCGGCGATCTCTCGCGTCCGGCTCTGGTTCAGGCCATGGTCCGGAGCGAGAGTGCATGGGAAGCCGTCACTTCCTTCTGCGAAGCAGTAATGCTCGCGAAGGAGGAGGCGGAGCGCGCGAGGGAAATGCAAGATGCGCGCCCTCGCGCCCCTAGTCGCCGCAGGAGACGCCCCGGGCGTCGGGAGTCGCGAGCCGACTTCCGGCCACCGTAGGCGCGGGCTTGCGGACGGTGGGCAATGGGTAGCTCGCCGTCCGATTAGGACCAGGCCCGGGTCGACGGCGCGTTGTGTTCCACGCGCGCCTCAAAGAGATGTCAGCACCAACTGACAGGGTCCGTAAGGGCCAATGCCTGCCAGGGTTGCGAGTTGGTCCGAAAGGGATATCGCGGACCCGGCACACAGGCAACGGAAGGAACACGGGTGGGTTTTAGTCAGTAAAAGTCTGACACTCCCTCTCGCTCCGCCCAGAGCGGGAGGAGTCATTTGATGATTTCCCACCCAAAAAAAAAAAAAAAGGGTATTTACTCACCTCAGTAAACTGATTGACTGGTTTTCAAACAGATTTTAGAACGATTAAAAATGTATATAAAGGCTGTATAATAAACAGATTGTACTTAAATACATTTACATTGTAGGCACCTATATAGCAAGATTTTAACTATTATACCGGTCCTGTTTACACAATATTGATACTTATTCGTGATGAAGATAATTTAGTCTATCGAGTCCACATATTAATACCACCCACAACAAACTCAAAGTCGTGGGCGGATTGCCACAAATAATGTAAGTATTAAAATTAAACGTTGCTTGTCAGTGGTTGTTTCGTTCAAAATACGAGTATATATTTTAATGTTTATTCTATTCTATCGACAATAGATCCTCGCGGTTGCATCTCTACTAGGGGTACCAGGGAAGCAGAACATTATGCAGTAATCGGTTAGCGGCGCGCGGCGGGCGCCGGGCGACGAGATAGTAATGACGGACGCACTCTACATAACACACGCGTTGTGTGCCGTAAGAGATAGGTGCAGAAGGTTTTTGTTACAATAAACCATCTTACTTATCAAAATCTATTACCTTATTAACCTCTTTCTTAAAGTTTGGTTTGTTTTCGGAATGTTTGAAGATAACTGCGCATAATTGCTTATTGTTCACATAATGCTTTCACAATATTGATAGCTATGTATTTAAATCACACATTGTTAACAGTTGACCTTCTGCACGTCCTTCCACGTCGCGTACTCATACATATAAGATGCTTGATTGAATACCATTGAATAGTCAATGAGCTGCTGATCCGTGACGTCACAGCCCACAGACCAGGCAGGGTGAGGTTGTGCACAGGACGGGACATCTTCCCTGTAGGTACAGTAATGAACGTGTTGGTTTCATGGTGCAGTGGCTTCGGTACCAGGAATATCTGTCACAAAGACTGGGGAGCCTTTGACTTCGACTTGATTGAATTTTGAACCTGTTCGACTATAGAGGTGCTGTGGGTTTGTTCTAAGATTCAATGACAAAGTCACCTATGGTCTTTATAGCTACACGGGAAATATTTAAATATTGGTAAAGGTACAGTAGTAAAATCGTTTTCATTCGGTTAAAAAAAAGTATTTTTTACGTCTCCCGACTTTTCATTCTCGATACACTCGTTCTAAGAAAATATGATGTACAGTCACAGATCTCAAAGGCCTACTGGTAAACGTTATTATTTAAGTAAGGTTTCCTGAAATCCCCCATGCAGTGCTGAATGATAAATACTCTTCATGCCTCCTGAACCGATTTTTAATAACTAAATGAACTAAAAACGAAATCCTATCATACAAACTCTTGAGGAAATCCATTTATCCCTATCAATAAATTATGTGTCGCAATCACTTTGAATTATTCATCATTATCATTCATCGTCGCTACGGAAAACTGAACACTCGACACTTGACGGCCCCTGCGTACGAATACTCGTAGGTATCTGCTACCGACGACGACTCGTTCCCAGGAGTCGGCACACGCTTAGCATACCACATGCGAGCGTGCAAGTTCCTTATTATGTTTTATGATGATTTCCTAGACAGGCCCAACATTGCCATGATGGATTAGCGGCTGCCGGGAATATCAGATCAATGCGGAACACAACTGTGTTGTGTTGTGGTCGTGGTCTCCATAGAACACTTAAGATACGCGGGTTATTTAAGCGACGAGAAAGCGGGAATCCGCTAAATGGCCGAAAAGGGACGACCGACTGATCAAAATTGTTATCAGAATAGATCATTATTTTGCAATAATATGGGCCTTTGAGAGTAAGTATTAGTACATTTTTGGTTTTTCGTCATATGGAAATATATTCATAAAAAATACAATGTATAAAACACAACTTCGTGAAACAAAAGTTGTCAGAGAGCCTCACGGCTGAGGGCTGATGGCATCGCGTCTTTATGCGAATATTATTCCGCATCTTATTAGCTATAAAGCCGACCCAAAAAAAAAAGAGAAATGAAGGATATTATAAGTAAGTGGCACCTGTATACTATTATCTTCTAAATTATACGACCATGAAACCTTTAGGAATAAAGAAGCTTTTACACAAAACAAAACATTTCAGTAGCTTTCAAGAGTAGCGACGTTTAAATGTAGGTAGGTCTGCACGTCACGCCCTGCACGTTCAGACCCGCTAACACTTCGCTGCCTATGTGAATAATATTTTACCACTGCTTGACCTGTGGGTTTGTGCCGATACCAGAGAACACTCAAGATAACCTGTATGTCCTATTGAAATCTTACTTCACATATTTTTCCATACGCATACTTCCACACGAGACAACAGCTAAGTACCTCGGCATACAACTCGACAGGAAACGAACGTAGAGATACCACATAGAGAAAAAACGTGACGACCTTGATATCCTGCTCCGACAACTGAACTGGCTCTTAAGAAGGACATCACACGTATCACTAGGAAACAAAGTACTCATCTACAAAGCATTATTAAAGTCTGTCTGGATATACGGAATCGAGCTGTGGGCCTCTGCGAGGAATTGAAATGTGGAAATTCTCCAGCGATTTCAAAATAAAGCTCTCAGAATAATATCAAGTGCTCCTTGGTTTATGAAGACCTCAGAATGACATGAGTATCTATAAACAACTGTAACAGGAAATAGAACATTTACAAACACACAACTTACAAACATCGAATAACATCATATACCAACACCTTAGCCATAGCCCTGAGTGAACCAATAACCATGAAAAGGCTCAAACGCACATATAGGACTTTCTTTACTGAATAAAGCTTAAACAATTTTGAGGAGATTCTTCGCTGGGAGAATGGACCTCAGCAGTCAATAACAGCACAAAAAATCTGCTAAAGGTAACCGATTGCAAGATAAACATGTAAAAAAAAAAAGGAAATTGTCTTTTCATTCCATTTATAAACCAAGAAAGGCAAGAAATAACACTGCCGCTTTCACACAATACTAATTCGGTATCTTATTTTATAAACAGGCGAGTTTAGAATAAACACTTTCTCTGAAATAATATCATTAGGTACGTATATATTAAAACATCAGTCATTACGTGACTGGACTGTCGTGTTTTACTTTGACTATTCACATATGTATGAATTTGTCAGGAACTTCATCAGTACCTATGGCAGCTACCCCCAAATCAGTAAACATCTTTAACTGTCAGAACTATATCTGATCTAAATTGGAATACGTAATCAGACTAATTTACAGTGATTGACAAGTAGTTCATCAATACCTTACATAACAAAAGCCAGACCTTGTTTTATTAGACCATGACGGTCTAATAAAACAAGGTCTGGCATTCCGGGACGAACACATGCTTACGTCACTATCCAGTTGCCACTCTATTGCAACAAAACACGATTATTGAAAGATTTTCAGAAACCGAAGCTTTTAAATTGTCGTTTCGTGTGTCTAATCAAACGAAACAATTAAATTTAGGCATAAACCAACGTAATGATTAATTAAAACCTCATTGTTTTATCGGATTCGCACAGGTAATAAAGGTGGTTGGGGATTTATTATTACAAACTTCTGGTAACACAGATGTGATGACGTAGACTTGTGTTGCCCACGTGACCACTGTGTTTCGGAATGCCATACCTGGCGAAGTATATTATTATACCATGCACTAGCTTTTGCCCGCGACTTCGTCCGCGTAGAAGTCGAAAATGGTTCTAATAGGATTGTTTATTGTTTTTTTACGTTATTAATTTTGTTATAACATATAAATTATTATGTTAAAATGTTTGAATAATTATATAATATAATAATCTTTATTATAGTTTATGGATTTAAATGATAAATAAACCTGAAAAAATCAAAAAATCTGGCGAAAGTTACACGGGTGTATTATCTTTTTACAACGAAATCGAAATACTACACCTACCGCAGTATTTCCTTGTAAACAATATTTTTTGTTTTTGTTTCGGGTGCTAGAATCACCAGGCTACTCTGTGCGTTTACTCTGGAGCATGCCACATACAACTGGCCGTGGGTGAAGCAGCTTTCCCTCAAGTCTACTCCCGCTACCTTAAGAGTTTGACCTTGAGCTTTGTTTATAGTCATTGCGAAGCATAGTATGGGAAAATGCACTTTCTCGAATTCGAAAGGGTGGGTAATTTGATGGTGTTAGGGGAATCCTAGGAATAAATACAGACCTCTGTAAAGCTTAGAAACCTTCAAATGCGGTACTAATATGTATAGTACGGTGACTTTCGAGACATTCCAATTTTAAAGAGTATTTGCATTGCAAGCACCAAGCCTTTATGTGAGTTCAACCTTTTTTGAATAAAATCGGATTGACTTTTCAAACATGTGTCAAAATAAGATGTAATTTAAATCAAAAGCACTAAGGAGTATTGATATCAACTTCGAAGCAAATCACTCCCAAAATAACTTTCTACCCCTATTTAACCCCGTTAGGGGATGAATTTCAATAAAATACGAATCAGATCTTCCATTAATTCTGTTAAAGAATGTTTATGCAAAATTTGAAGTAGATTGGACCAAGGAATCACGTTGTCTCATACAAACTTTGCCCACCTTTTTCACCCCCTTAGGGGTAGAATTTCGAAAAATCCTTTCTTATCGGATGCCTACGTCATATAAAGAACACACCCTCCAAGTTTCAGGTATCTATGATCAGTGGTTTAGGTTGTGCGTTGATCCGTCAGTCAGTCATTCAGGACAAAGCATTTTATATGTATAGATAACAGTCATATCAATCAGCCATAGACTAAGATCTCAATCACATCGTTGTTGCGATGCTACATCTGCACAGTGATTATAGTCACGGAGCTGCGTGCACGCAGACACGTACTAGTAATGACCACTAGTACTATTGCTACGACTAATGACCCTTTGTACTAACTCCGCTCGCCGAGTATGGAAGCCTGGACTCATCGCACTCGAGGCGAGTACTGGAGTCATTGACACGAAGGCTTATTGTCGATATATAATGGCGCGAATTGTATCGCATCGTCATGAGTAGTAATGAGAAGTTTATGTGCTAATGGTGTGTAAGTCGTCGTTACAAGCTGAGAAATTATTGTGTTAAACTGTTTAGGAATGATTGAAGCTGGTGCCAGACCTTGTCGATCGCTTGCTGTACGTCCAGGAATACAGCCGAGCAGTAATCCTTTCGTTCCAGCCCCTCGTATCTTATTCACCACGTTATACACCTGCTCCACGGTTGAGTGCCCCGTTCTGAATCCGAACTGGTGTTGTGGGATGATGTTGCTTTCTTTAAGTATTTCATTAAGCCTACGTGCAGCGACTTTCTCAAATAAATTAGACATAACAGGTAGTAGTAGGCTTAATGGCCTGTATGACGACACACGGTGCAGTGGTTTTCCAGGCTTTGGGATCATGGTAATTTCCGACACTTTCCATATTCTCGGAAAATATCCAGTCCTCAAAATTCCATAAAAGAGAAAAGAGCTGTGTTATGAAGACGATGGATTTTCTTGGCAATTGACGTAGGGTTTCGGCAATTATAAGGCAGTATCCAGGATTTATTTAGTTATTTATTTATTTTATTGGATCTCCAACAGAGGCTACACAATTACATGCAAGTTTAAAACTTAGGAATAGGGACAAGTACAGTGTGCGCTTCCAATTATAGGAGACCATATCATTTTCTTATAATCTAGGTAAAACATTAAGTTTGACAAAGCGAAAATATAACAATGAATAAATCACAACATACAACATGATATCAGAGATCGAATTAAAATGAGATACAAAACAAATTAATAATAAAAACATTAAGAATAAAAATAAAATAATAATAATAAAATAATAATAATCAAGTACAGACCATAGTAGAAGAAGTTAGTTAGTAGTAGTAGTGGAGTAGTAGTAGTGGTATAGTTCGAGACCTTTTATATTTTTCCAGACCTCGCCTGGTCTGTCACAGATAATTTGCTCCAAATATAATCGACCGCTTCAGTAGAAATTTGGTTTACATAAAAATTTGGGTGACCCGAACACGGACGTGTTAGGTACGTAAATACTCGTAA
Source organism: Agrochola macilenta (assembly GCA_916701695.1). NCBI lineage: Eukaryota > Metazoa > Arthropoda > Insecta > Lepidoptera > Noctuidae > Agrochola > Agrochola macilenta. The sequence continues at coordinate 22,972,659 of OU753561.1, read as the reverse complement.
ATGAATTTTGAAGTGATCCTCATACTTTCGGAAGAAAAATAAGAACATTTTGAAAAAGATTTTGCACCCTGTACCGTGTGAGAGTCTCAAGTATATTTATTTTATAATATTAAAATAAATCGTTTTTAGGATGTGATATTTACAATTCCCTTATCTCCGAAACTACTGAGCCAAACATTTTGAAAAATATTCAGAAATTTGTTCTATACTTATAGATTACAGAAAAACCTACAAAAGGTCTATGGTCTTAAAATGTCTTGGTAAATCTCCCAATATTGTGCGTACAAACAAACATTTGCAGTTGGAATGTATTGGAGAACATGTTTTTCAACCACAATGTTAAGTTTGTTTTTGGGATAAATTCATCCCAACTACGGAACCCTTCATTGTTCGTGATCCAACACGCACTTGGCCGGTTTTTATTTATTTATAGCAGCTACTCATAAAGTTAGTGTAGATTGGGCTGTTATATACAATATGTTATTTACTAGTTTATAAATTATATGTAGATGAAAACAGTAAAAAACCTTACGATATCGTAGGCGGACGTAAAAAAGGGAATATTGAGTAAGATCGTAAACCTTTCTTTGTCTTTGTTCACGAAAATATGTTTACGTTATAAGTAGTGGTCATCGAGGGCAGAGCTCCGGCCGGTATGTCGCTATGTCCAACTTACTATGTAAATAAGAGCTCTATCTTCGCGAGTTTATCCTCGCCATTTTGCAAGATCTTCGATACGGGCAGGCTGTAGTGTTATACGTATTTATTTTTTAAATCCTGTCAGCACCAATGTTTTGTGTTATTTATGAAAAGAAGAAAAACAATATTAATATATTGCGTTAAAAAAAAGAAATCTACACTGTAGATGTTTAAAGTTATCTACTTAGTACTGTGTGTACCAAAGGAAAGGCATTTTAAAAGTTTATGCGCTTTCTTATGATTTGATGAGTTTATTGCGACTGTATTCTTTATTTATTGTTTTAAACAGAATGTAAATCAAGACGTTGACTCTATAACATAGAAGTGCTACAAGGAAAATATTGTCACGAACACATAAATGGTAACAAATATTAATGTAGTACATCCTATAAATAAAACGTGTACATATATGCTATATATAATACATATTATATGCTATGACTGCGTTTAAAAGATAAGAAAATAAATCATAATCTTTAGGAAACTATTTTGACGCTCATAAATCTAATAAATCGGTCAGCCAGCTAAACGTTGGGGTTCATAAAACATGTATATTCATCACTGTACCCTCGTTCGGATAAGACTGGGCCGATTTGTAAGCCAACCGGCGTTTATGTCCATGACTCAGCAGCGATTATGAACGATCGCCTAGCCTAGTACATAATGTACCTACGACAGAAACTAGGACGCATGCGCCGATATATAACAAGAATATGATATGTGTGTATATCGGGAGAGATGTGTGATATGGCAGATTCTAATTTGTCATGTTATGATAATATTGAACACGTCCAAATCGGAACAAGTCACGTTCGTATTTGATGATAAGGTAAATTATACACGGATCTAAACATTCTCATAATATATAGATTCGAGGAATTATGTTTCTCCTTATTGCATAGGAACTTTCAAAATGTTGTAATTTGACCGTCTTTCACCGCAATCGTAAAAACAAATACACGGAGTGGTTGTTATGATTCAAATTCTTAGTATTAGCACAAAATCAAAACCACAGATAATAATATTATAATAGTACATACTCTATTATTCATAAGTATTATCTATTTGTCTTCTCAAACAGTACCAACAGGAGCTGACGTTGCCTACTGGCTACTATCACATGCTTTTAGGTATGGCCGTTATTTCACGTCACTAATACGAGACGGGGCATGTAACCGAATAGCTAGTAATAGTTTTGAGTCAAACGGTAAAAGCGTTATTTTGTAAGTAGATACATTTTCGATGTTGACAGCAGTCCTAACGGTGAAGGAAAACATCGTGAGGAAACTGGCATGCCTGAGAGATATTCTCCACGGTATGTAAAGCCAAGTCAGCGGCCCATGGGCGGCTTTAAAACTCTGACACCAGGTTAGTCACTAACCACGCGAAAAGAAGAAGAAGAAGCAGTCCTAAGCCTGAATAAAGTACGAAGGGAAGTTTATTTGTGTTAGTTTTACGTTGATGATGTAACTGCATAGCTACAAAAACTTATTCGTTTTTAACACTTAAAGCTTGTGATATTATGTACCTATCGTATTACGTAGCTGTCAATCATTAAATTTTTTCATTTCGTAAATAACTGTAATACTTCGATAGAATCACCATGTTGAATCACCGAACATTTGAAAAATAACTAGTTACTAAAATCACGTGTTTTCAAAATAGGTGACGCCTTCGCAGTCACTATTTACGCTACCTACGTTTCGCGAAAATCATTCAACGACTTTTGAGTATAGATTTCTACGATTCTTGAGTATAGATTTCTACGATTCTTGAGTATAGATTTCGATGATTTTTTGTTGATATATTGGCGTGTGCTAGGTGACATATAGCATTTAATTTAATTTAATGTTTTATGTTGCGTATTGTACATTATTTTGCATAAGTACTATTGTATAGAATCAAGTTTTTCTACCACCTGCTACTTCTTCTTCCCAGCTAAAGCACTAGGAAGTGGTGAAGGGTGGGCGTTTTTGGGGGACTGTCTTATATAATTTTGACGTTCGAAAAGTGCTGATTCTCAGCCTATTTTGATTAAATGACTTTTGAATTTTAATTTTAATTCGACCCACCCCTACATATGCTATTAATTTTCATTTTAATAGCATCTGAAACAGCCAGCAAGACACATACCTACAACTTATCTTTACAACAGTAGCTCTCTTTCACCAGTGTATAAATTTCGCTCCCAGTGTCCGCACACATGCAAACAGCCCGCGACCAGGCTTCCGTCTCGCCAAACTATAAATCAGACATATCCACAATATTTACTCTGTGGCTCTTCCGCGTACACTTTGGTCGAATGGTCGCGTGATGAGCGATGAGGAACCGAGCTCGAGTTATGAGCGGGTGACAACAAGACTTCCGACAACATAATTATATATTAACAAGTTTACAGATATGAATATTTTTGGAATCCTCGACTGCGCACCGAGGAATGAGTTATATTGGAAGGACTGTATTCTGGGTTAGCGATGTCCAAAGTATCAATCGTTAATCGATGTTGATATTAGAGGACTTGCTTTTACAATTAGGTACTACACTTGCAAAACCAGCAAAAATGGTCCGGAGCTAGATATCCCGGCGACACATCAAAGGGAGGCGGAGAGACGGGACGGCGCGCGGCGGCAGGACCAGACGGGATATGGAAGGCTTCTATTCCTAGTAAAGGACTGCGGTAGGTCGAGTATATCGGTTGTAGTGCGTAGTAATTACGAAAAGATCGTTAGCTATGGCGGTTCATTGGCGATGGCCATATTGAGGATATATTTACGCGACATGCAGGTGAGCATGATGCAATGAATAGTTAATCCTCTATTGGCATTATATGCGTCTTTGACATATTCAGGTCAGATACTCAGCATGGCTGACTGGCAGCTCATTATTTTAATACTAGGGTATAAATGTGAGGTCGTTCGGATGCCGGCTATAGTGTGCGATTCTTTGTCTCAGCACAAAATACGAGTGTTCTAATGAGTCAGTGAATTGGCGGAGTGAATTGGCGCAATACTTCACTGTTACGCAGTTATCGATGACCAGGCGTATATGTGAGCTAATTACTGTTAAATGGCTTGATGCTGTAGGTGTGGAAACAAAGAAGTCTATTGATAGACAAGAATTTGTCATCCTATATATTTGGTTCCTCATAATTATTAGAATAAGAAGAGTTGAAAGGATCTAACCCGTTTTTAGATTTCTGGCCTTAGTTCCGATTCGAAATTGAACGAAATATCATCAGCCCTTGGGTCTTGTTCGAGGTGTTCCATATACATAGGATCTTTTATTATCATCTGTCTGATACATCGGGGTCCTTGGTTCGTTCCACTTGAAGTTATTATACGAGTACTCGTAAGTATAATAACTTCAAGTGGAACGAATGCATTTCTTGCTAATAAAGTACAAGATCATACAAAAATCTACATAATTGCTTATGCATTACGCTTCCAGTACATCAGCCGAGTCAGTGATGCTTATCATTACGCGCAAATCGCGATGGACTGCATTTGCATGGATAGTGCCTGCAGTTGCACGCGGAAGTGCGCGCAGGGCTGCGCTGGCGCAGACCGGTCCACCGGGGTAGAAGCACACTAACATTGACCACAAATTATTGGTTGGATTGATTTACTGTATCATACGCTCCAGGTAAGTACCTGTGTAAGTGTGTGGACATGGACAAGGAAAAGTTAAAAAAATAATGAATACAGCGAGAAAACGAGGTACAACCCAAACATCCACTGCTTGATAAGAACATTTTGGCTGTAATTGCCGTAAATAGGCTTGGTCTGTGGGTGTACTAGCAACTAGCAGCTCTGCCTAACCTTTCAGGGTATGCAGTCGTAATGTTATGTCTGGACTTTACGAATTCTGAACATATCATCTTAGCCAAATGTGCTATACCATAGGGCTGGTATAGCACATTTGGCTAAGATGATATGTTTCATACTATCGATAGGTATCCCACATTTGTCTTCGGGTGACGTAACTAATAGTCGACCTCTGAATGTGGAAGGAAGATACGCATATAACATTGATCATTAATTTACCTGTCAATTTGCTATAGTTATGGCGATTTTCCCAGCGAACAGTACCTATAGTTTTCTATAAGTAACTTCCATGTAGCAAGAACCGATGATCGATGTTTGTTTCAAACATTATTAAAACGTCTTATGTTATTACCTCGTAATAGTCATTTAGTCGCCAGACAGTTCTGTTATCGCTACCTGTCAGGAATTCAATAAGTCGACGAACAATAGACCATAAACTGCTGTGACGTCACTTCGAAAGTGAGCCAAAGAAAAGTGATATCGTTTTATTGGCATCGTTTTAAAACAACGAGTTTTTGGGTTGATGGTTCCGCTGACCTCATTTGATTGACCGCTTTATTCAGAAAACGAGAGGGTGCCAATTAAGAGGTCCTGATGGATGAAGTGTTTTTGAAGTTTTTATTACAAAGATGAACGGTTGGCTAAATGGTTGATTGACTTTAATAGTTACCTACAAGGGCATTGACCAATCACAAGGGAACCACAGACAGACGAGCTCGTATATTTGACCTCTTTAATTTGATACTAGCCTTACAAGGTGTTGTATGTTTACATATCACCTTACACCTCAAGTCTCAAGTCCATGTGAGTCCGGCAGGTCGCTGACCGGTCGCCGGCGGGAGGAGGCGGGCGAAGACAGCGGATATGGTAAGCGCATTACCCATGCGATGGAACCCGATGCCAGTGGCGGCGCTCTCCTCAGAGCAGCACAACTTCCGGGCCTCTGTTCGAACATATTCATATACGTGCATGTGTGCGGACCAGGTGTCTATCTCATTAATTAGCGTCTGGTCGTCTATTGATCAACGCCATGCAGTCTGGAGTGATACAATATTACAGCAAGCTGAGACAGTAGGGTTTACTTAAAGAGTCTGCTGCTGTGATAACCTCGCTTGTCTCACACAACACGTAATCTTGTGGAAAATACCCAACGGATGTTCTCATACTCTCTAGTTAGACCTGATGATGCTGTTTGAGGCTTACGGAAATAATCCGTAATTACTTACATGATCACGAATTACTTATTCAACTTGTACTACCTTTGTAAGATGGTAGGCAGTCATTTAACTCATACTGAACGGGTATTGTAAAACCGTCTGTTCCACACGTACCTCGTGGGCACTGCTCGTGCCGTGTGCCATCGCATTAATCTCCACGATCAAACGCACGGTATCTTTGATCGCTGAACAGGGCTATTGCATCAATGCACCGGTGTACCCCGCGAGAGTACCTCGTAAGGTCGGCGACCTCGTGTCCGGTGCGGCTCGCAGCATCACCTATGCAGCTGAGAGAGTAAGCCTACGTATGCACGGACGTAATAAAATCGCGGCGATTTTTTTTCCGTACACTTGACTTTCAACTCTCTGTATTTAGCCGAGCATTGAGATTCCAGCAGAGCGCATCCAGCTCGTATCCCAGCGCGTCAAGAAAACACACTGTTGAATATACTCTCGGCGCTAAACAGAGCGTCGAAAATCCAATACGCGAAAAAAAGCGTCGCGATAAAAATACGCCCGTGCGTACCTGGGCTAAGGGCCGTTCAGATCAACACTTCCGCGGTTGTAAGTGTCGTGACTTCCGCGGTTTTGTGCCAGATCCTTTATGTGTTGAGATGCCTCTCGGGGCCTTTAGAATAACTTGTAAAGACGTTTTGAAATAAAAAGAAGGTAAGACGCTGAGAATTTATGGCGTGTAAAATTACAGACTATTTGAACAATTAAAAACTTTCACATTGTATAGTTCATCAGTGGACAGTTTTGTTCTTTTAGACAATATCCGTCAAAATGTTCGTTAATAATTATCGTGTCAAAACGTCGGCCGCGAGACTACACGTGAAGAATGAGTTAGCGTTTCTAATTATATGATTTCACCGCTTGTTGATATTTATATTGGTGTAATAACTATAAATAAACGACAGTTTACTTACAAAACGGAACGGAAATAAAAAAACTAGCCGTCAGTGTTGTTTGTACAAACTAGTTGAGAACTAAATGTAGTGGAGCAACGTGTGAATGATTCAATACCAATCGAAATTAGATTTATGGTCAGTATGTCGGTTCTGAATAATTAGATTGAAAAATAACAGCACAAGTTATGTAGTGCGTGGTGGCACTTGGGTGCATGCGTCACGGGTTGGCGCCTCATCCCCGACTCCCCCCGCCCCGCACGGCGCCCGTGCAGAAAGAAACGCGATTGTGAACATCACTGTGGTTAGAGTATTTATTGGGTATTGACCCCTTTACCGCTGATCCGACACTACGAGTACATCACTGTTTTACTGAGATCACTACATATTATAAGACAAAGTTCCCTCGCCGCGTCTGTCTGTCTGTCTGAACGCGATAAAATCAAACCTACCAAACGGATTTTCATACGGTTTTCATTAATGGACGGAATGATTCACGAGGAAGGTTTAGATGTATAATTCATTACGGTTTTGTGTAAATTGGCTGAAATATGATGATGTAAAATGCTCCAAGTAGGATGAACATCAGTTACATTTAATCTAACCTACATGCTCGACGCAACAGGGGGATACAACACTACGGCAGAAAAAAATATGTAGGCATTATGCTTTGCTACGCGTGTGAAACCGGGGTGGGTTGCTAGTATGTATATTATAAATACATTTGACACAGATGCCGTATATTCGCGGCGATGGAGTCCAGGCCTCTGCACTAGTTGAGAAGCTGCGCATGAGTTACGACGTACTTGTAACCTCTCTTATAGTTTACTTTATGCTACACTATTAGCAGCTCTTTGAATTTTTTTTGAGAGAATAATTAATTTTATACGCCATTAATTTTAACAGATCAAAGGCAACGATGTTTATCTACTTTGTGTGAGAAATGCATTTTAAATAACCTAGAGCGTTTGGCGAAAAGTGGTCCGAACACCGGGTTAACTTGTCTGTGACCAACTGACCATCGCAAGACTGCCAGACTTATAGTGGTGCAGGGTCACCAGCAGCTATCTTGTAGATGATGCGGATGTGATAGCTTTGTCTGTGTCCTTTCCCGTCTCTTTTTCAGCAGCATCACATAATAGTTCGTCGGCTCAACTCGTTCTTTATAATCTACCTGTGCCTTCCTGATGGTTGCAAATGAATGTAATTTACAAAATGCTGTTTGATCGGTTATGGCTGCTTGCAATGCTACATGTACCTTGATAATAAATATATTTGTCTCTGCAGTGTTTGAGGAAAATGGAGATGTGTTTCAGATGTGAAATTGATCGGCGATATCATTGACTCACGTACATTTACATAGGTACTATTTCCTTTCTATTCAGATGTCTGAAGAGAAATATTTTTACTCGAAATCGATCAATTGAAATAAATGAGAGATGGAGTGGAGTGACGAGTTTTGTGTTTGTCCAACACAACACATAAAACTAGCATGATGACGAAAGAGTTCGCACAGTACCATTTTTTTTTAAATGACATGTTTACGTTTTTGGCAAAATGAAGACCAATCGTATGTTTATGAAAGTGCCACCAGTGTTAACTCGCAGGTGCTGGAGATTGGTTATATCTGTTATTTATCTCTTCGGGACGTGTTTGTCGGATTGTCGGGTATTTTCCAGTGACTAAATATAACACAGTCGTGGTAACAAATCTTTAGTGTCTGCTAAATAACTAGCCAACTGTAGGAAGTGGTTTGTTATTATGCCTCAAAGTGGCGGGGTTTTTACACTGTGTGGGTCTAAGTGGCTACTTATTCATGAAAATTTACCTGTTTTGAGAGACACGAATCGAGGATGATCATTTCTTGTGCTCTTACATTGCTGCTGTTTGGGTTTGAAGCTAATAGGTTCAAAATGGAATACTTAAATGATCTCTTTGACTGTTTACTCCGATAAAGGTACCTACTGCATTGACAGAGTAATCCGTCTGCGATCGGCGTCGGTGTCAAAAATATTTGTGCTTTTGCTAAATCTAAATTTTTAAGCGATACAATTAAAAAAATCTAATAATAAAGTAAAAACCACTTGGAAAATTATTAACAATGAAACGGGTAAGTCGGTTAGACATGAAAAACAACTTGAGATTATGGTAGACGATAAATTAGTTAATACAGCAGCCGACGTAGCCGAGGCATTTAATGAGTTTTTTGCCAACATACCTATAACTACGACTCAATCCTTGAATTCGTCCCCGTCTAAAGCTGAAAACCTTTTGCATAGTAGTGTGCCTAGTAGTACCTTATTAAGCTTCGAACATGTAACGCCTCGTGATGTAGTTAATGTTTTTAACACACTCAAGTCTAAAAACACGGGTGATTACTGGGGCATCTCCATTAAACTTTTAAGTAATATAATAGACATCGTAGCCCCCTATCTAGCTGTTACTTTTAATAAATGTGTTGATTTAGGAACGTTTCCTGACCTCATGAAAAATAGTAAAATCATACCATTATTTAAATCAGGTAATAAAAATGACGTTGGCAATTTCAGGATTATTTCTATCTTACCAGCATTTAGCAAAATATTTTAAAAGTTAATACTCAAGCAGTTGCTAAGACATTTTAATTTAAATAGCCTCCTTCATAATGAACAATATGACTTTAAAAAAGGTCGTTCGACTACAGATGCGGGTGTTCCTCTGCTGAAACACATATTTAACGCATGGGAGAACTCGCAAAACGCTATTGGGGTTTTCTGTGATCTCTCCAAAGCCTTTGATTGCGTGCACCATGACACGCTTTTGCGTAAACTGCGTCATTATGGTGTGCAAAACGAAGCTCTCAACGTTATAAATTCGTATTTACATAATAGGTCCCAATGTGTAGATGTTAATGGTGTGAAATCTTCCGGGCTAACAGTTCAGTTAGGTGTACCTCAAGGCTCAATACTGGGTCCATTCTTGTTCTTAGTGTATATCAATGACTTACCATTCTATTTAAAGGGTATCTGTAAAGTTGTATTGCTTGCAGATGATACCTCTCTTATTTTTAAAGTAGACAGGAATAGACAAGATTTTGACGATGTAAACAGTGCACTCTCAATGGTTACAGATTAGTTTACGACAAATAACCTAGTTCTCAATGCTAAGAAAACGAAATGTGTAAAGTTCGCTCTACCTAATGTTAGAAATCTAGGTCCCAACATCGTCTTAGATAAAGAGGTGCTTGAATCTGTAAATTCGGCAGTTTTTCTGGGCATAACAGTAGATGCCAAACGAGCATAGCTGAAAGGCTCAATTCGGCCGCCTACGCCGTCAGGAAAGTAAGACAATACACTGACGTCGATACAGCTCGTTTAGTCTATTTTAGTTATTTTCATAGCGTTATGTCCTACGGTCTTCTGCTGTGGGGCAAAGCTGCTGATATTCAAAATATATTTGTCCTTCAAAAACGAGCTGTTCGAGCTATTTACCAGCTAGGTGCCAGAGTTTCTCTGAGAGATTTTTTCAAAGATATTGGTATCCTCACGGTGGCATCTCAATTCATCTTCGCCAATATCTTATATATTAGGCAAAATATACACTTATACACTAAAAACAGTGATTTTCACAATGTTAACACTAGAAATAAGGACAAACTACGAGCTCCCTTTCATCGGCTTCATAAGGTTCATAACTCATTTGTTGGGCTTGGTATAACTTTTTATAACAAGCTACCCTCTTCTTTGGTAGATTTGTCTTTTAATGCGTTTAAAACGTAAGTAAAATCCAAGCTTTGTTCAAAGGCATACTATTCTATCAACGACTACTTAAATGATAAGAATAGTTGGTCGCTGTGATTAACTCAAGACAATGTTTATGTTCTTTCTCCAGCTTACCTACTGACAAGTTATATGAGATATATGTAATTGTTTATTTTATTTGACTATAAAAGTCAATTTATTTTTTATTGTTGACATAATCTTCACAATGTTTTTTTATGAGTTGTATTGCAATATGTGGTTAGCTAGTGACCTCGACAATTGATTATATTATTTATTGTTATTAGTAATTAACTGTTTGTTTATTTATTTTACCTCGATGGTCTTAGTTTATCATTTATAACTTCCAGTTACAACTTTATGTAAGCGGGCACGCCCTTTATGCCTGGAGGCTTTTATTAAAATAGTTAATTACATCGATCAAAAACCTTTAAATATATTGTTCCAATGAACCCAAGGTCACCTATGTTATATGGTTTGCCTAAGAATAGAATAGAATAGAATATTCTTTATTATGTACACCATAAAAAATACAGATAAAAATGTAGTCATTTTACATAGGGTGACACAATGGGCGGTCTTATCGCTAAAAGCGATCTTTTACAGACAACCTTTGGATGGATTAAAGGGAGAAGGAGAGACAAATACTGCAGGTAGTCAGTGGTGTACCATTTACATACACAATAAATACATACATTCATAAAGCATACACTTATCTATATATATATATATATACAATAATAAACATGAAACAAGTTCAAGGAACTATATGTAATGATGATGTTAAGATTCATAAAGATAATATTCCTATACGGCCAGTGGTTTCTTATATCGGTGCGCCAGCATATAATTTGTCAAAACATTTGAACTATTTACTAAAGTCGAAATCAAATTTTAAACCAAAGTTTACTCTTAAAAATAGTTTACAGTTGGTAGAGAAGGTAAAGGATATCAATGTGCCTACTGGTGCAAAGTTATTATCTTTGGATGTTGAAAGTTTATTTACAAACGTTCTATATGGAGTGTTTACAGATATTTGAAGATCTTTTTGAGAAACAGCGAATCCATCCAGGTGAGGTTAATGAATTGTTATCTTTGACCAAGATTTGTATGGCACAAAATTATTTTAGGTTTAATAATCAATATTACAAACAAAAAGAAGGTTTGGCCATGGGTTCTCCACTCAGTCCCCTTATGGCAGATATTTTCATGGACCATTTTGAAAATAAATACATTGTTGGGCAGTCTCAAATTTTATGTTATTACCGATATGTTGACGATATAATTGTGTGTTGGACCGGTACATTGCGCCAAATTGATGTTTTTGTTAATAAAATCAATAGTTTGCATCCAAAAATTAAGTTTTAATTAGAATTAGAAGTTGACGGATCCCTTAACTTTTTGGATTTAACAATTTCAAGGAAAAACAATAAACACGATTTTCAGATTTATAGATAACCAACATACACAGATGTTACGATTCCAGCGTCATCTTGTCATCCGATTCAACATAAATTAGCAGCTTATCGTAGTTTTACTCATAGATTAATGACAGTACCTCTTTCTAAAGATAATTATAACAAAGAACTAAATATTATTTATCATATAGCTGAGAGTAACGGATACAATAAGAAAATGGTGGATGATTTGATTCAAACGAAACGTCGTAACATAGTTCGTTCCCTATTGTACCCACTGCCTCCAGAAAGACCAAATGATTACATCGGTAGTTTGACATATTTAGGGTTAATAAGTGATAGGGTTTCTAAAACATTGTTTCGAAATGGAATTAGGGTAGCTTTTAAAACAAATAATTCACTAAAACAGATTTGTAACGGAAAAGATCGATTAGAAAACCATAAAAAATCAGGTGTTTACAAGTTACATTGCGATGATTGTAATGGTATATATGTTACCGGCCAAACCCAATTTTAGGATGAACTAGTTTCGCCTAGGCCAAACCAATCTCTCTACACGCGATAGGACAAACCAGTGTCGCCTAGGCCAAACTCGTTCATCCTGTTACCGATAGGATAAACCAGTTTAGCCTAGAACGAATCGGTTTATCCTAGTTAGAATTTACATGCTTTAGGATAAACTGGTACGTCCTAGTCTGAACTTATTTTACCTATTTCCGCTTTTTACGCCACTTCTTCAGCCCTCTTTGATGTTAACGCACGAAGGAGAACAAATTTTGTGAGATGGTCTTGGTAAACCAGAATGAATTTGAACGGTATTTTGCATCGACGAGTGCGCGTGTTAAGTTACTGGTTGCGTTTAAAACATTTTATTATAATTATTGTGAGGCGTTTTATCATGGATAAGCCTTCGTGTAGTAGACAAGCCAATCAAAAACTGTGGGGAGAGACACGCGCAAAATCAAAAATCGCAAGTTTTTATGACTCCTTAATTAAGAACGGTTAAGCGGATTAGGTTACTAAATATACGTCGTCTATTGTATTTTTTATTAAGATATTAAGTTCTGCTTATGTTTTGTTTTTTATTTCTGCCTGAGTATAGTTCTCGATGATTTTGTTTGGTATATTGGAGTGTGCTAGCTTATATATGGCTAATAATTTAAATTATGTTTTGTGTTGCTTAATGTAAATTATTTTGAATACTATTATATAGAATTTTTTTTTTGTTCTTCTAACTGAACAGACAGCTGTGCTGCTGGGGAGTTTGTTGCGCCACTTCTTCTTCCCAGCTAACGCACTTGACAGTGGTAAAGGTGGGTGGGCGTTTTGGGGGACTGTCTTATGTAATTTTGACGTTCGAAAAGTGCTGATTCTCAGCCTAGTTTGAATAAATGACTTTTGTTTTTTTTATTTTTATTTTGCTGCTACACTTCTAAACGCACTGCATGACTATGAGTCCTCGTCGAAATACGCCATGTTTCGGAAACATGCCTTAAGCCATAAAAATCCTGTTAACTATGGTCGTTGTCTTGATGAAAACAAGTGATTCGAAACTGCTTTAAAAACAGCAAACCGACCTCGAGTTAAAGAGAAAAAACATTAATAACTCGGTATATCTTCATTTTTTTATTTGTTCTTTTTCATCGGCCGTCGAGTCAATTTAGAATTTCAAGATCAAGTCGACGGATATTTTTATTATAGATTCGATAACTCTATCTGTGTGTCATAAAAATATCTGTTTCCTCCATCATAACTTAGACTATAATAGACAGATAATGTTGAAAAATTTAGATTTGATGATGCAATAGGATTACGGTAACAAAAGGCTGATTCATAGATGTCATAATCGAAGTGTGGAAGTTCCGTTGTGACATGTGACGGTGACGCGCGACGTGGGAAACGTACAGAAAGGAAATGAAATCCACTCATGAGTCACCGAAAACTTCCTCTATCACTAGCATAGAGAATGGTTGATGCATAACATACAAGTATGGTGTAAGTCGCAAGGTCGCAGGGTAAGACATTGCGTCCGCAGTTCGGGCGACGGACGCGACGGATTCCGCGCACATCCTTATACGACGCATGTTTATTCTTATACGGCAGCCGTTTTGCAACACTATTGAGGTCAATGATATCGAATTTCGGTGACTCATCCTTATTTGTGTTGCAAAACGTACACCCACCAGAGAGAGTAAAGTGTAGTACCCCATGGATGTTCGGCGCCCACACAGACCTTGCTACTGATATATCGAAGGGCTATTCACTGTCACGTATTTCAGTGGCGTCCACTTTTAGTGCGGCGGCCATTAGTCACGTTGTCGCGCCGCGCCGCGCATCTGTCACGTTGTTGTACCGCCTGTCCGCTCAATTGTACGTTTTGACATTAAGAATTGTTTTATGAATTTCATTTCAGACTTGTCCGAATATTTGTCACATTCCGTAAGTTATATCTTTCATAAATCATGCGACGTACCATTTAATTAATGTCGGCGGCTCGTTTGTTGGGACTGCGACAGTTTAACGATCATAATTCTAATAGAAACTATTCTAAATTGTGAAGAGATTTTGTTGTAAGTAGCTCGACAACTGTTTCAATTGAAGTCGTTTCCCTTGTATGTAAATGTGAAAGCCGGAGCACAGCTACTTTCTTAACATCGACCTTTAACAAGCTGCTACATTGTATGGTATCTTAAATCTGTGTGATTGTCGCAGTGCGCGTGATTGCAGTTATTAATGTCCTGCATTGCGTAAATGGAGACAAATTCCTAGCCCCGCAGCCGGCGGCCCCGGAGCGCGGCGGCTGGCTGCTCGGAACCTGTTCCACTGAATTGATTGCCACTACTTGCAACGAGTAGGCGACGCATTCTTTGGCCATTTAATGCGATACAATAACGAAATCATAAAGTATACAAAATAATTTATTTGTTTATTTGGCATTAAGCGCAGGAGCTACCATATATTTAACTAGTAACATCTGGTGTGTAATAAGGCAAATGGTGTTTATACAGGTGGTACAGAGGGTTCGGCAGATTGGAGCTGAATACTAAGGAGGGTATCTGACAAATTGTGCGGAACCGGCGCGCGGAATGCTCGGCACGGGACCAAACCCTGGCCTTCGTCGCCGAATTACATCCGGGGCCGTTCATGAATAAACAATCGCTTCGGGGAAAGTGGACCAAACATAAACACATCTTTTTTTCAAGATAACTAGGTAGCTAATTATCCGACTACGCCGAATCAAAAAGGAGAGTTAATGACTTTAACCGGTATACCATGCACGTATGTTCATCTGTTCCATCATAACTTCTAAACTCCTCATCCTAACAACAAATGAGGTATCGTTGGAAGCGTTTTGATCGTCCGCTATAATATGCTATGTGAATGAATATGGCGCCCTCTAGAGAACAAAAACTCAAGAACAATTTATTTTTATTGATGCCATGTTGGGTATCATATGAAAGGGCTTAATATTAGCACATTTCAAAAATATCCTCAAAACAACTTAAATAAACATTAAAGTTATATGAACTAAAACCCAACGATGACAAAAAATAATTTGTCTGTGATGTCTTGTTTATACCTTTTTAGTTGACTTTTTTTCGTAGTTGCGTTTGAGTTTTTATAAATTTTAGTTTTTTATTGTATTTGTGACTCGTATTAGGAGAGATCGATCAGTTTATATTTAGAATTTAATCATATGTCCATTAAAAGGTAATTTCATTTGGTATTCTACTTGCTGGATTTCAGACAACAATAATACCTATTAGAATAGATAATGTGCGTTCATAGATATATAGACGCACCGCACTCTTCTTCCTAAACGATGCCGTACAGTCATCGCGGCATCGTTTAGGAGTGTAGTGTAAGCGATCAGGAAGAAGAGGTCGGCGCATATTCGCGTATGGCACTATCTATAGTTTCCTGTCGCGAAAAAGTGTTTGGTTTTATTTTAGGTATAATTTCCTTTTCACCGCACGAAGCAATAAATGTCCAACTGATGGTGTGTAAAGTATCCAGTACATTTACTCAGTAAAGAAAGAATAAGAATCATTTATGTGCAGAAAAGATGTGCCGGAATGTTAATGAATATGCATGAGATGAGCAGATAAAGTCCTCGACTCTTCAGCACTTTGTTCTCACGATTATAATGAGATACTGTGATGGCAGTTAGTGGTTTATTTTGTGTTACTTTCCCATCCGGACATTAACGTAGGTTGTCAAAAAAACTGGTTGTCCATCCGGCGCGGCGCCATGTTGGATAGTTGGCAAGTCATAAGGGTGATTACAGAGGATATTTATGTGTACGATGTTAATAGTTCGTGCAATTAATTGTGCCGGCCTGGCTGGACAGGTTGGTCAATGAGGGTTTGGAATGCTGACGGATTAGGTTGAAGTCCAGGAGAAGAACAAGTGTAACTGGGAACTGTTGTGTGAAAAAAAGGAAGACCAAGAGCTTTACAAATCTTGAATTCCTAATGGATTTAATTATAATGACTAGCGCTTGGAAAGAGCAAGCTTGTAATCAGTTTCCTTCGCATATTTTTTTTTTGAAGTACCGGAGCTCCTGGCCTATGAAAACAAGTTTAAGTACCTATCAAATATATGTATTGACTATAACAAACACGGGCTTATGCTACGAAATAGAATATCTCTGAAAAAGTTTAGATAAAAGTATTCATTTTTTTCAGTTGTTTGTTCCAACAACATTGTAAGTAATTAGTGGAGGACGCCTTACCCTGCCCATCTATTCATCAAGGTAATGAAGTGAAGCCACGTAAATCACAACTTGGCAAATGATCGTCCGCCAACTCTGTGTAACACAGTGCTGGCCCGCGACTCCGCCTGGAACATGGCAGAACTATGTCTGGTAAGTGGTCGGCTAGACAGCACTCAACGAAATGGTTTGCAACTTGATTTGGGTTATTTGATTTTAAAGTTTTACTTGAACCTTTTTAGGGTTCCGTACCTCAATAGGAAAAAACGGATCCCTTATAGGATCACTCGTGTGTCTGTCTGTCCATCTGTCTGTCACAGCCATTTGCACATTTGCTCCGAATCTAATGGACTGATTAAGTTGAAGTTTAGTACACATAGGTATTTCTGTGACCCAAACACGGACGTGTAACGTAAATAAATGAATTTTAAATATGGGGGTCACTTATGTGGGGAATAAGAAAATTTAAAAAAATCTTTTGCTAACTGTACCGTGGACATATCAAATGAAATAATTTTTTTTATTTTTATAATTTGAATATAAAGAAGAATATACTTTTAAAGATATTTAAGCAAATTTATAAAAATTGATCATTACCGCCCGGATATATCTCTATCTTTTTTCAGAATGGTTCTTTACTCATAGATTCCAAGAGACGTATAAGAAGTCTATGGTCTTAAATTAACATGGTAAATCTCTCGGTATTGTGCGTACAAACCTACATTTGCAGTTGGAATTTATGGGAGAACATGTTTTTCAACTACAATGTTAAGTTCGTTCTTGGGATAAATTCATCCCAACTACAGAACTCTTAATTGTGCGTGGTCCGACACACACTTGGCTGGTTTTTTTTCAGTTCCGACCTCTCAACCTCGTACCCCTCCTATGTATACTCATCCGAGTAGGTATAGCATATCCTAAGTAATTATCTGTAGAAGACATGACCGGCACCGAACTTCATATAACTACCCCCTCGGACTTAATAGCTCCTTCCCAGAAATAGGTTACGAATGTTACGATTGCTGATAGATTTCCATTTTCATATCCAATATTTAAACAGAAAGATTAATGTTTGAGTGGATTTTTAAGTTCTCTCGAAATATATTTCATATTTAAAAGTATCATACATACCGTAGCTAATTTAGTTTGATCGAAAATTAGTAATTTATCACGTGTTAAGCTTAGACGGTAGACAAGTTATTTCCTATGTTTTCTATTTCTTGGGTATAAATCTATCATTATCTTTGTTCACCAAAAGAGGCATTTGTCCCGAGTTAACGGTTCATACTTATGTCTTAGTTTGCATATTATGATAACTGACAGACAATAGGCCTGTGAGTTTCACCTGTACCATAAAGCTTTGATCTTTAATCCTCACATACCAACAATGTAACACAAATTACGTAAAGACATTACACGTGAAGCCATGTTACTTCTTATTAGAACTTATAGGCTCAAGCATAAGTAAAAAACCGTTACATTAGGAACTCGTATCGCCAAGTCATTATCTCTAACGAAGAGCAGCATTCCCGGCCGGGGGATTGAACCCCGGACCTTCAGGAAACGACGCAAAAAACTAGTTAAACTGCCGCCACCAGCGCAGCGACTAGTCGATAGCCTCACGCAAAAAACAAGCACCTCTTAGAATATTCTACGATTGGAAAAAAAAACGATCAAGGACGATAGATTTTAGTTGTGGTGAGGTTCCTTCCGTATGTCTTAACGTTATGATTTTTCTGAGTTTTAATACCTCGGGGAAAGAGGATATTTGAGAGAAAGTACAATTATGTATGAAGTTGTTTATGAATTAATTTCGACAAAAAAAGGACAGTTTTTGTTTTTTTTAACACAAACTGAGTAGATTTGTTAAATCTTTGTAGGAGGTAGCAATAGTAAAAAAATCAAATGACAATCATAATATAAACTTTACTTACTAAAGGAAGAAATGAAAAGACATGGCTCTCCAAATGACTGAACCATTAAGTATTATTATGTAAGTACATTTTATGTTCTCGAGATACGTTATTCTAAGATTATCTGGCCATAAAGCCGAGATATAATGAAGAACGTAATACGACATTAAATCCCCCATCCTACGTTTTACTATGATATAAAAGCGTCATATTCTGAGGAACGTGCGCCTAACATTATAAACTTGTACACCTTCATACATTGTTCACTTAATTGTTTCAAAATGGCGGTGTGGCGGGTAATAATTGATTTGGTCTGAAATGATTGTTAAGTGTTTGTAGGGATAATACAATTTATTTCACAACTAACTATTATATTTTTATATATTATGAACAAGAATCTAGAGAAAAAAAATAAAAATAAAAATAAAGGGAAGAGCTCATTGGCCTAAGAATTGGCCAGCCCTCAGGTCACGTGAAGAGTCGACCAACCGCTTGGCGATTTCCCGAAATATTCGATGAGCACTCGGACCCCACGGCCCTAATAATAGGGATAATTGAATTACTCATGTAAAGTTATGTGTTGTTGGTTAATAACATTATGTGATAGCAATTAGGTATTTTGTTAATTGTTTTTTAGCACAATCGCCAGGGGATGTAAATATTAATTAATTCTTCCGACACTCCAATAATCCGAATAGATTTTAGCTAAAATCTAGGCTGAGTTGATACTCAGCCTATCGCAATTATTTAGTTGAACATTCCTTGAAGTGGAATTGTCAAAATGAAAGATGTAAAGATGACGAGTTCATCTTGGTCTCATACGGAACCCCGTACAAGGGACGTCGTCATATATTCCGTATGTGAACGCAAATGGGCCGGCACCGTTACGATGTGGGAACGGACACCACACCGGACCGGACCGGAGCCTGCACCGACCGGTCGTGAAATAATTAATGGCGATTGATTGCAACGGACACTTATGAGCAAACAGGCTTGGATTTATATAAATTATTGTATAGAAAGAAGTGTTTACGTTTTTTTTTCACACTTAGTACTTATCTTATGCATTGAAGTTTATGTTTACCGATATAATTTTCACTCCCGTATGGCCAAAACAGGTAAGCTGAGGCTTATTTTTACCAGTCTACGGCGACGCAAAAAGGAGGGTTAATGATTTTGACCGGTATGTATACATGTTCATCTGTTCCCTCACAACTTCTGAACTACTCATCATAATTTGAAAAATAAGGTATTGTTGGACGCGTCTTGATCGTCCGCTGGTTATAGGTATTTAATGTGACATCACATTAAATTGAATATGGCGCCCTCTAGAGAACATAAAGTGGCAAACTAAAAAAAAAAATTTTAATGATGCCATGTTGGATATCGAATGAAAGGGCATTGCGCTGGTCTGCACGAGCCTTTATGGGATGATAAAAGTTTATTTCTCATCTTTTTCTTCCATTTGCTATAAGTCCATTTGATATAAGTAAAATTTCGCGGAAAAATAATAATACATAAGAGAACTTTTCAAAATACGTAGGCCATCTCTGAAATTCGGAGAAGTACCTCACGTGATTTGATAAGTCAAGATAATATATTACTACCATAAATCAAAGCCTTGTACGATTATAAGTTCTTCGTACGTGCTAACTGTTGGTAAACACGTTATCTCCCGCATCAGCTCCGAGCTAACTAACCCGAGCTGGTACTCTGCCTACCCCAGTTTATAGCATAACGGTGCATGATAGCCATCCGACGGCAGCTTCCGCCCGTCAATTAGCTCTTTATATACTGAATATCTTATTGCTGGGATTGAGAACTGATTTCCTGGTTACTGTAAGTATTATAAGCAAGGTATAAATTGAATCGGAGGATGGAGAGTAGGTATGTTTACACACTTGAAGAAACACATCTGCAGCAGACATCATCACATCGGCGTATGAATGGTGTAATGCACTCACTATCGTGTTAGCTTTCATTTTGTATAAGGCTAAGTTAAAGATTATGTAAAGAAGATATCTGAGCTGGATCCGCGATTTATGATTGTTGACTTTGTCATTTAGATTACCATCTTCGTCGTTATTTTTGTTCGTCTAAATATTTACTTAAAACCAAAAAAATCATGTGTTATTTACATTGATCAATATTGGTTTGATATTAATAATATACGAGTACTTAAAATATGCACCATGTTTGCATACTCAAACAAAAATAAATAAATTGCCAACTCAGTCACAAGTTGTTGATTTATCATGAAAACTGTTTCACACGTTACTTGTCTCATTACTTTCATGATGTTATGATCGGTTATACTTTTGACGTCAGAGTTTTTATCATCGGGAGTTCCTCTTAGTCAGCTTTCAGTAATAGTTGTTGTGTTTCAGAGTAGTGCTGGATTGATGGCTTTGGGTTACTTTTACCTCTAGAAATCGAACGATGTGTGATTTTCGGAGAAACATTTAATCATCAAAAGACGTCTTTGCGTTACAAAGAAAACAAAATATCGTAACTTTGTATTAGTCAAAGTCAATCAAAATCTTGCTGTTAATACGACTGTTGTTTACCGGCCGAATTACGCGGAAAACTGTAGTCGATGGAGAAAATAACTACAATACTCGACTGAAATAGCACGAAGCGGTGTTTACCGTGTAGTTCCCGAAAAAGTGTTAATTTGGTTTTTACATCGGAAATTTGTCAGTAGCTAAGATTTGTTCGAAGAACGATATGAGAGTAGGCTGGCCACCCTGTCTGGCTGGTTCCTCTGACCTATCTACGAATCCTCGGAACTGACTACATGAACTACAACTTTGATGTTGTAACATCCACAACCCTTTATGGTCGCATGTTCAGCAATACACATTGCAGACTAATATATCATAAAAATGATAAGTCTTACATAGGCTAGACTGATCCAGTCCTGTGCACACAGCTTTTTTTTTTTGAGTGCGTGTATAAAGCTCTAACATCAACATAATATGTGGAACTCTTGTAACGTTCACTTTGTAAGTTGTTGCGACTTTAGAAAGGGGACGTAACTTGTGTGTAAACAACATCATGTTTGCAGATGTCACGCTCTAGATTAATTATTACGTCAGCTCCAAGTATGTAGATGTCGTCTTCTTAAACCATTACATCCTCTCCGCCTCCGATTTCTTTTCATTTACTCGTACTTAGGCAATTAATGTTATATCTGATATTTACGAAATAATGAAGGTCGCTCCACATGGAGACGGATGTGGAACCGGATCGTCACGTGCGGATACTTGCCGGACTGTGTTTGTGCAAACAACGAGAGTGTCAATTGAGTACACGGCGCTATGTCGCCATACATCGCTTCGTTTGCAATCCATCGATCAAGGTTGTTAGTTACCAGTCAATGTTCAACATTTGTTTACGTATTGTGTTTATTTATTTATTTTATTATTTTTGTACACACAGTAAATTAGATACAGATACGACATAATCATATTTATGAGTACAAAGGTACTGCTTATTTCTTAAGAAATTTCTTCCAGCAGACCTGCGAAAGGAGAAATGAGAAAGAAATGTAGACAATAGTGTGTGAGAACAAGAAGAGACAAATATAAATATGCGAAGTCTTAAACTAAACTATCAAAATATATACATATAACGTAATAAATTAACATAATATACTTAAATAAATACATAAAGCTTAAATATACAAACATACATACTACAGGTATATAAATACTCACAGTTGAGAGGAAAGGTAATGCTCTTTTACTCTATATTTAAATTGAAAAACAGTTTTTAAATCACGAATGCAGGCCGAAGTGAGTTCCATTTAGAGAATCTATTTTATCTTTATTTCTAGTATTAAAGTTATATCTATCACTTATTTTATTAACAATATGTAGATTTTTTCTTACATACATAATATTTTCATAAATAAATTGGCAAGGTACCGTCATAATATTAATCTTTTAAAAATCTATTTCATCTTTGAGTTCCAGTCAAGCTTTGAAAGAAGACGCGTCCATTTTCCTTTGCTGTTAAGTTTTCGACTTCTTTGTGACAAGATCGCTGTAGCTACCATTGATTTTATCAGACAGAAGTCCGAAAGAAGCCTCCGGCGACTGCCTTGTGTATCAAAACAAATTCTAAGTGGCTTCCAAAATATTACACCGATAAGAAACGAAACCAATCAAAGTTTAGATACAAAGTGTAGGTATTCATACTTAGACTTTATAATGAAGTGAAGTGAACCTCAACAGACATTGACGGGATGTTATAAATAACGGAGGTGAAAAGTTTAACGTAAGCAATTTGTCTTCATAAATTAAATATTAATTAAACGCAAATCGCGCGATTACCTATGTTTACTTTTACGGTTTGATTACCCAAAATAATACAATGTTAGCAATGTTTCTTCTTCCTTAACTTGAGGCAATGCATATTTGTGATAGAACTTATAAGTTATGGGGATCAGAAAAAGCTTTAAATGATGCATATTTTTAATTCTCACTTGTTTTTCACCTGTGCGCTGATCTGCGAGTACACCAACTCAAGGAGTCGAGATCTTCAACAGCTATAGATGCTATTCGAGATAATAAGAAGGATAGGTAGATAGTTAGAGCTGTAGTTGAAGTGTTCTTTTAGGGACGCGTCGGCAACTCATTTCTTAATTAGCGTTAATGTTATGAATGCTGTGTTTAACTAGGACTATGTGTGACAGCTTCGTAACAACCACATGACTGAATTAATGAAAGTGTTGTCGCAAGGGGTCAGGTAGACAGGCCAGTGTCTGTTGTCGCAAGGGGTCCGGTAGACAGGCCAGTGTCTGTTGTCGCAAGGGGTCAGGTAGACAGGCCAGTGTCTGTTGTCGCAAGGGGTCAGGTAGACAGGCCAGTGTCTGTTGTCGCAAGGGGTCCGGTAGACAGGCCAGTGTCTGTTGTCGCAAGGGGTCAGGTAGACAGGCCAGTGTCTGTTGTCGCAAGGGTTCCGGTAGACAGGGCAGCGTCTGTTGTCTCAAGGGGTCCGGTAGACAGGCCAGTGTCTGTTGTCGCAAGGGGTCAGGTAGACAGGCCAGTGTCTGTTGTCGCAAGGGGTCCGGTAGACAGGGCAGCGTCTGTTGTCTCAAGGGGTTAGGTAGACAGGCCAGTGTCTGTTGTCGCAAGGGGTCCGGTAGACAGGCCAGTGTCTGTTGTCGCAAGGGGTCAGGTAGACAGGGCAGCGTCTGTTGTCGCAAGGGGTCCGGTAGACAGGCCAGCGTCTGTTGTCTCAAGGGGTTAGGTAGACACCAACACTACAATTAAGTAGGTACTTATTTCATTATACTTATTATGTATTCTTTACTTTAGTGTTACCTTAAGATACCTACGCCAAAACAAACAAAGTTTTCGAATTTTTAAAAGCGTCTGAAAACTTTTTATTTAGTGGAACATGAAAAAATTCGCTGTATGGCACTTAACATGAAAGATTACTTCATAGTGACCTTGGAGTTCAGTTTGGAAACCCAGAGAGGGCTCAAACGTTATCTAAATTTCTATCTAGATAACTCTGTCTAGACATTTTTGAGCTGTGTGCACTAATGAGTGAGCTCAGTTGCCTGGTCTAGCGATGGGTAACACACTGTTGCTGAGCTACCAGTTCTTGTGCTAAGGGTAGCGGGTTCGATTACCGAATGACACTTACATTTGCAAGGCCTGCAGCTGAACTTCAAAATCTTAGTTTAAGTGCATGTGAAGAAAAATATGTTTGTTGAAATAATAAATAAAAATAATTTGCATAAGCTGTGTAAAAAATCCTAAAAACTACATCATTTCTTTAGAGTTTCTACCTTTCCGAGCTCCTAGTTATCTTCCTGCTTCCTCCTAGTTATCTTCCTGCTTGCTCCTTTCCGAGCTCCTAGTTATCTTCTTGCTTGCTCCTATTGCTCAACTCTTAGCCTGCTGACCTGCATGCCTCGAGTGTCTGTTACGAGCAGTGAAACATGCAGCGATATGCCACATCTGCGTAGTGTTACTGTGGTAGTCTGAGAGCTTGTTAACGTGCCTTGTTCTCACGAGCGAAGCGGCGCGGGCGCAGCCGGCGCCGATTAGCTGTAATATACGATGACCGGCTTACATCGTAATGGTACGGGATAGTTCATTGTAAATGTTGTAATATATGAAATTGCTTTTAATAGATTCGTGAAAGGGCGCCACTATTTAAGCGGAAAGATTTTCCAATGGTATTCGTAGACTGTATAAATAATGGGTAGCATTTACTTGTCTAATTATGATGATATCAACTTCCTGATTACCCAGATGAACCAATTTTTTCGGTTTAACACCGTGAAAAAAATATTTAGTTCCTCCTTTGCAGCGGGCCCTAAAATATCGAACAGGTACAGCGTATTATCATTAAGATACCCAAGTAATTACCGCATCCTTCCTAGGCGTTAATATTTACAGCCTCTTAGGAGATGAGCACATGTACGGGACATGTTCACCTCCTCGTAAATATTAATAACGTGCTTATTGCGTGAGGATTAAGCTTTGCCATTAATTTGCCATTAGTGTCTCGGGGATTTCGATAGTTGTCTAGATTAGTATCTGTTAATGCTACAAATAATAAGTATACCTAATAATAAGTATACCTTACTTAGCGTATCTTAGCGTGTGTATGTGCACTTGTGCAGCTGACAAAAATGTAATTAGAACAAAAGACTTATCCAGTACCTACTCCCTTTTATTACTCGGGAAAACTACATATTAACAAAGACTACGAATTACCGAAGACTACGCAGTGCAATAGAATCCGGATACTGGAACCCGCTCGGCTTGAAATAGGATGCCTCGACCCTGAACCTACGTTACGCTGAAACTCAAAAAAAAATTACTTACAGAATTTATACTGGTAGAAATTGAATTTTAACTATACGAAAATAAATACTTGATCATTAAACATATTTTTTTAATACGAATATTTCTAATGATGTAGACCAGTTGGAACAATAACGAGTTCAGGGAAGTACAACACCAGTTATCCGGTATTACCCTGTCCTATAAGAGTACGATTATCCCGCCCTCATTGTTTTCGAAAACGGAGCAGATACAACAACTTACTTTTAAGAAATCCGTTTGGCGTCCCTTCTTACCGACTGATGCTTCCCTTCTTACCGACTGATGCTTCCCTTCTTACCGACTGATGCTTCCCTTCTTACCGACTGATGCTTCCCTTCTTACCAACTGATGCTTCCCTTCTTACCGACTGATGCTTCCCTTCTTACCGACTGATGCTTCCCTTCTTACCGACTGATGCTTCCCTTCTTACCGACTGATGCTTCCCTTCTTACCGACTGATGCTTCCCTTCTTACCGACTGATGCTTCCCTTCTTACCGTCTGATGCTTCCCTTCTTACCGACTGATGCTTCCCTTCTTACCGACTGATGCTTCCCTTCTTACCGACTGATGCTTCCCTTCTTACCGACTGATGCTTCCCTTCTTACCGACTGATGCTTCCCTTCTTACCGACTGATGCTTCCCTTCTTACCAACTGATGCTTCCCTTCTTACCGACTGATGCTTCCCTTCTTACCGACTGATGCTTCCCTTCTTACCGACTGATGCTTCCCTTCTTACCAACTGATGCTTCCCTTCTTACCGACTGATGCTTCCCTTCTTACCGACTGATGCTTCCCTTCTTACCGACTGATGCTTCCCTTCTTACCGACTGATGCTTCCCTTCTTACGACGTTATTGAAGTGCTGTTTGGAATAAATGATTTTTGATTATAATTTTGCTGAGCTTTTGCTGACTTTGAAATTATTATTTTGATTAAATACACGATGCAAAGTTATTTACGTTGAAATTGTCGGTTTTATGTCTGAAACTTAGTTTATTAGTGCATGAATGAGACGCGCCCGACACCGCCATCTGAGTCATACCTTATTTGTTTTTCTTTGTATTTTAGGCAGAAAGTAAGTACCAGATACATCTATATCAGTTTCGTGAAGAAATGCTCCGCGAACTGGGAACTTCTATTGTTATTATTTGTCCTTGCAGCTGGTATGCGAGGCTGTGAAGTTGTTTCCACAGATCGTCTTGCATTCTTTGTAACAAGAAAAATATGCTTGTATACTCGTAAGTTGTATGTAAATTCTTCGAAAATGGAAATGTTCTGTTACGTGCTAAAACATAAGTATATCTTTATGTTTATTTATTCTGCTTCCGTTACATTATGGTGGCTATATTGTAATACTAAGTACGAGCGGTAAAGTCACGCAGGATGTTATTTATACCACACAGCACTAGATGGGCTCTATAAACCGATCGTCGGCCGCCACTGCGCCGGCGCAACACTTCCCATTCCACGGAATAACGTACATTGTTCAATGTTCAGTCCACTAGCACGAAAATGTAATTTAGCAGTACCAGGAATACATGGCAATAGCACAGCTTTAATACGAGCATTCTCGAGAAATAGCTGACGACAGAACATCTCGTGGATACGTATCTCTTTCATCTTAATTCGTTTTGCGAGTTAAATGCGAGACTTTTATTGAAGTGTATCTGGAAAAAATCTACTAAATGGTAAAGTATGAACTACAACCACCTTTGGCGTGGTACGTACACCTCTACCGAATGTAGGTAAGAAATTACGAGTTTACGAGTACTATAATAATATAAACGCTGAAGACTTTTCTGAAAACAAAATCTTTTCTGAAGACAATTTCACTTTAGTAAACTTGCAGCATTATGAGATATGTCCTCATCAATACAATGTTATTGCTAGCTTACACCATGAGCGCATGGGCGTACCGAGAATTTTTTAAGGGGTGGCAGGAGTAAATAAATTCTATAATAATTAGTAGGAATTTCTCTCGATAAAACTATAACTACGCACGTACGCCCGATTCACCGATACTGCATTGTTATAACGCGCGGTTTATTTTTTTATTTTTATTAATTTTGTTACTTATTAAACCAACATTTTTAGCTTCGAGTCAGGGACAGATGCCCCACCTTGCGCCACCGTGGGTACGTCAAGCATGGGAGTACAATATTACATACCTATGATACCTACATAATTATGTGTATCGCACACTCATTGAAAGACAGTCACCTGTTTTATGAAACTTAATTCCGGTATAGGATAGGCAGACGACACATTACCTAGTCGCCAGAATTACTTTAAGCAACAACAAGTTCAGTAGTATCGGTAATGTATCGGTATCGGTTATGTAACTTGTGAGAATTACTCCGTGGCAACAACGCCACCTGTTGAAGTAGATACAGATGCTATTACTTTGTCATCAAGTGTGGATGTGACTGTTAGTAATGTACCCGGGGAACTACTGTAGAGTTATTGAATCACCTGTTGAACTCCTGGACCATCGCCAACAGCCACAGCTAGCGAGCTGGTCACACGTGCAACTAAACAGATGATAAAGAATATTCATTAAATAAAAAATTCTCGTCTTAGATTGCACTGATTGCTGATGACGTTCTGAAGCGCAATTCCTGTAACTTTTAAGAACGTTCGTATTTCAATCTCATTCGCAATCTGTCAAAAATACAATGAATTTACCAACATTTGACAACTTTGACAGATTGCGACTTGAATGTGAACGTTTTTTAAGTACGAGAATTGGCCTTTACTTTAAGTTAGAATGCTTCCTAGTGTAATAATTTTATTGTGTTGAAGACCAATCCCCTTGAAATATTGTGTTTTAGCCAACGAAAAAATAGGATTGCTAAAATCATTATTCAACTCGGTAGTTGAATAATGATTTTAGCAATCCTATTTTTTCGTTGGTCAAAAGTGAGTAAGAGTGTGTTAGGGAAACCGACAAACAACAAAGAGTGCGTAACAACAACACAGAGAGGTAAGTATACTGTGTAAATAACTCCTAGTTGCATGCAGTAGAACTGCTGATATTAATATTTGTTCAGGTTTTGTTAATAATGCAGCACTACTACGTTCTTAGTATTCATGCTTGTAACTCGTTAAGTACTTTGTTAGAAATAATCCGCTAATGAAGATATTTGATGAGCTTCCGTGTGTCGCCAGCGAATGAGAATGAACGCAATTGTAGTATATCTTGGTAATTATTGTCAATTAGAGAACAGAACATGTTTGTTTGTTGTGCCAAGTTCATATTATCTCATCTTAATGGTATAATTTTGAAAGTTGTTGATATTAGGAGGATTACAATTACAATTAAAGTAGAGACAGTACTAAAGTTTACTATTGTACGAGTATAACTAACGGAAGAAACAAACTGCTATTTACTAACACATAACGTTCATACATCCTGCTATTGCATCCAAACAAAACCAGGAAATTCAGCAGAAACTAGAAACCTAAGACAACTTTGACACAGATATATTATTATGTCATCATGATAGTAGCTACAGGGTATAAACAAAACCCTAAGTACCGGGAAATATTCGTTGGAAACGATACAAGTAAACAACCCCCTTGGGGTGCGACACCAATAATACAAATGTTGGCTGTAGGTAAGTACGTGAGAAATGTTTGGTATTTGTACATAACTGCCGCGACAACACATCTAACGGGCTAACGCACTTTCTAATTTACATTGAGATTAGCCTAAATTGTTTTTTTCTTCGATGTGATAACTTGGTGAAATATAGCTACAATCGGATTATATAAAACTATTTTTCTACTAAAATACTACGCCAGACAAAAGAAGCAACATTAAAAAAATGAGAAAATTAATCATTCTTGTTCCACCAGACATTCAGAGCTCACCTATAGACACTGCTGGAACAATTAATGGTCAATCCGAACGTCGAACGGATATTTATTTATTTATTTTACCCTGTGTTGTCCCTCTGCAGGGCGAAGGCCTCCCTTTCTTCTTTCCACTGCTCTCTGTCTTGAGCTAGGATGGACCAATCTTGTCTGTAATTAACTGTTTGTTTATTTATTTTACCTCGATGGTCCTAGTTTATCATTTATAACTTCCAGTTACAACTATATGTAAGCGGGCACGCCCTTTATGCCTGGTGGCTTTTATTAAGATATTAAGTTCTGTTTACGTTTTGTTTTTTATTTCTGCCTGAGTATAGTTCTCGATGATTTTGTTTGGTATATTGGCGTGTGCTAGCTTATATATGGCTAATAATTTAAATTATGTTTTGTGTTGCTTAATGTAAATTATTTTGAATACTATTATATAGAATCTTTTTTTTGTTCTTTTAACTGAACAGACAGCTGTGCAGCTGGGGAGTTTGTTGCGCCACTTCTTCTTCCCAGCTAACGCACTAGGAAGTGGTGAAGGGTGGGCGTTTTGGGGGACTGTCTTATGTAATTTTGACGTTCGAAAAGTGCTGATTCTCAGCCTAGTTTGAATAAATGACTTTTAATTTTTTTTTTTTTTTTGTAGCCGTCAAGCTCGTCTCGCCATCTTTTATTGGGTCTGCCTCGATGTCGACAGACGTTTTTTGGGAACCACATCGCGGAACGGATATGTTTTCATAAAACATCAGCAATTCACCTCCGCCATCAAAAAAATCGTAAACCTCAGACAATAGGTTACTTGTACCGAGATGGTTCCGTGGCTGCATTTCTTAAATATTTTCTTAGAAAAACCGCAAAATGCCCTGAAAAATCGCTTATGTCGGTGTTCATAGTCTGTTACTTACATGAACCCATTTATTTGTGTTTGTTGGTATGTGTGAAACTTCTGACAGCCGGCCAGTAAACTCTCACGAAGGGAACCATAGATATCCGTGAAGGGAACCCCAAAGTCAGTATCCGTATCGAAGATAAAATCCATTAAATTATTTCGACATACATTGATGGTTGTAATTTCTCACGTGGCTAGGTTTATTTAAGTGAGTGCAATGGGCATCGATACGCTTGATGTACGGCACGCCAACGCTGAATATCACAAGTTTTCTCATTTGCACTCTGGATTTAAAACCAACATTGTGGAACAGATACGAGCTCCCTTTCACCGGCTTCATAAGGTTCATAACTCATTTGTTGGGCTTGGTATAACCTTTTATAACAAGCTACCCTCTTCTTTGCTAGATTTGCCTTTTAATGCGTTTAAAACGAAAGTAAAATCCAATCTTTGTTCAAAGGCATACTATTCTATCAACGACTACTTAAATGATAAGAATAGTTGGTCGCTGTGATTAACTCAAGACAATGTTTATGTTCTTTCTCCAGCTTACGTACTGACAAGTTATATGATTTTATATAATTGTTTATTTTATTTGACTTTTTAAGTCAAGTTATTTTAATTTAACTTCAATTTATTTTTGACAATATCTACTCATCACACTGTTTTTTTATGAGTTGTATTGCAATATGTGGTTAGCTAGTGACCTCGACAATTGATCATATTATTTACTGTTATTAGTAATTAACTCTTTGTTTATTTATTTTACATCGATGGTCCTAGTTTATCATTTATAACTTCCAGTTACAACTATATGTAAGCGGGCACGCCCTTTATGCCTGGAGGCTTTTTTATTTAGATATTAATTCTGTTTACGTTTAGTTTTTTTTATTTCGGCCTGAGTATCGATGATTGATTGGTTGAGTTCTCGATGATTTTGTTTGGTATATTGGCGTGTGCTAGCTAACATATGGCTAATAATTTGAATTATGTTTTGTGTTGCGTAATGTAAATTATTTTGAATACCTACTATTATATAGAATCTTTTTTTTTGTTCTTCTAACTGAACAGACAACTGTGCTGCTGGGGAGTTTGTTGCGCCACTTCTTCTTCCCAGCTAATGCACTAGGAAGTGGTGAAGGGTGGGCGTTTTGGGGGACTGTCTTATGTAATTTTGACGTTCGAAAAGTGCTGATTCTCAGCCTAGTTTGAATAAATGACTTTTGAATTTTGAGATATGCTCAATGTTTGGGAAGTTATGTATCTGTCGTGGCCAGATCTTAGAACTGTTAATTCATGAAGTGTTCGATCATTTCATGAAATGGTTGTATTTCATGAAACAGAAAATCGACCGCCTGTCACATCATGATGTGGTCCGGCCAGATCATTGAATACTCAACGTATGACGATAATTATGAACAGTTAAACGCACGACTACATCATGATGTGGCCAAGCATTAGTGACCATTTCGTAAAATAGTAAGATTATCCACCGGTAAAGGTGTTGATGTCGCTTTGTTGTTGTTGTGCATCATGGCGGCGGCTTACAACATATCGAACAAAGTAGGGTGACCACGCAAACAACGTCGATGGACTTTTATTGGATTTTCAAAGATGATATTATGGAAAGTGGCCAACTTGGAAGTCTTCATGAAATGATCAATTCTAAGATCTGGCCACGACGTATCCAAAAACGTGGGGTTTTAATTACTTTGTAATTCGATGCGAGTGAAACAAACGTCGAAGGAACAAAAAACATAGGGTAGGTATTCTAAGTGATGTATTATTAAGTCTGTAACTGAGTTCATTCGGCATTCATATAAACTTGAATGCGCTCTTCATAAAATATTCAATGAAAATAACTTTATCGTTGCCTTAAATTGTGTAATTCCCTGTAATCGTAGCGCATGAATAAAATAGCGGCGTCGTGACGCCGCTGAGTGACGTGACGTGGGCGGCGGGTGCGGTGACGTGACGGTGGCGTGACGGTCACTGTCACGCAGATATTCGTGAGCGGATCACGTGACTGCGGCTGCGCCGACCACTGCCCTTGACGACGATACACTGA
The DNA here is from genome assembly GCA_916701695.1 of Agrochola macilenta. Taxonomy (NCBI): domain Eukaryota; kingdom Metazoa; phylum Arthropoda; class Insecta; order Lepidoptera; family Noctuidae; genus Agrochola; species Agrochola macilenta. Next base: position 22,940,535 of record OU753561.1, on the reverse strand, counting down.
CTATTGTGATTATTATCGTATACCTAGTCGTAATACTAATGAATGAACGTAGTTTTGTAGTAATGCTGTTGGCCTTTGCTTGTATATTCTATTGCTGGTAAAGTTTAATTTTTGTGGTAAGAAGCTATATTTGAAGCGATTGTGCATTCCAAAAATCTATTAGTTTGTCTAGGGTTTGATGGGTGTTATGAATGGGCACTACGAAATGGAGAATAGGTAAGTACATGGACCATATATCTTGGTCTATTAACGACTAATACCTAAGTCATTAGAGAGTCTAACCCAGATGTTGTAAAATTTACGACACACTAAATAACACAACGAACCCTTACTTCTGGTGGTCAACAGTCTGGTCTACACCAGAATCTGTCATGTTCTGAGCTGTTCCGAGCATATTGCGCTCATAAATCAGTTGCTCCACAAATACCCGCGTATTCGCGTCGTTCGGACCCGTTCGGTCGCGCTCGGCTATATCCGGACGGCATATTAATCGGTCACCGCTGCGATGACGTGCGTGTGCTGTTCGACAAACTACTCGTGTCCATATTGACACGTTGTGAACTGTGGTCGCATTCCATCAAAATGATGTTCATTGAAGTCGAGTAGAAACCGCGTCTCGAGCGATTTGTGAATGCGGAAGTGCCGGTTTAGTTAGTAAGCCCTGCAATTGACTCTGAATGTCGCGAAAATCTTCGCAAGTTTAGGAATTACCATACATGGAGAGCGATCTAATGCATACATAAACAGAGTGGAATTTTGAGATGGGGCAGTAAGGGCAGCTACTTTAACTTTGTAGCTACAGGAAAACGGTCTTAGAAGAGTGTCCTTAACTTTCTGAGAAATTTTGATCTGCATTCACAGATTTTGATGAGTTGTGTTGCAATTTGTGGTAATGTAAATTATTTTTTGCATAGGTATAGAATCTAGTTTTTCCAACTGAACAGACAGCTGTGCTGCTAGTGCTGTTATTATGTTGTGCCACTTCTTCCCAGCGTAAGCACTAGGAAGTGGTGAAAGGTGGGCGTATTTGGGGGACTGTCTTATGTACCTAATTTTGACGTTCGAAAAGTGGTGATTCTCAGCCTAGTTTGAATAAATGACTTGTGATTTCTTTTTTTTAATTTAAAAAAAAAAATACTGTCTGCAAGACAAAGGACAGTTTTCAAAAAAAAAAAAAAAAACCAGTCGATCCTGTTTCTTATGAGGAAAAAAAACTCTATTAGACCAACTGAGGTTTGAGTATTAGAAAAGTGAAAAATCTCAAAAAACTTTTTCCATACGGTTTTTGATCCTTTTAAGAAACAGGATCGCAAGACATCAAAAAAAGTTTTAATTGTGAAAACTGCCCATTTTCTTGTTGACTGTAAATTTTTGCAAAGTCTGAGAATGCAGATCAAAATTTCTCAGAAAGTTAAGGACAGTCTTCTAAGACCGTTTTCCTGTAGCTACAACGGTTAAGGTACCTGCCATTACTGGCCCCTTTCCTTTCCTGTTTCCTTTTTTTATAATCTACCCTGTATATATATGAGTATCGTGGAAGTATACGCAGTTTTCCCAGAATAGATTGGATATGAAGGTAGAACGGTCCATAAATACCTTGACATCATACAAAATAAAATCTGTGTCTGCCACACACACTTGCTTATTGTTATAAGAAACTGGTGCTGAAACTATAACGTGGAACACAACTTGTTTCGAATAAGTACACAGAGAGAACTAAAGATGCTCATGTAGTAATACTTATGTGGCGGTACTTGACTTAGGTACCCACATTAAAATCGACAACATAATGAGAACTCAAGAACTAAATCATTAAGTTATTACTTTACCACACAACTGCGACGGAATCAAGAAAATTAACCAGAGTAGGTACATTCTGTAGTTAAGACAGGCACATAAATATCTTGGCAAAGACCAGACTCTTGTGTGACACAGTGCTTGAAGAGCTACTCAACAAATTAGTACGAGTAAGTACTGAAGTACCTAAATCATACTCAGCGTGTACCGTGGTAGGTGAACTAGTTCATCTATGAGCTGTGCTACTTGTGATAAAGCAATTAATGTAGTGCATGTCTGATAATAATAATAGCACGGAAGTCCGTCCCTTCAAATTTTTATTGTATTCGGTATTTGTTTGTTTCCTCGTTTGGTAGCCTAATGAGTAATTTAAAAAAAAAATATCCTCATAGACAGGATATCTCACATTTTCTAATTAGTCTTCCTTAACTACAACTGTCATAGTAGTTTTTACTTCAATACAATACTTTTTTACACGAGGGGAAGAGGAGGGTTATTACCTGATTGCGGCGAAGCCAAAAAAGGAGGGTTATGTGTTTGACCTGTATGTAGTATAATGTATGTATGTGTGTGTGTGTGTATGTCCGTCTCTATGTTCCCTCGTAACTACTAAACGGCTAAAACGATTTTGATGAATGATATGTCGTTAGATTCATCTTAATTGCGCGAGTGTCACTGGGTATATTATGGTTGGGTGGGTGATTTATAATAAAATCAAAATGGCGAATTTTCGACGCTAAAATGTAGGTAAGTTTTTTAAAAAAACTTCCAAACCTATTCAGTGGGGTATCAAACTGAAGGGTTTTAAAAGTTGATTACAAAACTATATACAAATTATAGTATATTTCAATATAATTTTAATGATAAATGATACAAAACTAAAAATTTTAAATAAAAAAAGTTATTAAAAAACACAAAAAAACCCGACTCCAAAAACAAATAACTGAAAAGAGAAAAACAAGCATATAATCAATATAATTTTGGTATCGCAGGCAAACAAAAGTTACACCATATTTCAGGTTATTGGTTTGCCCGGCCTACGATACCAAAATTATACTCGTATTGATAAAATGATATTGGCTTGCTTTTCTCTTTTTAACCAACTTTCAAAAAGGAAGAGGTTATCATTATGTTCGTCGCGTTCTCCTTCAATTTTGGACCGATATAAAAAAACTTTTTGTATGGAAAATCAAATCAAATCAAATCAAATCAAATCAATCTTTATTTGTGAACATAAGTACAAAAAGGAAGGGTATATAAATTTTATTAACTTTGCTTGGATAGTTTTAGAGTAAGCTTCAATAATACGTATTTTTCCCACTTAGTATAAGTGGATGATATGATGATAACTTCCTGGCACTGTTATTTACATAGCAGGTAGTGGTATTCGAATTTGTGTGGGGTAGGTACCACAACTAAAAAGTGTTTTTTTTTTTTTCCAAAAAAATAAATGGGGAAAAATTACTTTAAATTCGGAAGTCGGTGTCTTTTGTTTAGAATTTTCGTTTTTTGCCACCGAAATTAAAGTTATTTTTCACTTTGTAGTGTTTTTTTTTGGAAGTCGGTTGTTTTTTTTTCCGTTATGTTTTACAGTCAGGTTTTTTATATTTTTATTTTTGTTACACCAACAGCAGTAGTTCTAAAACAATAACAATAACATGATAAAAATACTGGTATGTATGCCTATTATACCTACATACACAGCATTCACCACAAAACAAAATCGTAATAAACTAAAAAGAGAAGAAAAGTGTTATTTGCAGACCATCCACATAGTTGTTAGTTGTTTCCTCGAGGCCTGTGCATAGAAGGCCGCTGTTAAGGCCATATTTAGGTATCAAGTGTCGGTTTGAATGGCCCGGTGTGGTGACCTATTGCTCTTGTTCTGGAGATGCGCCGGAGCCGTCAAGCGTGAGTCATTGTCATCGACAGGGCGCGGCAGTAACCGACAGTTTTTTGTTGACGTCTTCTCGGTACTGTAACATTTAATGACCGCCTTTGTAATTGATTTTTTATTGTTCAATTATCATTATAACAGTTGCTTTTTAATTAAGGTTCCGTACGTCCGAATGAAAAAATGGGACCCTTATAGGATCACTCGTATGTCTGTCCGTCTGTCACATCCAATTTTCTCCGAATCGAATCGACCGATTTAGTTGAAATTTGGATACATAATCATGAATTTAAGTGACCCAGACACAGATGCAAAACGGAAATAAAACAAAAATTGCATACTATACCATGTTACATAACAAATAAAAGGGTAAGCCCTTATATAATTAAAACTGTCACAGTGAGCTGTAACAGTTTTAATTATATATATTTTATTATAATTTTATAATAAATCGTTGTAAAGTTATTTTTAAGAAAATTGATGAATATATAATATATATATATAATAAGGGATGGTTATCCCTTATTTCCGAAACTACAGACCCGAAAAAAAAAACGTTCTGTACTTACTTATAGATTAGAGGAAAACCTTTAAGAAGCCTATGGTTTTAAGGTAACATTTTAAATCTCTCAATATTGTGCGTACGAACTTACATTTATAGTTGGAATTGAGAACATGTTTTTCAATTACAATGTTAAGTTTGTTCATGTGATAAATTCATTCCAACTACGGAACCCTTCTACGAGTATGTGCGTGGTCCAACACGCCCTTGGATGGTTGTTTTTGTTATTATTCATTTGCTTAAACTTTGAACAGTATGTAGCGAGTATAACCTAGAAGGGATTTATATGTTAGGTACATGGGAAACTTGGGATTGTAAATAAAACATGTTGGTTTAAGTTTAAAGAAAACTCAAACACTTAAAAGTTTTGTTATTTTCCAATCGAGTCTGAAGATTGTCAGTGAAACTGCATTATAATAATGTAATATTTTTGTAAACTTGCCAACGTACAATGTGTAGCTTTGCAGCTTGCAGGTGATGGCGAAGAGAATGGTCACAGAAAATAGGCCTTGATGGAAACCGCAAGAAGGCTCATGTTCTACGCAAATATAAAGTACAGAGACCTGACTCGTGAGCCTGACATTTTTATACCTATTAGGTGAAAAAAAAAAATGTAGAACCAAAATCAAATAGCACAAAGAAGACGCTTGCACTAAACAATGGAAATCAAGGTTAAAACAACCACCACGAGAGTAACGGTATTGGTTATCAAAGTCGCTCCAAACCGCAAGGTAGGCAGAGCGTGGCAGGATCTCAGCTGTGACACAGCCACTCTTAATGCGAGTGCTGCGACTGTGACACTGCCGAATTAACTACTCAGTTATTATAAGTGGATTATTTGGACTGTGACACAAAGATACAGACGATTTATTTGGTGTGGCCGGTGCTCTCATAGTCGCGGCGCTTTCCTAATAGCGTTGCGAATTTTGTTTCCGTTTGTCTATTCGTTGAACATTATACTTAATGTTTTATGTTTTTGTTATTATTCTCAGTAGCTATAAAGTTAATATACTATTTTATCGACAGTAATAAAGTTAATTCGTGGTATCGTAACAGCTTCACTTCATAATACATTTTCTGGAATATGTAACCGCAAGTGATGCTCGATGAAACCTATAAAAATGAACACACATTCCTCGTAGCTAGAAGCGTTCACCAAATTATTTATCTAATTTCTGCAAGCAGATGTTCCAATTATGTTTGATTTAATTTCATTTCCGTGTTCAACGAGACGTAACGCAGCATACTCCCTGAAGACGTTCGACCCTGATGAATCCCAGTCAGAGCCAGGACCCTGACCAACTTGCTCCAAGGTCACAGGATCCTACATCACCGCAGCAAGACCTTGCAGCCGCGTCATAATGATGATGAAGTGTTATTGCACTCGTTAATTATTATGAGACGGAATATTACGCCCTGTGCAAATTAACGGTAATGGTTTTATGGTAAAAGGAAATGGTCTTGAAGAATATCACAGCTGTACGATCCTACTCCATAGTTAGGTTAACAGACACGGCGCTCATGGCGGCGGTGCTGTGCCGTAGTGTCGCCGTGTCGGTCAACTATCTTCTATAGTGAGCCATACAACACTGACGACCGTGAGTGACTACACATGGCGAATCAACCGTAGTTTTTTACGGCAAAAAAAACGTGTGTGTAAAACGGGCCTTATACAAGGCGAACGCGGCAAAAGCAGCTAATCCTTTATAAATTATAGCCTATGTTACTCAGTGATAAATAGTGATAATACAGTATTCTACTGGAAAAAATATTTTTAAAAGCGGTTCAGTTCGTTTTTGAGTTTATTCATTACAAAGAAAAATAAAAAATTTCACTTTATAATATTAATGAATAAGTGACCTAGATCATTTCTTGCCGTCGACAACACTCGCTCTATGGTTTGAAATATTTTTATTTAATGAGAGAATTTTATTTAATAGGGTTCGACCCTCATTAACTTTCCTTCTTGATTAATGAAACTAAATACTGTGTTGTTTAATTTATAACAAAGTGTATGATTACACGTTACAACGAAATCAAAAAAAAAGAAATGATACTAATGGTACGAGTATTGCACCATAGTATCACTTTTTTTTGTTTTGTTGGTCATGCTTTTATTTTTTTATCAGTTTGTTTTAGAATAGGTACGGTCAGCTACAAAATATGTCCATTAATTCTGTCACTTTTACATATCATCAAAATCGACACAACATGATTCGATAAACTGCTTTTTAGCATTTCACTATAATTATTGTTAAAATTTTTCTTCCTTTCTGATTTGAATTAAATATTTTGCTTAATAATTCAGATAAATTAAAAAACTCAAGTATTAATCGAGTTTTGTTGCTGACTGGACTTTACTTACTTTAATTATGCCTATAATTCAAAAAACTTCATTTGGTTATCTGCTCATCAATATTGCAGCACTTTGAAAATGATTTGACGGTACTTATCACGTTGAGGGACACCAAACGCCCCGTGTTCTAACAATAAAACTTCTATTGGACTGGATTTCCCAAACATACAATTTTCGTGGTGTGGATGAAAATGCCACTGCAGAAAATTAAAATACAGTCGAAATATTTTTTTCTAAATAGAAAATGTTGCTACCCACTTGAGGCAAAAATATTATTGAGAGCAAGTTGGTCTACCTACTCAACTCAATGAAAAGGAAATTGTTTATATTTTATTTCTTTTGACCACAAATGTCTAACTCATGGGGTTCTTTGTGTAATTGTCAAAAATAATAGTAGTGTATGGTTTCCCCTCCCTTTTACTTATAACAGACTTTACATCTACTGTATTACAGTTCGACAGGGTATAGAGGCATGAGGAACAGGGCGTTAAAGTTCAGTGTCTGGCGGGCAACTCCTCACCTTTTTTTTTCTTTTCTATTTGGCATCTCGTAATTGACCTCTGAAGTCGTGACTACTTAACCGGGCTATCCTGTGGCTGCCTTAAGCTACTAACTTAAGCCTTTTTCTAAATTCTGTCAGCCCTTAGTACTTTCACACTATTAGTTATGATTAGGTATAGGTCTTTTCTGTAGCTTATATGGCGTTAGTATTGAGTAGGTAGACCAAGGTCCATATATTTCTGCCCTTTCTCCTTTGTCATCGCAGTGATTGTCCCCAATACGATTCTGATGGTAATTTACCTCTTACAAGAAAAACTATTTGTTATTTAGTTTTGCGTTTACTTTTATTTAATAGGCCGGTAGTTATAGTATAGACAAACAGTGGTATTAATCATATACTTACCCTAATAAGTAAAAATATTTTGTCCTGCGAAATACACTTTTCCGGTTTCTACCTCGCTGCGTCTTCCCCCTAAAAAAATAAGTAATTTATTAGTTCATTTCGGTGAATGAGAGCAAAAAAAAATCGTTTCGGTGACGCTTTAACTTGTTTAGGTACCGAGTATTTATAACTTTTAATTTTGTGCGTCGTACATGCGCCTTATGTATGTATTCACTTGAGTAGTGCAATGAGCACTACTCAAGTGAATACGTCCTAAACATTTTGAATTTTTCTCTTTTCGGTGTTCTCATAACGGTAGATTCGGTGTGTTAAAACCGCCACCGATAAGAGAAAATTCACCTAAATGACAACAAATCTAATTTCGGTGTACTAAGTGTGAATTCGGTGGACATTTAGGTCACTTCGGTGGAAGGCTTTGTAATTTTGGTGCCAATTAATAAAAACAAAACATGAAATATATTTACTATGGTGTCTTTGTAAAATCTGTTATTCATCGCCTATTAGTCGATAAAAGTTTTCAACGCGGGGGCTTCAGAATCATGTATCAGTTTTCGCGTCGATGTCCTTGACATCCTGTATAATTTTGTGGCGATAAGTCCCCTCTTAGACGCCACGGCGTCCTCACCTTCCGCCTCACGCAGGTCCTCACCGTACATGGTTGTTTCGGGAGGTTCCTGTTCAGTATAAAGCGGGAGGTAACGCCCGGGTGTCACCGCTGTGTGGATCGCCCGGAGGACACGGTGGAGCATACGGTGGAGGTCTGCCCAGCTTGGGCGGATATCTCGGCCCCGGCACACAGGCAACGGAAGGAACACGGGTGGGTTTTAGTCAGTAAAAGTCTGTCACATGAGCGGGAGAAGTTATTTGATAATCTACAAACCAAAAAAAAAAAAAAAACCTTGTATAATTTCGGTCGACCGCTTTATTATTTCGGTGGCATTTAAAATGAATCTCAAATATCTCGTATATTTCCTACGATATTTTGATCCCATCTAACAAACATTCATTAAAATCGACTGAAGGACAATTTAAATTTAATAACAACTAATAAAGCCTTGAAATTAAAAAAAAAACACCGAAATGAGAAAAAGTTATGACATGGTCAAATTGACCCATTAATCTCGTTCAGTGTCCTTGAGTGTTAAGTTCTTACTAGCAACCATGGGATGCCGCTGCACTCAAGTTAGTCTTGCAACACCCACAGTACGCTTAGCATGAGCACAGTAGAAAACCCTTTTCTATGCTACATATACTCATCGCTACATATGTTCATGCTACGCGTGCAGGAAGAGACAGGTGATAAGTTGACCGCGAGGAACACCTTCATTATAGGAAGTCGTAAGAAAACATTCTCACATCAAACCATGACCCACTTTCCATCTAAAATGTCGGGCTACATTCAAAGCTATTTGCGGATATTGTAATAATTATTTAAATTGTATGAGCTCCAATATTACATCCTGTTTGTTTAGACCGAAATCCGAAACTATTCGTACATAGGTAATATCAATAAACATAATATGTAGCAGGATATCACCGAAACGGTCATTACAGGCTCCATACAAGTTGGGGTAAGGCTAGGCCCAAGCAGACAAACAGATCTTGATTAAATCTAATAAGTCTATAAAATATCTTAACTTTGATTTGTCCAAGATAAGCTTTGCTAAAGAGTGTATTTATACATTCTAGTCGTCCTACATTTCAAAATAGTTTTTCAAATACGGTCTTCAGGGCCGCTTAAGTTTACGTAGAATTTTAAAATCTATTTATAAACTTAGTTTTAAGTATGTCCATATAATGCTACTTGTGCATAGTATACTTTCGAAACACATATTTTTGTTAATGAAATTAGTACCTCATACTTACCTCATTAAATTATAAAGAAAGCCAAACTGTTTGGAATAAGTTTTAAGGTTTTCTAAAATCATCCAAAACAGTTTCTTCAATATGTCTTGCGGAATGTGAATTTAAAAGTGTTTATTTCCATATATAAATCCTGTGGCAGTATCAAAGAGATATAGTCTTAAAGAGACGTGTTTATTCGAAAATGAATAAGTAAATAAGGTACGTAGTTAGATTGAGATTTGATTGATTTTATTGAAATAAACAACGTACAAAAGGAAAGCTCAAAAAATTCAATGATTCGGGAGTTTTTGACGTTGTGTTCGAAACTAAGACTGCACATTTCAGTAATACAGAAGCTTGTGCCAGCCTGCTGCCAGGCTACCAGTAGTTCAGTTGCAAATGATGCAATAATTGTAGACGAAAATCTTTAGAGTTCGTCATGGTTACCTACTTTTTTCATTGACAAGGAATCAAATCCCACAACAGTTGACGGTCAAATCATGGACACGAGTACCTAAATTCTGACTTTGTAACGAACCGAAAGTTTGAGTGCGATTATGCTTTACGAACTAATTTAAAAGAGTGGTCCATTACCTACAATATACCGCAAAGTGCACTCAATAGCTTACTAAACATTCTCAATGATGAATCAAATCTTGTACATATAGAAGCTAGAACACTTCTGAATAATGCAAGGTCTGTGGGAATAAGACCCTAACGAGATAACGAGGAGCACTGGTATAATGATAAATGGAATTTACTTATTGCGGCAAAGAAAAGTCTGATGCTAATACATTTTTACATCCCTTTGAAATTTATTGAAATAAATAATCATTATAACAATAACAATAAAAAACACCGGTAGCTTGGACTCTGCTGCCGACACCGGCGGAACACGACGTCTGAGTTTGTTTCGGCCTTTCTTCTCAGAGTAGTCAGATAGGAGACACCGACCTCACCTAGCTTATTTTTAATATTTTTTTATATGACGTGTAAAAGTGATTCCGATATCCTATTTACAGAATAAAAATTTTCATTTAATTTAATTTCACATTTTTTTTTATTTTTAAATGTTTTTTGTACGTATATTTAAAAAAAAACCTATAGTCATGTATTCTATTTAGGTAGGTAATTCCCTGTTGTTCTAGTCGCCATATATACGTGTGGCGACTTACAATGATTACTTCGGTTTTAAAGAAGATAAATGTGTAGTTTCATAACATTCAACTTTTTTTAAACTACATACTTTTTTGTTAATTATGTTCGATTTTAATAAATGATTGTTTAAAAAGTTATTACTTATTTCACGAGCATACCCCAACCCCAGCATGATATGTGTTCCATGTGGCACGGGAAGTAATTCCCGTTAAATTACCTTTTTTGAAAAATGCCTATTACTCTTGAAATATCCAACCGTACCCCATGCTACCGCAGCTGTGTATACTCACCAATGTATCCTATCATTTAGTTCATTTACTGAATCCGATGAGTTTCCATTACTTGCACCTTTGAAGTCTAAACCAGGTACGGGAAATTAGAAGCCGTAACGCATAGCAGGAATTCTTGATACGGGAAGTATTTGACTAGTAACGCACAGAAGGCAAGTTGGCTACTAGAGCTGCCGCTGCGAATGTGATAACTTATTCTGTAACATGTGCCCGCTTTTGCTTAACTCTCTCTTGGTGGATATCCTCAAGATATCTTGTGGGTCGATATGGTTTTAACCAAGACACTGGGCAAGGATTTAGTTATTGTTTCCAAGTTAACAGCTAGATTTAAATAACGTACACAATTGGTGCATACAAAATAAAATGTCATTAAATCCAAACAAATGTTACTTCATTAAATTTAGCCAAAAAAGGAAAACTTGTGAATTATTTATTACTCGATTTAATAACAGCCCACTCCAAGAAGTTGATACTATTAGGGATCTAGGTGTTTTATTAGATAATAGTTTAAGTTTTAGGAGTCATTACGACCAAATGATTAGTCGGGCATCTAAATTGTCAGGCTTCATCGTCAGGGAAATGATTTTTTTTAAAGAACCAATTCTGAATATCTCCATTTACAACAGCGTTATTCGAAGTATTCTGGAGTATTGTAGTACGGTGTGGAACCCATTATATCAAGTGCACTCGGATCGGATAGAAATAGAACGCGTTCAAAAAAGGTTCTTATACCACTTATGTTTCTCGGATAACATGTCGTAAGTCTGAACTCGTATAACTCTAGGCGGAGTCATTATAAAATGAAATCTTTAAGCGCACGTAGGAAATGTTTAGATTTCATGTTTTTGTTTAAACTAATAAATGGTGTAATAGATTCTCCTTTTTTTTGTTTGATTGAGCTTTTAGAAAAAGTGAAATTTAGTATCCCACGTAGTAGTAGCCGCTTAATTAACCGAAGGCCTTTCGTCCTGCCTCATAGTCGAACTAAATATTTTTTCACCCATTTGCCGCATGCTTTCTCTTGCCAACTCTATTCGTGGTGAAATATATGTCTTTGCTGGTTCTGTAGCCTCAGTTAGGACTAAACTAAAAGTCTGTATAATATTTTATATGTTTTTATATTTAAGTTTTTCTTTCCCTAAACTTTTTCATTATTTATGGAAAAGTTGACAATTTGTAACTTTTTTAAATATAATAGTAGGTAAGTAAATGTTTTACATAAAAAATGCATGCTAGATTCACATCTAGTAGATGTCAATCAGAAATTTTGTGTTGTAACTTTTTTATTGCATTTGTGATTGTACATCAGTTCTCTGAATAAAAATAATAATAAAAAAATATCTACAATAACTTTTTAAGACATAATGACAGTGCTACATGGTAGGATAATGCATTTCCAGTCCAGCTTGTTAAAATTGAATACCCGACCAATGACCAACCAAAGTTACGAGGAATTCCTTTATCTTCGGCTAAGATGATAATAATACTGATGGTTTTAATACTTTTGAAGCGATATTATCAGTTATCAGACAGGTACTGATAAGCAGTAGGAACTCCCTCGACTGATCAGTCATCTCGCTTATCAGCGCTGATAACGACTGTCACACTAAAGTTATAATACTCGTGTCACAGATTACTCGACATCCCAAATATTGTGTCTGTCACCTGGGTTTGCCGGGATTAATTTTGTAGGTAGGTAGGTACTTAGATAGAATTCACGATCTAGAAATATTAGGGAGATACTTTAATTTTGTCTACTTTAATCAAGGCATATAAATCCTACTTACAATAACATTATCGATGCACAAACAAACTATCTTGATTAGATAACACATACATAGAGAAGTACCGATGGTTCTACCTGTGCCGAAGCAATGTGTCATCTGCCAGTGCTTATCTGTTATCAGTATCAACACCACTGAAACTATAGAAGGATACTTTTTTACAGAATGCCTTGAATTTAATGAAAAAAAAACAGTGCTTGTAAAATATTTAATATTTTTGTGAGTTTACGAAAAGAGAGAGAAATTATAGTTAACTAACGTCAACAATACCTCTGATAAAGTGACAAACGATTGACAAATGCAGTGGTGTCAATATGTGTTGTTCTTGTGTTTGTCAGTGCACGTGTGTGCATGTATGAGGGCGCTGGTGGTGTTCCCCGTCGCCAGCCGCAGTCACACCCTGCTGGGCGACCACCTCGTCACCACCCTGCTCAATGGAGGACATAATGTATGTATTTCTTTGTCTTACCAGATTTACAACATCATTTTAGAGTGTTTTGTAAAAGAAACCCATATACATAAATATTGGTCTGACATAAAAATAACAGGAACATTAATTTAAAAACTATTGCCGTGGTGGTCGGTATCTACGCCACTAGTATCTACAGCTACACATCCTGTATTGAGTCATGTCAAAGTCCCAAATCTACTCGTATTAAGCTATTTTTGAAGAGAAAACTTCTTTATGCGCGTTGATAGATTTTTGGTAGGGGATAACCTTATGGATTCGCGTTACGGCATGCTGACGCCGTCGAGCTGTTTAGGCCCCCGCCTATAGAAGCGCATCTAAGCAGCAATTACGAATGAATGGAGGGACGCCGTGAGCGTTGCCGAATCAGCGGACTGCCCCCCCCGTCTTGACGCGCACATACCTAAGGCGCAGTACAGCGGTAGCGGTCTCGGTCTAACTATAGCAGTAAGTTTGAAAGTTGGGAGGACGTGTTTCTGAGAATTTTATTGAAAACCAGGTTTTTTTTTTGGTGTATTTGACAGTAGGTAAGTGGTTAAATATATTAATTTATAAGTACACAGCCAGCCCATTATATTTTGATTAATAAATAAACTATATGAAAATGTTTATAATTATTGCTCGGATTGTCAATAGATGTGAAAACCAGACTAATGATAGATAATAATTTCAGTTGGGTTTGTCGACCACCCTAACTATTATAATAGGTGTTGAATATTAGGGAGCAGTGCCCACCCAACCGCCGAATCCTGAATTATTTAGATAGGTGGCTGACCTTCTGCGGGTTTGTAACTGGCCATAATACTTGTGTTATAGCTAAACTACAATATCAGTGTATCGCGCACAATTCAAGGTTTCTGCAATTCAAATAGTTGCATCTATTTTATTCTTCGGTATAACTATCTTTTTCAGGTGACATACATTACGACATTCACGCGCGTGAAGGCGACTGAGCGCCTCCGTGTGATTGACATCAGCTCAGTTGCGGACGATAACACGGGTTTGTACTGCACGATATTTAGTTTATTTATTATTGCACACATAAAAAATAAGATGAATTAAAATCAGGTTATTTCAAAGACTGGTGAAATGTTTTAACAGGTATAGTCGCCCTCGTAATATCTGTATCACCCTAAGATTGGATTTCACCTGCAAGTGCTAAAACGACAAGGTTTGTCTATGCGACAGTTAGATAGTTTCAACTCAAACTCAACTCAAAGCATTTATTTCAATTAAACCATTTACAGGCACTTTTGAATTGTCAAGGAATCGGTCAGTCAGAAATATGAAGCTAGTTGCCCATTCCAAAGCGTAGTAGGTACCTATGGAGAAGAACGGGCAAGAAACTCGACACACGGACACTCTTTTAAATAAATTGTTACAAAGTATTTGTTACATCATTCATGTTGAAATTAAACATGTGAGAACAATGTAGAAACACGTGCACGTTAGAAGCGTCCATAATAAAAACATAAAACAAAGAACAATTCAAAAATTTAAATCAGCCAGGGCAGCTAAGAGTTGACCAGTCCCAACTGACGGCGCCCGTTCACGAACATGACGCATGGATTAGCAGCATTCAGCTCAACCATTTTGAAGGGAGCTAAATGATCCAACACACGCGCCACCATCAGCGAGACATCTGAGTGAGCATGACATACTCACAGCCGCCAGGGCACATTCAAGTCAATAAAAGACGTATTACCCGGTAAATGTTAGCTCTTTAGTACATAGTACTCACACCTGTGCTCTGAAATTATATAATACCTACAAAGCAAACCATCCATGCCATCTTGCATGCAATGTGTGTATACTTATGTTTTGAACAAATAAATCTTATCTTATCTTATCTTATCTTAAAGGAAATTGATTTTATATAATGCAAAGATGGTCTTAAACTCTTCAGCAGCTCCAACAGTGTTTTCAAATGTTAATCAAACAGTTGTAGTTGTTGAGCAGGACCAGCATAGAGCCAAGCATTTTTATCAGCGATGTAATCCCCCAACTTATAATATGAGGCGCCTGCATAGTGTGCGTTTTATACAAGATAATGAAGTTTCAATTTACTGGGAATTGTTGTCAAAAATGGTAAAGCAATTACGAGGTCACCTATTATTACTTTAAACAAAGCTAAACAACCTTAGGCGGTCTTCTTGTAAAAGTGTATACAGATTTAAATGTTCATCCAGAACCCAAGAGTATCCCTCGTCTGTCCGAGCTGGCCTCCTCCCGCCTCCCATCGCACCAGTTCCTGTTGGAAGGCACTAAGACAGCAGAACGTGCGCTACGTCATGCTGACGTGCAGATGTTGCTTAAGGACACCGCTGAGGACTTCGACGTCGTGGTCGCCGAGTGGTACTACAGTGGATTGTTGGCTCCGTAAGTGGTCAAAGGCCAAACTACCAAGATCCAGGCAATCTTAGATTGCAGCTCAACTTACCCTTAAATCCAACAGTACAGGAGGACGGCTTTGGCTTTCCCCCCCCTAAAATGCTAATTTTCGATGTTGGGCAAAAAAGGGACGTGTCGGTGAACTTAAAAGGATTAATTTATGGATCAATAGGTCACTTCGTTTTGATGGTTAAAACTATAAGCCTCCACATAAACTGTAAACATAAATTGCAATCATACAAGAACAGTTTTCGTTCTAATCACAGGATAATAAAACCAATCGCACAGAACAGAATGGAACAATCGAGGAATGGATTCCAATTATCCCAATCTGAGATTATACGAACAATGCAGCCAAATAAAGGATTTGTCATCATATTGTCGATAGTTTTAAATCCAAATCTTAATCTTCGTCGAGACCGGCACAATAGATCAGGGAGATTCGACATAGCGATCATAATGCGACGACGAAGATAATGAACCGACGTTTTGATGACTTGTTTTACCTGTAGCGTTTAGTGAATGAGAATCGATACATTGATTAATCAATGTATCGATAGAATATGCTATATACTCGTATTAAACCAAAACTGTAACATAGCTCTTATACAATACATTATTTTAATGGACGCGAATTTATTGTTGCCCAGTAGTGATCTGCTTATGCGGCTGATAATAACGTTAGATCAACTCCTAATCCACTGTCTTATACAGTCATTTACAAGTAATTGTTAAATGTTTCCAGGTTAGCAGCAGTGTTCGACTGTCCCCTTGTGTGGTACAGCTCCGTGGACGCCTCCTGGATGAGCCTGCAGCTGGTGCACGAAGCTAGCAGCCCCACAGTCTTCGTGGACCCCATGGCTGCTGCCGTGCCCTCCCTTCCGCCCAGCGTGGGGGACCGAGTGTACCGCATCGGGAGACAGGCCTACCTCTCCGCCTGGGTGTAGTGGGTACATATTAGGATATTTCATTGTGATACTTGTTTTGTTGTGTGTGATGCCAGGTATAGGTGAAACCTTCGCTTTCTGTGACCATTGCCAAAGGCTTCAAGTTGTCTCATGTGTGATAATAAATGTGCTAGGTACAAAATTGACCATTCATTCACGACAATGGTTTTATCAAAATATTAAATATTATGCATATTAATTGTCAATCCATTGGTCTAGTGAAGTGTTCTTGGAAATATTTCCTCACTAACCTCGTACACACCTCTACAGTTAATGTTATGAGATCACCCATAACATTAAGTGTAGGTGTAGATGGCCTATTCATGCAGCACTGTATGTGAACTCTATCGCCAATGCTCTAATGGTTGTACATTTAATTCCCAACGCAGATAAAAGTTAAACTTGATGCTGTTTAAAAAAAACGTAGTCTGGAATCGCAGTTAATAAATAGAGAACTGTACGATAGAGTGTCTAAATATCGATAGTAAAGTTTGTCGTTATCCGCTTTAGTTGGAGATAGGTACGGTGTATATGAATTAACAGAGCACTACAGATTTATTGGACCTTATAATTTCTGAATTAATAACTAAACAAGTACGTAATTTAGTGATAAGTGATCAATAGTGCATTCTGTTTATGAAGAGGCCTTTGACTTGTAGCGAGACAGCAACAGGTTAGCATTAATAGGTATTATTAAATATCAATTGTCAGGTGCTGGAGCAAATTGATGAAACGTGATCGTATCACACCAGGAAAATAAGAAGTGCGTAATGATTACCTCGGGCACTGACCCAGAAGAGTAATTGGTTTCAAGTGCATAAAGACATGACGTTTAAATTATTTTAAATTGCCATTAAATATGCAGACTGCACATAATGAGAGGGGCATACAAAATCGTTTATTATAACGTCTGCTTAAGTGACAGTCAGCAGAAGTACCCACTAGGTACCTACTAGGTACTTCAGACTTCCTTTTTGTTAAAATTACAAGCAATGTGTGATGATTGATGAATGAGAACACTTCACGACACATTTCGATAAATATATCTGCTTTTATCAGTATTCTATAGGTAGTATGTACTAGGTACCTATATTGATACAATCACTGTGCCCAGTCGTCACAAGTGTCTCCTGCCATAGCCCATAGTTAAGTAAGTAGTATACAACAGTACCTGAAATCAAACACAACATGAAGCCACGACCATCTTCTTCACAGTTACATAACCTACTACGTGGAATCCCCCGCCTACTACGAGATCTATCAGCTCGCAATCCAGCGGCGCGGGCGCTCGCCTCCCCTCTACGACGAGCTGGTGTACGATGGCGCCATGCTACTGGTCAACTCGCAGCCACTGCTGGGCCAAGGCCTGCCACTGCCACACAACGCCAAGTACGTCGGAGGACATCATATACACGGTTCTGATGCGACTCTGCCAAAGGTGAGTTTACTTTTGGATACGTATCTGTAATTCTGGAAGTCTTGTCTGCGTGTTCTTCTTTCTTTCAAATCTTGCCCGAGTTGGCATACATGTAAAAGTATAGTACAAAACTAAGTAGGTACCTACGTCATTTATGTACTTGTTGCTGAGTAATAGTAGTAGCTAGTAGTAGTACTCGTAGTAGTAAGCATATTGTTATCTGATGCAACAAGTGTAAGTCACTGGAGTGAAAGGCATCGGGTGGATAAACACTAGAGCTCACAAGTCAAGCTGAACCCATATAGGTATAACAACTTCCTACCTAAGTAAGTACAATAGCGTAGTGTTATGATTATTGTTACATTCTTCTTCTTTTATTTAATATCGTGTTTTGGCATTAATGTGCAAATCATTAAAAAGAAATTGCCGACACAATAGGGACCCATAATACCCACATTTCAGATTGGAATTCCTCTCCTTCTATTGCATTTTTTACTATTTCATATTCGACGGCCGAAACAGTTGTGTCGATAGAATTCCATACACTCGATATGTAGCAGCTATTCGTGCGAACTATCCCAGAAGAGCGTTGATGCATGACGCGCATTTATCGATGGAGTAGTTCGCGTTAAGAATTAAAGATGACAAAACGAAGACGTACCGCGTGCAAAAGCCCTTATTTGAATCACCTGAACCAAGGCCGTACGTATTTAAGCTTCTTGAATGAAATAAATAACATAAATTCAATAGATCAGATAGCGCGTGACCCCATTTCGTTACAGAACTCAACCATTTTATAGTAGAGTGAGCTAGTGCGGTAACTCCATCATAAACTTATATCGCTGACGTTTAAACCAGACGCGGTTTAACTTCTATTTCAGACAGAGTCATTGAAATGTTCTCGTAAACGATAAACTTGTGAGTGGGGGATTGTGGAATATTTTCTACTAAACCTATAAACATGTCTCTTCACGCTTGAGTCTATATAAAGGTGTAGGTAGAGATTTAGATTTGTATCCCTATCATTTGGTTAGATTTAAGACGTATTTATTTGTTTGCAGGAACATAAGTACCGAGTGTAATCTCACGCGCTCATTCTAAACTCAGACTACTGAATACTTTCTATCAGCAAAATCCAATAGGTATAACTTTACGAAAATCGAGCAATTTTAAGTTTCCTGTTTTTCTATAAATAAAAGTCACATTATGGTAATATTATATACTTACTTGGGTTGAGAATAAAACCCAGGATGTTAATATTCAAAGAAGCAGTTAATTTAAATAAACCTATTCTCGCCTTTTCGCTTCATTAAGCCACTGTTTATGTAATAGTTAGTACATGAACGGAAATTATGAATATTCATAATAACTTTATTTACATAATAATGTATAAGTAATTACAGCGGTTGCCTTCGCGTGATGTCCGAATATAGAAAAACATATTTTAGATACATTAGCAGATTAGTACCTACTGTTCTTCAAAACAATACGGTACATCATTAATCAGACAAAGGTACATTATTAAATATTTATATTTGTTCATTTCTTTTTACCTTGGCTGCAGTAAAAACCACATAGTCAGAACCGTAACGTAACCACCAACAGGCATGCAATGTTTGGCTAAATAATAAAGAATTTGTGATCTAACAAAGTCGCAGAAACAAGGTGTAATTGAAATAATTGGAAACCTTAAAATGGGCCATTGTACTCATCATTATGAACAATTTAATAAGGGACAAAAACTGCAATTGCGAGAAAAATCTGCTGCTCCATACATAACTCGGCAAAATGTAGGGAACACTTGTTTAGGTTCACTACGATCGGCAATAAGGCTCCAAACAATTTGAGTTAAATAGATACTGTGTTCTCTGGTTCAGAATTTGCAAGACCTGCTGGACAAGGCCAAGCACGGCGTGATATACTTCAACCTGGGCTCCACCGTCAGCGAGGACCTGTCCGTGGAGATGAAGCAGGAGCTACTGCGGGCCTTCAGGCAGGTAGAGCAGACCGTGGTGTGGAGGTACCGCGGCAAGCTGGACTATGTGCCCGGGAACGTGCATCTGCTGGAGAAAGCGCCACAGCTGGCTGTTCTCAGTAAGATTTTTATATTAAAGCTTCTTCAGTCTGAAATGACGCGCCCTACTACCGCGTTTTAGTGGGGCGAGGGGTGGCGGGTAGTGGGGCGCGTCATTTCAGACTGGACAAGCTATACTGACAAACGATCTTAAACCTAATTCTACACTGATTTGGTGAAAACATTAAGTTTCGTCCGACTAGAGTTCACAGTGAACATTCTCATGTGGCTCACCCAATGGCAAGCGGACACCGCTGCCTATGAAAATCGTAGTCTAGAAGCACTGTAGGTGCCCAGAGAAAAATCTGAAATGTTTCATTGGAGGACCAGAAGGCCAGTAGGTACCCATCATTAAAAACGTTCAAAATTTAGTCGCAGTTTCATGACTGCGACAGTCAATGTCAAGGACTTGGCAAAAATGTTGGGAAATTAGAAGAGTTTTTGACAGATTCAGACTGAGATAAGAATGAATAGTGTGTAGGTTTTAACAAAGGACGATTCCTTTATTATACCTGAATTGCACATTTTTTTTTTTTATATGTAGGATGTTTGATGGATGATTCAATATTTTCATTTATTATTTTCATGAGACACGCTCGTATGTATTATTGTTGACCGTGTGATCATGAATGAATAAGTCAAACAAACGTGACTGAAACGGTTCGGGCGAACCCAACAAACGAGCCAAACCCAAAACAAACATGTGGGTATAAACTAAGGTCATATATAAGGTCAACCGCACGTGTCGTTAGAAATGCATTAACTACTTGCACCGCTCTTACTGCTCGAAATAAAAGCGAAGTCAAAACCAAAATGTTACTATGGACATGCGGTTAAGGGTAGGTACTCGTACTAACATTGTGAATAAAATAAAATAAACTTACGTACTAAGCGGGAGCTATCCGAAGAGTGGCAACTAACAAAGCTAAACACATCAAATGAGAACTGGATGGTTACCGAGGTAAAACGACACTGAAATAAATATTTATCTTAAACACCAGAACACCCGAACACGGTGATGGTGATCACGCACGGCGGATACCTGTCGTACATGGAGGCGATGTACCACGGCGTGCCCGTCATCGGCATGCCGGTGAAGGGCGATCAGCTGCTCACCATGGACGTCGCGGCCACCAGGGGGCGCGCCATCAGGGTGCCCGTGTCCAGCATGATCGGGTACAGGGTCAAAGAAGCTATCATGGAAATACTTGGGAATTACAGGTGTGTATTATTGTGTACTATTATTTATTCGAAAGAATATGAGTACAGTAAGCCGCACGTCAGTGGTAACATGTAAGCATGCCTCTTATTCTATTGACACTCCGTACTACGCCAGCTCTAGGTCAAAGTGTTACCAGTGACCACCGACCGACGTGTGGTCGACTGTACCATTAGCTGGTCATTGTCTACAGTTTCAAAGTTTTCTCCTTTAAGTATTTTGCAGCTAAAAGCATGCAACTCCGTCAGTTTATTACTACGGCAACTCCGTCAGTTTATTGCTACGGCAACTCCGTCAGTTTATTACTATGGCAACTCTGTCAGTTTATTGTCTGATGATAACTGAATCAACACTTGCTTGTTCACTTACATTATTAGTTTTTTTTTTTTTTGTCTTGTCCATCAGTCGCGGATTATGGGGCCGTTGAGAGGATGTGAGGTACCTAATGTACTGTCATGATTTATACATTCTCCGTTTTATTCACGAAATAAAGTAAATTCACTCGCGCGAAAAATAAAGCTGACATTTTACGAGAAGTTGTTTGATTCTCAATTAAGATGTCAGTCGAAACATTTTAAGCCTGATATATTTCCTAAGAAAAATAAATTAAATATGCAACACATTTAAAAGCGTATACGCACCAAGTCTCCGAAACTTTTAAGATTTTCGGAATCCGAAGTTGGATTTGCAAAAACAATTAATCTTGATTCAAAGTGTTGAATAAAGTAAGAAGCCGCAATTCTTCCATTATCTTAAACCTTTAATCTTCAACTTGATTAATGATTGATCCTCATTCTGCATTTCCGTCTTTTCGGAGAAACCATTATTGTTTCCACCAGTAAACCAGGAAGCCTGATTTGGAAAGATGTAAACATGTTACTCTTTAGATTATTTAGATAATAATAAAGCTCTATTCTTCACAGCTACCGAAGCAACGCAATGGAAGCATCCCGCATCATGCGAAAGCCACTAGTGCCACTGAACAAAGAGCTGCTGTACTGGATCGAGCTGGTGATGAGCACAGGCGGCGCCCCGCACCTCCGTTCCCCCGCCCTTCAGCTCAGGATCATGGAGCGGTTCCACCTCGACGTAATCGCTCTGCTCATCATGATCGCCTGGTTCCTCACCAAGGTCGCCAAGGTCGTGAAGGTCTACTGGGACGATTTTGGAACAGATTGCCAGGATTTGGACGATAAAAAGAATGAATAAATTAGTGATGATCAAATTGTCTCTCTGAGATTGTACGAGTAGTTACCTACTCGTACAATCTCAGAGAGACCATTTGATAGGCTTGCTCGATTATTTGATATACTTATAATAAAGAGGATATTAAATTATTTCCTTGTTTTGTAATGTTATTTTGTTTTATGAAATAGACAGTAATTAAACCTCGACGTTGGAGTATGGAAATACTCTAGATAGTAGATAAACGTGTAATTTACAGGTTGTTTTGCTATCGTAAGCAATCGATATAGTCTCTCTTCCGACCACTAAACCGCCCTGCGAGAGATTAATGATAGTGTGCCGTACTACCGGCAGTACAGCGATTTGGCACAATGAGTACTTTACCTACCTGCTAGCTTTTGGGCAACACAGTGTAATTTCAGCTGCGGCGTCGTTTGACTTAAGGAACTGAGAAAAAGCTTTGTCAAGTTATTAGAAATACAAAACGATTTTGCATTTTTTTACTGTCACCAGTACAAATGTATTTTGATGACAATAAAAAAATGCAATATTATGTAGGATGTGAGATTGGTTATTTCATCATGAATGAAACAACTAAAATAATTTATTCAACTGCAGTGCAGCGGTTACAGCAGTGACTATGTACTTTGTAATATTTACATGAACACATAAAATTAAACTAGTTTCGTGGCTGAGCCGGCTGAGCCCCTCGCGGCGCACGGGGCTGCGGGTATACAGTAAATAATTAAACTTACGGCCAGAACTAGTGCCACTGCATACTAGACTTAGACCATACCATTACAGTAAATTATAAATTTAATTCGCCGTTACCAGTGATTTAAAAGAAGTGCAAGTGATTTTACGATTACCATAGGGTAAAAGTGGGATAGTTGCCCTAGGAGGATAGACGCCCCAAAATTCAAATTGTGACTTGTAAACGTATTATCATCGCAGTTAATACTTATAAACGAAAAACACCCCGCACCCCGCTAGTGTGCGAGCGACAACCGCTCTGATCCGAAATGTCGTGTGTTCATGCAGAAAGTTCGACGGGCTCGCTCACAAAGATCGCGGATTACGGATTCAATCGTTTTACCAACGCGTGTAACTTTTGATTTCCAAAGGGAAGTGATATTATTTTATTGTTATTTGCAAGTGTATAGTTTGAATATTAAGGTCAGTAAAAAATAAAAACATTATTTTTACGAGATTTTGTTTAAAAATTAGTGTATCTATCCCTATTGAAAAGGATAGACGCCTCGTTTTTTGTGAGTATAGATGCCCTTAGTGTGTGAGTATCCTCTATGTCTAAGTTGATGTTTGCATAATCATGTTCCCATTTCTTCTTTTCAGAAATACCTCGCATATACCTCTTACCAAGAGGCATTAATAGCTATAATGGATCAAATTTCGTAAAGCATTCTTGGTATCAACGAAACATCGTAGATATAGGATTCCATCGAGAATATTAAGGAGAAGATTCGCAAACAAAAATATTGAAAACCAGACATTAGGTAATAAAGTTCTATGATAAAAGGATAAAATGAAAAAAAAAAAATACTATAAGAAGAAAAGAGCAGCAGCCAGGTCAATGTGGACTTTAGAACGGACTATCATAATTAAATGCCTATATAAAATTTCTTGTCTGTACTGTTGACCGTTAAGGAGTTCCCCCGTCTGGAGCCATCCTGGGAGTAGAATCAGGTCATGCATCATAAAAATGCATTGTCTTCAAAACTGAACCAACATGTAAAATTTCAACTCCGTAAGATAAAAGAAAGTGGTTTTAATTCAGCTTGCAAGATTTGACCCATAAAACTAACAACAGATTAATGTAAGAACTAAGAATATGAAAATTAAAAACCAAAGTGTAATGTTCCATTGCTAAATATTAAAATAAAACTTGATAATTATAAAATATATTCTTTGATTTTATACCTAAGGGCAACTATCCTCATAGTGATAACAGCATCGGGGCATCTAGCCCATATAAGAGGCATCTGCGTATATACTCAGACCTAGTGCTGTACCTTTTCTTATTTTTTTAATGTTAGCTTAAGCTGCATTGAATTTATTTTTAAAACATAGTAAATAATAGACCACTGTACCATTAAATTGAAAAATCTGTTTAAATATCATTTATTTTCTAGAAAAAAAATATCAATTTCAAAATGTGGGGCAACTCTCCCACTTTTACCCTAATCATCTCGGTTATATTTTTTAACTTTCTCCAAACCTTTTATTGCTATTTTCGTACAACACTATCTGTACAAAGAGCTCAATAAAATGATTCGATTTGGCAGAAGGCGTCCTTGTTGCGTCAATGAACGCGATCAAAGGGAGCCCTCACCTCTCATAACTAATATTCGGCGGCTCACTAAACTGAGAGCCTCTCAATATTATCAACTAACTAAACTTGACTGTTCTAGCGCCTCGTGACATGATTGAGTCTTGATTTGAGATCTGTGACCCTAACAGCGGCACGACAGTGGAATAGACAGGAATCCGAGTGTTAGGGCGGCCATAGATACATCATCTACACTAAGCATTGAGGGGCAATTTCTGTATTTTTAAGAACGTTCGCATTTTGACCTCAGTCACATCTAATTAACCTGCATTTTTCACAAGTTATTAATATTGATTGTCGCTGAGATGAGAATGCGACTTGAAGCGGAACGTTTTTTTAATGACGAGAATTGGCTTTCCGTTATAATCATGCATAAACTAGCGTGTATGGCTGGCTTAACAAAGCTTCAGGGCTATCAAAAAGCTTAAGAGCGTTTATTCTGAAGGTGAGCAACGTCGCAAATAGATGTAAATGCAATAATTAATATCGTAACACCGAATGTTTAGTTTTAGATGTAAAAAAACTATTTGGAAACTTTCCAAATGCGTTTTTACACCTAAGATGGGTACGACATCAAATTCAATGTTACAAATGCAATTCATTATTATTATTCTAGTTCGCTAGTTAGCCACATTTCTTATTTCTATTCAGTAATATTGCTATAAGAATCAAAACAGCTAAATACTTGACAGTTATTTGCGACGTTGCCAACTTTTAGGATAAACCCTCTTAAATCAGACCGAGTATCAGAAGCACTGACTTTCTGACTTACTGACACTGAGTTTCATCTTGTGCGATACAAAAGTAACTATAAACAACTTAACGCTTGTTTGTTCTCAGAGATAAAGTCGCCAGAGACAGTCACAGTCAGTACTTAATCTAATTATGTACAAAGGGTTAGTTTATTTACCCACCGTTACAGTTTTCAGCTAAACTAGTGCAGACCACAAAGTAATTGTATTTACCGATGTTATTTATTTTATTTATGCTAAAGTAACTACTTGGCACAGTTTGAACTGAATGAATTTAGTTTGTTACACTGAGCCGAATTGTATAAACAAACGGAAGTTATTCCTGGGCCAAGTCTATAATTTATTATTATAATAAATAATTGAATTACTACAGAGTTGCACACCACTGCTGCACCAACTGATTACTTTGAACTTATTATGGTTCAACAAAGTTAAGCCATTAAATGTATGTTGTACGTCAATACATTGATTATTTCGATCAAGTTTATAGTCAAAACAAAATCCGAGTAAGTATACCATCTATGTAAACGTAGCAAGGGTTAATATGTCTTATTTCGTATTATTTCCACATCTTTCAGACTATTACTGAAATATATTTCGACAAGTTCTTGACGATACTGGAATTATGAATTTTGTTAAAATAGTACTCTTCATCAAAGACGGTTTTTTTTGTGGTCGTCTTTTGTAACCAAAGCAAAGTGCCTGTACGCATATTATTCAGAATAAATCGGAATCACTTTGAATTTATGGTGAAGAAACAGACTATCTCCTGTATTATTTCGAATTTCATTAAGTTCATGAATAATAATTATTCTTGTATTCGGGAAATCAGAGCCAATTCTTCAGAATCAATCTCACAGAAACGATTAGCAATTTGATTTAAAACAGTTCTTAGCGAACAAAACAAATTTAATATAGAAGTGAACGACCGCTCGCACATCGTCGCACGCGCCTCCCTTCGACGTAAACACGATTAATGATCCTTGATTACTGCCACAATCCGTTTCTTTCTCATACAAACCAAACAAACAACACCCGTCTTTAATGCAGAAGAAGTAAGGGTCAAAATACTGTCTCTAAAGTTAATAGGGGTGGCTCTTAAGTGTCGAAATAAAAATGTTATTAATCCATGACATTAACTGTCCGGCTACATCTCGAAGGACATCATAGCATCATTTTTTTGATATTAGTCTGCTGTAATATAATTTATTTAGTAGGAAGAACGGGACAGGAGACACATTGATTAATGATATAATATCTTTGCCATTATTTTTATCGTACATTTATTGAACAAACTTCAGACGGTGTTAGACATTAATCATTAGCAGTTAGAGGTAAATCCAGTAAGTAATACAAATGAAATCTTATTAGCACATGGGCACTAATGGAACATCATTAATTTAGCAATATTTTATTAACATTTCCATCGTAGCCGGTAAATAAATGTTACAACGAAATCAATCTTTTGCTTTATGTGAGCAATTCTTTGAATAAGTTCGTTTGTAATAAAACAAACAATGATTCAGATCGTGTAAGTTTCTGAAAGTTTTATATGCTTATTGGTTGAACAGATAGGTCTCGATTAGAGTTCCAACAAATATTCGGTTACTACTATTCGGCCGAATACTGAATACTTAAAACAGAAGTAATAAATAACAAAAATGTAAATTAATAATGTAACTTTTGTTATTTGCTAAGCAAGGCTGCAAAGTTGTTTTTTGGCGCGAGTACTAGAAGCAGATTTTTTTTTAAAGAGTAACCGTGGTATTTCTTGCCGGCTCTTCTCAATAGGAAACGACCATTGGAACCGTGCACCTAGATTCTAACGTTTCATAAGTGCCCATGTAGGTTTATGTGAAATAATATATTTTGAATTTTGAGAATAACTGCTGCCGAGCGAAACACATAACTTTTCACCTCACTACAGCGAGGTATATGTTAGGTGCAAGAAAAACAGCTTAAATAATATATATAAAATTAGAAAATTCAATTCTGCATTATGTACCGCTTGCACTAACTCTGCATTATGTACCGCTTGCACTAACTCTGCAGGGGTTAAATTTATTTCTCCGTCGCTGCTGAACTCGCTCATATTTAATGAGTTCTTACGATTTTATCAAAAAACAAACCAAAATTATGAAAAGCGAATTGAATAAAGAGAAGAAATATTAAAAAAAAACATTTTCTTTAGTCTTCGTGCTGGCTAGAGCGATTATTCTAAAAATGCGCACTGGCTCACTGACATGAAATAAGTATTAATGCATTTTCAGTGGTCTGGTGGTATAGAGAATTACTGACTAAAAAGATTCGAATTTTAAAAACTCTTTCCACGCTTGCGGATAAATTCACTTTTGCAATCGGATTTCGAATGATTAACCAAATCTTTCCGAGGACAACCTCGGAAAGATTCTGTTAATCATTCGAAATCCTCGAATCGAACTATGTATTTCCCTTTTTCCCTTTCAAATAAAAAAAGAATTTTCCAAATCGGTCCAGCAGTCTTCATGTAATCAGGGGAACATCCTATACAAAAAAAAAAGATTCCGACGAACTAAGAACCTCCTCCTTTTTTTAAGTCGGTTATAAATAAACATTTAGTCATTATCATTGTTTCCAATCTAACGATGAGTAGGTACTTAACATCCATTACGGTTCATAAAATTTATCTTCTCGCAATTTGGTTAACCGTCTCTCCTAAACCACAAATGTACAAACTTGGTGTAAACTAAGATTGATTGTATCTAGTGTACAGTTTACGTGTTCCGGTAATCGTTACGGACAGCACACTTCAATTTGTTTCAAGGCGGCTTTACTTAAGTCAGGAGTATTTTGCAAATATTTCACGTTCTTGGATTTTTAGGCAAAGGATTTTGGAAAAGAAACCTTATTTAGCTAAAAGTATTTTTTATTTGAAAAGTGGCGTGTCTAAGTTATGATGACAATGTGCTTACTATCGGGAAGTAAGTACTTGTAACCATCGTGATATAAGTACTTACCATCGGGTCGTAAGTGCTTAGCATCGGGTCGTAAGGTCTAACTGTGGCGGCATCTACATTGCCACATGCGAACTACGCATCAAAGACCTGATGTCACACAAAATCCTGACGTCGCACAAATCCTGCATCGCGCAATTGGAGTTTACCGCGCGAACGACATTATAAGACTATCCAACATCAATAATTGGGCACAGAACCGATTCCTTCGTAGAGCCACGGGATCCCCCTTTTACGTTAGAAATGAGATCCTCCATCTCGATCTTAAAATCCCTACCATTCACCAGTTTCTCAAACGCATGTCCAAGCTATACTTCGATTCAGCCGTCAATCATCGCAATCGCAACCCTCTGGTTGTCGCGGCAGCTAGTTACATTCCCTCTAGAATCAGTCAATATCGGCCAAGGCATATCCTCTCCGACCCTGATGACCCCATCACCCTCCTCCAGGAAAGTAATAGGGCCACAAGTACAGTATACAAACACAACCGACACTCGTCATACCGACCTCACCGCCGAGGTCCTCCGCGACCGCGACCGCGACCCTCCCGAGTAAATGATACTCCCCCCCGACCCTTGCTCGACGATGCGCCAGCCCGCGTCGTTGCTGAGCCTGTAGCTTTAAATTCCCCCATCAATAATCATGATATACTTTTGATCCAGCCTGTCCCTCTTGCTGTCCGCGAACGCCTTAAGCCGAGGTTCGTACCCCACAGGGGGTGCCTTAGCGAGCGTTCGCCTAGTTTTAATTAGAATAGTATGCCCCTGGCTGGAGGCTTTGAGTGTAGAAGCTTAAGGCAGCCACAGGAAAACCCGGTTAAGCAGCTACGACCTTAGTGGTCACCTGCGAGATAACCATATACAAATAAAAAAAAATGACGGTGCGCCAGCTTTTCACTATGCACCCATGTGCTTGGGTGCATAGTGAAAAGCTGGCGCATCGCTGGCGTATCTTTAAAATAGTGAAGGTTTCAAAAAGTTATGCTTGATAGATTTTGCGTGATTCTAAGTTTTTTTATCCGCGATAGACATAACTTTAGAAATTAATTTCACTATGTAATATAAACATAATCTAAAATATTCGTATATTACGTTATTAATAAAATGCTCTAATTAAACATATATTTTTTCTAAATAATTAACACTACTCGTTTAGACGTGATCTTCAGTATAAAATAATTAAAAGTCGGTTAAAGTCGCCTTAAGTATTTATTGTAAACCTTTTATATAATAAAGTGTCCCTTTTATGAATAAACGATTATTAATTGATTCAGCGAGAGAGCTTTTTAAGAGTTCCTACCTAACTATCTATTTCTACAGACTTCTACAGTTATATAGATTAATTATATAGGTACTGTCTTATTGAATGATTTGAACAGTATAGTAGGATAATCTGTTAATATAAACTAAAGCAATCCAACTCCTGGTCACCACTACAAAAGCCAACTTTCACCTCTTGTTTACAAGTTCGTCTAGTACAGTAGCTACGAACTCTTGCCTTTGATCTTGACACGAGGTCACTCGCCATCCGTCGCTAGCCGCCCGGGTCACCAGCTCGCCGGCGCGGGCGCCCACATAGTTAATAGACCACGTCGCACTTCCGGACTACGACCCGTAGCTAATTGTTAGTTATTTGTACGAGCCGTCGCGTCGTCGGTAACGCGCAGTGTGGATTAAACAAATCATCAAGTAATTGATTTTATATGCCGACTGTACTGTACTAAGCAAATGTTAGGCGTTTGTGTTTCCGTTACTACTAGTGTTTGATCTAGGTAATCTAGATTTATATGGCGCAGTATTTTAGATTGAGATCATTAAAGTTACGATCCGATGGAGCAAATATAAATAAACTTATTATCCACGCCTCTAACTTCGAGATGACCTAATCTGGACCATTCGACAAGAAGAGAGTTAGATAATTATTTAATGAAATTAATGTAATTCTCTTTATCTCTGTCTTTCTTGCTGAGGGGTGAGCTATGCATGTTCATTCACCCCCTTCCGCCAAACTTACTACGAATATTATCAAGTTTTGAATCCGCTACCGACAAAAGATAATCATTCTTCAACAACAACTCTGTGAATATTCAAAGCATGTACCTATGTGATATTTACAATACACAGGAAATACGACAAATTTTTCCTGTTTTTCTTCCAGCTACCCATAAACATAAGAAAACGGGAAGCCGCACGCGACAAATATTAAACAATAGTGACGCGACGATCGATCGATGTTGATCGACCTCGGCCTTGTGCCTCGCGTCTCAAGTTCACGCCCACGCGAGGCGCCTCGTTCCTCACAGCGACGCCTGGCAGGCACGGGCGTCACGTCGTCAATCAGCCTGTTACCGCCACCGCTTGGTAACTGTAGATTTAGATCTGTATCTCTGTGGGAATGGGTTTACGACGCACCTAGTTACCTACTGAGACATTGCGGTCTGTCGTGAGCTTATCTTAGCTAGGCACCTATACCTTAAACAATTGAATAAATATGGGGAAGGATTCTTCATGGTCAATGACACATCACGATAACCATGTTGGGTTGCAAAAAAAGGTCTGCCGTTGCCATTATTTTGATAAAAGATTCTTGAGATTACAATCACTTATAAATAATTAAGCACTTATTATTATTTCAAGCATGTGACATTACTAAGTAGTATTTTAATTCTTACGTACTTGAAAACAATTATAATAATTAAGTAGAGGTACTCAATCGTAAACCAGTAGCGACACTAATCGCTCGCGTCGAATTACATACACTTGCGTTATTATTGTGTCCGTGTATCGCAATCATTCGCAGAACATCGTCCGGCAAACAATAAACGCCCCATTTCTTAGCAGTTCATACATACAAAGTACCCAAAGCGAATAACTTTCTTCGAAATTATTTGTACACGTGTAAGCGATTTTACCAGTTCTAGTTATTATTGCAGTCATGTAATACGAGGTATCTTCAGAAGCTTCGCACAAAGTCATACAAAATAAGCGCTTATGAATTCTCTCACGGCTTTCAAAGCCGCGATAAATAACGTCCGTAACCGAATGTACGCAGTTACATCCGCGTCAGTCCGCATTGATTCGCTCAGCGTCGCTCTGATCCGAACGGATCCGCTGGATCCGCACGGCTTACCGGCGCGGCCGCTGCCGGCGCAGCGCTGCGATGCGATGAGCAGTGGCTCGTAAACAATGCAGGAGTGCAGGAGATGCAGTCGCCGAGATCCGGACACAGACGCAAGCAAGCGGCTAAACAATCTGAATTAAATTCGTAAACAAATTATCTACGTGGTTAAGAATTAAATTCAGTTTTTCACAATACAGATAAATATTTCACACTACCTGCCTAGATGTCAACTGTTGAAATTACAATTCACTGCAGTTGGTATTCAACAGATGAATCAATTACTACGAACACATTAGAAGCAGATTGTTTAAGATATTTTGTGTGAGAATAAATTAAAATATGTTTTCCATAAAATCCGTAATCGCATTTTCTATCGATCAATCAAGCTTTGTTTACCGCAATCTACTGCTTGACAACTGGGTTACCTTTCTTCTGCAGACTTATAAAAAGATGATAGAGAAATTAAATGTTAATATAAAAAAATATTTTTGGCGTGAACTACTCCGGCTGTATGCCTTGCGTCATGCGCAGGAGTGGCGCGGAAGCCCGGCTCAGCCGCCATACGAGCCTAATGGGTCGGCTCCAGTTGCGGCGCCGGATACGGTTGCCGCCATTACGGGAAGCGCCGGAGTTCGACCGACGACGGGCCGTAACCAATACTTTTATGGATTTGGCAAGCGCTCCGCTCACGTTAATCCGCACATTTTACATATCGAAATTAAACGAATGATACCAAATATATAGTTTATATCAAATTTTATTACCGACACACGCAGATATTATTATAGTTTATTTATAATGATGTAAAGAAAACAAACAAGAAGCTAATGGAAAATACAGAAAGTCCATGTTCAACATAAACAAATTGTGAGTAGTCAGACGGAATTTGTGAACGTTTGTGATTGAAACTCCTCCAGCAATAAGAACATGAATATTTTATATACAGTCAACGATACCTTCTTATAGTACTCATGTAGGTAGGTATATATTGTCTTGTCCAAAGACCAGCCTCAACTTGTATGCGACTAAAAGTTGTTGGCACTTTGAGCTCAAATTGAGAATTAAATCTTATTACCTATGACTTTTATCAAAAAAAAATAGGTTATACAAAAAACATCAGTCTCACTCTGTGTGTAAGTACAGAAAATAATGCTGAAAACTAGAATATTTTTCATCCATATAAACCTATCAGGTACAGTCAGCATCAAAAGTTGCTGACCACATTTAGATTTTCAAAATCGCTGTATAGTGAAGTGCTAATAGTGTATACGGTGTACAGCGATTTTGAAAATCTAAATGTGGTCATCAACTTTTGATGCTGACTGTACTAGGGCACAAAGGATATACATAGAATATTTTTTTTTGAATCTTTTTGTTTCTTCTAACTGAACAGCTGTGTTGCTGGGGAGTTTGTTGCGCCACTTATTCTTCCCAGCTAACGCACTAGGAAGTGGTCAAGGGTGGGCGTTTTGGGGGACTGTCTTATGTAATTTTGACGTTCGAAAAGTGCTGATTCTCAGCCTAGTCTGAATAAATGACTTTTGAATTTTGAATTTGAATTTATGAAATCGGAGAGATAATGTATTCCATCGCTGGCCGAGTCGATAGTGTCCCTTGCGCTTTACGAGCTCATCCCGGGAGTAACGCTCGACTGCTAACAATGCTAAACAGTCCCGGACTCCCGGGGGGCCTTCGATGTTGTTCGCAGGCAAGTCCACCACCTCGTTATGTATCGGTTATTGAGAGAACGGACCATAATGAAAATCATGATGAAGCGAGGAATTTACGATGAAAGCAAAAGTAGTGAGCGATATTTTTTCCCAGAGGGCTGCTAATTATTTTGTTTACTTTGTAATATGCAGGTATAGTAGGATCTAAACGCATTAACTCTAGCCGACCAGTCCAGAGCCCTACCCGGCGCAAAGCCAACAGCCACGTGTCACGTACCACGTGTACTTGCTCGGAACATATTAATTTAATGAATGTAGTAGAAGGAGGATGGGCAAAAATTAAATTTTGCCTATAACCAGGACGCAACGTTGCAATGACAAACATTACCATCATCTAGTATCGGAATGATCCAAGTTCAACGATGATAAACAATAATTTGCCCTCAAACCTCAAACCAGCGGAGTGCGTCAAGTCCGGGCTCTCAACCCACTGACCGCCGACGTCCGGCGCCTCACCGCGCGTCACAACGGCTCTCACTTTTTACGCCTCATAGGCGTGCGAACAAAAACTGGTCTCATTCACTTTTTCAAGTCGCAATATGGGCAGGTACAGAAGGTCGATTCCATGACCATTTTCAGCAAAAAAAAATCACCTGAAAGCTAAGTCAAAGTCAAGAAGATTCCCAGTCAAATTCCACTCAAGTCTAGGTCCACAGTCCAGGCAACTTCCAGGTTCCAGTATAAATCTTGCCAAAATCTTGTCAAAATCCAAACAAGTCCGTGTCATGGAGAATGAGCTTTGGTAGTTTCAGTTGTTGCCTGGACTGAAACTACTATCCGAGCAATCTATCTATCTATCTTTATCTCTATACCCGTCTTCGATCAATAATGCACTATTGATCGAAGATACCAGTAGAAGCCGGTGTCGGTACATTGAAGAAAAGTAATAAATAAAAATAGAAAGGGGGTAACTAAAGACGATTAATCGAATTCTTTTCCGAATGTGTGTCTGTCTGTTTATTTGTGCGCGCACATTTCCGGAACTATAGGTAGACAGAGATCAATTTGGAGCAAAATATATGTTTTGTTTAATTAAAATTGGATTTTTAACCGACTTCTAAATGGAGGAGGTTATCAATTTGAATGTTTATATATATCGCAGCCATCTGGTTAAATTTGCCAGCTAATTGATACCGTTTAATGAACGGCCTAAGCGTCCAATTAGCTGGCTAATTTAACCAGATGGCTGCGACATATGTATGTATAATATATTTATTTTTAAATGTTTGTTCAGGCATAACTCCGTCATTTATAGACGGATTTGCAACATTATTTTTTTGTTTGAAAGGGTATACTTCCGAGGTGGACCCAATCAGGATCTGATGATGGGATCCTGGAGAAATCGAGGGAACTCTTCAAATATTATTAGGCTCACCTATATCGGTTTGGGTATTTTTTTTTGTCAATAATAATTACTCAATAATAAATATTTCAGGGGTTGCGATTCGATTATTTTAATATGGTTGCTAAGTAATTTATGCTCGTCACAATGCATATGGTGAAGTGGAGCTGATGGTGAAGTACCAGGAAAGAGAACTCCTCAACAATTAACGTCCCTGCATCACGTAAATAAATATTTTGTAAAAGGTGGTGAGCTGTTGACATTAGGCTATTGTAACTTAGATAAGTTACAAACTGACCCGCTAAAAAGATAGATATAAAAACTTTAAAAAAAACAACCCTCTTCCAAAAAAACACTACAAAGTGAATAATTGCTTAAATTTCGAAAGTCGGTAACTTTGGTTTTGTATTTTCGTAATTTAATTTATTTTTCACTTTGTAGTGTTTCTTATGTAGTAGTAAGTCTAATGTACTACCTGATTTAAACAAAGGTATTATTTTACAATTTTTCAGGTCAATAAACTCTCCACAATAGGTCAGGAAACACTCCACAGTCGATACAATTATTAAAGATAAAGTAGGTGCTCCGTGCAATGTCAATAATAGACTCAGCAACTTCTATAGAATTACCCCACAGATCTGCAGTATTTTTTACACTTAAGGCCCTTTTCTGATTTGTCGGCACAGCAGCGATGCGACATCAGCATGCTCGGATGCCGAAAACATACCGCGTCGCCTGCACCTACGCACATGTCGGTAAAGAATTATGCAGAGCCGCTTGTGCCGCGGCCGTCGCGAAATAATGTCGCCTTCGAGTTCGAGTGATGAAGATACTTTAGCTTGTTACATTTACATATATTCGTTTACGTAAAAAAAAGAAAACGTTAGAAGCGTCATCCATATATTTATATTATTTATACTAATATTGAAGAGGTAAAATTTGTTCGTTTGTTTGTAAGTTTGTACGTAGGGAGCTATAATCTCCGGAACTACCAAAAGGATTTGAAAAAATATTTTTGCATAGGAAAGCCCAATTCTTGAGGCAGGTTATAGGCTATGTAACATCGCTAGGACTCTTAGGAGCCGAGCAAAAAGTAAAAAAGTCAGAAAGAACGTTAAGCGAAAACGAAGTAATACTGCGAGCGGGCGACGGTATGCGACGCGGTCGGTCGGGGCCGAAATTTCACACGGACGAAGTCGCGGGCAGAAACTAGTCAAAAGTAATTTTAAAGGGTCGTAGCCGACCGCAGGCGGCTGCAGCAGGCACAATACCTCCCGTAGCTAGCGACACGTCGGTTTCATAGAAATACATAGAAACCATACGCGGCGACACGTCGCCTACTGCTGCCGCCTGCTACGGAATGGTACGCACTTCTACACATCTAGTTATACATTACCAGTATAAGCTGACCTCGCATTGTACGGAAATCCTATACAATACAAGATCAGCGTAAATTGAAAATGTGTAGCTTGATGTGTAGCCGTGTGTACCTTAACTGTCGACCCCCCAGAGATACATAGTTTTTTTTAAACGATTTTTAATATTACATAATTCTCATATAAACAGTTTGATAAATTAAATTTAGAGGGAGGTAGAAGGGAGAAAAGCCCACCCACCAGTTCACAGAAGACACATTTACCAGGTCAATGTCAAATGTCTCGAAGGTCAAGGTAAAATTAAAAAAAAATGTGTTGTGGTAAATTTAACATTTTTGAAGTAAGGCGTGGTCGACAGAGCCCCGCTTGGCGGGGCTCCTATTTCTGTCTGCAGGGTTTAAAGGAACCTAACACGAAGGAAATGACGGGGTCTCATATGCGCGCTTTGCTTGCTCACTTGAGTCCCCGTCATCCCCTTCTAACCTAACCTGTCCGAGTCGGGGTACCCCAAATCCCGAGCTTCCTTGCACGCCCTTGCATACTAAGTTCTCATTGCCTTTTTACTAATTTGAGATGTGTCGGGACTTGAGGCACCCCGTCTCAGACAGGCTAGGTGTGAAGTGGATGGCGGGTTTCAGTGAGCGAGCGAGCAAACAAAGACTGTCCGAGCCAGGGTTCCCAAGTCTCAAGCTTGCTAGGCTCGCTTTTTCATCACTACTTATAAGTAGTTTTTTGTTTTTTTGTTTATCGAAAGGTAGGCGTTTGCTAGCTGTGATGATATTTTGCAAAAGCGTTCTACATGAAGACATCTTTATGCAAAAAATAGAAGCTTCTCATACACGGTCCATAAAGTACAGTGAAGACAATACATAGTTGCGCATAAAAAAAAAAAAAAATGCATTTCCAAAAAAAAAGGGGCCGCGGCCACTGGACATGCAATGTCGAGACGCGGTATGCCGAATCTGTACTTCCCCACTCCCGCACATACCGAGCTAATCAGAAACGCTCAATTGAAATATAGGCGCTCGGTAAGCTTTCGGTACCGCGTATACCGAGTGTGTTGATGTCGCACCGCTGCTGCGCCGACAAATCAGAAAAGGGCCTTAGTGTGAAAGGTTTTAATAATTTATCTACAGTATGTTCAAAAAGATATTTAGAATCGCAAACTTAAACATTTTTCTTTAGCAAAGACTCAGCAACGGAAGGTGATGAGTTTAGGGATTAGTAGTTGAAATGGGAATATCTGAAAATAATTTTTCAAATTCCGCTGCGACTTGTAGGCTGTAGTCAATATTTCGGTTACCAGACCTTCCCGTTTCACTATTAATAATATTATGGGTGTCGACACACGTTGCATCCCACACCAGAGGCGTACTTACCTTCCAAGGCATTATGGTAATTCCGTCTGGTCACTTCCCATCGTCGCTTGCCAAGACCAAGGTTCTAAAACAGCAGGCACCCCGGGCGGCGGTGACAAGAGCACGACGGACGATGTCATTGATGCTGGCGTACCATGCTATCCTGCCTACGCTTTTATTGCAGGCCATGGTGTCCGAGGCAGTCGACACCTTCTCAGGCAGGAGTCTAAAACTGTGGACAGAAGACAGGAACGCGGGTAAGCTAATACTGGTAATTTTGCGGACGCCGAGGCCACCAAAGCGGATGGGTAGTGTAGCTTGCAGCCACGCTCGGTTGTCCAAGGCCACATTTAAAATAGAAGTTGGTGTGCAGTGAATAATTTGGTAAATTTTGTCTAAGAGGTGTGACTGCTTCCATAAAGGGGAAGAGCGTAGAAAATATACAAAATTTGGACCAAAACAACAGTAAATAAATTTTGGAGAGTCTGTCCAAAATGTAATTGAAGTTTTAGATTTTTTCGTCGATGAATCGCTGTCTTTGGGGGACCTATGAGCTACAGTGATTTTTTTTCTAAAATTTTGTTTTTTTTAGGGCTATTGCATTAAATTTCTCAAGGGTCAATGTTGTTTATTGTTGTCTATTAAAATCAATTGCCGCATGTATGAAAGATAATCACTAGAGAACGAGAGAGATCAAAGATTTTTTTTTGTTGTGTTCATAATTTTTTGTATTAGGTTTGTAAAAAAATCTACCGGAAAAGTCGGAAATACGCCCGAGACGGACCAATACAGGCGATGCTGAGCAAGAACAGATAATTTTTTAATAAAATTTCACTTTACGTCCGAATTCCAGCCCAGCCAGAGTCCCAACTTCCAGTCTATAATGTCAAAATCGATGATTATGCATCCCCAGCTGGTTGGCGGTTGATCATCGAGTTGGTCAGGTTTGTTATCGGTTGTCAGTTTGTTAGAGCAGCAGCTTCCGACATTTAAAAAGCTTTCAACTTCTATAACTATAAAACTTTTTACCTCTCTTTATGGACTGGCCTTCTCAACATTAAATGCTGCATATAAGCGTGAATGAACCGTCCTTGTACTGACACGGTCGACCTCTTTACCGGTGTTTGTATAAATACTATAAATGCTAGATCTCAACTAAGTATACACTAAAGCGGGTGATACAAACCAAGTCTAGACTTAGGATAAACTAATTCTCTTCATGTATCCGCCAGGGTTTTTTGTGTTTACACAAAACTCTGAATTTCCGTGAGGCGATTACGCTAGAGAATTATTGATGGAATAGAAAATATACAAGTTTCTTTGATTTCTTTCTGATGAATTCGTGAATGATGAGCACAAAAAAATATAGGTACTTACTGAGAGATAATTTACTATGCGTAGTTTATTTTTAATAAGTTTATTTATGAGTAGTTTACATTACAAACTAGCAGAAATTAAACTGATGTGGACCGCCTTACTTGTGATTCCATGCCCATGTTGTTATACTAGAGGGAAAGTACGCCAATCACAAAGTAAAGCTGGATGAAATAAGAAGTAAAATAAGAAAATTATTAAATTGGTCGTACCTACAAATTTTATAATTTACTAACTATAACTACTCGACCAACTAAACCAAGAAGTTTATATTTTTTTAACTGAAAATCTTTTACAATTAAAATCTAATAAGAAGTGCACTTAATATAATGTGCAATTAAGTGGAATTCCTGGCGAGGCCTTTGGGCTTCGGCGTTATGGTTGCAATGCGGCCGCGTCGCTCGGGGAACCGATATTAAATACTTCAACTTCATAGAATTGCCACAACAACCACATTCAAAAGGTTCACTCCAAGCCAAACAAAGGGAAAGGGGTCTATTTGGGGATTATTGCCCATTCGAGAGTTAGAGGTGTTAGATGTGTTTTGGAGTACTAAGTACATACTTTAATTTTCACTATAAATAAATCATTTGGAAACGGATAAAGATCAAGTTTTCTGCTTTTTTGTAAAATCGCTATATATGCCTACACTACGCATTGCAACTGTTTGTGGCGCATGTTTAGCAAGATGACATGCATTTTTCAGTTGCTTACTCACTCATTATTATTATCTTATAATTCATTTAATATTGTCGAGTCCTTGCTATCGCACGCACGAGTGACACTTCTGTTTGTGTTATCTAGTTTAGTTATGGTTCAAGGTATTGCCTCCATCGGAAAACAATTTGTTTTGGAATAACTGAAGAAAGCTCAAAATACGACCATGCTCGATAGTAATCAATATTATTTTTATTTCGGAGCCCGTTCTTATCATATTATATTATCCTTTTTTCATAGCGAAGGCAACAGTTTACATTATTAATTTATTAGTAAGCGCCTGGAGTATCCTCCAAAAAGAAAGAAATAAC
Source organism: Agrochola macilenta (assembly GCA_916701695.1). Lineage (NCBI taxonomy): Eukaryota > Metazoa > Arthropoda > Insecta > Lepidoptera > Noctuidae > Agrochola > Agrochola macilenta. The sequence continues at coordinate 22,900,823 of OU753561.1, read as the reverse complement.
CGAAAAGATATTTAATATTATTTGTCAATCTCAAGACTTGTTTTCCGACATTCAAAGACCTTTTCGCCAAAGAAAAAGACGTTATTGACGACAAGGTAGATGATGAAAAAGTCTATTTTATAATATAAATAGGAACTGTACCTACTCATATCCACCTACAATAGGGTTGAAAGCACTTTTGTAGCTGTAGGTTTCACGTGTCGGTAAACTGGGGAGTGATATGAAGTTTCGAATGACGTTATTGCGACGCACGCTATTTCGAAAAAAGTTCAGAGTGGTACGCCAGTTCGAAAACTCATTAAGTCGAAAACCGCTATATCGAATGACGTTGTCGCGAATACGCTGATTCGAAAAAGTGTTTGAATGGTACGCTAGTACGAAAGTCTTGGCATTGAAATCCACTGTTGCGAATAGCTTATTCCAATCTGAATTTGTCTGGGGATATAATTCGCGAACCAGTGATTACCAAGAACTACCTACGCTACGATGATAAAACTGACACTGAGCTAGTTGTCTATACTACTAAGTCTATATGATTAATATTATATTAGTGCTTATTATGATTTAACTATGTATTCCTAGCATGCTTACCGTTGTGATATGCTAATAACATTATAATGCATTCACAACAATCAAAACAAAAATGCATTCACAACAATCAAAACAAATTAATTATGGTTGACTTAATTTTTTTTTAATTTCTACCACAGAATACCTAATAGTACTCTTATGCTTTTGTTGAACTACCCCCAAGTTTATTAGTTTTTTAGATTTCTAACCATCTTTCATTCCGATTGACGTTCGCTTACCTTCATTATCTTGTTATCTTTTACTTGTGCTTTTGTGTGATAATTGTATGCACTGAATAAATGTTTTATCTATCTATCTATCTATCATTAATTTATTTTTATTGTTGTGAATGTATTATAATAAATAGGTACTGTAGTATTTGTAATGTTATTAGCTTATCAAAACGGGAAGCATGCTAGGGATACATAGCTAAATCATAATAAGTACTAATATAAATCATTTATACTTAGTAGTATAGACAACTAGCTCAGTGTCAGTTTTATCATCGTAGCGAAGGTAGTTCTTGCCAGGGTTGCGAGTTTGTCCGAAAGGGATATCGCGGCCCCGGCACACAGGCAACGGAAGGAACACGGGTGGGTTTTAGTCAGTAAAATTCTGACACTCCCTCTCGCTCCGCCCAGAGCGGGAGGAGTCATTTGATGACTACCCACCAAAAAAAAAAAAAAAAAAAAGCGAAGGTAGTTCTTGGTAATCACTGGGTCGCGAATTATATCCCCAGACAAATTCAGATTGGAATATGCTATTCGCAACAGTGGATTTCAATGCCAAGACTTTCGTACTAGCATAACATTTAAACACTTTTTCGAATCAGCGTGTTCGCGACAACGTCATTCGATATAGCGGTTTTCGACTTAATGTGTTTTCGAACTGGTGTACCACTCTTAATTTTTTTCGAAATAGCGTGCGTCGCAATAACGTCATTCGAATCTTCATATCACTCCCGGTAAACTGTTATGTAAATCTAGCCCCTAGTTCTTCGTACATGTGATAAAACAAGTTCAAACGATGCGATGCGACCGGTGCGACACAGACTACCTGCCGACTGCCTACGAATATATTCGGGTGCACTTTCGCAAATCCTACCTGCTAACCCAGTGTGTGGATTTTATTTTATATGAGCCAAGCATTGAAACACAATGGATTTAGATTGAATTCTGTTTGTTTTTCAGTAACTTAACTATTAATTTGGAATACATGTTTCAGACAAATCAATTTGACCAAATCCGGAATTAGCCGGATTTAGTAAACAGGCCATAGGTCCCGTACCTATTTCGGCAAAAGTTTGTGAAAGGAAACCCTCCACTGCATGATAAAATATCCTCATTAAACAATACTTCTTTCTAAGCCATAAAGCTGGAAGTTGAAAAGAAAAGCGCCCTAATTAAAAACTGAAATAAAACGAGAGATAGAAAAACACAACACCAACCACAACATAAAAAAGGGTTTATTAGCCTTAGGAGATCCGTCAAAACTGTCCAGCCGTCCCGCGTCCTACCGTCCGCTTTCATCCGCTGCTGACGTACAAATGAAGTTAATTTGTTTAGGGAGTGACCAAGTGAGATGTAAGCCGACGCACATAAACGTGGCTCTGATTTATTATCGCGTAGCGTTTGATGTGTGGCGCCGGTTTACGATAGTGTGTTAGTAAGTCTTTAGTGCGTTCTTAAAGAGTGGAATGAGGAATTCGTTTCTTAAAGAAATCTTGAAAGGGTTCAAATTAATAGACGACTCATAGGTAAATAATTATCTAAAACATAATAATACCAGTTCATGCGTTTTTGATAAAGCGTAACTGGGCTTTACTACCTTCAAAGTGTAAACACCGTGGAAAATTATAGAAAACAACGCTTATTTTGGCAAACATAAACTTTATTGCGGAAATAAAATACAGAATAGTCCTGTAGTATTCCTTACCTGAGTAAAGTAAAACAGTGTTCAAAATTCAATAAAAAGACAGAACAATTTTATGAGACCAAATAAAAGGTTATCTCTACAATACTTGTCAACCCTGAATGGTCCACTTGTCCGAACTAGGTTAAAGCCGCACAATTCCGGTGATTACTTTTATCCGCGGTTGATCCGACTCGCGGGTAACGCGGTTAACTCGGATAAGATAGCCGCCAGAGCCGAGATTGATGGATGGCGTGATAAACAAACTAACGTTTTCTTTGACTCTTCGCGACCACGGCCATAAATATTAGTTTGTTTGAGAAATGTTTGAATTGCTTCGCTAACTCGTGTTATAGCTTGAGAGAATGGTATTTTCTTTCAGAGCGAAATAAATAATCGAATCAGCTATGTTAACTTTTCCGTTTATTCCAGTTCTTGCAAAAATAACATTCAATGTAAAAGAAAAACATCGTCACTCTTTGGTAAAAAAAAAATATTTTTCTCTACCTGATGTGTTAATAAGTGTCCAGTATGTTAGTGTACGAGTATAATAAAAACAGCTTTTAAAGCTCAACCCAAAAATAAAACAATCAAAGTCCAAAATCAAGCATCAACAAGCACATTAGCCATTATCACCCAACTCCACCACTCTCAAGCGCACATTAGCCGGGTAACCATCAAAATAACCGTTATGGTCGTCCTAATTCTGTGTCCGCAGTAGTGTGCGCGTGCGCAATACTATGAATGGGCGCGATGAAAGCTCTTCCTGTTGGCCACCGCTTACTGGTCCACGAAGTACATTTGTGAAGCGTTAACACTAGACGACGAATGTTGCGTCATGTTGCCCGAGATTGTTTTTGTTTTTTGTTAATACGAGTACCTAGTTACCAACTTGTTAATTGTTCGCATTAACTCTTTGAACTGAGAATTTGTGTGTGCAACACAACAACGTTCACTGCTTGAATAACATAAAATCATCGTATTTCTTAAACTTGATTGTTTCTGTCGGTATATAAAGGTATTTGTACATTATTTTCCAAGATTTTTTGTGTTTAACAAATTTTGGTTGGATGCAGCGGTCTTTCGAACAGTTATTAAGCAAAGTAGCTGTTGTGCCTACATAATACCCACATGATGTGCTCATTCTTAACTGAGTGCGATTTATCTTTCACTCTATGGGCGCCTGGTACCGCGCGCCGATAAATACGTGGCATGAAACGTGTGAATCCAGCATATTTTACATTCAAAATTACCTTCTTCCTGTATTTGATATTATTGGTTGGAATTATATTTTTAAAACATCTGAATTCTATGTTGATACGGAAATGGAAACAAAACACACATAACAATCAAGTATTCACATGTCACCAGTTTTTGGTGAGTGAAATGAGTAGGTAAGTATGTATGGGTTTGCAAAATACGCGCTTTGACGTGGAGTTGTGGCCACCAGCCCGTATTACCTGTTTACTATATAGAAGTTTTTATAAAAATATATACCTATTATGATATGGATTGGAATTTCCTCGACTTCGGTTTATATTATTGAGTAGCCAGCCAGGTTATGACTTAAATTGAATATAAAATGCAATATTCCCTCCGTCGTTACAAAAGCTCAGCTCGTAGGTCTACCTTACCGTACCGTTTGTGCTTCTAGTCTACCACGGCTCGCAGACAAAGTGCAACTTAAGTAAGTTACTTGAGGTTCACACAGCGCTGAACGGATTAGGCAGAAGCTACCTTTCGTAGGCTTTTCCTGAACTTTATGTAATGTTAGTTAAACTCGTGCCTGTGTTTCTTGAAGATATAGTCTCAGAGCCTTTCATGCATAATAATATCTTGGGAACAGTATCTCGTATCAACGGCAAACCAAACCGTTTACCATAGACAACTTTAAATACTAGGACTAAAACTTTTATAACTCTTACTCCTGCAGCCTAGGAGTCTAATTCAGGCCACAACGTTTGCGAGCAACAGACCATGGCAGCTTTCTCCATGTTATATCGGTTGTAAAATTAGACGGTCCGATGTATTTGATGTTGTTTACATCACAATTTACGATCTGTCGAATGATAGGTTATTAATAATTATGTGTTTCCTCTTCCGGGAAGTTAATATTACCTTTCAACGCTCTTTTAACTTTTATAGTGCAATTAAATTGTAAGATATAAAGTTGGTTTCAGACTTTTATTTAAAGATGGAGGAATTAAGGTACGGCCTTGTGAGGATAAAAGGTGTTCATATAAGACCTTTAGTGGTTTAAAATTGGATCCATGGATACTTCCGCATAAAATAAGGCCGTGCTCAGTTTGGACGCGTTTTCGTACGAATTTTACTCGTGCGAACACAAACGATCACGCACGAACGATCCCGACCTTCCAAGTACTAAGGGGGCGCGCAAACTGAGTGCGAGTTAATCGTACGTTTACGTACGTATTGTTCCGACTTCCGAAAACAGTACGAACTTGTTACGATTTTTCGTGCGTTCAATACGATATCGCCGGAACACTACCTATTTGACGGAGAAAAACGTGCGCGCACTCAATTCATACGACCACAATCATACGTTTACGTACGATTAAGCGCAAGATTCGGTATCAGTTATGATATGATATTTATGACCAATAATAAATAATGATCATATCGCGACTGAGCCATTCTTTCAAGGTCTCGCCAAACATTCATGCTATTTAGTATTCGACCTATCTTGTCTTTTTCACATGCACGTGCTTCTGTGATAACAAAACATTTTTTATTTCGTTCCTTCTTTCTATGGAGATGAGACCAAAACCACGTCTTCATTAAAATGCTAATACATTTATTTTCTTGTTTAAGGTTATTGCCTACATCCATGGTTCCTCGGGTGTGCTTTCCACTACAGTTATGATCAACTAACTGTAAACCTTATCAAGATGTGTAAACACCATAAACAATTCCTCTGTACTGTCACCGCCATTGTGAATCACTGAACAGGTTTAATGTGGCTTTCACTAACCCTGCGCCGGCGCAAGTAGGTACCTACCTAATGAGTGTGGGTAAAATAAACATAATGTATGCAGGTATCACAGTTATGTGTGTTTGTTAATATATAATTACGCATGGTAATGTAAACTGCAAAATAGTTCAGGCCAATTAGTCCGAATGCTTTACATTTTAAACTGCAACAAGATTAGCTAGGTAAACGATATCTATACTGCCGCTAGGTAATATTAGGGTGTCTACCGCCGCCGTAGGGCACATTTTAAACAAAAGTGGTCCGACTTGCAACTCTGAAGCCGCTGCGGGCTAAGCCGCCGGCACCTTTTTGGGCTTTGCTGTGTAGACACCTTTATGCAATATGAGGCTAACCAAGGTTCGATTTTAATTTAATTGCATAGGTACGCCATGTATGTATTTGTGTCTATAGTACATCCTTGTTTGTGGGTATACACTCAAAACACCAGCGCGTGTGCTACAGCGGTCGCAGGAAAACACTTCTAAAAATATCTACTCACAGTGACTACATATCTACTGAAATGAATGTTGTTTATGAGATATATACGAGTACCAGTACATATACCTACTTGTAAAATATTATGTAAGTACGTAACCTGCTGCAGATGAGGTGTGGACGAGTGCTGTGGACCGCGTCACATAATGTAATCACGTGAACGAATTTATTAAATACTTATTATTATATTATTTTGTAGATGATATTCTAACCGGTGCTGAACAAAGATCATCCAAACATGGGAAGTACCTGCTATTTATAATAACTGTCTAACACTAAACTTACTACAAAACTTTTCTTAAGACTTGAACGATCCACGAGCACGCAGGAAAGTTATTGAATTATACTTTCCAGGAAAATACTTCACAACTAAAAATACGAGTATCCTGTGACACCTAACTTCATTTTCTCGTCTAGAGGTTAAACTACAGAGATGCGAAACAAAAACTGTAGGTATTCGTATTTTACTGTTTCATATCCTCGTACTATGTTAGTATTCTACTGGGAAGTCTAGTTTGCGAATATGTATAAGGCAGATACACTGCATTCAGAAGTAAATCTTTGTATTTGTTACAATATAAGTTATAGTCAATCAGTTCGTTATTGCTGTTGAAAGCGAGCATCAATTTCAACTCCAAACGGGTCGAACAAAGTCCCCGATATGATTGGAGTTGGTATTTGCGCCGTTTGAGGTTTTCCACCACAGCCGCCGAGCTAAGAAGATGGGATGGCGCAAGGGTCGACACATGTTGCATCCCACACCACAGGCCTACCTTACTTTCCAGGCATTATGGTCATTCCGTCTGGTCTCTTCCCATCGTCGAGTGCCGTTGGGTTCTAAAACGGCTGAAACGTCATAAGAGTACGACAAATGATGTCATTGATGCCATCAGGCCTACGCTTACTGCAGAATAGGCCATGGTGTCCGAGGCAGTCGACATCTTCGCCGCATTGATGCGTGCCGTGCCATCAGGCCTACGCTTACTGCAGAATAGGCCATGGTGTCCGAGGCAGTCGACATCTTCGCCGCATTGACAGCGATGCGGAGTCACGCAAGGAGCGCCCAGACGCAGATAATATTTTAAAATAAAATACCTACCCTACTTGTATTAATATTTCGCAAATAGTTGATAATAATAATTAGCATAATCAGCCTATAAATGTTCCCACGGCTGGGACTGCGGCCTCCTCTCGGTGAGAGGCAGTGGGCCGTATCCACCACGCGGGCCCAGTGCGGGTTGGTAGATGTCTTCGAATATTTGGTTCTAGGACGTTCCTCACGATGTTTTCTTTCACCGTTTTGAGAGTAGTGGTGATTAAATAATTGACACAAACTAAAGCGCCTGTCAAGGTCTGAACGTACGACCTACAACTCGTAAGTCGCGGCCGATAGATACCACTGGGCCACCACTGCTCTCACAGCACTGCCCTAATATTTGATACCTAAATAATATTTTAATTTAAAAGTTTGTCATTCGATGCGCCACAGTAGGTTACTAGGTATACTTGCTCGGTTATACTAAGAAACACAACACCCACTAATACTTCCCCACATTTCCAAGTTGTTGGTTATAATTAAATCGTTGTTTTTACTAAACAGTCGACTTGATTGAAAACCAAATTAAGTTTCAACAAAAAAGTGAAGCAGCAAATGTTTTAATAACATTTTGTAATGTACGAACAGTTAACAGGTGAGGTTTCATTGTTACCAGTCGTGTACCAATGATTGAGAACAACTGTTTGGATACGTGTGTAGAGGTATGAGTAACAGGGTGTAAAGTTCTGTCAGTCGGAAGATGGCCGGAACTCTGTTGGATGTAGGCCTTTCTCTTACAGATTATAAAGGGGTAACAAACGACTCGGCTTATATACTAGCAGTACTCACAGCTCTGCTGCCTGCCAGCTAGAATTGTTTGGGATGAATAAAGTAGGTACACTCTAAACCAGATAATCAAGAAAAATAAAATCGTGTTATGGACTTCATTGAAATTGAAATGGCTTTTTAGTTTATTTATTTTTATGAATAAAGGATACCTACCTCTACACACTTAAAGTCATGTTAAACTAGCAACTCCCCTCAAAAATAATCAAAATAGTAATTCGGTACGGTAACAGTGTAAACAATTATAAAAAACATAGGAAAATAAATAGGGAAATTGAATGTTTCAAAATTTACAAAGAAACAAAACTTATGAATCTCTTTCAAATATATAAGTATAACACATGTATACTTGTCAGGAAAATACTAACTAGAGACATACACTCGCAGATAATATTTACAAAAAGAGTACAAACCTACAAAATTTTAACAAGACAGGCTAACGATATCTGCTTATCCCAGCCTAGGACTAGATATGGTAAAAGAAACATCATGTACGAAGGGGCCAACTTTTATAATAAACTGCCTAAGGACATAAAAGAAATCAAATCGTTTAACATCTACAAGAAAACTTTATAAAACTACATACTAAAAGATCAAAACCGGCAAAACGAATTAAAAAAATATATATATATTATATAATAACAATAATAATAAAATAAATATATATATATACTTGGACTTTCCTTAAGAGCAGTATTAAACTAAACAAATCAGCGATAAGAAATAAAATCATATTACAATAAAATAAATATAAAGTCTAATCAAAATATACACAAATATACAAATCCTTTTAGATATCTACATAAAATCTCTGATTGCACGTTAATTTTTAAAAGCAAATGAGGGAACAGAATATTACTTAATTTTTCGTTTTCAAGTTTTTGTTCCGCACTATGGTGTAGGCCTTAGTAAACACGCTTCAACCGTCAAGATGCACCCTACCCGCACCGCTTAAAATTATGCTGTTCCTTGTGTAGGACTACCCACTTCTGATTTGTTTTATTTGTGACAAAATTATTAAATCAAAGTGCAATGTAATAATGTTAGTTTTAAGATTATTACGTACTATGTATAGCGATATATTTAATTTTAAGCTACGCTTTATGGCACATCATTTTGTTTAAATCTAATATATATGTTTTCTCTATAGGTGAATTTGTAATTCTTTTGAGAAATAAATATCTTTAACCGTAAATACAGAGACTACTTGGTAAAAATCAACTTCCATTTGGAAGTTAATTTTTACCTGTAAAAGTTTAATTGATTTACAAAACGATTAGAAGTTAGAATTTCCGTAACGGACATCAACATCAAAAGTCTCGAAAATGTTGTTAAATGTGCCAAACAATCAACTTGTCGGATCTTTTGTAGTCAGAATTTAATTTTAATAAAGTTCGTCAAGAAATATTTTAATATTTGTGTTTGTAACTTTTATCCAAATATTTTCCTTTTGGGCACATTTGCTGTTGAGCGATTCAGACAAATTTTCGATGCCCTTGGATTATTTCCCTTTCTTTTTTATATAAGTACTTGTATATATTATAATTATTATTTTAAGTCTGTTCGTTCTTAAATTACTCGTATGTAAATACTAGCTGCACCTCGCGGTTTCACCTGCATAAGTCTCCATCCCATGGGAATGCTGGGATAAAAAGTATCATATGGCCTAATTCAGGTCGTGATCTGTCCATGTGCCAAATTTCATCCAAACTCGTTCTGCCGTTATAGTGTGAAACTACGAAAGCGGAACAAAATTAAACAAACTCAATTTCGCATTTATATAATATAAGTTAAGATAACTTGGAAACTGAATTTAAAAAAAATTGGTAGAGTAGAGTTTAACGAGTTAAAAAATTAATGATAAATTATATTTAATTAATATGAATATTTTACTTTCTACTTGTGTTAGATCCGAATTGTAGCAAACATTGTAAGTAGGTACAGTCATCATGAAAGTGTTACCAATAAAACCCATAGCGTACAGGACATAACCACTTTCGCGGAACCATCACCGCAGGTCGAACGGAACAACAAAACCGGGGTAATGACGTCTCCTCACCTTTGATGATTGTTAAAGTACCGTAACTGGTATCAAAACACCATTGTTCTCATGTGCTGGCAGGTCAAGGTGTCAACATACACAGTAGGAGTAGCTGAAATCCTTTTGGCTACAAGACATGCTACCTATTTTCCATATCCAGCACTCTAGAGTCACATGGTTGGACGTTATTTTGGGTTGCCATTGATAGCTTGTAACTGGTACAATAACTAGCCAAACCGCGATGTTTTTACCTTTGGGACAGGGATAGGGTTCACTCACGCCATGGAAGTCAAATAATGTCATTGTCCTTAGAGATACACGCAGGTATAATTTATTAGTTCCATGGTCCCAGGTGCCATCAATAATTAGTACCTAAACACGCTTCGTGCGTGTGCGCTGGTCAGAAACACGAAACGCGAGCAGTTCGCATGAATTTTACCGTGTTTTCGTTAATGCCGCGGTGTACGTTCCCTTGTAAGTAATCATGTATGTTCCCACAAGTCATTGTCATTGTCAGGAACGGAGGTGTTTACTAACACCTGACTTACGCACTGACACCGTTGTGGTCAACTCGTTACTCATGCAAGGATCGTATTTCTACATTTGTATAATTGTAATTCTTAGAAATTTGTGACCACAATTGCATATTGAATTACGTTAACTTACGGCAGCTTGCTTTGTTAATATAAAATGATTGTTTTAATGACTTCGTGAATAATTTATAATTAGTATAATAGTCCAAACAATCCCAATGTAAAATTATTGATTTCTATCGTATACGCTTACTAGACTTATATCACTCAATGTGGGTCTGCTTGACATTTGAAATAATTAGCAAACCAAAGTTTATTGCACCGACAATGAATCTAAAAGGGCGGCCATAAATACCGCAGAGCTGTATTGCTGCACACGATAATTTAATTGTCTTACGTTTCGTAATTCCAGATTACATGCGGATGTTTCGGTGCAACCGCTGCGACCGGTGCCAATTAGTGCTAACCATGTTACTAGACACCACAGAGCGAGGAAACTAGGAGATTGGTCACCACAACTGTACTAGTAGTACCTATACATATATGTTACTAAGCGACTCCAATTTGAAGGTATGAACATGACTGTACCTACTAGTGAGAATAGGAACTCATAAGACTATGAGGCTGGTTTTCCTCTGAATCTGAAGGAAGAAAGCTGGATAACGCTGTGTGGCAGTCGTGGAAAAGCAGGTACACCGTGTGGTAAGATATATTTTCGTAGAAAGGAGAAGCCTCATCTCCCATAGAAAATTACCCCACGTCTGACAGCAGAGAGAAATATCTAAAGAATCGCTAAAATGTATTAAAAAAAACATTAGTCCGGTTTTAATCCTTACTGGCCAACATACAAAAAAAATGCTCTGTTTATTAATTCAGGGGTGCTATATAATTTAGTAAAATCTGGAGATTTTAGTTTCAGAACGACTGCCTCGTTAGTTTTTTGTATTTCGTGGCGTATTTTTCAGCCTTCTCTTTTGTAATATTCTGACTATGCAAATATTCAACTTATGTTCGCAAGTATTGCTGTCTATGTTAAACATATGCATTCTCCTTCACCACAACTGTCATTTCTTATTTCTATGAAGAAGGGTTCTATGAACATATCAAGTTTGCTTCCCACGCGTGGGCATCCGTGGGCAGCGGCAGGTTAAATAGCGCTTCCTGAACAATTACATTAGAATTGATGAGGATACAGTTAATCTGGTGCGGTCATTAATCTGGTGCGGTCATTGATCCTATACGTGAGGTCTTATTAAGTTAATGAGCGGAATCTGCTGCTTTCCGGCTTGTGAGGCACGCTTGGTTTGTGCTGGACTTTATTAGCAAACAGCGGACCGTAAATTCATATTAAGCGAGTTTTTTTAAACTTAAATGGGTGAGCCAATCACTGTGCGCCACCATGAGAGCAATAAAATCCTGATGAAGAAAATTATTACCAACTCAGGAATTCTAACTAGTTCAAGAACCTTTTACATTTTATCATTCACTATAAAAACTTGTACTATAAAATGTTTGCTACGAGATCGCAATTACACCTAAAATAGAACTTCTTATGAATGTCGTAAAAAGGAAGGTAAGGAAAAAGTTAAAATGAAACTGAAATGACTTTTTTCATTTAAAATCATTTTCATTTCAAAAATATATTAATTTCAACTGAAAATCTTTCCTCATCGCTGGTGAGTACTCAAATCGGGAACTAATGTGTACGTTCGGTCAACATTATAAACCGCGGGATATTTTCCACGAATCTGTGAAAACACACGCCGACCCTCGCAGATCAAACATTGCCAGGAAAATATAAATATTTGGAGCTTTTCTCAGAAAATATTATTGGTTTCATGTTAGATACTAGAGCGTTGAGGAGTCAGTATATTATGCTAAAAGTTGTGTAAAATTTTGGATGAGTATAATATGTACAGGTTTATTTCATACTCGATGGGTAACAAAATTTCATTCAGGACAGGTTTTACGATTGCATAATCGTAACTTTGTTATAACAGTGCCTATCGCAACAACATTCCAGAATTTTAGTTTGTTAGTAATTAGTCACGTAACGGGGCTTTCAATTTCCATAAAATGATAACAATAAATCAAACTGTACCCCTTCCTGCTTATCATTTCAAGCACGTTTAGGGTCGCTTATGGAGAAGGGTCGATTGCAAACAGATTTCTTAAATTAGTACCATTAATACCGACTGTGACTGGCTACTCGATATCCTTATCTGATTCCACTACATCACTGCGATCTTTATACTCAATAAGGCGTCACCAAACAAGGTTTATTAGGCAGTAAAGAACATAAGAGTCAGTTCCTCTTTACACATAAGGGATAAGAATGTTATCAAGATCACGTTATACGAGTAGATACTACAAGAAAAGAAAACGTAAGTATTGTAACTATTCTACGATGACTATAACCAGTCTTTCATTTGCGTCGACACAAACGCGAGAGTTAAAACTCCGCCACAGCTCTGCGGTGATATAGGCAAACAACTCTTTGTCCGTCGAATTTGACTACCTTTATCAAATAAAAGCCTCCGCTGGTAATGTAAGTACGTCAAACGTAAAATTTTATGAAAGTATTACAACTCTCGTGATTTTTTATTGTTATGAAATAAAGTTTGTGTGTTGATGCACTCAAATAACTGGGTGTTAAGTCCACGCTACGCTATGTTTTTTTTTTTTAGGATATTATCATTATTATTCTCTTGCCCTTACCCCAATTTGTTTGTGGTCTATCAGTCGTCACCTCATTGGTCACTCCGTTTCTAGCCATTTAACCTTTCACACAGTCCATCCATCGTTTCTTTGGTCTTCCCCTACTCGTAAAGCTATTCACATGTAAATGACAGAAATCAGACGCCCATTTCGCAGTGTAGGTGTGTACTGAAACGAAACGAATCAAATAAGAAAAACACATTGTATGGACTCCAAGGACAGCCTATACAACATCTGTCTCTTATTAAAATCTCTTGAGAAACATTCAGATAACGTATTTGATTCAACTCTGTTTACGTTATTGGCTAAGCAAAAAATAAACGACTTTACTATTCTTGATTCGATTGAAGTGGTTTCTACTGAAGCCAGATGATCGCTCTCATGGTGTACTGGTTTCATGCGATCAATGGTGTTGATTTTGGGTCATGGGCAGCCTGTTCTATGAACAGATTGCATGGCGTATGTGCTCGCGGTAGGTCAACAAGCTTTCAATATTCGATAGTATTCGTAAACTATCATTTGATGGAGTACGAGCGCTAGTTTTCATTTCGTAAGAGGAAAACTCTGTTATTTTAGACCGTGCTGTACAATCTTTGAAGTTTTTGTTTGTTAAACCACGTTTTTTCAGTTTTTCTGAATTCAGGTGATACAGAGATAGTTTTTTTGGAACGAAGTTCTTTAACGCGGCTTGCGAACTGGCAGAAATCGTTACGCGAAATCGTGCGTAAACGCTAAAAAACTTTTTACTTTAATTTCGGAAGACAGTGGCAAAAAATGAAAATTCAAAACCAAAGACACCCACTTCCGTAATAAAAGTAATTTTTCACTTCGTATTGCTTTTTTTTAAAGTCGATTGTTTTTTTTGTACTTTTTTAAAATTTTCACTTTTTAGTTGTGGTACCTACCCCACACTTATTCAAATACCACTACCTACTATGTAACTAACAGTGACAGGAAGTTATCATCATATCATCCACATAAACTAAGTCGGAAAAATACTATTGAAGCTTACTCAAAAACTATCCAAACAAAGTTAATAAAATTTATAAGGGACGAACTTGAGAGAAATCAAAATCGGTCTACAATTGACGGAGAAATCGATGGAAAAAATTAAAAAACACATACGCTACGAACATAGAACCTCCTCCTTTTTGTAAGTCGGTTAAAAAGCGTTAATACTTGCGACTGTCTTATTCTAATTCAAAGAGAAAGAAAGAGAGATAAAGACAACGCCGAACGAATTGGTGGCGTTTTAAGTTCTCGAAGGTGCCCTATCCGATAGTGAGGTCAAAAAGAAAATCCAAGATGGCGGCTGCGAAACATATATTTTTTTTTATCATGGGTGTCGTTTTGCATAGTTTTCGAGGGTGCTAAAGCCGATAGTGACATTCAAATGTAAATCCAGTAGGGCTAACTTGACGCCCGCGACATTTACTCACTCTCGCGTGAGTAATTGTCGTCTATTTCTGTCACTTTTCTCGTTTTCTGACAGCGCCGCCATACAAAATAGTCGACTCGTTCTGTCAAACTTGATATTTTTTCGACAAGCTCTAACATGACACCTTAGTTATCTCGATTTTTGACAATTCAACACGAGATATCTGCCATTTTTCTGTAATTTACTCGTCCTCGATTTTGACGACGAGAAGAGTAGACAAAATAATGATACAAAAAAAAAAAAATAGCATGGCAGTTTCACAATTGTACTTATTTTAGTCATATTTATTTTTTACAATACATATATTAATAATGAAAACACTTAGTTTTAAACTACTATTTATATTGGAACGACATGTTTTATATGGAATTTTTCGCGTTTTGTATGGAAAAAAAAATACCTACATGTTGAGCTCTAGGGGTTTCATATAGGGTGTAGAAATTTTCATTATTTTTGCGATAGGACACACCATTTTCGAGATATAAGAAAAAGAAAAGAAAAAAAAAAAGATACAGTACTGTTTATGCACCGTCGAAGTGTTGGTGTGCATTTTGGTTCATGACAACTCATTTTAATCCACATCTTTTTAATCGCGATTAAAAATAGTCAGATTTAGATTAAAAATCAAAATTTTAGGTGAAAAACGCCAAATTCATTCAATAGCAAAATTTCCGTTTTCACAAAATTAATAGTTCAGTGCCATAATAGTGGCAAAACGTCGTTTGACAGGAATAAACAAAATTTTGGTGATTTATAGTCTAGTTTAGAAGCATTTGTGACAAGAGAATGGGCACCATTGAATGAATGAAACGGAATCTCAAGCCGATGTTGCTATCATAAAAATGATTTGTTTTTAATAATTTGCAACATCGGTTTCTCGTCGCGAGATATAGAAGTGTCAAAGTGCCTTTTTCCAGTTTACTCGTCGTTTACGGTCATGTTAGGGATTAGAATGACGTCAGAATCGTCGACAAATTTCGACAAAACGAGAAAAAGAGCGTTCTCGCGCTTGTCATGTTAGCTATGCAGGATGTGCGGCCGAGAAAATTTTAAAATGTTTCATCGGTGGTTTCGTTTTCATAGTTTTCGAAGGTGCTAAAGTCGATAGTGAGGTCAAAATGTTAATCGAAAATAGCGACTGCGAAAATTTTGTTTGTGCTATATCATACGTGAGAAGGAACTTCGTTCCTGATGGGGGTCCCCCGCCCACCACGTTTATTTTTATTATGAGTTATCACAGACCCACAATTAAGAATAAGATAGTAGGTTATCAGTCGAACTAGCTGCAGCTGAACACTCCAGGATACCGTGGCTGGTTCCGAAGCTGCTGTACACTCCATGATACCGTGGCTGGTTCCGTAGCTGTACATTCCAGGATACCGTGGCTAGTTCCGTAGCTGTACACTCTAGGATACCGTGGCTAGTTCCGTAGCTGTACACTCCAGGATACCGTGGCTAGTTCCGTAGCTGTACACTCTAGGATACCGTGGCTAGTTCCGTAGCTGTACACTCCATGATACCGTGGCTGGTTCCGTAGCTGTACACTCTAGGATACCGTGGCTAGTTCCGTAGCTGTACACTCTAGGATACCGTGGCTAGTTCCGTAGCTATACACTCCATGATACCGTGGCTAGTTCCGTAGCTGTACACTCCAGGATACCGTGGCTAGTTCCGTAGCTGTACACTCCAGGATACCGTGGCTAGTTCCGTAGCTGTACACTCCAGGATACCGTGGCTAGTTCCGTAGCTGTACACTCCAGGATACCGTGGCTGGTTCCGTAGCTGTACACTCTAGGATACCGTGGCTAGTTCCGTAGCTGTACACTCTAGGATACCGTGGCTAGTTCCGTAGCTGTACACTCCATGATACCGTGGCTGGTTCCGTAGCTGTACACTCCATGATACCGTGGCTGGTTCCGTAGCTGTACACTCCATGATACCGTGGCTAGTTCCGTAGCTGTACACTCCAGGATACCGTGGCTAGTTCCGTAGCTGTACACTCTAGGATACCGTGGCTAGTTCCGTAGCTGTACACTCCAGGATACCGTGGCTAGTTCCGTAGCTGTACACTCTAGGATACCGTGGCTGGTTCCGTAGCTGTACACTCCATGATACCGTGGCTGGTTCCGTAGCTGTACACTCTAGGATACCGTGGCTAGTTCCGTAGCTGTACACTCCATGATACCGTGGCTGGTTCCGTAGCTGTACACTCCATGATACCGTGGCTGGTTCCGTAGCTGTACACTCCATGATACCGTGGCTAGTTCCGTAGCTGTACACTCTAGGATACCGTGGCTAGTTCCGTAGCTGTACACTCCATGATACCGTGGCTGGTTCCGTAGCTGTACACTCCATGATACCGTGGCTGGTTCCGTAGCTGTACACTCTAGGATACCGTGGCTAGTTCCGTAGCTGTACACTCCAGGATACCGTGGCTGGTTCCGTAGCTGTACACTCTAGGATACCGTGGCTAGTTCCGTAGCTGTACACTCCAGGATACCGTGGCTAGTTCCGTAGCTGTACACTCTAGGATACCGTGGCTAGTTCCGTAGCTGTACACTCCATGATACCGTGGCTGGTTCCGTAGCTGTACACTCCATGATACCGTGGCTGGTTCCGTAGCTGTACACTCCATGATACCGTGGCTGGTTCCGTAGCTGTACACTCCATGATACCGTGGCTAGTTCCGTAGCTGTACACTCTAGGATACCGTGGCTAGTTCCGTAGCTGTACACTCCATGATACCGTGGCTGGTTCCGTAGCTGTACACTCCATGATACCGTGGCTGGTTCCGTAGCTGTACACTCTAGGATACCGTGGCTAGTTCCGTAGCTGTACACTCCAGGATACCGTGGCTGGTTCCGTAGCTGTACACTCTAGGATACCGTGGCTAGTTCCGTAGCTGTACACTCTAGGATACCGTGGCTAGTTCCGTAGCTGTACACTCCATGATACCGTGGCTGGTTCCGTAGCTGTACACTCCATGATACCGTGGCTGGTTCCGTAGCTGTACACTCCATGATACCGTGGCTGGTTCCGTAGCTGTACACTCTAGGATACCGTGGCTCGTTCCGTAGCTGTACACTCCAGGATACCGTGGCTGGTTCCGTAGCTGTACACTCTAGGATACCGTGGCTAGTTCCGTAGCTGTACACTCTAGGATACCGTGGCTAGTTCCGTAGCTGTACACTCCATGATACCGTGGCTGGTTCCGTAGCTGTACACTCCATGATACCGTGGCTGGTTCCGTAGCTGTACACTCCATGATACCGTGGCTGGTTCCGTAGCTGTACACTCTAGGATACCGTGGCTAGTTCCGTAGCTGTACACTCCATGATACCGTGGCTGGTTCCGTAGCTGTACACTCCATGATACCGTGGCTGGTTCCGTAGCTGTACACTCTAGGATACCGTGGCTAGTTCCGTAGCTGTACACTCTAGGATACCGTGGCTAGTTCCGTAGCTGTACACTCCATGATACCGTGGCTGGTTCCGTAGCTGTACACTCCATGATACCGTGGCTGGTTCCGTAGCTGTACACTCCATGATACCGTGGCTGGTTCCGTAGCTGTACACTCTAGGATACCGTGGCTAGTTCCGTAGCTGTACACTCTAGGATACCGTGGCTAGTTCCGTAGCTGTACACTCCATGATACCGTGGCTGGTTCCGTAGCTGTACACTCCATGATACCGTGGCTGGTTCCGTAGCTGTACACTCCATGATACCGTGGCTAGTTCCGTAGCTGTACACTCCATGATACCGTGGCTAGTTCCGTAGCTGTACACTCCATGATACCGTGGCTGGTTCCGTAGCTGTACACTCCATGATACCGTGGCTGGTTCCGTAGCTGTACACTCTAGGATACCGTGGCTAGTTCCGTAGCTGTACACTCGAGGATACCGTGGCTAGTTCCGTAGCTGTACACTCCATGATACCGTGGCTGGTTCCGTAGCTGTACACTCCATGATACCGTGGCTGGTTCCGTAGCTGTACACTCCATGATACCGTGGCTGGTTCCGTAGCTGTA
This sequence comes from Agrochola macilenta, assembly GCA_916701695.1. NCBI lineage: Eukaryota > Metazoa > Arthropoda > Insecta > Lepidoptera > Noctuidae > Agrochola > Agrochola macilenta. The sequence goes on along the minus strand of OU753561.1, from coordinate 22,882,216 downwards.
CACTCTAGGATACCGTGGCTAGTTCCGTAGCTGTACACTCCAGGATACCGTGGCTAGTTCCGTAGCTGTACACTCCATGATACCGTGGCTGGTTCCGTAGCTGTACACTCCATGATACCGTGGCTGGTTCCGTAGCTGTACACTCCATGATACCGTGGCTAGTTCCGTAGCTGTACACTCCATGATACCGTGGCTAGTTCCGTAGCTGTACACTCCATGATACCGTGGCTGGTTCCGTAGCTGTACACTCTAGGATACCGTGGCTAGTTCCGTAGCTGTACACTCTAGGATACCGTGGCTAGTTCCGTAGCTGTACACTCCATGATACCGTGGCTGGTTCCGTAGCTGTACACTCCATGATACCGTGGCTGGTTCCGTAGCTGTACACTCCATGATACCGTGGCTGGTTCCGTAGCTGTACACTCTAGGATACCGTGGCTAGTTCCGTAGCTGTACACTCTAGGATACCGTGGCTAGTTCCGTAGCTGTACACTCCATGATACCGTGGCTGGTTCCGTAGCTGTACACTCCATGATACCGTGGCTAGTTCCGTAGCTGTACACTCCATGATACCGTGGCTAGTTCCGTAGCTGTACACTCTAGGATACCGTGGCTGGTTCCGTAGCTGTACACTCCATGATACCGTGGCTGGTTCCGTAGCTGTACACTCCATGATACCGTGGCTGGTTCCGTAGCTGTACACTCCATGATACCGTGGCTAGTTCCGTAGGTTAACACTCCAGGATAACTGTTTCCCTATTAACTAAAACTAAGATAGATGTTTGGAATATTTAGAGCCATTGGCCGAGAATCTTATTACATAATACTCATACAATTGAATATATCATTATTATTAAAGGTAAACGTAAGCACGTACCCAGGGCTCGTCGCCAGAACGTGATGCCTTACTTAAGTGAAGGCTGAGTCAGATGGGTCATAATTATGTACGCCTCTTCTTTATAACGCTCATGTGAAGTAGTAACACTGAAATAATGTTGGTGCTGGAGGCACGTGGAGCATTAAACTGATCGTTTAACAGCACTATAGGGTGTTGCAGTCTGGTTTCACTATCCGGTATTTTGATGAAGTACCTACTACCTATTGTGTAGTAACACACAATAGTAACTGCGAAAAACACTGAAAAAGAAAAGCACCACTAAATGTTATAACTGAGTTATAAACTAACAGGTTGAAAACATTACGCTCCTTTTGGGATTCGCCGTAGTCGAGTCAAAAAGGCTATCACAGCATCATGCAGAGTCCTCTGCATGAAGCTGTGATAGACTTTTTGACATGTTCGTTTGAAAATTTTATTAGGAGGAATTTGAAAGACATAACAATAATTATGTTTTCTCTAATAAAAGTACAATGAGTTTTACAAGTTCCTAATCATTACGGGATGTCTGATGTAGCTTTTCTGTAGGAAATACGATTTCTGCCAGTTCCTGCCACTCTGAGAATAAGGCATTAAACCGTGCCATTTGAGATATAAAAGCTACTGCAAGTAAAGCACCTGTTACGCGACCAGTGCGCAGAAGTAATAGTCTTAGAAAGCTTTATTTCTTTTTAAATAAGAACTCTTTACTGCATCTGTATAAATGGTAGGAGAAAAACAGCGAGCGCGAGCAATGCACCTTACTGGATACTGCCGACGGATGCATTATATAAAGGAAAAACAGCGAGCGCGAGCAATGCACCTTACTGGATACTGCCGACGGATGCATTATATAAAGGAAAAACAGCGAGCGCGAGCAATGCACCTTACTGGATACTGCCGACGGATGCATTATATAAAGGAAAAACAGCGAGCGCGAGCAATGCACCTTACTGGATACTGCCGACGGATGCATTATATAAAGGAAAAACAGCGAGCGCGAGCAATGCACCTTACTGGATACTGCCGACGGATGCATTATATAAAGGAAAAACAGCGAGCGCGAGCAATGCACCTTACTGGATACTGCCGACGGATGCATTATATAAAGGAAAAACAGCGAGCGCGAGCAATGCACCTTACTGGATACTGCCGACGGATGCATTATATAAAGGAAAAACAGCGAGCGCGAGCAATGCACCTTACTGGATACTGCCGACGGATGCATTATATATAGGGAGAAATATAAAATGTTTGTAACCAGAGTGAACATAATTTCTTGATCTCAGAATTTCATTTCCTTAAATTACGTCTAGCTACGATGAACCCAATCAATGAACTCTCTTTATTACAATTTTGTTATCATTCACAACCTGATATCAATTTTGTAATCCTCTACGTCTCAATGCAACAATCTATCTATTGTATGTAATTTTATTGTGTTGTATATATTGATGGCAACCGCTTTAGAAAGTCAGTCATCAGAAAGGTTAAATGAATTTGCATTACATAAGAACTTTCTCGCGTCAATCAAAGAAACAATTTATAATACATGTTGGTTTGTATGTTCACAAACTTGTAATGCTTTATTACGTGTATCAACATTAATTTAGAAATAATGAGTAGTTATTTTTAGTTCTATACGAGTTACGTAGGTAAGTACTGCCGTAGGCAATGTTTTTTGTAATGTTAAACTTGTTATAGCTAATGGATAGTGCCGCGGGGAGGCGAGCTTGACATCACTCGTGAACCTATACTTTAGACAGGTAGGAGTACAATACGAGTAATGATTCGTACAAAAAGTCCAAAGTATGTTTTCATCATCTCCCGAGCATTTTGCCAAATATGGGTCGGCTTCCAGTCTAACCAGATGTAACTGAATACCTACCAGTATTTTACATGGAGCGACCATCACAATCCAGTTCCAGGGTAATACCGAAAGTCTGACAACCAGTCTTACCCAAGAAGTATAATATATACAGGTACCTTGGAAAGACTGGTTGTCAGACTTTCGAGCTTCTGACTCACGGTCGATTAAAGTTGTTATTGAAAAAGTTATCTTCAAAGAGAACTCTCGTATATTGATTTGACTAGTGAATCCTTTTCTCTGAAAGGGTTAAATGAAACTTGATATGCGGTTTTAAAAGTTTACTATACTTTTGATGTTGATATTACGGAAACTAATAACTAGTAACGGTAGAGTTTCTTGCCCATTCTTCTCCATACGAAATTTATCTTTTGGAACTAGAGGGTGGATATTTTTTTTTTTTATAAACTTTGACGTTCAAAATAGTACATTATGATACGAGTGTGCTGTATTGGTCACTGCACACACAATGATCAATGCACACGCGTTTCATACGACGTTTTTCAACAAACTTGCGAGGAAAAAAACAGACTTGTTGCAAGAACTTATGCTGGAATAACGTAACTATAGAGATGATAATTTAGATTTATAAAGTTTAACTGACCTTTGTTGCCAGGTACTGTCAATCAGAGCTTCTTTTAAAAACTTTTGTACGTCGGTTGGTGACAATACTTTAGATTTTCGTGTTTATTATAACAACAAAACAAAAACGATAACAAATATTTACGGAAAATGGCGCGCTGGTTTTTGTTTTTCTGCTAGCGATGCGCGCGCAGTTGTAAATAAAGGCACAGGCAAAAACCGCTGAACAGCCTATACCAAACCCCGTAACATAGAACATATAAAGCAAGAAGTCTCTTTGATGAGATTAAAAAAAGCACAAATCTCTGCTCGGGTTAAAATAGAGAATGCTCATTTAATAGTATAGGATAGTTAATACTAGTTCCATGTATTCAAAGTCAATTTCTTTATACAAATTCCATGCTGCAATGATAGTACTTACTAATTCCATATTGCCATGTCGCGTTTCAAAATTTGTCAAACAACATGATGTGGTAGTATGATCTTTTCGTTTTGGTACTTTCGATTTTACGATTTTTTTTGTAGGTACGAGTAGTGTTGTATCAGTATATTTTATATTGAGTAACTTTCACGTAAAAAACAAATCCATTGAAATATGTTCGAAGTTAAAACCGTGAAAACGAACAAATTCAGTGTTAAAGCAGTATAATATTCTAAAACTTGAGGGGTCCCCATAATACATATAGACCTACGACATTATATAAGGAAATAGGACCGCATCTTTAAACGCGGGCTAGCTCCATCAGCATATTGATAATCCTAGCCGAAAAACACTTGATGTTGTCAGTATAATAATTATAAATACATTAAAATTGCTTTTTTTTTTCAATAAATGATTAATAAAATACTCCTTGAACAAATAGTCGATATTTATTATGTCAATCACTAACTTTTCAATGACAAGATAAATTTAGACCAGTTAAAAAGAATGTCGGTTGCCTATGGTCAATTGTTTGACTTTTGTAGAAGTTCAAAATTTATTCCAGTTTTCGCTTTTATTGTTAATTAAAATAGTTTAATTAAAAGTTATGAAACACGCATAGGATGTTAAAGTAGGAGTATCCTAAATTAGTGCGTATTTAATCAGTGACACATAGATATCGCGTTAAATTCCCAGGCAAGTCGAAAATGCCTTTTATATGCCTATTTGAAATAAATGATTGTCCTTGACTTTGAATATCTACCATCGTTTATTTCTTTACTCAAAGGACCACTGAACCCTCACACACAGTGAGCTCACGAAATGACCCTCTAGTTATTAAATATAATATTGATCCCTTTCAAACTAAGTAATATCGACACATTCATCAGGTTTTCGTTAAAAACCCACGACCTTTTTGATAGTTTCACATAATTATTATATCTTTGTGGTCGACTATAGGGACTGTGTCTAAACAATAAACAGGCATTGTCCCGCGTGGATGTCGGAGCATATCTCACGGGGACGTACTACCGGGATTACATACCTAATACCTGCCGAGGAAAAGGTCATTGACTCCTACAGCCGTGTGTTATGCCAAATAAATTTCGGAGCATCAAAATTCTGCCAGATAGACCCATTTAAATAATATGAGGTCAAGGCATATTTTAATCTAAATTAAATGCCAAATTTAAATAAGATATTTTATTGGATAAGGATTAATATAATACCGGTCAAAAATCAATCTGCCTAGCCTTTTCCCAACTATGTTGGGGTCGGCTTCCAGTCTAACCGGATGCAGCTGAATACCAGTATTTTACATGGAGCGACTGCCTATCTGACCTCCACAACCCAGTAACTGGGTAATATACGATACCCCATGGTAAGACTGGTGTCAGACTTTCGGGCTTCTGACGACCCGTAACGACTGTCAAAGATCCACGAATGACAGCCGGGACCAACGGCTTAACGTGCTTTCCGAGGCACGGAGGATTCTCGGTGTGTAAAGATGGTCACCCATCCACTGACCAATCCCGGCAAGCGTAGCTTAACCTGATGGATCGACCAGTGCGGCTGTTGTTACTTAGCCACGAGCTCCTATATAATATCCTATGTAATATAATACCGGTCAAAATAGCAATAAATAACAATAAAAAATTATCAAATTCTGATAGATAATTGGTTACTGTGTCATCCTTAAAAGATGAACACATTTTGTTGAACTTTTTAAGATGAACAATCCTGTAGAACATGAATTTTATGTAACCTTTACGGTTTACGCGCTTGCCAGTAAAGCTTCCAGTCGGCATGACTTTTCCGACTTCTTCAGCATTAATCGTCATATTTAAGCCAATTTACACAAAACCTTAATTATACAACAAAATCTGCCTCATGAGTCACTTCATCCATTGGTGACACCCGTTTGAAAATCCGTTCGGAAATTTTTGAGTTTATCGCGATCAGACAGACAGACGCGGCAGAGGACTTTGTATTATAATATGTAAAGATGTACGGATAGTAAAGATAGATTTAGCTTTATTATATTAGTACCTATAGATTTTCACTTATGTATAAGTATTACTATTTTCTGCCCGCGACTTCGTTCGTGTGGAAGTCGTAAGAAACCACAATATACTAAAATAACAGCCACATTTTTATAAAACTTCCCTGTATACTTACTACGTTGTAGTTTTGGTGTGAGCAGCCAAAATATACAGAGTCCCGACTAGTGATCCGGGAGCACATCTGTCCATACTACTCCATCTCAAAAATCCACCCTGGATGTAGTATGTCACGACTGACTGCTTAGCTCCATAAAGATACAGCGTCATGATAATTATTTAAAAGATTAAATCTGGAACTATCTACAATTATCCTTCCTTACCTTTGGCTAGTCTTTTTACAATTTGCTGTAAAGTATAGAAGAATACGAAACCAATCAAGTATATCTTGTCCCCCATAGCAAATAGCGTGATAATTTTATAGCCGACAGATTCACCAGACCTACAGGGAATATCTGTGCAAAATTTGAGCAGAATCTATTCGGCATTTTTTTCGTGATGCTGGAACATACATTCAGGCAAACAGAAAAAACAGACAAAATCATTCCCAGAGCTCATAGCAATTACCTTTTTTCAAAAATATTCAATGTACAGTTTTGAATTCGCTGCGATTTTATTATATAGGTATAGGTTTACATATATTAATTTAATTGATTTCATTTATTTATTCTGTACTTACTACACATATGATGATCTACACATTTATGATGATGCAAACATAAACTCATTGGAGTTTTACCATGCATGCATTTCAACAACAACAAAAAACAATGCGAAATAAAATGATGAAACTTTGGTTACCTATTAGGTATATTACTTCACATTTTCCAGTTCTGGCAATCTCTGGCAAAGCGAACGGGCATTAGAAAGTAAAATAATTTATATTTAAGCACACTTGTCACAAAGCTCTACTCTAACTTCCTATTTTATTGACAAATGCAGCGCCGAGTAAAACCAGTAATTTCTTTTAATTTAACAAAATGCTAGCACTAACGCAAATACGCAGAAACTTGTAACTTCCAAGTCGTGAAACATAAAGGTTTTAGTTATATGCTGGATGAAAGATAATGGTGCCGATTCTCTTGTATACCGAACTAAACTAACTAAACTATCACTAAAATTCCTTACTATGCTAGATAGATAGATAGGCTATGAGAATCCTACTAGAGCTATTCTGCAAATAAAATTCTCTAACTAAAAAATAATTTTGACACAACTAAAATAGAATTTGAAAATCGCGAATCCACGTTGTACCCGTGGTTTGCCCTCACCCGTGATTTTTTTTAGAGCCGGAGGCGCGCAGGGGGTGCCGCGTCGACGTGTTTTATATGGAATTTTTCACTTGTTGTATGGAAAACATGAAAAAATATTACCTACATGTTCAGGTTTAGGGGTTTATGGGTTACATAAAGGGGGTCGAAATTTTCATTATTTTTGCGATAGGACGCACCATTTTCGAGATATAAGCCACCATTTTCAAAATAAAAAATAAATACAGTACTGTTTTTGCACGTGAAGGCGAGATGTTGGTGTGAATTTTAGTTCATGACAACTTATTTTAGCCCACACCTTTTTAATCGCGATTAAAAATTGTCAGAATTAGTCAGGATTGGTTTTTTAGAATCAAAATTTTAGGTGAAAAATTTCAAATTCAGAATAGCAAAATTGCCATTTTCACTAAACTAAAAACTCAGTACTATCTTAGTGCTGTCAAACTAAAGTATAGTTAAATTGTGTCACTTTAGTATATTTCAGAATGGGAAATCGTCGTTTGACAGGATTAAACTTAATTTTAGTGATTTTTAGTCTAGTTTAGAGGCATTTGTGACAAGAGAATCGGCACCACTGTTAACTTATTATATTAAATCTCTTACTAATGTCGATAGCCAAGCTATTATGATTGCTGATGCTGCAGATATTGTTTTTGATGATTCAAGTACCCACTTACTATCGTTCTGCATTTAACGGAGACTACCTAACCTACTAACCTATACCTAGGCCTTAACAAGTTTTGGTGGTGGTAATGAACGCCATTCCTGGGGGGCTGAAGTAAGGTGGGGTATACAAACAAAAATTGTATCTTGGACCGCTAGCTAATAATTTTTCACGAAAGAACTATTTTTTTCAAGTTTATGAAGAAATAACACTGTACCTACCTACCTACTACATGAGATACTCAGCCGGCGCGGTATATTCCAGACAATATTTCCATCTGCGTTCAATAAACATGTCTGTCAAACGAGTCATAACGATAACTTCACACAACATAATGTATTCCGCCATCTTTATCTTTATTCCCACAATTCTTTGTGAACACGTGAAGTGAAAAGCTTCAGCAATCAGGAAAATATTCCTGAACACAGTACACGCAGTAGAAGACATAATATTCTATTATGTGTCATTTAATTAAGTACCTTGAGTGTTTGCTTCATGTAATTGAATAAATCAACAGTAATCTTGTATGTAATATAAGATGTTTGGTTTGTCAAACGAACAGATTGATGAATCATAACCAAACAATGTGAAAGTGGATCTTAAGTTGGCAATCATTCGATGTACTCGTCGTAATCAAGAATAAATTAGTTAAGTATCTTTAAATTGAGGACAGTCACACAATATCCGCATCCATTAACCAAGTCAGTCTACCGCAGACCATAGCTGGACATGGGGCTCTCCCAAGTTACCACAAGGCGTCTGTCGCATACAAATATATCCACACACAGCCATGGATATTTCTTAATTTCTTTCCTATATAACATACATGACGGATAAGTACCGACATTGTTTTACTGCCAAAGAGCCTCATTGGGAGTAAAGCGTAACATTTAACATTGACTAAACCGCATAAAAACCCCAGTCGCTTCCCACAATTCACTATCAATTTTACGAGCACAATAAACAAAAGTGAATCCACATTACATAAGCATCTGACTCAGCTGAAAGGGCAATTATTTCTGTAAAAGGAAGCAACAATAGTGGTATAGAATGGAAACAAACGATCAGCGGGCGATGTGGCCATGTGGGCGCTGCGGGGTATTGTGCTGAGCGGCCCGACCGTGGCGGCTGCGGAATTGGCCGCGGTATCGGCCAATACAGGCCTAATGACTGGACCGGTATGAGCGTACTCACGGCGAATGGGCAATGTCTGCGGCACTGCAAATTGTTTTTATCGATCAGTTTTTTGTGTACCTACCATAAAACGTAGAGATGTTTTTTGAATGTTTGGATGCTCTCACTGTACTTTATAGCTGAGACAATTTCGTCTTGACAATTATTTACTTACAAAGAAGAACATTTGACTTCTTTACAGTACGTTTCTTGTATTAACGGACCAATAAGGAAAGTAAATGATGAAGAATAGAAGAAAATAAAAAATACTTATGTCAGTATAACAATCGATCACAAGCAAATAGTACTGACAGTAGGGTGGTGCCTAGCATCTGCAAACCGACTTAATTATTGCAAATCAGCTTTTTGTCGCTTGCAGGCAAATGTCAGACCCAGCAAACGACTTATTCTTGTCAGTGACATTCTGACATTCGTTTGGGGCGTTTATTATTTGTTCAAATTAGATTCTCCCTCTTGCCCCAGGCCTGATTGTGAGGGTCCCGGGCTCCGGGAATCCCTGCCTAGAATCAATTCAATTCACTTACAACTCATCTTCGGCCTCTTGTCCATTACATTTGACATAACATGGAAACAATTCAATCGAAATGATTAGTGCGTCTGACCTTCCATTTGTTATCGTAGTTTAGTATTTTGCGTACCTACGACAATAGTATTTATTTACGATTGTTTCAACGTAGGTACTTTACATTCTTGTTAAACCACTATACCTAGGTTACCCGCTATGCATTTACTTCACATGTTTATCAACGTAACTTCACCTTGACATAAAGTAAGTAGTTTTAAAGGCAACTCATTAATTCATGATACAAAAAATCAAAGATCGCATACCTACTGGATTCCCAATTTTCCAACAGGATCACAGGACCCAGAATCCCTGTGCTGAAAATGACCTTGATCAGTATATCTCGTTCCTAATTCAAAATCATATTTCAGGTTGTTAACGTATTCACTCGTGCCCTGAATACATCAGCCGATGAATATGTCGTACGGCTACGCACAGACGACACAAACGGCACAAATAGCACAATTAGCAGCCAATTGAGTGCCGGGATGAAGGTAACACGAGATGGTAGGTACGAATAATAGTAACTTCTCGACTCATATCCGGACGTGCGAACCATGTTGCTGTAAATTGAAACTGTTGTCATGGTTACGTGTAAATTTGTTTGATATGGTCACGTATCTGAGCCAATCATGTGGCTTGTAGAGTTTTTGCTGGAATACTGTGAGCGTGAGGGTTCCGCTTCGATTATTTGAGTCAGCCTGAAGCTAAGTTCATGCCGCCGAGATGGCAATTATAGGCTCGGTCTGCTGTTAAAAAAGGGTTTTGATACTGACGTCAGTGAACTTAATGGTGACCACAGTAAAAATTACTTAAGCAAACTTTTAGTAGATAAGTCCTACAACACTATTTAGCAAGAATAAACTGCTTCCTTCCTTCAGGTGATTATCAAAACTCTATCGTCCTATCGACGAGATATAAACCAGGGGCGGCAGTCTCGATCTCGACATAGATAGCGATCGCTATACGACCGAATTCGGTCGCAAAGCCCTAATGGCGTCACTCGACGGTCAAAATTGCTTGACAAGCACGAAAAAATCACGTGCTTGTCAAGCACGTCGCGCGCGTCTCGTGACGCCATTGGGACTTTCCGACCGATTTCGGTCGTATAGCGATCGCTATCTATGTCGAGACTGCAGGGCCAGACAGCCGGCCATCGTGAAAGTGAAATCAATATAACTTTTGATTAAAGATAACGGAACACTACTTTTACTTACAATTAGGTGCTAATTAAAACTATTTCACGCCGTTTCAAGAGAAACTATATCTAATTTTACACTCCATTATTTGTCTAACTCCTTTCTCCTGTCTCATTAGACTTCAGAGCCGCCATTATTCGTCGAGCTTCATAAAACAGAAGTTATTTTAATTTAATGGCTTCTTAATTGTATTATATAATAATGAAGGAAGCGAGCTTTGTTCTTGATTGGCTTTGAAATAACTCCTTTGAGGAATCAGATGGTGTCACTGGAGGAATCAAATTCCTTAGGTATTCTGATTTGATTTAATTTAAATTAAACTTTGGCTGACTCTGGTGGTACATACACAGTATCGATCAGTTAAGTATGCTACTAATAAAATAAAGGTAAATAATAAGTTCAATATTTTAACTAGCCAATTTTAATAAATAGTAGGTACCTACCTACCTACCAATATTGCCACCGATCACCAATCGGTTTATCAAGAATGTTAATAAATGACAATAATTATTACCTTGAGGTCGTTATATAACAATTGCTTATCTATAACGAGTTAATCTTTAGGTATTTAGCCTGGCTCAATATTATTACGATAATTTATTACATAAACAGGGTGGCAGGAACATCGACGCGAAAGCTGTTACCATGGATTCAGTATAATGATTCTGCGTTGAAATTTTTCGTCGGTTATTACAAAAAAGATCTGCTGTTTCATAGAAAAGTGCAATACCTACGTGGTCAAAATGTATGGAACAGCAGATTCTTTTATTATTTGGAAGATCGCTGGAGGTCCTGCGCATCCAATATAATAATGTTTTCAGAATGCCCCGTTTTTGTAGCGCATCTGAGATGTTTGCGCTGAATCGAACTGACGACTTTTATGCGGTTATGCGAAAAAAGATCTCGTCCTTAATAACAAGACTGCGGGACAGTGACAACAGTATTCTGAGGACAGTGTCGGAGAGCATCTACTCTCCCATTCTGAGACGTTTTGTGGGGGTGATGAATGAGTGAGGTGCTTCCTTTCGCCTGCGCGTCGTCCCCATGATAAGTTTATATGGATGGTATGTTTACTAACATTAATTATAAGAAAATTACTAACACAATGGATCTAATGTTATCATAAATAAAGAATTTATTATTATAAGCATTGTAAAGTGGTGTCTAGTAGGTATTCCAATAGTACCACACTTATTATATTTGATCAAGAGGCATAATAATTAATTAATCCCTATAGTTGTCAAGTCATTATCAATCAATAGTAAGTTATAATCAATCAAGAGACGATTGTATTAGAGCCAGATTGTTTCACTATTATATTGTAAATTGTGCACAAGCGGTACATACCTACCTACGAGCTACGTAATCAATTGATTTTAATTAATTTCAAACATTAGTGTTATTGTTTAATTTGCTAATCAATTTATGTGCTTGTGACGGAAACGGAAACTAATTGGCCGTCAGGTAACAACACCCGTTACTTACATAAAATAATGATTTTCAGGCGAACGTTAATAAAAGTGTCGAAATTGAGTTTTAATCGGAGTAAACTTTACGGTCCGTGGCGCAGAATAATAATGTAGTTAAAAGTAGCCGTTATCGATATGAGTCAAGAAAGTAACATTACAATAAGACGGGATGAAAATTGTATAAAATTACTGCAGTTCTTCAATATTGTTGTATTTTTAAAACGGGATGGGAAAGCGGGAGGATTTCAAAACATTATTCATAAACTCCATTTGACGCAAAATTCAGGTTCCTCACAGTTTAATAAAATATTTTATCGACAGCGAGTGATGACGAAAAAAAAGACGGTGTTCCACTAACGCTACGCACTTTATCCATGACTTTCAGTTCCCCGAATAAAATTGCGCGTATTTTTTTTCCAGTACGTTAGAGGTTAAAATAACCAAAACGATGTGTATAGTAGCGCCCTCTTGTAGCAAATTTTGACATTATCCCTCTAGTGAGTTAAACGCTGTTCACATGAATGTGGATAGATGGCAGTGCTAACCAACCATTTTCCGTGCACACCAGCGCCCCCCAGTAAAAATAAGTGGAACCACCAAGATTTGTCCATGGTTGTTTTAGTTATTGCCCGTGAGACTAGGTAGCAGTAGCAAACCACTGACTTGCAAAAAAAAAAAAAAACCTTTCACAGGGTTTCGAATAGTTAGTTCTGACTCAATAATAAATAATTCATTATCATCTAGATACCTAATTATCATATACTTATTTTTTCTAAGAGGAAAGTGCATCATTACGAATTTGAAACATTCCATTCCATTTCTATTGAAAGCCATTTCAATAGAATTGACTTTTACCACCAAAAGATGGTGGTATAAATAATTCTAGTCGGTGCGGCAGCGAATTAATACTGATTTTAATGATTACTAAGAAAGTTACTACTAGATCGAAAGTGCTAAAACCTAGTCATTGATCACGAGTTTTTATTTCAATAGAATTGAAAACTTTAAAATGTTCATTCGGGCGTTTTCAAATTGCTAACATAAAAAAATCCCCTTTACGAAACTTTATTCATAACAAGCGCCTCTCTCTTTATTCATAACAAGCGCCTCTATCTTTATTCATAACAAGCGCCTCTCTCTTTATTCATAACAAGCGCCTCTCTCTTTCGCATGGAAACTAGACACAGAAACTGCAGAACGCGATGACTTCATGATCTACGCATTTATTTGACGCCCGCCCAATTAAATTGTGTCTTGTCTTCTTCGACTTTTTTTCAGTCAGTTATTAAATAAAAGTATTAATAAGAACATTGATTTTATTTATACAAAACGGCCAAGTGCGTTTCAGACCACGTTTGTGACCAGACACAATGAAGGGTTCCGTAGTTGGGATGAATGTATCTCAAACTTAACATTGTAGTTGGTCGATTATTACTCATTAACTTGTAGAGCCTACTTAGCTGTGATAGTTTTCCTTTTAATTTCGTTATACATATATATTACTACTGTGATTTTTTTCACAGATACAAAACCAACCATTTAGCTGGCACCCCAAACACTTGACCCTTTTTTTTTTTTTTGAGGGTGGGAAGTAATCAAATAACTTCTCCCGCTCTGGGGGGGGGGGGGGGCGGGAGGGTGTGTCAAAATTTTACTGCCTAAAACCCAACCGTGTTCCTTCCGTTGCCTGTGTACCGGAAGGAACACGGGTGGGTCTTAGTCCACAACTTGACACTAACATACATTAGCATTAAAGCTGAATATTTAGCAAACACATCCTTAAATCCGAAAATGGTCTTCACAATATTTTTGAACGACCTTTCCAACGATACACGTGCAGCGGAGGTACCCGAAAAAAAATTGTTTTTGTCATTATTTTTCTTTACCACTTTGTCGGCGTGATTAATATTTATACCCATGCCGAATTACAGCTTTCTAGTACTAACAATCTCTGAGCTAAGCCGCAGACAGGCAGACGGATGGACATGGCGAAACTATAAGGGTTCCTTGTTGACACGGAACCCTAAAAACTGTATCCACAAGTAAAAATAATGTCGTAGCCTGTACCTATTCCCCGAAGGTGTAGCCAGAAGTGTAATAAGTAGTACCTACGGGTTCCGCAAGAATCTTTCCAACTTATAATTTTATTCTGCCAATCCCTAGCACCTATTCACAAGCCGAGTCGTAACATAACAAGTCACAGACAATGCGACGTAGCAACAAGGAGCAAGCGCCTCTCAGCCTTGACCGAGTGCAGTGCTCACATAATGCAGCGCACAGACTAAACAATATTCTAGTGGACCGGGTTTATGCCTAGTTTAACAAGGACTCTGAGAAGCAGTAGGTAGGTAATAACGAAATACTCATTTAAATAATTTTCAGTTGTTGTCTTTTTGTTACAAGTTGTAAATAAGTATTCAGTTTTCAGAATGAACCTCCAACATTCTTCAGTACAATCTGTCGTTCTTAAAATTGAATGGCCCATGATTTGAAGGCTAGAATTTTTGATGTGCAAAATGTTTCCTCTCCCTTTCCTGAAAATCTTTTCTCTCGCTTTCCTGCAATCTGTGGGAGTGATATCGTGAAAAGGGACGGAAGTGTACTACAGGAAGCCCTGGAAGTGCGCGCAATTTGATTTGACCATAGAAATATAAATAACAGGAGAAGTGGCATGGGGGCGTATCTGTGTCCGCGCGTCGTGCTCGCAATGCTCATGTCTCAGACAAATGGCCGTCTCCACTAACTACTGCGCTTTTGAACTCGATCGTCATATCATTTAAGTCAAATCAAATCAAATCAAATATTCTTTATTTGTAAACATAGGTTACAACAGTGTGCGAGATGTTACAATTGTTAAATTATAGTTTCTCCATGTTTTGCCATTTGGCGTACAAATATACATTTATGGGAGGCTTTCGCCAATTAAGTAAATTAATATAAAATAAAATAATTCAGTAGTATCAATGTCAATTTTTTTAAAGTAATTTAATTAAAATATAGTAATGTCAGGTAATTAATGAAAATATTTAACGAAATGTAATAACGTCCTTTAATATAATGTCAATAAGTTAGTTAAGAAAAAATAAAATTGACATTGTCCACAGAATTACTACTTATTAATAAAGTCATCATGTAAGTCATGCTAAGAGTAGGTATACAAATACTATCATGTCAAAGAACTGTCATCAAAATAGTCACTGAGACAGTAGTAACATTTCTGTAATAATATGTTACGTAATTTACGAAAAAAAAAAAAAATATATAAAAATTTGTCATCCAGATACTCCTTGACTGAATAATATACCTTGTCATTTAGGAGCTTAAAAAGATAACTTTTGAATTCATTATAATTCTTACCATTTCTAATATGACAAGGTAATTTATTGTACAATTTTGGTGCCATTGCATAGACACTTTTATAAGCAAAAGCAGTTCTGGTGGTTATTGTTTTTAACATATCTGAGCGACGTTGACTTTCTACATGATTAAACAAATGTACATTGGTTTTTACAAACATCAAAACCCCATAGATATACAGCGACGGTACTGTCAGAATATTTAAGTCCTTAAAGTGTGGCTTACATGTGTCTGTTGTTCTTAATTTGCAGATGGCTCGGATGCATCTTTTTTGTGCCAAAAGTACGGAGGATATATTTGTAGCATTACCCCAAAATATGAGTCCATACCTTAATGTGGAGGCTACATACCCGTGGTATGCCGTTAGGAGGGCCGTTTTGCTTGCAACTTTACTCAACATATAAAGGGCATAAGAAAACCGGTAAAGTCTCAAACAAACATGATCAACTTGAGCCTTCCATGTCATATCATTGTCAATGTGCAATCCTAAAAACTTTGTAGTGTACGTTTCTAGTACTGTGTCTCCTTTGTATCCGATTTGGTACTGTGTTGGTTCTCTTTGTCAAAGTTTAAAGTCCATTATTTTAGTTTTAGTTAAATTGATTTTAAGGTTGTTGTCATTTAACCATTCTATGATTGACATCAGGTCGGTGTTTATATCTGATTCAATTTCATTCAAATTACCCTTGTCGAAAACAATAGTGCTATCGTCTGCAAATAAGCACAGCTGATGACTAGTTACATTGGGGAAATCATTTATATAGCAGATAAAAAACAATGGACCTAACACAGTCCCTTGTGGAATACCATACGAAATTGTTCTCGTACTTGAGGAGTATATTGTTTCAGTTTTTGACTTGATGTTGACTTGGCTAATCTGAGTGCACTGTTTTCTACCTTCTAAATACGATTGTATGAGGTCCAGCACATTACCTCTAATGCCGTAGCTATAGAGCTTTTTTAATAGTAATTTATGGTCAACATAATCAAAAGCGCGCGTCATGTCCATGTATATTGCTACAACCGGCGGTTAAGAATACCATGTTGTTCAGTGGTTTCTTGTAAAAATCGAAGCCAAACTAGAAACTTTATAAATCAAAGTTAATCATACTTATCATATGTCAGCACAAGTATTTTACTCTAATTGTGGAAAATCATGAAAAACAACAATTCGTAAAATATTTTTTGCCTTTACTACGTTATTTTTGTTTTCATATATTACAGCGACTGTACTATTATTGCAGTAAATACATTGCTTCTTTACCACTACCTAAGTATGTTGCTAAGTGACTGGACAAGCAATGTAAAAATCACAAAACGATATTTTCTTTAAGCGGTTGCATCGCGTAGTACGGCCGGTGTTACTTGTGACGAGTTAGTGATGTGGTTGTGCAGATCCACTAACGTAGGCTGTCGACAACAATGTCGATTGTCGTATGAATTTATATTACTATTAAAGATTATTCTTCAATTAATTTGTCAGTAGCCTGATTGGAAGACCGATGTGAAATCTTGTTTTATACTCATTTAGATTTTCTCTTAATGTAGATTTTTTTTGATTTACTTCTTAATTGTTTTTAGCTACGTATCGTTTATTTATATCATCTTATTCTAAGTATATCGTTCTTTATTTTTATTTTTTCAAGACCTCCCAAATTTTTTAATACTTACAATAATAAATGGTAGTAGGAAGTATAAGTAAAATAAATGGCTTTTGCACAGCACAACGATAGCGATCGATGTTTTCGTATGAGTGAGTTGTACGGTGCATGGTAAATGCACCCTGTGTTTGATGGGATAAGGTTTATAATTGATTGTCTAGTACGTTCTGATTTATTAATTGCAAGTTTGAGCGCGACTTCATATTTATTGGGTTTACTGATCTGCATGTGTAGTTGTGGCAAGGTAGAGGGGATCTAGTGGAGACATTGGGTTTCAATACATTTTCAACTACCGGGCATATCTCCTTCTTTCTTATATCTATGAATATGACCAATGAGCGCTCGCAGTGCTAGCGTCGGCCGTCAAAAACGACCTTGACGAGGCCCCGCCCCTTTAATGTTGTTTATTACCAGGTGAGATGTCAGATGTGACACATCATATGCGACTACTGTAATACTCGCCTGTTTTTTTTAAATTCATAACTACATATATAATCGCACCCACCTGATGATGACATCGGAAACATCTTGCATTTTGTTTACAGGCATGAAGTTAGAAATAGTTTCATTAGCTACCTAGTCACAACACTGTGTACATATTCTTCTTTCTGAGTTCATGATTCATCTCAGTAAATTGTGGTTAGACAGAACATAAATAAATATACAAAATACTAACATTCCGCGATGTCTGAAGGCCACAGATCTGTCTTCAGATGTGGCGCATGTGCTCTTTACAGCTCTACAAAATACCGACTTGTTTATTATTGTCTAGCTTTTAAAATCAGAGTGCAGCTGTCCATAATTATCTACATCTGGAAGATTTTGGATTCTCGAACAAAACTGTATTAAACACACAGACCTAGATATCTCAATCAGTAGGTACCTACTTAAGCGACCAAATTGAGTATCACGCTCCCAAAATTGACATAATGATATTATCAGGTACCTACTGCAACACCTGTATCTTTACCTTCCCTCCCATCTACCGGAACTGATCTAGGATGACTGCAGCGTTGCCATGGCGACGCGCGCCAACAGTGCGGTCGTTGACCCGCGTCACTCGCGCCGCCCGCCCAGCGCGCGCCGCCCGCCCCGGCCTTATTTACAAACAATTGTTTTGTCAAACTATTCCTTATCGATAACGAGTGTTATGGTGAAGAGTTGGGGGACCGTGGGTTTATGAGTGCGCTCCTAATTGAGGTGATGCAGGGCGGCGACCCGCAGTGCCAAGTAATTGATGCTCATTGCCGCCGGGGTGTTTATGATGTGCCGGTGTCCGTAAGTAATTGATTCTATTTCCTTTTATATGTTTTACTTCGTTAAAATTAGGGTTGCTGTTAATAACATAATGATAAATATGTTTATTTTATTTTATTACTTGCGTGTGTGTTACTTTAACCCCTTCGAAAAGTACCATAAAAATATTTCATATAATTCATATAGTCGTTTGATTTTCATTTTCATATTAGTCGCTTAAAATAGTTTAATTTTGTTCCCATAAATCGCCCGCACCCGCTTAGCAACATAAATATTAAGTGAATTCCGCCGTAGCATGGTGTGTCATGGTATAGCATGGTTGTATGTGGTGATAGTGTGCGAACTACTCGAGCCCTTGAAAGTAAAGTACTTTTTATTAAACATGCTATAGATACGCATGCTATACTATTTGATGGTTCGCTTTATCATTTACTTTTCAGGCTGTCTGAGAATTAGGTAACAGGAAAAAGCTCAGTAGTTTTGCCTTAATCTTACACGCTGGAAGCGATATTTTGGATAAGAATACAATGTTCCTAATTATTTTCGAGAACAATGTCAAATATCCATCTGCTTAGGGTAAATAATAATAAGTACTCGTACAATCTATTATACTAATTAATGTTTACAACAAAAGTTGTTATTCAATAGGATCTAGTACCTAGTCTGTTACCAAGGCTTTAAAAGCGCCTAAAATGAGACAAAAACGCCTATATTCGCAAAAATATCTGTTAATATCAATAGTCAGACGCGCCCGTCAGCATGCAATTACGTGTAAATTTATCAGTCTGATCGTGTCTGACCGTCTGTCACGGAGAGCTGCGCCCCGTCTGCTCACGCCATACCTAGGTCATTGTGAGAGCACTAGCCGGCATTTTTGTACCACTAAAGTATTCCCCGCAGGCCCACACTGGGATAATATTATTACTAATAACTAGATTATATATATTATAATAGGATTATTGTTTTCCTGTAAGTGACGATTGTCATAATACGATGACTATAGATTCTCAATCTCAACCTCATAGCGAGTGAGACGGACTTATTCTGTTGTTCTCTGAGTGAATTCACAAGGAATGCATTGTTTGTAATTTGTTATAGATGTTGAGTTAGGTTAAGCGCATTTATCCCTGTAATGGTAAATGTAAGATGATAAATAAATTCTACTGCCTGCTTAGACACAACTTTTGTTTTACACCCAACGTTTTTAGTGAACGCGGAAACTTGCTGAACTTGCTTTATCCTTATTAAATAAAAACAGGCAAATCCACAGAATATTATTTATCAAATTGCCAAAACCTAGACCGTTGTTACATCAGCCTTATTTAAAAATAACTACTAGGCGTAGTAGGCGTTAGCTGCACGCACATTGAATTATATTTATCACAGAATTAAATTAGTTACAAAATGTCCATTAGTTTTAAAAGCTAGCGTGCCTACTGTGCCTGGTGTCTATCAAACACGGAAACTGTTTCGTCTGCAAATTCCACATGCTTTAATATTAAGTTGACGTTTTATAGCAATGAGTTGCCCCAGAAGGAAATGTCAGAAACTGTCACTTAATTGGTACCATGCCCTACATACATAGATATAAGAAAGAATATATTTCTATGCCTACATAGTACCAAGTGTCTCTAGCTCTGTAGCGAAGGGGTTGGTTCAAAACAGTTAACTGTCATCTGCCTTCGTCAAAACACAGTAACGTTTGATGTTTATTGTCCATTAACTTTAATGTTGCCAAAACAGTTTGTATTTAGAGCTAACAAAGAGAAGACAGAATAATAATGATCACCAGAATAAAGGATAACTGTTGTTGACAGTTTTATAAACAACTTATTTGCATTGACTCTCTTTAATCACTTTATTTATTTTGATTTTAGCTGTGTCAATACCCAAACTTTACGTTAAAATAAAAGGAAGGCACGGTTAGTTATTAATTCATTTAGTATTATGTTACATTTCAATAAAAAATTATTCATCCGCGGTGCGTTTCCTTCTTTTGAATTGCACATCGGTACGGGTACTTCATATTTTATACAAAAAATTGCAAAGACTCTTTTCACTGCACACATAAGCCATGCAAAAGGTAGCGTGCACAAAGACACACGTACTCATGCATAATGCAGGCGGCATCCAGCCAATCAACCATGGCCCCTGCCTACCCCTGTATCTGTGAAGATCCCTTCACTGTCTGCTGTTAGTGATGCCCGCATTTATCATGTTAGCCCCCCCGACTCCTCAGACAGGAAAAGCGCAATATTTATTACTACATGTTCAATTTCCTCTAAGATTAAATAAAGTTGTGTCACCCACTGATTTGGTATCAAAGAAATCACTGACGTTTGCTGTGATCCTACAAGGGGTATTGTCAAGACCCCAATTCATTGCAGCCAGCACCTGTATTACACGAGTACCTAATTCTATTCTACCTTGTGTGTATGACTACAGATAAGTAGCTACTAACTTCTTTATCACTGTACAAATAAACTTAAAAGTGCATTTAAAAGTTATTTCAGAAGAAAATGTCTCAATTTTTTCATTATTTTTGTTATCAGTAGTGTAACTATCTCAGATTTATACAATTTCTCTGCATGCGCCGCTACATTTAATAACCACATGGCAACATTGTAAAAGCGCCGTCTAGCCGTCCTCTCCCTTGAGTTCATCCGATAAGCGCTGTAATCCAGTCGCAGTTATCTCTGTATGATAACCTATAGTAACCTAAGTCTAGATTATAGCTCACACGTGCAGGGTGCAGGTGGCAATACCCTCTGATGGCTCTCTTAGTGGCGACAGTCCGGCAAACGCAATAGTTATGAAGATATGAGCGGTGCACGGTATAGAGAGATCTCTTGATTGGATGCTTGTCTAAATCGTAAGAATAGAATATAAAACTTAGGTTTCCTAGTGATATTTTTTTCTTCATACAGATAATTATGTTAATTTACTTGTTTTACAGTTTAGTATTCGTTGGTCGTCTTTTAAACACAAAAGAATGTAGTGATGGCTACCCATCACTACATTCTTTTGTAGACTAGTACCTACCCTTCGAAGCTACCGCTACTAGTGCTACCAGTGTACAGTGCTACCAATACGACCAACGAGTCTCAAGTAGATACTCGTAAGGTCAATGGCTGGATCCATGTTTTTGTAAGTATAGAAAATATATTAGTAACTATTTTAAATACGAATATATACCACAGGATTATTATAACTAAATTAAATAACGGGAAGTACATAAATCAAATGCATACTTCCTGTAAAATAATAAATGAAATTAATTCACAATCTTTAGTATAAAAATGTGTAGAATTAATCGAAAGCTATTATTTATTATAACAAAATAGAAAACTTAACTTACTTTTTCAACCAATTGTACCAGCTAATTACATTTACAATGGCAGCAACTTTTTTAATTCAAATGAAGTTTGAACGGTCCTTTTTGAGAATCTGCTCAAGATTTATAGGGTTTAAGTAATTTCAGAGCTCTCAGAAAAATAATTTTTCACTTCGTCAACTATTAATTATTATTTTTATGAGAGCTCTCAAACCTAAACTTTACCTGAATTTTAACAACATAGTAATTCACATGCTTTTTTTTTAAACTTCACTTAAAAAGACACCTTGATAGTATTTACATAGAGTATAAATTCAATAATACTGATGTAACAATAGGTACCGCACAACTGCTACTAGCAAGTAGTCAGCTCTACTTCAAAACAAGCATTGCCTACATCGTAAACAATCCCTTGATTCATTATCTACTCTGATAAACATAAGTTAGTTATCAAAACAGCGATGGCACGCCGCGCGCCAGTCAGCTGTTTGTTATCGCGTCGACGAGACGTACGAGTATCTACGCGCGTTATCGCGAGTATTAGCGCGATATTACGAGTTAAAGCGATTTAGTTTAGTGCACATTTTTATACCAAATTGCTAAAAGTTTTAAGTGTTCCTCACTTCTATTTGTGGACAAACCACAGGACCCGAGGAATATAGGATAACATACTTACCCACATATTGAGGTAAACTTTAATTCTTATTTGATTTATATTGTGTGTATATTAATAGACTATTATATTGTTAATAATTTGTCTATTAAAGCACGGGTTTGTTCCCTTTGGTTTTCCCCGACTAAATAAAGTGTAACAGCTGATAATAGTTTATCCTGGAAGGATTCATATAAGTAGGTATAAGTGATTTAGAAACAAAGAAGCAGGTAAATAATTGGCCATTTTTTTTTGACAAACACTATTAACAACAGTATTACAGTATATATACCCGTATTTTTTTTTTTTTACAAATTCGGGTTTATCTTATCGACGTTTATAAAAGAGCGGAAAATACACATTTTATAATCCACAATGTTTGCAATTTTTCGTTGGAAAGTTCGAAAAAACACTAATTAACATTTTTATTGTTTTATTTAAAAAATAAATGTGCATGTGTCGTTGCTTCAGATAACAAAGCAATTAAATGTAGAAAAAACAACCAGATTTGTAATTTGGATACATAAAATAACGGATATGAGTAATGATAACACAAGATAAGGCTCCTGTTCCAGCGATACAGATGCTAGGATACAGATGCTAGGATACAGATGCTAGGATAACAAACTTATCTCGTTGTGTTCTATGTTCGCCGCACTACTGCACTGCTGAAATTCCAGGCGCCACCAAATGAGGCAGATCTAATTGCGTGACACACTCAATGCCAAAGAATTTGTTGCGTTAGTACGGACGCACAAGAATAGAGCTCACCAGTCTCTTCCGGTGACCAATACATCATGTGTATGTAAGATGTAACTGCTTATCTACTTATAACAAAAAAAAGACAGTTTTATAGGTATTGTGCTACTATGTGTTTAGAACCCCTAAAGTGTTGGATTTCATAATTAATTAAAATGTTAGGAGATCCAAAAACGTAACATAAAAATTATTTCAATAATGATAAGTACCACAATGTCAGCTGTTTTATGGTAGTCAAACTTACGTAAGTTTTCCTATGTAAGGAAATTGCCATAAAACCCACGACAACGCATCGTTGTAAAAATGTTAGTGGTTTCTAATGGAAACCTATCCGGTCTTTACTCATACTGCCACCAGTCAACTATCACAGCATTCAATATGTCCCTGTCTGGTCAAATATCCCGTGGACAGTGACTGAACGTTTTGCACTGGCGATCATCTCACCTACCGCAGTACTGATAACACTGATAACGCGTATCATCAGCAGTTGAGAGTTGACCTCAACCCCACGCCGGCCGAACAACACAGGACAATAATAATTATTATCTTTTGTAATTTTAACTTTAAATACGTCATCATTTGTGGAATACCACAAATGATGACGTATTTAAAGTTTGCGTTTCAAATGTGGTGCACTTGTGCACCACATTTGAAACGCACCAAATGAAGCGCACCTAAAGTATTACTCGAAACGCACAATTCAGGTGTGCTAACAAAGTCAAATTAAAAATATTAGGTATATTTTATTCCTCGAAACGCACCAACGATGAAACATAGAGAAGAGCATGAAGGATTCGTAATAAATGATAAATACGTGTACAACTTTTTTCGTTTCCCGATAACACAGTCCGGCGATTGTTGGCCCACAATACCTACTAAGATATTTATAAATACTAAACTAATGTCAGTATAAGTTTCCTATTAAAGTAAGTAATGATCGATCGGTATATTCTGGAAAATTGATCATCAATTGATAAAATCTGCGAATTTCTAATGGATAGTTAAATCAGTTGCTCAAAACATCCTTTGGAAACTTCGTTGCAAAACTATGCTATGAAGACAAATAAGTGTTGGTTCTGTTTCACTTCGACAGTTCAACAACATTCATTGCGTTACTTACGGAGCAAACAAATTTTTGGTACATATAAAGCAATGATTAGCAATATCCTTCAAAATGACTCTGATTATAAATTATCGTGTGTTACGCAATTACAATGCTGGTACCAAAGCATCCCAGTATAATTACGGACACGTGAGAATTTAAGACTATTCTCTGTCTTATCTAATTAAACTAGGTGGTGCATACATTTGCTATTTCGAAAATGGTGTCGTAACGATAACGAATCGATAACGTTATCGATATCGATAACGTTAGAATAAATTGACATTGACCTATATTGCTCTCAATGGGATGAAAACCTGTATAAAGGGCTACAAAAATAATGACCAAACCCAGGTATCTAATGTAGACAGTGGTGCTCAATGGTTGGTGACTGACCGTC
Organism: Agrochola macilenta; assembly: GCA_916701695.1. Lineage (NCBI taxonomy): Eukaryota > Metazoa > Arthropoda > Insecta > Lepidoptera > Noctuidae > Agrochola > Agrochola macilenta. The sequence continues at coordinate 22,857,531 of OU753561.1, read as the reverse complement.
GTGTCCTATAGAGAACGTCATCAGTTCATCACAGCTCGAAAAAACTATTTTTTGTTAATAATTATTCCAACAAAACATTTAATCATTATCAGACATCCTTATGAAAACCACATACTTTGTCACCAAGTTCAATGTTCTAGATAAGGTTAGACCCTGTGCCCCGCGACGTCACCGAGCCCTACTGACCCACCGAGGGACACAAAGAGCGACCACGTGTTGCTGGCCCACACGGTGACCCCCTACCCCCTGCGACCCCACCTAATGAACGAAAACGAAACGTGACCTAGAATTAAAGCAGGTAATTAGGCGTTTATTGATAAGACTGCAGTGACCACGCACTCGCAAAAAAAAAACCCGGAAAAATAAGTACAGTTTTATCGCAAGTTTTTGCAGCAGCTGCTTTCGTGGAATTGAGGTCAATGACCAGCGGCAGTGCAGTTGTTTACAGTATTTTTTTATTAGGATGTAAGTAAATTGTTTACATATATTATAAACTCGGCCCTTTATCCCAAAAATAAATTAATATGTTGAACATAAATTTGAATTTGGTTCTTACACACTTACTCCTTATACTTCTCTTTTAGTAGATCAATCACATACGTTGGTTCCGCTTTCCTTGTAACATGGACACTGATTGAACTGTTACCTCTATTGGCGATATCGTTTTTGTTTTACCTATAACATCCTCATCTTCTTTGAGAATCTTTCATCTACACATACTGACACAGTAGTCCCACAGCGAGCTATGGCGGCAACAACCGTTTCTACCTATAGGTAATATGACGCATTAGCATAAAGTTCCTAACGACAACTTAATCTTTAGAAGCGTTTGTTAATCGTTATAAAACAGAAGTGGGTCTCATTAATATATTTTTGGTAATTTTATAGACCTAATTTTGAGGCTTGCAATTGAATCGTGAATTATGTTTTTCCAATTAAATAATACCGAAAAGATAAATTCATGCAAGCAGCCATTCTTATAGTTACAACTGACAATCTGTCATACTGCCATGTTTCAAGTTTTCAGTCTACTTCTGACTCCTTTCATTAATTTTTCTCTTCCATTCCCACGCTCCTCCAAGCCACTCAATCCACGTCCCTATTCCACCAGCCTCGTGTCAACAGACACTCCTATAGTCGCACCTCGACCTCACTGCGTGGTCACCTCGAGGGTGAAGCAAACACTCGCGAGTGACGCACGGTCGGGTCAACCACTCGCCCCTTGTTTGAATAGGGCTACAACTCCGCGGAACTGCTTCATAACGAAATGTAAAGAGTGCAGACCGATGCGGAATAAACCATTCACTTTATGGAATATTTTTTTTATGCATTATCCTATAAAACCTCCGCCTGTGAATCGGGGTTATATCGGAGTGTTATCGACGAGACCCACGTGGTCTCCGTCCTTACCACATAAGGAGAAACGGGATCTGCAGTGGCCTCTTACTTGTGCTACGTGTTTGACATGCCCATCGTTTTGCTATGCGTATCTATTTTCTGCTCTATTGACCAAACGACCGAAATGGCGATGGCAAAGGCTCAGGAGGTGCCTTCAGGCACCATCTCAACTCCTTAAATACAATGTGAAGTCAGGTCCATTTCCTCAGGAATTTCTGTCATGTTTTTTTATTTCTTATTTTTTTAATTATTTATTTATTATTATTTATTTATTTATTTATATCTCCCTTACAACTAACTAACTATATATTATGTTCATCATGTATCTTTCTTTACCTGTGTGTTAGTTCAATTCTTGACCTGAACACATAATCGAGTTGGATTTTAAAGATGTTAACTTAAATTATATGGAATGGAGCAAGTAAAATTATTCTGAAAAAATAATATATGACATCGTTAGCCGATCGTGTTACACCTATTGCGTAAATATAAACGAGTAGGATTACCTACTCGTAGTAAATGACATCGAAACCAGTTTTTTAGAATATCTGGTTAGTCTAGTTTACTTCCTAGCTGATCTGGATGCCGTAGACACGTGTGATCAGATCACATATCATAACAGGTGTAGTTTGAATAATGAACAAAATTAAGGAGATATTTTGGGACTCACAAAATTTTTCTCTAGATTTTGCTCAGATTTCAAAAATAATTTAGGGCGTTTTCCAAAAGTAAAACAGTTTTTAAAACCAATTACTAAGTCACTAAATTGTTATTATTCGTGTATGATAGGTTCCTAAACAAAGAAGCTAGAGGTGGTCCGTCATATGAAGGTGTCCATACGAGAGCCCATCCCTATTTTCTCAGCAGGTCAAAGTTAAGTAAAAATTAATAAATAATTAAATGAATAAATTAATAATTAATTAATAATTAATTATTAATTAATTTTTTAATTTAATGTTATCCTCGTAGCACCCCTGTCGCATGTCGGTACGCACAGCAATAAAAGGCGATTGTTCATAACTCCGTAAGTAGCACACGACACACGACAGTTTAACACCCCTGACGACGATGGGTAGGTGGTACACTCAACACCACTCCATAGTTACAGTTTGTCAGCGCCTTTATTTCGCACCAGTAAGGGCGGTTTCCATAGTCGCCAGCACAATGGAACCATTCTCGTAAAAAGGTCATTAATTAGTCCAGCTCGCTTACGATCGCCACCTCGATTACATTACAAGTTTGTGTGATTAAGATTACAGAATATAGGCCTGTATCTGGGTCACGTGTGTATGTGTGAGTTTGTTTATTAACGACACCTGGAATACCAACACTGTTATAAAAACTTTATATTTTTCAAACATTACAATAATGTAGTTTATTATTACGCATATCGCCATCAGGTTTTTCACTGAGCATAAAAATCCCCATCCTTTAGCCGCTAAGCCGAAATTGAATGTTAAAAAAACCACATTTGTACATTGTGATATAGATGAGACATTTCCTTCCTGGATTTTGCATAAGTTCATGAATAGGCGGAAAAAATGTATGTAGATACCTCACGTAGAGTTGCCGCATAGCGGGTCCTGTAATCTTCTTCAGCATAAAAAAAAACAAAACAAAAATCAAACTCTTTTGTTATGAAAGTAAGTCCCTTGACTCCTTGCAGGGTTGATTAAGAGCAATCTCGCAATTTCACATCTACACGGATTAACGGATTTTAATTCGATCAAATTGGCATGTAATGTGTTTCGTAGTTACGGTTGTTTAGGAACACTCTCTTTGTTGACTTGTTATCAGTTGACTAGTATGTCTATAAACGATTAAGAAAAAGAAGATAACAGTTAGGAATGGATACGAAAGACCGCGAGCAGCATCAACTAAGGAAAAGCATTAGTGGACTGTAGTATATATGCTTAGTTGTCATCACCATAATTTCAGCCGAAAGACGTCCACTGCTGGACTCTTTCTTAGTTGAGTCCATAGTTCCCAAAAATCCTGTAGCCTGGTAACTTTCGTTCTAGTCACACCCATAAAATCTCGCTCAACACATAATATCTCACAGCTGAAAAACAGCGAAACTAGCCGCCGACTGATATGCCGTAATGCATCCAATATATAACGAGTATCGAGTGGCCGCACGGCCACACGGAAATATGGCCAGATGGCTAGTTGGCTACAACCACAGCCGTGATCATTAGCTGTAGCGGGCCCGCGATAAACATTTCAGTTCGTGTGGAAGTATCATCGAGTGAATGGATCGTAAACGATGAATTACTTTCAATCGGAAAGGAAAGGAATTCGGAAAAACTGGTATCATCGGGCCTTACAATAGAAGAACCTTCTAAACGCCGCCCTAGGGTCGCTGTCATTGGTGTTCCCGTATCCCTTACAGAGAAGGAGGTATTTGAATGTATTTACGAGCAGAACCTTTCAGATAAGTTGCCGAATATAACTCGTGAATCCTTCCTTGAGAGTATCAAATTGAGCCATAAATCGGGTAAGAAAGACCTTCCTACCTGTAACTACATCCTGGAACTACCTGCTAGCATACGAAAAATTATTATAAACCAAAGCCGAATTTTTATCAATTGGACATCGTGCCCTGTGAGAGATTTCACGATAGTCACCAGGTGCTTTAATTGCCAGCAGTTCGGACATGCAGCCAAGTTTTGCCGGGAAACTAGTCCTACTTGCAACCACTGTGGAGAGACTGGACACTCATTCAAGGAATGTAGCAGCAAATCTTCTACCGCTCAATGTGCGACGTGCAAGCGCTTCAAGAGGAAATGTGACCATCCAACTGGTGATGTAAGTTGCCCGGCGCGCAAATATGCAGAGATCAACTACATCAACTCAATAGACTATGACGGCGCCTAAGAGCGCCACCGAATACTTTATTTAGTTAGCACATAAACAGGAAGCTTATCCTCTATTTATATTTCAACTTAGTTTGTAACTATCATGACAAATCAGCTTAATTGTGATCTAGATAATTTTTCTGTGTCGGAATCTAAAATGTGTAATGTTGAGGACTGTAAGCACCTTCTTCCTTCTGGTGGAAAAACGTTAACCCTGCTCACACAGAATATTCGCAGCATAAATCGAAACATGAACGGATTTGAAGTGTTATTACAGAATCTTGATATAAGCTGTGATATTATCGTCCTAACAGAATGTTGGTTGTCAAAACAGACAGTCAATTTACCATCTCTTGACGGTTATTATTCTTATAAAACTGACAGAAACATAAACCAAAACGATGGGTTAGTAGTTTATATCAAAAATAATTTACGAACAATCAAAGAAGAACCTGTATCCGAAGATAGTAATTGCTTATTTATCAAAATTATTCCTGATACTATAGTCATGGCTATTTATAGGCCTCCTTCTCAAAATATGGATAGATTTTTGGACTCCCTTGACATAAACTTAAAAAACATATCATCGTTTAAAAACATAATAATTTTGGGCGATATTAACATTAACATTGCTTCCGGGAAAACCGAAACCCATGTGCATAATTATCTGAATATTTGCTCATTTTATGGACTTTTACCAGCTCACTATCACCCCACGCATCAGAGTGGCTCATGCTTAGACCACATCATCCTAAAATCAAAAAATCCATCCAAAACATTGGTTACTAATTCTTCGCTTACCGATCATCAAGCCGTTTTACTAACTTTACAAATATCTTCACCTAGAAAAAACTGCATGCGTAGTTACACAAAAGTCAATATGACAAACCTGGAAAATGACTTACGCGGTATTAATTTTGACCCAGTTTATAATTCAAACGACGCAAATATTACCTTAAAGTATTTCATAGATTCGCTACAATATGCAATAAGGAAAAACACATTCACTAAAACAATGCCGCGAAAGTATAGTTGTATAAAACCCTGGATTACACCCGGTCTCGTTCGTTGTATAAGACATAGAGACAAGCTTCACCTAAAATTGAAGCTCGCACCTGATAACGCAATACTCTCTGTTACATATAAAAGGTATCGAAACTTCTGTAATAATCTTTTGAAAAAACTAAAAAATCTGTATGATAAAAATGAATTACAGAAGGCAGGGACAAATAGTAAACTTCTGTGGAAATTTATAAAAACCAATACATTTAGATCGAAAACTCACGAACCTCCGTTTGATTTACTATCAACAGAGACAAACCCATCTGAAGCAATGAATAAAGTAAACAACTTTTTTGCTAACATTGGTAAAAACTTGGCTGAAAAATCTTTAAATTCTAGTAATTTTTCCCGTCAAACTCCGACTACGACTTCCTCTACACAAAATTCATTTGTTTTATTAGATACCGACGTTTACGAAGTAGAAAGAATAATAAACGGGTTAAAGGATGTTTGTGCTACTGGATGGGATCACATACCTAATAATATACTTAAAAGATTTAAATACCTACTCGCCCCTCCGCTAACACATATTTTTCAGCTATGTTTGTCTAAAGGTATATTCCCTAAATTGCTCAAAAAAGCTGTGGTCACACCTATATTCAAGTCTGGAGACAAAAACTGTGTGAATAACTACAGACCCATTTCAGTATTAACAGGCCTTTCAAAAATTTTAGAAAAAATCATTAACAGTAGATTGATAAAATATCTGGAAGATAACAAACTACTTTCAGATAATCAATTTGGTTTTAGGCCCAAAAGATCAACTAGCCAAGCAGTACACAAATTGATTAATCATGTAACTACCGATCTAGATAATGGTATGCACACAATTGGGATCTTTATAGACCTTGCCAAGGCCTTCGACACTATTTCATGTACTTTACTTTTGCACAAGCTTGAAACACTTGGGATAAGAGGAGCACAACTTCAACTATTTTCTGATTATCTTACCGATCGTCAGCAATGTGTAAAAATTGATCAGTATACAAGTTCTGAACTTAAAAATAGTTGTTTTGGTATTCCTCAAGGCAGCATTTTGGGCCCTACGTTATTTTTAGTCTATATTAATGAACTGTGCCGCCTGTCACTCCAAAATGGTGTTATAATGTCTTATGCAGATGACACCGCTCTATTGTTCTCAGCTAAATCAAGAGTTGAGGTCTACGAACATGCTCAGAATGGTTTTTACATTGTGTCTAATTGGCTTCATAATAATCTACTAACGTTAAATACAGATAAAACAAAATACATTTTATTTACAATGAGAAGTACTAACTTACCGCTTACTAATCTAAACATTTTCGCACATAATTGTAGCACGTATGCTGACACTGCATGTTCCTGCCCCACTTTAGCAAAAGCTGACCATTTAAAATATCTGGGTGTCACTATTGACTCCAATCTAAATTTCCGTAAACATATCGATTTACTTTGTACTAGAGTGCGCAAATTAATATATGTCTTTAAGAATTTACGGAACATAGCAGACTATAAATTAATTAAACAGGTTTATTTAGCTTTGTGTCAATCCGTTCTTACCTATTGCATTACTTCTTGGGGTGGTGCTGCAAAAACGATTTTACTCCCTCTAGAGCGTGCTCAAAGAGCAATTCTAAAGGTTGCTACCTTTCGCCCTTTTAGATTTCCTACGCACCAGCTCTACATAGCATGTAATGTACTAACAGTACGGCAATTATTTATACTAAGCATAGTACTACTCCAGCACACTGCACTTCCTTTTGACCCAGTACCTTCCGACAAGAGAAGGAAAGACATGGTTTGCATAAAGCCTCAAACTAGACATGCGTATGCTAATCGATTTTATGTGTTTTTAGGACCTTTTTTGTACAATAGGCTCAACAAGTTACTAAACTTCTATAGTGAAATATATAAAAAATGTAGTAAAATGTTATCAGAACATTTAGCGATACTCAATTACACAGACACAGAAAAACTTCTAGAAATTTTGTCATGATGATAATTTATTCACTCGTAAGTATTTACTTTTGTATTTTTACATAGATTTAGTTTTTAGATATTAAATTACCATTAAGCTTTTTCTCATATTCGTTATTAGATTATCTTATATCAGTTTATCTTTAAATTTTAGTGTTCCAAATTAATTTAAATGTAAAGTGATGGCCTGAAACACAGGTTTGAATTAACCTAGATCGGGCGGGTCGCTTCCTTACATCGTAATTCCGAACCATTATTACTTGCACCTGTTCTAAACATATTTTAGATTTAGTTTATTCTTTAGGCACTATCATTATTGTTTATGAAATCTTACTGTGGACTAATTGTATACTTTTTGTAAATGTTTTTATTCAATAAATATTATTATTATTATTTATTATAATCAAAATATTGCTACCAGACCCTTTTTTTTTTTTTTTAGTTTGTTAATTATCAAATAACTTCTCCCGCTCTGGGCGAAGCGGGAGAGCGTGTCAGACTCTTGCTGACTAAAACCCACCCGTGTTCTTTCAGTTGCCTGTGCGTTGCCAGGGGCCACGGTATCCCTATCGGACTTTCCCGCGGCCCCAGCAGGCATCGGTCCTAGTGGACCCCTTCCGTTGTGCTGACATCTCTTTGAGGCGCGCATGGAACACAACGCGCCGTCGACCCGGGTCTGGTCCTTATCGGACGGCGAGCTACCCATTGCTAACCATCCGCAAGCCCGCGCCTACGGTGGCCGGGAATCGCCCTTCGATTCCCGACACCCAGGGCCCTGTCCTCGGTCTCCTGCGGCGGCTAGGGGCGTGAGGGTGCGACATTTGCCTCTCCCTCACACGCTCCGTCTCCTCCTTCGCGAGCATTACTGCTTCGCAGAAGGAGGTGACGACTTCCAACGCCCTCTCGCTCCGTACCATGGCCTGGACCAGGGCCAGACGCGAGAGATCACTGCCACCGATCGCCTCCGTGAGGACACGGTGGAGATCCGCCCAAGCCGGGCAGACCACCACCGTATGCTCCACTGTGTCCTCCGGGCGATCCACACAGTGGTGACACCCGGGCGGTTCCTCCCGCCTTATGCGGAACAGGAACCTCCCGAAACAACCGTGTCCGGTGAGGTCCTGTGTCCTGACACAGGCGCCACTCCACAAAGAGGGGACTTATCGCCGCAATTGTGGCTTGCCCAGCACGGGGTTGCGACAATCGCACTCTCCATGATGCCATGAGATCCCACCGGAGCTCTGTCCGCTGTGTCGTGATTACTCGCGGCAGCGGAGTTACGCCCCGGCATTTCGCCTCCTCGCGCCACTCCCAAATGTGCTACCTGACCCTGAAGTGATAATAGTACACTGCACCATTACAAACCACCAATTCAGAAATAGTGATTTCAACACCATTCGTTTATTCCAATTTCAGCACTGGTCTGTCTTTCGGACGTAGAGGACAAATATATTATTTAAAAATCTAATCTGTTATTTGATTTTTCTCAGGGCTTTTATTTAGATTTATCGCTTTTCGTTTTTTTCAGTTTCATTTCTTGCTCTTTTATCATCAATCAATCAACAAAATGAATCAATTCGGCTGTTTTCCGGTGGACAAAAAACTCTTAACTGAAGTGCAAGTCACTACGAGTGCATTATAAATCTGATATATTACCTAATAAATTATGTTCCAGTTCGAAGTTTCGTAGACATGACTAGGATGTTATTCTTGACTCAACGATGTATTGTAATCATTCAAACATCTGTGATGTTTACAGCATGCATCGTTTAGCATTTTTGTGAGTACACCGCAGATTGTAAACTCCAAAGTCTTAAGTAACTAAGAATATATTATGTGCTATTTATGTTGCGCCCGCGACCTTGTCGTCTACGAATTCTTCTTACTAAGATAATTTTACGTTTATTTTGCGAACTTCAATTTGTATTACAACATCATCTATCATCGCTTACACAATCTTGCTGTAAAAATGTTATAGTGATATTATGAAAATATTTTTATTTCAGTTCCTACAGTGGCAAATAGAATGGTCGGCTTGTGCCAACAAACATAGTTACTATCTATGCGTTAAAAGTAACGAGTTGCTAACTCGTAGCGTATTGAAATATCTCGCTGTTAAAAATCTTTTCGTGAATAAATTACTGATTGATTGGAAAAACGTAACCCAGATACCAATCAATCACCCGGAAATGCCTCAAAATACCTGTCCATACAGATCGAAGTCGTCGAATATATGTTTGTAATACATTTTGCCAAAATTTCACGAATGGATTAGTAGATACGGCGGCCTACCCTTGACAAATAGTATCTAATATCATTTGCAAATGATAATTTGATCATGTGTCAATTGATAGTTCCAGGTACACGTTCCCATGTTTTAGATGTAGGTAGGTAACAGAACAATACGAAGAATTAATTAAAATAATATAAAACAAGGCTATAAATAGAATGCCTATATTGTACTGCACAACCTAGAGGAAATTCTCTGGAAATAAAGTTGAGCTAAAATTACTACAATGTTACAATTTTATTAAAATAATGATACAATTGCGCAGGAAATGCAGCGGAAATAAGTCTCAGATACCTTATGAGCATAGCATAATATGTATTTTTTCTTAATATAGAATGCTATTTTAAGCTCGAGGAACTTACGTGCGTAAGTACATACGAGTACATATCCATAGTAGCCTATAGTGATATAGTTCGTGAGTATAACTGATAGCCTACAGACAGGATAATTCGCTGCGGTCGGAATCTCCCGACCACAACCTATAGCGTTAAATAGCGTAGCGTTAAGATAATGTATTATAAAATAATGATATATTATTATGCAAGGTAAAGCACGTATTCAATCACAGTTGAGGATAAATTAGATACCTATGTAATTAATTAGTGTTTAGTTGATCTAAACTTCTACTAATTGGCCATCCATTCAATAGGTACAGTTAACAGTACATTTGAACTATTGTGATATTCATATGAAACACCACGCTTGTGGAGCGACGTGGTGATGACTGCATGTTCTGTTTAGTTGACTAAAGAGCCTTTCTTTTCCAAAACGATTTATTTGACAGTTAACTATCTGACAGTAATCTTTCATTTACTAACTTTCCCATAAGAAACTATTAAGATCACTGCCGCCGAGAACGTCTCTACGTAATAATATATACGTGAGGGTGGCGCCTGTCACATAATTATTGAAACGTTTGTGGCGCCTAATTTTTTCTTCTCGTGCCTACTAATACCATACTTGTGCTCCACTATAAAGCACTTCTAGTACCTACTGCCTTAAAACAAAAGTGAACTAATCACATGATAGCTAATTCCTATCTGCAACAATCACCCCATCCGCCTTTTCCTGTCTATCTACCTGTATGGGGGGCATCCCACAGTTCCCACACTAAGTTTCTCGGTTTCCGGATCTAATTAATTATTAAATTTTAATCTGTTTCGCAATTACTCGTCTAATATTCCTTAACTACATGTATCTGTTGGAGTTCCCAGTACAATCATGTTTTATTGTGTTCATCATTGAACTAGACTGCTTGTGTGAGCTGCTGTCGTGTTACTGCCCTATTATTACCTCGTGTCGAGGTAAATAGTTGGATGAACATCGATTACCGAAATTGTGCATTTTAGTATTCGTCATCAGTCTATAGCAGTCCACTGCTGGACATAGGCCTCTCCAATCGCACGCTATTCAACACGATCCTGGAATCGGCTACTCTCTTTCAGCTGCGAAGATCATCGTCTCCGTCCGTCGCTGTAGCACCTGTTATCGTCCGTCGCTGTAGCACCTGTTATCGTCCGTCGCTGTAGCACCTGTTATCGTCCGTCGCTGTAGCACCTGTTATCGTCCGTCGCTGTAGCACCTGTTATCGTCCGTCGCTGTAGCACCTGTTATCGTCCGTCGCTGTAGCACCTGTTATCGTCCGTCGCTGTAGCACCTGTTATCGTCCGTCGCTGTAGCACCTGTTATCGTCCGTCGCTGTAGCACCTGTTATCGTCCGTCGCTGTAGCACCTGTTATCGTCCGTTGCTGTAGCACCTGTTATCGTCCGTCGCTGTAGCACCTGTTATCGTCCGTCGCTGTAGCACCTGTTATCGTCCGTCGCTGTAGCACCTGTTATCAAACCCAAATGACTACCTTTAGTTTATGAACTTGTTGCTATACTTTAGCCGTGTTTCAGCTCGGCCAGTCCTTCCTATTTTATTTATTCTCATATATCTAGAGGTGAGCGAGCTGATTTCACGTGAACTTCCATAAACAAATCACATGTAATTTTTTAGTTGCATTATCTTACACGTAAAAATAACATGTTTACTTTATTTCGTTTATTATTTATGTACACACAGTAAAATACATAATATAGAGACGATATAGTTATAGTTTTGAGTACAAAGGTACTGCTTATTTCTTAAGAAATTTCTTCCAGCAGACCTGCAATTTCTAGTATAAGCTGACCTCGCATTGTACGGAAATCCTATAAAATGCGAGATCAGCATAAATTGGAAATGTATAGCTTTATGTGTAGCCGTGTGTACCTCTCCTTGGACTAATTAGGACCAAAATAACAATAGATAGGTTAGTACCTATCTATTGTTATTTTGGTCCTATATAATACCATCCATGGTGTAAATTCCCGTAACCTCAGTTTTCCTCATCGATATATTATGTAGTATTAAATATTTAACAATTCAATGTATTGTATTACGAAGAAGTCCTGTAGTCATTATTGTAGAGTTTATCTCATGATTCCTGGTAACACTTTTGTGGGTTACTAGGAAACGTGTGGATTATCTGTTACACGAGGTTACTAGTTACTACGATACGTCGCCTGGCATGTTTATTTTTGAGAATATAGAGCACTTGTTGTTGTGTGCTACTTCTTTAGGTATTAGTTAGGGGGCTATCAAAAGACAAAATGAGATTGTTTTAGGGATAAATAAAAGCGTCGATTCCCTAGTACAGGTTACCCAACCAAGCACACCAACCATTCGAACATTTATTGGGTAACCAAGCATTCATGCAAGCATGAATTAGGTTCCTATAGAAAATCTATGTAGTTACGGTAAATTCTTTATATATTATAATATGAAGCGTGGTATATTTTCAGCTACACTACTGGTTTATTTGTAAAAGATATCTATAGAAAATGGCCCTAAAGAATATTTTTACTTTAAACCAATTACATATTACGCAGGCAGCAGTAAGTCACAATTCACAGGATTGCTTTGAAGCGACGTTGTTCTTTAAAACAATAGGAATCGACTGTTATCTCAGCTTAGCATTAAAACAATACAATTCCTTTTCAACTAAAAAAAAAACTACTCAGGTAGGTGAACTGCATAAATGCATACCGAACTTAAACAATTTAAAAAATCATAAAAAAAGTGTTTATTGTCTTAAGGATTATATAAATTCGCATCTAGTCTGCTGCCGCCGCCGACTTTCAACGAAAATTCCACTCTGTTACAATGGTAACAGAGTGGAATTTTCGTTGAAAGTACATGTGAATCCATGAATCCTATTGGCCTTTTGCGAAATGTCGCAAAAGGCCAATAGGATTCATGGATATTGTCAAAAAGCATATTCCGATAAACAAATTGTTTGCCAAGTATTATGATAATAAAGTAGAAAAGAAAAGACCCTTTTTGGCTCTTGAAAACCCAGCAGTTTAAGTTTTACATTGAGTACTTAGGTACTAGTGATTCCTTACTATTGTTATTACTAGTGTTATTATGACTGTGCATTGTGTGTATTAAGTAATCATCTTCACAAGATGATAAGTCATCTTGTGGTCAGGTTCACCACAAGATACTCGTAGTTCATTATGACACGCGCGTGACGTTCAAGAAATTATCCACTGAATAATGCAATGTGTAATAGAAATAAATGATTCAATTAATGAACATGTGGTAAAGAAAAAGTTATGAATGGCGACCCACGTAACATTATTTCCTGGAAAGATGATTATTCTTCTCTTTGCGTGGTTTTCATTCATGCTGCCTACAATTTCTGACCCGTTTACATGGACGCTCCGGCATTTACTTTTTATGTTGTCGCTCACTGGAGTAGTGTCGATCTTTAGACTAATGACGTTACTAAAACGACGTAATGTTCGCACGACGCAAAAGCGTTGCTTAGATTAAAAGTTAACTGTAGTTAATTTTGGATCAAAACAAGGGTTTTTGCATAGGTACTCTACCGCTGTCAGATATGTTCGCGTCAATTTCGTTTCACCCGACCGTAAAAAGAGCGCATTCTACTATGCGCAGTTCAAAGATTCCAAGAAGACGGTTTGTGACTCAAACTTGAACATAAGTTCGTGGATGTAGACTAGGAACGACAATGATAAACCTAGATTCCTCATATAGCAACATACAGTCAGCTCATAAAGACGAGGAACAAATAAACTACGAACACCAGCATTACTCAAAGTAACCCAATAATATTTTCACTCCAGCAGCGCATAATTGGGAGCGTGCTTCTCTGTATAATCTTATTCAGGAATGCTGGGAGCAGATGGTGCGTCTTGTGCCTTTTTTTGCAGCAACAGCAACAGCACCTGTTCAATGCGGGCACAGCTTGAACTTCAACCAGTCCTGTATACGTGATGTGGAAACATTATCGACGAGGCAGATATAATATAATTCGTGCCATGTATTACTTAATGAAATGAATATTTAAGAAATAGTTAATATGGAAGAAAGCCAGTCATAGCCGTCGACTGAAGAAAGGATTATTTTTATTGTAGTTAGTTAGATTTTAAAGTTTTTTATAATTATAACTTGTATAATAATAACGGCTCAAAATAGAGCTCTCCTTCCTGTGTGGCAAGCGCATTTTGAGAGTTAAAGTAATGGTATTAATTGTGTTATCGGTTATTGTAACTATCAGCATTTTTATTTCGAGAAAACGTATGAAATTCATCATTTTTGGCGGGCTAAATCCAATCACTCCACTCCGTCCACTATTTACGATGAGCAAAATAATAGTGGTAGTAACAAATTTTTATCATAAAAACCATGCTAATTGAGATAACATTCCAAAAATGTGAAAAATTCATCTGAAAAACTGCTTATCATTTCACGCGAGATTTATTTCAGTGCTTTTTGTTTCATTCGCGTGGATATAAAGCAGATTCGTTCTAAAAATACAAATTAATCTGCAGTGCACTGAAAGTCTGTCCGAATCTTATCAATGTTCACACAGATACCTAAGGTGTCTGTACACTAAATAAATGTGTCTGTGTGCGTGTTTTGGGACTGCAGGTCGGCGTACGCGCAGGTGCCCACTCATTCTACACTCAGCTTTCGAGCTCGTCCGTCTTTAATATTAAATGTTTCTGAGTCATACATAACTTTAGGGACATTTTCATTGGTTCATGCGGATAAGTGCAGTGTCTGTGGTCGTTTGCTGGCGCACGAGTGACATTGTTTGTGAAGCATAAACGATGTTAGATAGTCATTATTACGTCGCGTCGTGTTGTTTACATAGATCAGCTGTTTTCATTAGTGCACTGTCAGTGCAATTTAATGCGCATTTTTTTATCGGTGAGTTTTTTTTTCTTAGTTTGATGATTGTTATTAATATCCTAATAAGTTAATAATATATTTATACATTGTGAAGCTTCGCACGCGTGGGCTATAAACTGCAATGGAGCCTTTAGGTACATAATAATAACTTTTATTTTGTTACTACTGTTTTCGGGTTGTTGTCCCGAAAACAGTAATAATTTAACATATTTACACACACACACACATTCATTCATTTCATTCATATTTCACATTTTTTATATTTCAATATAACAACGACAGTATTATACGTATGTTTATTTTTAAATAAACTTTCTACAATCGAGATTAGATAAATATTATCTAAGTATTCAGATGCAATCAACTGCATCACCCACTGCCTTAAAAACTCATCAACACAAACCTAGGCTGTCAATATTCCATCATCCGTCGATCATAGCTCCTTGTAACCGTAAGATCAGATACATCTGAGTAGGTACCTACACCTTATCTGTCATTGCACACCCAAACTTGGTGACATGCACCTCGCAAGGCCGTGACAATCAGACAGATAACCTCGCAGATACTATTGAAACATGAAAACGATGTGACGAGAGACAGACGGACAGACAGGCGGAAACGATCAGTAGATAGGTAGATAAATGTGAAGACTCAGATACAGGAATGATTTGAGTTAATCACAATAATTTTATTGTTGAACTTGACCTAGTACCTCCTGCTGTTACCAGTCTGAGTTTATGATTTTAGCTTTATTGGAATTAGTCTTAGGTAGACCAATCGTGATCAATTTACTATAATGTTACGCCTGTTCCGTTATAGGTACACACTTTTGATCCCCGTTAAGTTGACACTAAAAATTTTAACCTTTTTTTTCCTTTAAATTACAAAGTGCAGATAAATTATCACCTTCATAAAATGAAGTCACAAAGCGTTATAGGACTAGACTTTACTGTACATACCTATTAACTATAATTATATGCAGCTTTACTTAAGTAAGTCAGTTATCATCAGTAACTATATGGAAAATGAAAAATTAGATAAAAGTTTGTACGTCATTGTACGTAGACCTACAGTCTGTCGTAAACATACGCACTTGCAAGCTCCTCGCTCAATGCCATACTGCGAATCATGCGCAGCCTTACTTACCGCTTACGTATTTCCCGATCGCGATAGACAACCGATAGACATTTACGTACAAGTCCCTGGCAACCCGCAATGAATATTGATGGCGGGTTTAAAGCCATCATTAGCTAAATATCCTGTCAGTCATCCGTGGTGAAGGTATTGTCCTGGACACTTTTATGACACCATTTAGTTCATAATGGATGCATGGTATGAGCTTAGGAAGTAATAGTAGTTATAGCTAAAGCTGTTTTATGTTATATGCAACAGGTGTTGGTTCCACGCAGTCTATTATTTGTCTCTTAAAATCAGGTAGTTTTTTTTGATAATATGAAGGTTGTATATCATAAAGTATTACCAGCAGGTAAACAGGAGTATAATTTAGTCAAACTTGTAATGTACTGACAATTTCAGTTCAGCCTTGAAAAGATACTTAAAAACATTGTTCATACAGAAGACGTTTCAATGCAGCTGTTAGTAGTAAGTGTTAAGTGTGCCGCTGTTATGAATAATGGACATCCATTCAAAACATTAACGAGTTACTTGAAGGGAGTTGAACGGACGGACGTAGCTGAAGAACGTCTTTCAGGCATATACAAAAACGGCAATATGATTTACTGATCTATGATTCAATACTCAAACACTGTTTTTGAGGGGGGGCTGGTAATCTGTGTGGCAGGTTTTCCTAGTGCAGATACCAGTCTCCCACAAAGGATATATCACATAATGTAATCTTCATATTTTTAGGGCGCCTTTGTGGAAGAGAAAATCTCTCTAATCTAGACAAAATCAAACTGGTTGCTAATTCAAACTCAAACTCAAAGCATTTATTTCAAATAAACCAATTACAGGCACTTTTGAATTGTCAAGGGGTCGGTCAGTCAGAAATATGAAGCTAGTTGCCCATTCCAACGCGTAGTAGGTTCCTATGGAGAAGAACGGGCAAGAAACTCCACGGACACTCTTTTAAATTAGAATATTGTTACAAAATATTGGTTACATCATTCATGTTGTAATTATACATGTGAGAACAATGTAGAGAGACGTGCACGTTAAAACCGTCCGTAATAAAGCAAAAACAATTCAAAAATTTATATAAATTCAAAATAAGCCTTGGCAGCTAAGAGATGACCAGTCCCCACTGACGGCGCCCGTTCACGAACATGACGCATGGATCAGCACCATTTAGCTCAACCATTTTGAAGGGAACTTAATGATCCAACACACACGCCACCACCAGCGAGACATTTGAGTGAGCATGCCTTACTCTCAGCCGCAAGAGCACATTCAAGTCAATGAAAGACGTACCCAGTAAATGGTAGCTTTAAAGTAGGTACATAGTGCTCACACATGTGCTATGCAATTATATAATACTATGAAATTGAATTTATACAATCTAAAGATAGTCCTACAATCTTCAGCAGCTCCAACAATATTTTCGAATGCCAATCAATTAGTTTATGCGCCTTGTGGAGCTGGACCAGCGTTGAGCCAAGCATTTTTGTCAACGATGTAATCCCCCAACTTATAATATGCTTGGCAGCATAGTGTGCGTTTAATAAACTCAAACTCAAACTCAAAGCATTTATTTCAAATAAACCAATTACAGGTACTTTTGAATTGTCAAGAGGTCGGTCAGTCAGAAATATGAAGCTAGTTAATAATTAATAATTATTAAAATAAAAAAAATAATTAACACAAGATTTAATTTAAGTTGTACGAGTATACATTATTATATTTTATTTTACAACATTGATTTTACATTCTGTGATTACTTCCTCACACACTGACCTATTAATTGTAAAATTTTAGGAAAACCGTCTACTTTTACAATGTTTATAAATATCTGAGAACCATGTATCTATCACATTAGTAATTAATTTATCTGATGTTGCTTTTTTTTTTTAATTCTTTTTATCTATTGTGGTATAGTAATTTGTATTTTTTTTTTATTGCATCGTCTTCAAATATAAGTATATAACTAATGTACCTATATATACGAAATATTGTAAAACATTTTAAAAGAGTAACGGTGGAGTTTCTTGCCCATTCTTCTCCATACGAAAACTACCTTTTGGAAGGGGCGACTAGAATCAATTCAGTTTTTTTTTTTTTCTTTCTTCTCGACACGACAAAATATTATAGTAAGGCAAGGAAAACGGATTTTCCGATAAGTAGTTACTAGTAATTTTTTTGCTTTAGGGAACATTTTTGATTTTGATAAAACTCAGCTAAATCCGGGAATTCACGCTCATTAGCCGCGCTCGTAGATCACAAGGCGATCTAAATTTAAACAACAATTTATGGTCTAATAATTATGTATAATATATTTAACCAATATGTATTAAAAAGTAAACAATTTCTAATCAAACAAAGCAACTAAATCTATTCGTCAATAAATTGGCCTGTCTAGAACAATAAGTAGCTAGATACATATTTATTATTCGCCGCAGAATTTGGCAAGTGCGTGTGTGGAGCCATCGGGCCATCGGGCCATCGGGCCATCGGGCCAACCTGCCAATTGTACCGTTACTATTATAATAAATTGCTATTACATGGTAATAACTCCATTGTTTATGCCCCGGCTGTCGACAAAGTGCTAGACTCCTAGTTACACTGAGGTGGAAATTACATTCAAATTATTGAGTAGAACGTGTTGTGTTTATGTGTATCGGCGGACCTTAGACTAAGGCCCTTAGTAAGTCAGGCGAGGAAAAACAATAGCTAAAAGACAGACTGGTGTTCGGAAACTAAACAATAGGTGGGTTTAGTAACTTTCGTAGATTTTACATATTCAAATGATTTACCTTGCCTTTTGTCTTTGTTATTACGAATTGCGTTCATTGTTCAGATTTAAGGAAAGAGGTAATTTTGAACAATACAGCCAAAATATGGTAATGGGTTCAATAATAATTAGAATTAAAATAAACAATACACTTTAATATTATTGTCTATATTATGGTCCATATTGTGGGTACCTACATATTGTGTCACGTACGAGTATGTAGCTCTGAGCACGCCAGCAGGACAACACTGACATGAGTTATGTTCGTGGAACTGATGCTTGCTCACAGGCTATAAAGCAGATAGGCACGCCCTACTCGGTAGGTAACACGTTTCCACCGCAAAATTGGTGAAACTGAAGATGAAATAGAAACCTCTATTAGCCATTGATGTAAATCAAATCGATGCTATTAGCTTAGTTTAAGTAGGTACTGCAAAATACACCGACTTAAATTTTCCGACTTTGCGAAAAAGTATTGGGCTATTGTATACAGATACTGTCTTTGCCGTTGCCACTATTACGCCACTTTATACCTGAGATAACATAGGGTCTCACATACATGGAAACTGGCAACCAAACTCATTGCGATCATGGTTGCATGGTGCAATGCGTTTCCTATCAGCATCTTTAAGCATTAGACATGTTGATCTTACAGTGTCAGCACGGGAACAAACTTCTGAACCATAGAGTTTATGAAGTGAATGGAAAATGATTTCCTTATTTTTTTCATAGAATATTGGTTTAATCTTCCAAATTGTTATTTTTGTACTAAATAGAAACTCTAGCGTTTAATTTTCGCTATAGATCCTTTTCGGGTCAAGTTACAATTATTTACCTGTTACAGATGACACATAATGGGTTACTGTGGTTACCTACGTCAATCTGAGCGTCAATCTTATGGATCATACGTCAGTTACTATTTCAGAAGCTGGACTGTCGCACCAGACAGGTAGATTTTCCTTAAATAATTGTGCTAAAAGTGGTAGCAGGCGACGTTATCGACATGTTAGTTTGAGGAATATTATTATTATCAATCAAATACGTATTACATTATGTTCCTACGTCATAACATGGACATTACACGCATGTGCGGGAATTTTGCAAACTAGTTGCTACGGTGAGAATCATACCATAATGTACGGTAAAACCGCAATAATTCGGATATACATACCTAAACTGTGTTTAATCTTTAAGGATTATCTGCCTGATACATTATAACAAACTTTTGTTTGCTCTATGCTAACTACATATATTATGTTACTGCGGACTGTTCGTCGTTTGATACGTTAGGCCTCGTTTACGGAGACGCGGGGCGTCACGCGTGGCGTGCGGCTTGGCGACTCGCGGTACGGCGCACGGTGATCTGAAAATCGGCTGTCATAGACTTGATTCATAGACTTGATTCGAGCGTAACGGCGCATGCGACGCTATGTTTTACCGTGAACGGAAAAATTTAGGAATAGCTGGCTGCAACGCTACGTTCGCCACGGCTGCCGCTATAAACGTCGCGTGCGACGTGGCGATCCCTTCCGCTTGCATTTCAAGTAATCGCGTCTCCGTAAACGCTTTCATACAACGCACAGAGTTTGAATCTAGTGCGGGCCGCGCCGCCCAACACGCATGACGCCCTGCGTCTCCGTACACGAGGCCTAAGGGGTAATGTGCGGGAAGACTTTTAATAATTGCTTATATCAAATATTAATAATAAAATTGACTATTGGCATAGTCAACTTTATTATGAATATTAATATAAAGAGTAAGCAGTGGTAATTTTCTATTCTGTCTTCTAAAACGAACTAAAATATATTGTAGGCCATCATCACATTCATCACATTTTGAGCTAATATTGGATGAACAAATTATAAACAAACCTTAGAGTTAATCAGTTAACTGTTAAACCGCCGAAACGGGTATTTTGCTGGCGGATAAATTCCCGTTGACTCCATCTGACAAATGTGGAACCGTAATAGTAGGTACCTCAATTTTCTGGGCGCAATTCGGTGCATTAAAGGAAGATAATGGGATTACCTATGTACCATGGAAGAAGTTCATATCTATACACCGTAAGGACTATTTCTGCTTGCAGCGCTGGGCCGCAATAGATGTGGTCATCGTGTTCACGGGATTTTGTTTTCAAACTGCTTAGATATAAAGTTCTTCGATAGTACTTGTGGGTTCTGGCTTCGTTCTTGGGCAGTGTTGTAGGGTAAAAAAAAACAGTAGCAATCCGGAGTATGGATTCGTGTCCAGTTGATGGCAATAGCTCGCCACCTAGGATATTACAATAACTGGCAACCTAAGGGTAATACGATGTTTATGTAATCTTGCCATAACTAGGTATAAACAAGCGTGATAGGTACCTTATGTACTAGCACACGAGAATACGGCGCACGCGCCTATCGCCACACAATTTCATAATTGTATTTTCCGGTTCATTTTATTGTGATAATGGTAAACTAATAAAAATCGGGATTAGCAATTATTAATCCTAACGGAAAACCAGTGTGCGCATGTATATGATATTATATAAATATTATCTTTTATTAGTGTGTCTATTATATAATTTTATTATTTATTCATTCTGTTATAATGTGATTTAAAGGATATATATATTGTAGCCGTATGTTTAATAACAGTGCACGAAGCTCTCGAAATATAATAATTATTTTGTTTATTATCAAAGCATGTTTAAGAATTGCATGTTTTTGTAGATAAACATAACATAACATCACGCCTGTAATCCCCGAAGGGTAAGACAGAGGTATACCTGTAGATATAGTACACCCACATTTCGCTAGTTATGTTTAAGTCCCATGTAATAGGGGGCGAGCTATTGCCATCAACCGGGCACTAATCCAGACTGGACTACAACTGAGAAATTCCAGATAGGAAAACCTAATATCACTTTGCCCGACCCGGGAATCGAACCCAGGACCTCATGCTCAGCAGTAGCGCTTGCGACCACTACACCAACGAGGCAAACTAAAGATAAACTACAACGAGAAAATCAATTCTAAGATAAACTCAGTTTTCAATCAATCACTCTATCTTTATCAGCGAGGTAATTGCATAACACACTATCAGTAGCAATGGCTTTCATTTTGACAGTTCAACAACATTCATTGCCTTATTTACGTTGTTGAGCAGACATATTTTTCACACTTATGAAGCGATGGTTTAGCAATATCCTTCAACATCATCGAATTGTGACTGTGTGTGTGTTACGCAAGTAGGTTGCTGGATGTCTCACAATCTTAGTGAACTCTTTGCCGTTGATGATTAATCCATACATTAAACTATCGTTGTTAGTTGGAATACCTTGTGATTTATTAACTGCTATGGTAATCTTACATAACATTAACTCAGATGTACAGGTACCGCTGAAACGTCAAATATCGTTTATTGGTAACGTTGATGTTATAACGTTACGGATGTTATACGTACGTAAAGTTTATTAGTAAGGCTGTATAGGTATAGGTGGTTAGTTCATTCCGTTACAGTTTGAGCATATAATATCTTAGTTATGTTTACGTTACCTTTATAAAACTGACGTCTGAATCTATCGTGACGCAAACTTCCATTAAATAGATTATGGCGTCCAAAAGTAAGCAGTAAACTTATCGATCTGACGCTATGTGAAACTAACCGCAAACTTGTAAAGGTAGCGCCTCACTGTGTGGATGTTACTGCATTACCTACAGATATTATTGTTTACCAAATTTTAGCCCAATTTTACCAGGATTTAAATATCGTATTTGACCTGGTTCCATTAATATTATTTTTAAATGATTATGTTTATCAACGAAAATTTCGTACATTATATTGGATAACATGAGATTTTTTATTTGCTTGTGTAAATAATCAGAACACTGTTTTTCTCTATTTCACAATAGGTACTACAGTTGAAAGCTTTCCCTGCTTGATAAGGTTTCGCTCAATTAATTTAATGTGTTTCAATTCAATCCATTACAATTCCCCACTTAATTAGTAAAAAATAGATTATCTAAAGTAGGTAGATATTCTAAATAAAACGTTGTGCTTGACAGAGGAGTGTGGCCTCACCCAACACAATTAATCAGGATAACTCCCTTTAATATGGAATTCCTAATTAGTTAACTGAAACAGGTTTTCCTTCTCATTTTGTATAAATTCGCGAGCGCGTTACTGATTAATAATCCAAAACCGTTTCCTTCGAATGGCGACGGCTTCCCCCTGGTATGTTAGGAACGAGATCCTCCATCTCGACCTTAAAATCCCCACAATAGCCCAATTTCTAAAACGCAATGCAACGCGTTATTTTGATAAAGCCGCAATACACCGCAACCCTCTGGTTGTGAAGGCCGCCAGTTATATTCCCTCTGGAATAAGTAAAATCCGCCGTCCAAGGCATGTTCTCAACGACCCAGATGACCCCATAACCCTCCTCCAGGAGAGCAATAGGGCCACCAGTACAGTAAAGAAACACACACACCGACACACGTTCCGACCTCGCCGCAGAGGTCCGCGACCGCGTCCCTCCCGAGTAAATGATACTCCCCCCCGACCCTTGCTCGACGATGCGCCAGCCCGCGTCGAAGCTGAGCCCGTAGTCTTAAATTCCCCGAATAATAATAATCTATGTTTGATCCAGCCTGTCCCATCTTGCTGTCCTCCCCCCAGCGACGCCCTAAGCCGAGGTCCGTACCCCACAGGGGGTGCCCTTAGCGACCGTTCGCCTAGTTTTAATTAGAATAGTTTATGCCCCTGGCTGGAGGCTTTAAGTGTAGAAGCTTAAGGCAGCCACAGGAAAGTCCGGTTAAGCAGCTACGACCTCCTCAGAGGTTAACTGCGAGATGCCCTATATAAAAAAAAACTGATTGATAACATTTGTTCGACACAGGCGACAGTGAGCAGTGCGGAGCGGAGCTGTAATGTCGTGCTGACAGAAGAACATGCGGAGCAGTGACCATGGCGCCAGATGCCGAAGACTGCGAGACAGTGCGACTGAATGTGGAGCAAGTGCCTGTGCATCATGGCAGGAGGATCTTGCCAAATGGCCAGCAGCCGGCCAGCGCCTGGACCGAGAACGAGGAAGAGCGGCCTGGAGACAACACCAACAGCCCTGGAGAGAACAGGCGGCTGCTCCCCACCAGCGGGCACCCAGCTAAGCACAAGTCACGGCTGCAGGCCGGCCTCACGCTCGGAGTACATAACAAATACCCTCAAATTACGAAGTCACAGAAAGACTTCGCGAAGACCAAGTTTGAGAAAAGAAAAGACAAGCTCATAGCTTTATTGAAACCACCGTACTTTATAGTCTCTATGATAATTTTCTTTGTAAGTATATTTATCACAACCATCTTCTGTCTGGATCACTTCATCTTTTATTTTGTTGGAAAATAAGATTCATCACTAAAACCTTTTTGAATCCCTTTACTTATCATCTTCCTGCTAGTTGATGACTCAACTAGCAGGAAGATGACTGACGTCCAGCTGGATGTTAACGTTAGACTTCTTGTTGTTTCTAGGTACTCATCCACATATCGTTGTCCGACGACATGCGCGCGACGTTGGAGTGGTCTCCGAACGCGTGGTGGCGCGAGCCCTGGCGACTCTTCACCTACGGCTTCGTGCACGCTAGTCATGCGCACCTAGCTCTGAACGCGCTCGTTGCGCTGGCTGTAAGTATTCTGTCTATCTGTCGTTTTAATTTTCAGGCATGTCTTTAGTCATTCCATCATTCTCTCAATGGAAAAATATTTGGTGACTCCTGTCAATATTAAATGCTGAGTACCATCTTGAACACCTATATTCGGTCTTAAAAATTTAATGGATAGTGGATGATTTTACTACTCGAAAATGGTTCAGTGTATTAACTTCTCCTATGTTTCCCAGGTGGGCTGGCCTCTAGAGCGTGAGCAGGGTCCATGGCGCGTGGTGATGCTGTGGGCTGGTGGCGTGGCGGCTGGCGCGCTCGGTGCAGGCGCCCTGCAGCCCCGCGTGCGCGTCGTCGGTGCGTCTGCGGCTGTCTATGCGTTACTGACTGCACATATTGCTAACGTGTGCCTTAGGTGAGTTTATTCTCCTAAAAATATATTTGAATTTGTATATTGATATTTTTGTGGTTTTGTAATGTAGTTGTGGTTTTCCCTTGACTGCAACAGTAGGTATGCCGATCGATACAGTTTTGTACCTTACTTGTATGGATAAAATCAATAATATGCAATTCGTTTTCTTATTCCTAGTATTCGCACGATCTCTTTAAATGATTATACCACTATAGGCACTATAGGTTCTAAAATTGCCTTCTAAAAAGTACCCTGTCGATATCTAACCAAGATTTTCTCTCACAGGTTCGGCCACATCCCCCTGTGGTGGTTCCGTCCACTGAGCGTGGTGGTACTGGGCACGTCGGAGATGTGCTGGGCGCTAATCCGCGCGCCGGCTCCGCTGGGCGCGCCGGCCGCTGCGCACACGCACGCCTCCTACGAGTACGTCGCCTGGGCCGCGCACATCCTCGGCGCGGGTGTCGGGATACCACTCGCCTTTATTGTGTTTACTGGTGAGTTTTGGTTTTAAGTTTTCGTTTATTTTAATATTTTAAGCTTTTAAAATTAAACAAAATTCTATGGATATTTTTTCTCTCTCGTCCGTAAAGATTCACTTGAAAATCATCGTCAGACAACATCTGTCTGGCATCATTGCTGAAATGAACGGCCTTGAGACACACAATCCTATATTTCTATTTTGTAAAGTGTGTAATGTTGTTTGACTGTATGCCTGGCATACTGTGTCCAATAAACATTTTCTTTCTTTTCTCTCCTTCAAAATTCATTTAACTTTAAATTTATTATTGTTTTCTTCGGTTACAGGTGAAAATAACAAGAAGGCGTACGTGATAGCATGTCGCGTGATCTCAGGGGCGCTGCTGCTGGCCGGCGTGGTGGTTGCCACCATGTACTACGGGTGGTACACCGACTCCGCCGACCAGACCTGAACCCTGGCCCGCGGAACCTTTGCGTCTCAATGAAAAGTGCAATTTGTACTCATCCGTCCGCTATTCGTGGTTTCGTGGCTTAGAATAGCTTTTGATGGGAATTTTACACCTTTGTAGGTACTCTATACAGTACAAAGATAGTCGGCAGTATAAACACGTCGCCGTATAATACGATTTATGGATCTTTTTCACGTTCTAGGAGTAAGTGTTATGTACAATGTTCTTTGGAATTAATGTTTTAAGGAAAATGTAAAATAAGTCGTAAATTCTAAATTGTGACTCCGCCTAACTCCATTCGAACTAAACAACTGCAGGCTACGGTTGAACGCGTCTACCTATTTAGGTATCAAGTATCATTATTCGGAACAGCCTAATGTGGTGCATGCCTTATTATTCAGAATTGTAAAATTTTGTTATTTCTCTCGAATGTATGTGGTAATGGCGGAGTTATTAATGTTATTGATTTCTGTGAAATCACCCTTTCGATTGTTTTGCATCAAAACGTTGGATAAACGGCTAGTGATATTTTGTAAGCTTTGTACTTATACGACGGTTCTATGATTCTTCTATTGTTAGTAGCGATCAAGTGCAATTATAATTAAGTACTTCAAAAACTCTTTCATAAACATTTGTTATGTAATCTCACGTATCGTTGTTTAATTGTCTTTTTTCCACAAATATTTTATATTATCGCAAATGTTGTGTTAATATTCCTCATTATCTTTAATTGGCACTAAAGTAGATAATTAAGCATCGACCTATCATCTTATCAAGTAACTGGACACTGTTAACTAAAACATACAATACATGACATGCTATTAACTTCTGTTTTATCTATAAACAGTAAAAACATTGATATCCGGACTGATGATCCTCAGGTCACAAAAACAAAAATTTAAAAATAATTTTACATATTTCAAATCACGCCATTGAGCAAAATGTTACGTAATTGCCTGAGTTTGGTGACTTGTTTTTCAGTTTTATCTAACATTGTCCATCTACAATAAGAAGCAAATGTCTGTTATTACAATAATTGTTAAAACATACCTACCATGTAAATTACTGCAACCAAAGAGATTATTGTATTCTAGTCAACACTGACTTCAGATATAATACATGACTTAATTGAACTTGTGTTTTTGTTATTATAAAAAATAACGTTATTATTTATACATAATTTACAGGGAACTTAAACATAAATGGCGAAGTGTGGGTGTACTGTAGGTACACCTCTACCTAACCCTTCAGTAGAACAAATATCTCGGCTACTGACACACAACATGCCTCATGTAGGTACGGTCAGCAAGAACAGTCGATTAACATTGCTACTTACACACATCATTTGAATTGACACTAAATGGATCGATAACCTGCAGTTTTGCATTACATCATCATAATAGCTAAGCGTAAATATTATTAAAATTTTACTTCTACCTTTGATATATTAAATTAAAATAGGAATTATTTTAATTTAATATATCGAAGGTTAAGCTGCTGGCGAAGAAGCCAAATCTGTCAACCAGTCCTACCAAGGGGTGTCGTGTTACCCAGTAACTGGGCTGTGGAGATCAGATAGGCAGTCGCTCCATGTAAAGTTCTGGTATTCAGCTGCATCCGGTTAGACTGGAAAATTGATATCGAAAACTGAGTGCTAATCGACTTTTGTTGCTGACAAAATATGAAACCACAATTGTTCACTATGTTATAAATGATGCATACAAGTCATCTGGAGTTGGCTGAGAATAATCTATACAATATAAGCTGTATGATTATTGAGTAGAGCAATTAAATTGTTGATTCGATTTGTTAAAAATAAGTAATCAGTTTAAAAAAGACATTGATGAGTCAAAATTATGAAAGACTAGAGGTCATTGCACATCATTAGGTACGCCTGATGGAACCGAATCAATAGGCAGAACGCTGCTGCTGTACGTAGGTGGCGGAATAGGATGTAAGTAGACCAGATATAAAAAACAATGTTAAATGCAAAGGTTAGTCCCCGAATTCGACATTAACTTTTATCTCGGATACTTCTTTAACCCACGTAGTTTCAGATGATAACAGGGCAAATGATAACGAGCATGAAAGTCACATGCACAAACCGTTACTTTAGTTTGATAATGCTGAACTCTTGTACTATGATCTCAACTGCCCAAAAAATACATATCATATTTATGTACCAAAAATGTTGCAACATTATTGTTGAGTGGTATATAGTACGATAGTATAGTCCAGTGTCCTATACCTATAATGCTTATGTGATTATTGTAATCTTATAAAAGTTCAATTTGCATATTATAATGTCGTTTCAATTATTACCATATGTTAATTCCTACGTATTGCGTACGTATTGCTTTGTTAAGTTTTGAGTATAAATGTCGATGGTTATAAGTAGTAGGGCAAGACCAAAGAAATGATGGATGGACTGTGTGAAACATGATATGGTTAGAAAGGGTCTCCTTTGTTTCATCGAATAGAAATTGCCAAATTATCACTTCCCAAACAATTTTCCGCATAATTTCATTTGCCAAATTATTACTTAGCAAAAAATCTCTTCACTAATAATTGTAACGCAAACCTAATGTTTTGCAAGTGAACGTTTAAACAATAACTTGTTTACCAACTAGTACTGTTACCAATTTTTAAGTAGTCAAATATTTCTGTTGGAATAACTCATTTTACGTAAAATAAAGACGTTTTATTACAAATTATATAGAATAGAAGTTTTTTCACTTGGGACAAATTCTAAACTGGTAAAAATAATATTATGGCCTAATAGCGGAGAGCCTCGACCAACACCTCAGGAGACTCTCATTGCGCGGCTGGGTCAAGGACTTGATTCAGAAAGCAGTACTCCTAGACATGGCACGCATCGTGAGCAGTTTCCTCTCTCTAGAGCCCTGACCACCGGCACCTTGGACCCTGTTCTTGATGCCGATGGACCACTACTTTTTATATTTTTAAATGTTTTTTTAATTTATTTCTTTTTCATAAAAATATTTAAAAATGTAATTTGTAAGTATAAAAATGTAATAAACAAATTATATTAAGTTAATACTAAGTTCTTACATCCATTCTTAGAGAAAAAATTGCACAACATATCTTTAACAACTCAATTATGTCTGTGTCTCAGAATGGATGTAAGAATGGGTCCCGCGGTACTAAGGAGCTGCTCCTTATAGACATGGCCATAAGCCAACAGGTCCGTAGATCCCGGAAGGATTTGTCGACATGTTGGATAGATTATAAGAAGGCTATGATTCGGTGCCACATACATGGCTCAGGAGGGTGCTGGAGTTGTATAAAGTAGATGCAACTCTGCGCACCTTCTTGATGTCATGTATGGGACATATATACAGTGGAGGACAGTCCTTCTCTATCCAGGATGTCGACAGATCCGGAGGATCGATGAACCAATCAGGATTGAACAGGGAATATTCCAGGGCGATAGTTTGAGTCCACTTTGGTTCTGCTTAGCCTTGAATCCTCTAAGTACACTGCTAGAGAATTCAGGTCTAGGCTATCGGTTGACAAGAGGTGGTCAGGTTATATCTCACCTCCTTTACATGGATGACCTGAAACTCTTTGCCCCCATCAATTTGCGACTGATGAAGCTACTGAAGGTAACAGAAACGTTCAGTAGCGCCATCAGGATGGAATTTGGTGTGGACAAATGTGCAGTTATGCATGTAAAGCCTGATGCCGATGGACCACTACTTTTATATTTTTAAATGATTTTTTATTTTATTTTTGTTTCATAAAAAAAATTAAAAATGCCATTTGTCAATCTGCCTAGCCTTTTCCCAACTATGTTGGGGTCGGCTTCCAGTCTAACCGGATGCAGCTGAATACCAGTATTTTACATGGAGCGACTGCCTATCTGACCTCCACAACCCAGTAACTGGGTAATACGATACCCCTTGGTAAGACTGGTGTCAGACTTTCGGGCTTCTGACGACTCGTAACGACTGTCAAAGATCCACGAATGATAGCCGAGACCAACGGCTTAACGTGCTTTCCGAGGCACGGAGGATTCTCGGTATGTAAAGATGATCACCCATCCACTGACTAACCCCGGCAAGCGTAGCTTAACCTGATGGATCGACCAGTGCGGCTGTTGTTACTTAGCCACGAGCTCCTCAAAAATGTCATTTGTATTTTATAAAAATGTAATAAAGAAAAATATTAATATTAACTATTCTGGTCGTATTTTTTTTTGTAAGTAGCATTTTTTTTAATAATTAATCTCGTTTAACTAGTTCAGTTTCGGGTAGCCAGTTTTTTTTTCCATATTATTTTTTCTATATAATCTAGTCGTTTCTAGCGTAGGAGGTCACAGTTTTAACCTAACCTAACCATTTTTTTTAAATAATTAACCTACTCTAACTAGTTCCTAACTGACCAAATTGTCTAACGATTATTTACTGTAATAAATCGTTTGATTAAAGACCAAATGGCTTAATGACATTATCCTTAATAATATTCCGGCAAGTAAAAATTAGACCAAATGAAAATGTACCTACGTACTAAAATCATTCCAAACATTGCATTGGTATAAAAAAAGGTTACTATAATTTGTTTGGGTAGTGAAATTTTGGCAAAATCTTTTCGGTAAAACGGCAGGATCCCGGCTAGAAAGGGGGTGACTACCGAGATGACGACTAATAGAGAAGTGTGGAAGGGACATGTTGTGCCGACCACTAATAAATTGGGAGAAGGGCAGGATAATGCTGATGATTATTATTAATAACTACGTCCGCATCTTATACTACTTGCTACGACCGCATCTTGTTTCAAATGCTTCCGATTATCATGAAATACACAAAATACCTATAAAACAAACTCAATAAATATTTAATTCGATTTATTTGCTAAATTAACACTAGATATTATATTTAACTGTTATATTTTAATCTACAGTACGAATCTAAAATACATTGAGGCTATCATGTAACGTTGTTAGGGCACTACAGTTTGTGACGCGTTCAGTCAAATGTAACGCCGAAGGTAAGTGACACGGAGTATCAAGAAATGGAGTGCCAGCATGCGTAGACACTTCTGTCACTTGAAGTGTCCCACTGTGTGGAACTAGATTGTGATTGATTAACGTTAGCCGGCTGCTGTACATTGGATCGATCTGAACGGTGCATTGGGTTCATGTCATCGATCGATTGCAATCTAGTTGCGACTTTAGCAATTACTGCGGCGAAACACTTTGCTCAGCTACTACACACAGGCACTACATCTGTTTACTACTCAGTGAATAAAATATTCGAGTCTATGATAGTCTATGTCGTATGAGATCATTGCCGGTCATTTTATTTTAATAAATATTTTAACTAAAGCTCCTGAAAGAATATGAACAGTCACTACCGGACACTGAATAGTTTTTGACGATATTGACTTACATAAGGGGATCTCGCGCACTAGACGGCCACGACTCCGGCCGGTCGTGGCCGTCTAGTGGTATTGTATGATCTACGGCTAGTTGGCCGTTGCGACCAAGTGCGCGATTCGTATCGGTTTCTATAGTTTACCTGGTCGCTGTGACCACTCGTCGTGGTCGTGACCGTCTAGTGCGCGAGAGCCCTCACAGGTATCTTATTCATTTTCATGTAGTATGCAATGGTGCACGCAGGTATCAAAAACAGTCACTTCATTATACGTTTCACAATTACTACTTATTGTAGAAATTATTATTACGTTACAATTATTTCACAGTCGCACCATTATCAAAATATCAATCTTAAGCTAGACAAGCTCATTCTATTTTATCGTCTTTTAAACCGCGTAAATATTACACCTAGAAAATCACAAGGTTCCAAGGTCCAAACATGACCAGTAGTGAGTGCATATTCCTGGAGTTATATAACCAACCGCTCCATCACACGCTGTACACTAAATGCATCTTCTCCGATTCTCAGCAGTCCAGCGGCTTGCACTGAACACCCAGCTCCGTGCACCAGCACTCCATGCACGGCGTGGACAGCTCCGTGATGATCCTCCCGACCCTGTACATCCTCCCGTAGATGTTACAGCCAGCCAACTTCAGAAGACCTGAACCTACGCCTGGTAGACTACCCAGGCTTGGAGGCCGGGGTCCTCCAGTCGCCACAGGCGTGAACGGGACTGAGTCCTCCTGGATCACTGGTCTTCTCTCTGTCGTGTCATGCGTCTGCGGTGTCGGACGTTCGTACGTCTGGGGTGTTGAACCTTCATACGTCTGCGGTGTCGGACGTTTAGTGGTGTTGCTCGTGATTGAACGGTGAGTGGTTCGCTTTATGGCGGTGGCCTCACCGAGTACTAGATGGTCTATCCTGTTGACTGTGTTTTGTTGTATTAGAGGGATGACGTACGGACGTGGCGGGAGAGGTTTGAAGAATGTTTCTTCTGCAGGTCTGCTGGTGAAGGGTGTGCTAGTGGAGGGGCTACGGACAGGCGGAGCGGTGGGGGGCTGCCTAGTGGGAGCTCTGGTAGAGGGCTTCTTACTAGGAGCGGTCGTCGTTTCGTAATCACTGAGAAGTAACTTCAGTACGCTGCCGAACGAAAACTCGCCGTCATCATCTTCGTCTTCTTCAGAAGAAGTATTGTCAACCTGCCTGACCGGAGCAGGCGTGGTGGTGATGGTTGTTAGTTTGGGAGTCGTTTTCGCGGAACTGGTAGTAGGAACAGCTGTCGTAGTGCTTTTCTGAACAGACTCAGTATTTCCTTGTGGTGTAGTAGTCACGTCCTTTATTGCCACTTTCTCGGTATTATTTGCTTTGGTGTTAGCTGTGTCTGTCTGATTAGAAAGGTGTTCAACTGCTAAAGGCTCAGATGTTGTATGGGGCACTTCCACTGTGGAGTCACTCTCTTTGTTTTCTTTTTCCACAGTTCCGTTTGCAGAAGATGTTTCGGCGGAAGTAGTTTCTGTAAAGGAATACATAGTTCGATACTACAGGTCGCTCTAGAATTAAAAAACTATTTAGTATTATAGAGTATAATAGTGGTATCCAGTCCCAACATACTAGACTTGGCGCTGACCTGATGAAGTTGAAAAGTTACTGTTACTGATAAATGTTAAGTATTTACCTTGACGTGGCATAATATTATATTATTCTTATTTGAGCTACATGGATTTGTAAAACGTATCCACAATTCCATAAGGCATTATAGTTATGTGGTACTTTACCTGGTTTGCAGTCAACGTCCCCGCAGCAGGGGTCGCGTGAGTGGTTGGAGACAGGCAGGCGGCGGCAGGGGGGCGCAACGCGTGCGCATGGTTTGCGCTCGCAGGTCAGTTCCACCCACGAGCACGTGCACAGCTGGCAGCCCAGCACGATGCTCTGCCCGCCCGGCACGTGCTGCCCGTCTATTAAACACTCACCTGCAACAAATACGCGAGAAACCGTTTAAATTAAAATTGCTTGCCCCTCCACTAAATTTTATTATTTAAATCTGTCAAATTAATTTAAATTCTAAAATACATTTGATTTATTTACGTATGAGCGTTTATTCTGAAAGTGGACAACGTCTCAAATAGATATCAAATATTTCACTGTTTTGATTAATTTGGCAATGTGGAAAAGTGTAAAAAATGTGGCTAACTAGCGAACTAGAATATTGATTATGAAATGCAATAATTAATATCGTAACACCGAATGTTTAGTTTTAGATGTAAAAAATCTATTTGGAAAGTTTCCAAATGCGTTTTTTACACCTAAAATGGGTACAACATAAAATTTAATGTTAAAATTGCAATTCATTATTCGTCGCGGCTTACGGACGCGTCCAATAATTTGTTCCCAGCTTTGTGCTTCTCTATGGAAAAGATAAATTAGAAACCCACTGCCTAGTCTTGGTGAAGGAATGGGTGAAATGGCGCCATCCCGACATCGTACGTCTCAGTCGCGTGCAAATAGGCCAGGCCATGGCCAGGCACATTGGGTAAGTTGAAAAGCATTATGTGCACTATCCATTTATTTTAGAAGACTCCCTCACACAAAGCCATTAAATTATTACATATCAACTCACACATTATGTCTAAAAAGTGGACCTACACGCAGACCTCCTTCATCAAAACTTCCGCACGGCAAAGTAGGCTTTTGAAATGTTTTGAATTTGTCGAAATTTTTGTATTTACACAATTTTCTCCACGTGTCTCGTACCATAGTATATTAATATTTTGCCGGTGATTGAGGAATCAATGATGGCACCCCTTTTGTGTGTGTTAAGTGAAACCGCTTTCTGCTTATAACGATATATATATCTGCACAGATATGAGGTACACAACTAAAGTAAGGAAGCTCTGTCAGAGAGGCAGGTAGACTTGCATGTTCCATGAATGGACGTTTGACAATTTCTCATAATGTCTGTTGTTTCCACCGTGAAGTTCTTTATCTTACCCTGTAAGTCTTTGATGACATCAAGCTGCATGGAGGTCGTGAGATGGGGCACGGCCGGGCCCGATGGGGTGCTCGGGTACACCCCGAAATACTCGTCAATGACGCCTGAACCCTTCGGTAGGAAGCCACCTGAAATAATATTCACATACAGATTGCAAAACCTGAATTTACTTCTATTTTCAGTCTACTTTTTCTCTATCCATCAAGTTTTTATTAATTACAACATAAGTAGATTAGTCCAAAACCGGGTATGGCGGTAAACCCGGGTATGCCGGTAAAACCGGGGCATGGCAGTGAAGTCTCTTACATGTTTTAAATTACCGCACGTATTTGCTCGCTGAGGCTGGCCACCCTGTAGTTTGTCAACAAACAATGTTGTCGCTGCATCCTCAAAAAAAATAATTAAGAAAAATCGTTTTATGGTCTATTCATAAGACATTCCTTGAATTAAACAAGGGTGTCATTATAGTCGTATCAAGGTAAGTGAAAATTGTTTTCTAAGAAAGATTAAGCGTGCATTAAAGTTTGAATGAACAATAATTAAAGTCTTGAATGACCCATGATTATAGCTTATTTTTGATTTTTGTCTCTATAAAGTGCGTTTGGGGCAAAACCGTACGGGCTAATATCGGGTAATATGTAGCTTGTGAACTCTGAAATGACGCACCCCACTACCGCATTTTATGCACACGGTAATGCGCTGTGTGCGTAAAATGCGGTAGTGGGGCGCGTCATAATTTCAAGGTGGACAACCTATACCTACGTAGTACATTCATTATTATTTTATTTGAAACATACATGACGGAGCTATGCATGGGTGCAATAACTTAAAGTAAGAATTGCGCCCGTTAAGGCTATATGGGTTGGGAACCCGAATAATTTGATGACTTCCATTATTGTATAAGATTTGGTGTTTGAACAAGGCACGGTGAAAAACCGTAAAAACATAACTTTTATCTAATAGAGATTTTTTTTTGTTATTTACAATTAAGAAAAAAGTAATATCAAATGCAAAATATTTAATACCTATATTTAACAAACTAAGCGCATCTAGCCTTTTAAAGTTGATTTATATTCTTTCAGACTTGTATTTTATTAAATATCTGCCAGAGCGTCCCGATGTTACCCAACTTTCTTAATACTAAGTAATTAACTTAAAATTAGCACAATTCAGGCCTCGGCCGTAATCCACCACGCGAGCCCAGCGCTTAAAACCATACATATTAGTACAACGTAGCGATCACCTAACCTAAACTCGACACAATAATTTTAATATTCAAACTGAAAAGCAGGTGTTATGTTGCACATAGTACGTTTTCTGTTACCTTCAGTTTCCACTGGTGGAGAGAACAGGTTGACAGCAGGCGTCTCCACTGCAAACGTGGTGCTAGTCAGAGGAACCTGCGTAACAGTCTTCACGTCAGACCCCTGACTACCCAACGAAGCTGACACGGTGTACTCATGAACCCCTGGGTCATTGCGCTCAGGATACCTTTCTTTGGGCACATCTACTTCATGACTGATGGGAGTGTACGAGGGCTCCACTTTACCCAGCACAAACACTGGGTACTGGGTAGGTTGGTACGTGTCTTCTCGTCTGACAGGGAACTTGGTGTCCTTGGTGGCGGTACTGGGGTAGTACACCGGGAATTTATCTTCTCTTTCAAGGATGGGGTAAGTTAGGGTTTCCTTTGTTGGCTCGTCATCGACCACCGCGTCGGCCGCTACGAAGGGGATGATCCTGGAAACAGAAGAAACGAACGTTTGAATAAATGTTGCTTGAGTTTTTGTTACAGCCACAGCATTTTAGTTTCATTCTGCTACATTTAATCATCATGTGTTCGGGAGTTTCCAACATAAATTATGGATATCACTAAGTGAAGTACAGAGCACTATATCTCTATGTGTAATCTAGTCAAGACTATCCAGCACAATTTGGCTAAGTGGTCAACTGATACTTACTTTAAGTTCGGCAACGACGGCGGTAACGTCGGCTCAGTGTAGTCATAATCATATTCTCCCTTCTTCTTCTTAGAACTGTTGAGTGCTTCCGCGAGGACTGCAGGTATCGGTATCTTGGGACCGGTCATCAGCGGCTTCGAGGTCGAGTGACTGGTGTTGGTCATCAGAGAG
Organism: Agrochola macilenta; assembly: GCA_916701695.1. NCBI lineage: Eukaryota > Metazoa > Arthropoda > Insecta > Lepidoptera > Noctuidae > Agrochola > Agrochola macilenta. The sequence continues at coordinate 22,821,319 of OU753561.1, read as the reverse complement.
CTGGTCACGTTGATTGTGAAGGTATCGTCCTCGTCAAAGCCTCCGTTCACATTCCTATCAGTAATGATGTCGTTGGGTGAATATGTCTGTGCTTCCACGTTTACGATCGGCACTCTTGGTAACACTTCCAGTTGCTTGTCTGTCTCGTTGACAGTAATGCTCAGAGGCAAGGATGTTGAAGATAGTTCAGCTGTGCAGTTTATAGTTCCATTGATCACAATTTTGACTGTTCCTTCAGGTTGTTCTGTAGTTTTTACTGGTGAATCTTCAAACGACTCAGAAAACTCAGGCATAGCTATCAGTTTGGCAGCGCTCATTGGCTTTTGAGTTGTTGTAATGTTATTAAATGTGGCGTTAGTATTTTGTTCTGGTTTCATGCTGGCGTTTAGAGGCGGTTCGTCTGTTTTTCTTTTAACCTTAGTAGTGGTGATGAGGTGGTTTTTGGTGGCTGACGCGAAGGACGTGTGTTTTAAAGTGTACAAGCTTGTTAAGATCTTCTTGGTCGTACTCTCTAGCTTGCCGGACTTCGATGAATGGATCGTCCTTTCGTCATGCCTTGTATACGTTGGAGTGCTGCCTGGAGCCGCGATGACGTTGGACTGAGTTTCTGGAAATTATAGAGATATACATCAGTATTGTTTCCGCCTACAATATTGTAAATTTAGTATTAGCAGTGCCAGGTGAATAACAAACATAATTATTATTAAAGTAATTTTAGTCTTTGATTTATTATTATTCAGTGCTACGGTGCCGGTGGCTGCAGTCATTATGTAGTTCTACAAGTACTGTTCCGTTAAAAACAAACATCTCCACGACACTAATCTTCCTCAGTGATAGAACTACAAACGCATGGATGCAAGTGTTAGTATTCCAATATAGAAACAAAACTATTTTCGATAGATTTCGATACTGCTACCTAAATCTTCGACCTAGTGCTTCTTTTTTCACGACAGCTTTGCTCTGTCCTTCGGCCGTGTATAATACTCGTTCATCTTGCTCATCTAACACGAGGTCTGTCTCTGTTGTGACTGAGTAGGAATAGAAGTATGAGTAAGAGTATCAGAACAATACAAGGGAAGCACAGCATCGAGGTTTTCTAACTACAAGTCTTTATTTTACGAGTAACTAGCACTTTTCAATGATTTCATTCGCATAGACTTTCGACTTTCCCATACAAAGTTTTATTCCCTACCGCGGTCTTGGGGTCGGTAGGACTTTAACAGAGCTAACCCGACACTGGGCCCGCGTGCTCATGGTGACGGCCCTCTCACAAGGAGGAGGCGTAAGATTCAGCAGAGGACATTTAAAGCTAACTGAACGCGATCAACACTTATAAACCGCGTACAAGAGGTGCCAGTGTCAATATTCCACAAAAATGTTGACACTGACAGCTTTTGTACCAGGTTTAGATATGGTGAATTCGTTCAGTTTCATTGGTGAAATTCACCCTCATTATGCGTCTGTGTACCTAGCCCGTCGTGGTTTCCACCTGGCTCATCGTGGTCGCAGACGTATTGGTGCGCGCAGCAGTCTCCGCGCGCGAGCAGCGGGCGGCAGCCAGCTAGTGCGGGCGCGCATCCGAGGGCCTGGCAGCGCACCTCGCCGCGCAGGCAGAAGCACGCCGAGCAGTTGCCGCGCGACTCCACCGGTGAGCCCTCCTTCACGAGTGCGCCTTCCACTTGACAGTCTACGAACACGCCACACGCTCATCAGTTACTGTAGTTTGAACAGTTACTTACTGTACTTACTTTCAAAATACTGCCTCGTTAATCAATTGGCAGCAAGAAAAGTGGCAGAATTCTTTCCTCAATTTACGAAAAATGTTATTCGGTTTTCCATCCGGAATTGCTTAGTAGCAGCACGGAGCCTGGATTTTTCCCCGGTCTATGGATCGTTTTCAAAATTAATGTACATTTTTTTGTGTTTATTTACAAGACTCTCGGTAACGTCTTTGCCGTTCAGCGGGCGTGGTTTCTTTTTTACTTCAACACATCATTACTTCAACACATGGCAACCAAGGAGGTAACATTACCCTTAATTTATATTCTTGAAATAGCCACATTTGTTAAAAAGAATATACAACTCTTTAATTTTGATAAGAACGAGCGCCGCAAAACTAAATTAATTCTACCAGCACCTAGACTAGAGATGTATAAAAATAGCCCAGAATACCGAAGCATCCAAATATATAATAAGTTACCTACACTGTGCTTATTAAAATTTAGACTTAAGTCATTACTTTTAGGAAAAAGTTATTATAGTATTAACGAGTTTATGGAAGATAAGAAGCTAAAATAAAGCACAAATGTTATTTATCTATGTATAGAATGATTTTATTAATGTTACTATATATTTCAAATGTATAAATTAATATAAATTAAATTAAATATATTTACAAAGAGATTATACATTAGTAGTAATAATAATGAATGTTGTTGTATTTGTTGGTATTTAGTAGTTGTGCAATATAATGTTAACTTCCAAATATGTATCTAACCTAGATGTAAGTTAAATGTAATAAAGCTGCGCCCTAACAGGGTCATGAACTCATAAGTTTTAGCCTAGCCTGTAACTGAGTGTACATTATGCAATAATAATAAATAAATAAATAACTCTTATCAAAGATTTTTTTAAATTTCGATTTGGCTTTCAAACTGTTTAAAGTAAAGAAGAAACAAATGAACATATTGGCGCTTGTATAATTAACGTTGTTTGTCATTGATTCTAGAATTTACAATTAGGTTTCTTAGTTTGAATTTCCTCGCATTATTTGAGAAAAGTACTATACTGATGGATTCACGTATGTGTGCGTCGGCTTTGCCTCGGCCCACATTTTCACGATCAATGTCCTTGTTGCAGGCCGCGACAATAATGTAATATTGCACGCAAAAAATACAGTTTACGTCAAAACATTCAGTCAGAGTCAAAGTCAATTTCGAAAGCACAAGCAAAGTAACTCAAGATTTTGAATCGTCACGTGATATTATCAAGAAATTAAACGAAACTGTCAATTATTTTTGAAGTTTTCTAATCATTTTTCACTTCATTACATTAAATTTTCTTATTATTTTTTAACAGAGATATAATACGCTAGTTCGTTTTACGTGCTTTGTCACGGATACGAAACTCAGGCCTCGGCATTTTGCGTGACATTGCCAGCGAGCGGTCCGCTCTCACCGCGCGCCGCGTCAACGTAGAATGTGTTGACGCACGACTCTCACTCAAAAGGGTACAAAATCAAAACACTTCCCGTTACCTCTTATCCGATTCTCGCGACTTTGGTATCAAAAGTTGCGAAATTTAATTCTCTAGAGGAGTTTTTCAATTTATATTGATATCTCTTTTAGTTTTATAATTATCGAAGTATTCGTAAAAAAGTACCAAAAATGTATTAATTATATAACTTGTAGAGCATCAAATTCTGCGTATTTTAGTACCTATTTTATTGACGTAGTCTTATTACTTTCAACATAATCGCAGATGCGCACTTTCGCTGGAAAAGAGGCCCCTACTGAACCGATCCGAAAAAACATTTTCAATGTTAAAAATATTCTTGTAATTTCACCCTCGAGTTACTTGTGAAACATGCATTTGACTATAATTTACCATCAACTACACTGATATGCTGCACTGTAAAGTATAGTACTTACCCAATTCACGTAATTTGACAAATAAAAATAAATATAAAATTGTCCTTTTTACGACGCGCACAAAGTGAAACCTTCGCTTACTAAACAAAATGGCTCGGCCAAAAGAAACTAGCGCCCTCTCGTTATAACTATTTTGTGCCATACTAAATTTGGAATTTACTAGAAGTTATTATAAAATCAAAGTAACAAGAAAGAATAACACAAAGTAATGGAATATTAGACACGAGTTTGTGGGAAAATAAATAAATGATTTATTATAATAACATTGTTTTATAGTATATTCCATATAAGTTACCCGTCCACCTGAGAACATTGTTGAATCATGTTACTTATTGCGTGCATTATTATTTTACATACGCGCGACTGCGGACATTGCACTTTTATATGGGAAACAAATTACGACAGGAAATAAATCTAGGTTTTTTAGAGCAATAGAAACCAATTTCCATATTAAAAACGTCGATGTTCACTATTTTCTTACTAATTTGTCTGAATGTTGATTTATATGTTTGTATTTTATTTTATTTAACCAATAAGTTACATGGACACATAATTACAAACTCACAAAAAATAAACAAAAATAATTGTACATTGATTTTGAAAACGTCCCGTATGACATTAGGTTCGCTCTTTAATACTTGGTATACTTAAAAATAACTGGCGAAAGCAACAACCTATTATAAACCTTCGTGGCCATGACGTGAAAGAAATACTCCTCACCATATCGGTTGCGGTGCTGGTTGGGCCTGTCGGGCGTGGTGTCGCAGTAGTAGCGCTGCGGGCAGCAAGCACCCGGTGAGGGGCGGGGCGCGCAGTGCGGGGGCGGGGGCAGGCAGGAGGGTTGCACGCAATGGCGCGCACCGCGCAGGCAGAAGCACTGCTCGCACGCCACGCGCGACGCCAGCGCAGACCCCGCGGCGAACACGCTGCCGCCCTCCACGCACGCTGGGAACACTCCAGTATCATCAGACGTCAGTGACGCGTCCAAACACACGTCCAAACAAAGATTTAAGATATAATAGAGATGCTACCAGTAGAAATGTCATAGAAAACTGTGATCCCAAGTCTCAGTGAAGTCATCTCGCATAATATAGTAAAATTACATAGTAGCCAAGTTTAACACGATACACTTTACCGACCCCAACCTTTGCTTACCAACCGTCAGATAGACGAGTTACAATACCACATTGTAAGTACAATTCGGCATATTTCCTTGGAAAATAATTTTCTTTTGCACACAATGCGACCTGTAATGTGAGGCGTATGACATGAGACATGACATAGAACTGTAAAACCACGGTGTAATAACTTTATTAGGGTATTGTGACTAAACTGAGCGAGGTGCAACCCGTCGGTATTATCAAGTAGATTTTGCTTAAACTCATAATATATGAGTGCAATAGTTATTATTTACAAACGACTGAACGATTGTTGGCGTTACTAACTGGCTAGGTACAGAGGAGTCAAATATATGTATATTCTTAAATCAGGAATGCAACTTACCATTTTTGGCAGTGGCCGGCGTCGCTGTCGGGACCTCTGCCTCCGTGGACAAGCCCATACTCTCGAGTCGTGCTGAGGCTCCGTGCTCCATGAGCTGCACCCCGTCTGAAAAGTTCAACATTCTAAATGAGATTTGTTACAAATTATGGTCATCTAGAAGTTCTTGAATAAAATAATATTATGATTTCTAATGTATTGTAATGTCAAATGTACAATTTATTTATTACTCGTTTTATAACTTTTTTTTTGCTGTACCTATCTCGTATTATAAAGCCTGAAGGGGTAGGTAAATACCTTAAATTGGTTTTGCTAACTTATTTCTACAAACAACTCGGTTTACATTTGACTCGCGCGACCTCCACATCCCACATGTCTAGTCTCCTCTTGACTAGTTTAATTTCAACATTACATACGCGTGGCCTCGCGTCACCGCTGGCAGCCGCGGGCAAAACCACCGACAAGATGTGCGTGGCGCGGTTGTGGCCTTTTCAAGCGATACTAGTCTTTTAAGTATGTAGGTAAAGTTTAAAATTATTTCACACTGAAAGTGCTCGCCGCTTCGCTGCCGGCCGCTGCCATTCCGGTGTGACTCGGGCCTTATACGTTATTTTACAGAAGAAGATAAAAACTGTCTGACAAATAGCCGTCCTTGACGTTCTCCGAGGTTCATTATCATAAATAGAATGTATTAGTAGAATATTAGCGCTGTGCACGTTTGTTCTAAATATGCATTATGAAATTCTCTACACAATACAAAGATATAATTACGAGGTTCAGGCATTCACCTGGACAGTGAAGTTCAGGGCAGCATATGCCCCGGCGATGTCGCACGTGGCAGCGCGGCGGCAGCGGGTCGGGCAGGGACGCGCAGGCGCGGCGGCGGCACGACAGCGCGCCGCCTGCGCACACGCAGCGCAAGCAATCCTCGCGCGTGCTCACCGCGGCGCCATCGCTGTGCCACCGGCCGCCGTACAGGCAGGCTGATGGTAGCTTGGTTTTCTTACCTGAAGCTGATTAGGAACATTAGTAAATCAAATATTCACCAAAAAAAAAATGGAGATACTTCTTCCAATTACCTTCCAAATTATAATAATTATTTTAATTATAAATATATTCTGTGTGCATTATTGCATTATTATTCGAACGAAGTTCATTTTGACGCGGCTTGCGGTAGCAGTCCCTGGCAGACATTATCACGCGAAAGAGCGTTATACTACACACGTGTTAAGCAATAAAGATTTGAATCAAGAAAGGGAGCTTCATACTTTTTACTGCCTTCTTCTATCTAATTCAAAGAGAAATCCAGAGAGAGAGAAAGCGTGAATTTACCATCGATTTATATTACATCAATGGAATTTACACTCCTAAAGACACTCTAAACACAAAGTGTGAATTTGGTCAAAATGAAAATCCAAGACGGCGCGACGGCTGCTGCGAAAATGTTCACATTATTTCTCGTCATAGGTGTCATTTTCATAATTTTAGAGGGTGCTAAAGTCGACATTTTTTGCAATTTTCAGGTCAGTATCGGGCTGTATGTTTATCTAAATATGATTCGCGGCCGTATCAAATACATATTTATTTATAGAATTATAATCATAAAAATCATCAATACATATTATTTATTTGTAATTGTATAAGACAACATCCAACCCGGTCCGATCCGAAGGGTGTTGTTAGGTATCGTACTTAGAGTCTATTTATGTGGTAAAAATCAGGAAAAAGAAAAAAAAAATATCTTCAACCTGTCTATTACGACGAACATATATCCAACGGAGTGGAAAACATCCAAAGTACTTCCGGTAAATAAAGCGAAACGAAAATTTACATTATTAAAAATTACAAGCCAATAACTGTTTTATCCATAGTATTCGCAAAGTATTCGAATCGGTACTAAACAGGTGGAATTTTTGAACCTCACCAGGGGGGAAAGTACTCTAAATACTGGAGATAGCAAATTTTACTCAAAGGAAACATCCTTTTTTTTTTTAAACAAATCAGCAATCAAACGTTTTCGAAAATTCGATCAAATCTGTCTAAGAAATATGATAAATTAAATTAAAGGAAAACCATAAAATCTATACTTATAAATTTAATGGGACAAGATTATAAAGCACTTTTACTCAAAGGTCCATCAGATTACTTATGTTCCATTAACAAATATCTTTACATTTTTTTCTTTATTAAATGGATGGATGTCTATAATCAAATTTACAAAAAATCCTATGCTCCTGTAAACGAGTTAAGGACCGAGGTTTACACTACATTTTTTTATATTCATCACAACTCGCTATTAAAAATTACTGCAAATGAATTCCTTTAATAAAAGAATAAATTTGTGTATCCAAAAAATGAAACTAATTTCGAGCAACTAATTCGTTACTTTACCTTTTTTTTCGTATTGTTTTTTAAATTTATTTGTATAGATATTTATGATAGTTTCCTAGTTTTAGGTAAAAAATATCGAAAATGAAGGCGAATCAAATTATCAATATCAGTTGTATACTCACAATATGCTTTGTCTTGGCGGTCATTACGAACGAGTCTCCCGCTATCTTCCTGCGTATCTGAAAAATATTATTTTGTTCTGTTGGTTTAGGGAGTAAAATAAAGGTAAACAATCAAACCACGAGACGAAAGCGCTGTCAGGTTAACCGACTAAACGTTATACCTGTCACTTAAGTTATCATGCTACGACCTCAAATAGACCTCAAAAATAAGACCTCAAAATTTAATTAAATTTAAATTAATACATGATAATAATATAATAAATCAAGTAGAAACAGCCAAATTCCTCGGTTTTAAAATTGACAGTAGAATCAATTGGAAATGTCACACAGAAGACCTTTATACAAAAATAAGTAGTTTATCTTTTGTGATGTACAAACTGGCACCAACAGTGAGTAGAAACGCATATTATGGACTTGTTGAATCGGTGCTTAGATACGGTCTAATATTTTCGGGTAATTCGACAAACACCGACATGGTGTTAAAATGCAGAAGCGTTGTATTCGGACTATGTTTAAGAACAAAAATACCGACAGCTGTCAACCAATGTTTATAAAAATACCATATACTGACACTTCCGTCACTATACATCTTGGAAATAGCTTTATTTCTTAGAAGCAATCTTAGAGTAATAACTAACAGAAGCAATCCTCACTGGTTTCCTCTTTTGTCAGACAATGTCACTAGAAATAGACGTACTAAATAAGAACTTCTTACAGCCTCACTCTGCGAAAACAGCACTCCTTCATAAAAGCGTGTTTTGTATGGCACCATTAATATACGTATAATAAGATTCCAGAGGTTATTAAAAATAGAAACCAAACTTATTCAAGAGAGAACTTAAGAAGTTACTTACTGAAAAATGTTTCTATTATGTTAAAGATTTTTTAAATGATAGTTTCTAATCTGTTTGTGTTATATTTTAATTGTGTTATGCTTTCTTTTTGTTTTTCTTTTTTTCACTCTTTCATGATTGTGTTGTATTTCAAGTGGCAATAATTATTTTTTTACGCCAATGGTGGCAAAACATGTTGCAACTCACAGATTTTCACTTTACATCCACAATTGCATTTATATATATATAATGTTCCACATGCTTATAAATAAATATATCTTTATCTTTACGGCACAGTTGTACTCTTCAATTTAGTAACGTTATAATTCGTGGACATTTAGAGAACCTGCCATACTGTGCTTTTTACAATAAACAGATTACAAAATATTATATTATCCTACTAATATCATAAATGTGAAAGATTATGTGTGTATGTTTGTAACCCAATCACGCAAAAACGGCTGAACGGATTTTGATGAAATTTGGCGCACAGCAGATAGTTTATAACCTGGATTAACAAATAGGATATTTTTTATCCTGGTAGTACGTTCCGGTGGGATAATAAATTTCCTCCACGCGGGCGAAGCCGCGGGCGAAAGATAGTATATTATTATAAATCTAACTAAAACATTGTGCTAAAGGAGTTACATCTACGTAGAGTAGTTTAAGAATAAATGATACAAGTATAACATACATTAATAAAAGAGGAAACTATCGTAAAAATTTAAAGTCAATTTAATTTGTTTAAAACGTATTTTTAAACAAGAAAGTGTCATTTATGGAAACCCTTTTTACGATTTGTTTACCTTTATTTTATTACCTAAACCAAAGGAGTATACCTATGGATTTAAGATCAGCAAGCTAACGCCCTGAAGCTGCTTATCGAGTAATATGTAATAATAATTTAATAATAATTAGTGATTTAAAAGCAAGTACCTAGGTATCTATAGAGTATTATTATTATTTAAAAACTCACCATAATATGCTTTGCCTTGGCGATCATTTGGAATAAACTGAAGCATCTTACTATCAGTCTCAGTATCTGAAAAGAAAATATGGGGATGTCGTGAGTGAACTGTGCGAGTTTGCGATAAATTTTTAATGTACAGTCAAAAGTTGATGACCACATTTAGATTTTCAAAGTCGCTGTACACCGTATTCACTATTAGCACTTCACTATACAGCGATTTTGAAAATCTAAATGTGGTCAGCAACTTTTGATGCTGACTGTACTTAAATTAAAAAGTACTTGTTGTACAACACTGATAAGCATTCATATTTCAATCAAACCATTCAATTTCGACTTTATTACTCACCGTATGATGTGTCGTGGTGATCATTTGGAATCATACTCCGTCTCGTTTTCTGCAAATCTAAAAATAAGGTTTAATAGTAAAAAGTATTGGGTGTTATACGATGGCCCAATGGTTTAGCTTGGGTGGATTGGATTTCTAATAATATTATGCTGTAGCCTTTTCTCGAGATTCGATCTGTGTTCGTTTTGCGATCTAGACCCTCAAGGCATTGGGTAAGGCAATAAAAAAAAGCCAAGTGCGAGTCACACTCGTATACAAAGGAGTCCATACCACCGTACAATATTTAGCAAAAACGCCGAAATAAACACGTTTTTTGTATTTTAAATTTTTGCACTTTTTTTTTTGCACCCTAAAAATATGTAGTGTTAAATATTTTACAGTGTTACGGAACCCTTCGGGTGCGATCCCGACTCGTACTAGGCCGATTTTTTTGTTCAGATAAATAAAAATACTAAACGAAGAATAGTTTTCATCTTTTCATAAAAAAAACCGAGAGGTTTAGTTGTTACGATAGAGCTCTTACAAAAATGGTACGACTGACAACTTTAACGGCGGTATTTCTTCATTTTTGAAGATAATAATATTATGAATATTTTTCCCACTTCGTCCATTTATATGATGTTATAATTCCTATCACTGTTATTTACATAGAGCTGGTAGTGGTATTCGAATTTATGTGGGAAGTAGGTGGCAAAAAACGAAAATACCGAACCAAAGACACCAACTTACGAAATTAAAGTTATTTTTCACTTTTTTGTGTATTTTTTTACAGGTTTGTTTTATTTTTGTAATAAGGTTTTATTATTTGTTAGTGTTATAGCGGTAATAGAAATACATATTCTGTGAAAATTTTAACTATCTACGGCTCATGAAATATAGCCCGCTGACAGACAGACGAACGGATGGACGGACGGACGGATAGCGGACGCTTAATAATAATGGTTCCGTTTAGCACCCTTCGGGTACGCCTAAAAAAACAACTTAAAACTCACCATATACTTCGTCTTGGCGATCATTGGGAACTATCTGCTGGATCCCACTGTCATTCTCAGTATCTGAAAAGAAATAATATGGTTTTCGGGAGTCAGTAGAACTGTGTGAGTTTCAGAGGATGATGAGGCAGGTCGTGTGATCCATGTTTCTTATTGTGTATTGTTATTTGTGAAGCTTTAGCGAATAAACTTAGATTGTGCTTGACAGGTTAAATCAAAATTAATACTTGCTGTACGCTACTGTCACTTCTATACATTATTTATGTACTTTGAGCTCCTTAAGTTCTGAGTTGAGCTGCACGATGACTGACAAATGTGTGCACTGACTGGACACTACTGGACAGGTCTACTCATTATGTGTGGTTCTTTCCTCAAAATACCATTTCAGACTAATCTTCTCGGTCTTCACATGATCTTTCCAGGATTATGTCTAGACTTTAAAAGAGACTGTGACCTCTGAGTCTATTTCGGCCTTTCTTCTCAGATTAGTCAGATAGGAAACGCTGACGTCATCTAGTTTTTAAAATATGATTGACGTGTAAAAGTGTTCGTACAAACCTACTTAACAGAAATAAATTCATTTATAATTTAGTTCTAAGGAACCAGCGACGTAATTGCGCAACATACTAACAATTGCAATGATTTTCGATAATTTTGGCAATTCGACAACATTCTTTGCGCTATTTACGTTGTGGAGCAGACAAATTTTTCAAACATATAAAGCAATGGATTAGTAATTTCTTTCAAATTCCTTCGGTGCTGGTCGTCGGTAGTTAGGTACTTTAAAAGATATATAATTAATTTATATCCTAAAACTCACCATAATATGCTTTTTCTTGGCGATCATTTAGAACAATCTGTTGTATCATCCCTCTATCAATCTCAGAATCTGAAAAGTAAAGATAGATCATGTGAGCCCTGTTTCTAACGTGTGTTGTCATTTGTGCTGCTGTACTCGTTCATCAACGTAATTAAACTTTGACGTACGCAAATTAAAACTACAACTTGACAACAACTACAGAGACAAAAAAGTTAAGCCTAGGCTTAAAGTTTTTTAGGATTCCGTAGTCAACAAGGTCCCCTTATAGTTTCGCCATGTCCGTCTGTCTGTCTGTCTGTCCGCGGCGTAGGTTTGAGACCCTTAGTACTAGAAAACTGTAATTTGACATGGGTCACGAATCATGCCGACAAAGTGGGAAAGTAAAATAAAAATAATAATTTATTTTTAGGATATCCGTACACGTAAAGTGGGCTCTTTTTTTTCTCGTCTATCTCATGGTGTGGGGAGTCGTTGAAAAGGTCGTTATTGTGAGTGTATGAAAACAATTTTTGAATTTAGGGATCATTTTGCGAAATGTTAAGCTTTGAAGTGATAATTTTTGTTAAAGTCAGTCCTGCCAGCTCAATGGTTGGTTTTGGATATATGAAAAAATTCACGGCAGTAGTATACAGCGTGGTGCTTTAATGGTGACATTAATTTAACACACTTAGACTTATTAGCATTTTCTTTTTATGAAGATATTTTAATTTCATTAAACGTTATTATTTTTATATTATGTTATGATTTATTTACAATTTTCTAAACTAGCAACTTGGAGCAACCAATAGTTAACAACTGTAGCGCAGAGGTCATTTGCCGGGGTCACGGATCAAAACATCGCATCAACGAAAATAAAACGAATAACGGGCAAAGAGAAGGCAAATTGAAGGAAAGAGCATTTGAAAATTAAAGTTTTTCAACTAACGAATTATTTATTCTTATTATATTTTTATGATTACTGACCACTAGCCCTACCCGTGTGTTAAGTTAATGTCGCCAGTGTAGTGGCATGTTGTATATAACGAAATTAAAACCAAAACTATCACACAGCTAAGTAGGCGACTAGGCGCTACTAGTTAACGAGGAATAATCGACCAACTTACATTTTCAGTTGAAAAAGCATGTTCTCGCACATTCCGTTTTGGAGACCATGTTTTTCAACTACAATATTCAGTTTGTTCTTGGGATAAATTCATCCCAACCCCAACTACGGAACCCTTTATTGTGCGTGGTCCGACACGCACTTGGCCGGTTTTTAGTGAATCATTCAATCTCAAAGAGTATTTCGATGAAACCATTAACAGATATTTTTGATTTTATTACTCACCGTATGCATTTTCATGGTGATTTTTTTGAATTATTGTCCTCCGTCTCGTTTTAAGCAAATCTTAAAATAAAATGTATTAGTAAAAAAAACTGGGTGATAAATGAAAAGAGGATAATAATATTACAATAAAACACTGAAGGCTTCCTTATTCCGTTAAAGTTCTTGGAGATATCATTAACACAATTTCCCCTGTCCTAACAGGCATATTTAATCAATGTTAAGACAGCGGTACGTTTCCTCATTTAATGAAACATAGTAAAGTAGTATCAATTATCAAATCGGATAGTAAGAGTGATCCCTCGAATTATAGACTTATATCTGTGGTAACAGCAATAAAATCTATGAAAAATCATGCTAGACCAGATGTTGTCACATTTTAATTTAAATGGGATTGGCTCCAGTTTGGTTTCACGAAAGGTAGGTCGACGAGTGACGCGGGATTAAAACTCATCATGCACATTTTGGAATCCTGGGAGAAGTTCAAGGATGCAATTGGCATCTTCGATAACCTCTTAAAAGTGTTTGTCTGCGTTAACCACAATACACTGATCTGTCAAATTACACCAGTACGGAATTCGTGGACAAGCTGCTGATCTTGTTCTTTCCTGTCTATCAAACAGGTAGAAAAATCTAATCGTTGATAGTCGACGTCCTCGGGGTCTCTAGTTAAGATGGGCGTGCCTCAAGGTTCAATTCTTGGCCCTTTCCAATTTCTAGTTTATATTAATGACTTTCCTTACATGATGGCTAACTTATCGGATATTCTATTCGCTGATGACACTTCTCTTATTTTTTTAATAGATAGAAAAGATACGGATGTATCTTACATTAAGTAAGTAGTCTGCCTGTTCTTTCGAAATGGTTCGCAGTTAATAATCTTTTGTGAACAAAACTAAATGTCTTCAGTTCTCATTACTAAATGTACACCACGTGGGTCTAAATTTAAAACTTGTTGGCAAGAAACTACATGCCATTACAGAAATTGTATTTTTAATATTTCTAGGAATTATTCGAAATTGAAATGTGGCGACAACATAGGGCACAATCTAAGAGTCTAGAGAAAATCAAACTGGTTGTTATTTGCTAATTTAATTGTATATGTTATTATTTTTATGTCATTGATTTTACATTCTGTGATTACTTTACCTCACACACCGACAATTTTTCTTTTTGGAAAATCGTCTAATTTTACAATGTTTGTAAATAATGTGAGCACCATGTCATTGCTTCATCTTTAATTATTTTTACCTACTTTGATGTAGTAATTTTATTATAGGTGCATCGACTTCACATATACAGGATGGATTTTTGAGACGGGACAGTGAGGGTAGGAACCTTAACCGTTGTAGCTACAGGAAAATTAAAGTTGTGGACTGTAGATCTGTAGGCCATGCATTTACTATTTTGTTAAGTACCTGGCACTTGTTGTCAGGCCTACACTGTCGTGCCATACCTATTAACACTGTAATTTGAAAACATTGTCAAAACCGAAACCGTGGAGTTTCTTGCCGGCTCTTCTCCATAGGAAGCGACCAATTGGAACAGGCATCTATCTTCTGGAGTTTCCTAAGTGCCCATGTAGGTTTATGTGAAATAAAATATTTAGATTTAGATTTTTACATTATAAGCTGCTGCTGATTTTGGCTCTAGGTAGACTCTCATGGAAATATGCAGGTATCTAGTTTAAAAATGTATTCTTAAACTCACCATATGCGTTATCTTCGCGATCATTTGGAACTACCTGCTGTATCTCTCTATCGATCTCAGTAGCTGAAAAGAAAAGGAATTTCGTAAGTCAGAAGAACCGTGTGAGTTGCAAAATATAAAAAGGTATATCATTAATTTCAAACCATTCATAGTTATTTTTGCATTGTAATTTTGATTTTATATCTCAGAGTGCGATTTGTCGTGGTGGTCAATTTGAAAGGGGCTAATAATTATTTCATCTAATCTTAAAATAATAAAGCAAGAAGAGTATATTATATAAAATTATATTAATTGCGTTGTAGCTTTTGCGCGAGATTCAATTTCTGTTAGTTTGGGCAAAGCATTCATAGCATTTAAACTTTAAAATATTAATTACTAATAATTCACCATAATATGCTTTGTCTGGACGATCATTTGGAGTCTGGGGTCTCCCATTTTCTATGTCAGTATCTGAAATGAAAAGATAGGGATTTCGTGAGACAAGAGAACCATGTGAGCTTTAGATAATGTAAAATGATACTGTACTAGCTGTACCCCGCGGTTTCACCCTCATAAATCTCGATCCTATAAAAATCGGGATGAAAGGTATCCTATGTCCTTTTCCAGGTCATGGTTTACCCATGTGCTAAATTTCATCCAAGTCCGTTCAGCCGTTAAAGCGTGAAAGCGTAACAAACAAACTAACTCACGTTCTCATTTATAATACGTTTTCATTAATAATAACGTGGTATATGTTATTTGTGAAGCTTTACTCGGTAGTCAACGCAATGAAACTTCAATAAAACAAAATTTCTACTCGTTTAAAACTGCTCGTAGCTACCTACTGTCATCCTTTTTTTGCGAGTCATTCAAACTCGAAGCGTTAATAAATAAGTACATAACTCAAACTATTTAATAGAATTTTGAATTTAATTACTCACAGTCTGCTTTGTCGTGGTAATCATTAGAAATTATTTTCCGTCTCACTTTCAGCGGATCTAAAAATAAAGTTTGTTAGTTGATAAACTGTGTGATAATTTAATATTATTATTTATATTGTAGACATTGTAGCGTTTCCCTGACATTCGATGCCACACATGTATCATGTACACTTGTGCCATCGAATGTCGGGGAAAAGCTACAATGTAAATAAAAATACTAAATTATCCTCTGGTTGTGTACCTGTTAAAAATATTAAAATTCTGAAACTCACCATGTGTTTTGTGTTGGCGATCATTTGGAACAAGCTGACGATCTGATCTTCTATTTTGATATATCTTACGGTCATTCTCAGTATCTGAAAAGAAAATATATGAATGTCGTAAAGTCAGGAGAACTGTGTAAGTTTCATAGAACGTCACAATGAGAAAGTTAACTTAGGTAATAAAATAAAATTAAAATTGCTATGTTCTTGTCGTAAACTACTGTCACCATTCATTATCTAAGCTTAAAGTTTTTTTTAAATTATTCGAACACAAAGCATTAATCATTCAATCAGTCCTATCCTAATCTTCCTATTATATATTAATTATTCCTATTATTATACTGATATGTTAATAGATATCTTTACTCACAGTGTACGTTGTCCTGGTGATTATTATATATTAATTATTCCTATTATTATACTGATATGTTAATAGATATCTTTACTCACAGTGTACGTTGTCCTGGTGATTATTATATATTAATTATTCCTATTATTATACTGATATGTTAATAGATATCTTTACTCACAGTGTACGTTGTCCTGGTGATTATTATATATTAATTATTCCTATTATTATACTGATATGTTAATAGATATCTTTACTCACAGTGTACGTTGTCCTGGTGATTATTATATATTAATTATTCCTATTATTATACTGATATGTTAATAGATATCTTTACTCACAGTGTACGTTGTCCTGGTGATTATTATATATTAATTATTCCTATTATTATACTGATATGTTAATAGATATCTTTACTCACAGTGTACGTTGTCCTGGTGATTATTATATATTAGTTATTCCTATTATTATACTGATATGTTAATAGATATCTTTACTCACAGTGTACGTTGTCCTGGTGATTATTATATATTAATTATTCCTATTATTATACTGATATGTTAATAGATATCTTTACTCACAGTGTACGTTGTCCTGGTGATTATTATATATTAGTTATTCCTATTATTATACTGATATGTTAATAGATATCTTTACTCACAGTGTACGTTGTCCTGGTGATTATTATATATTAATTATTCCTATTATTATACTGATATGTTAATAGATATCTTTACTCACAGTGTACGTTGTCCTGGTGATTATTATATATTAATTATTCCTATTATTATACTGATATGTTAATAGATATCTTTACTCACAGTGTACGTTGTCCTGGTGATTATTATATATTAAATATTCCTATTATTATACTGATATGTTAATAGATATCTTTACTCACAGTGTACGTTGTCCTGGTGATTATTATATATTAAATATTCCTATTATTATACTGATATGTTAATAGATATCTTTACTCACAGTGTACGTTGTCCTGGTGATTATTATATATTAAATATTCCTATTATTATACTGATATGTTAATAGATATCTTTACTCACAGTGTACGTTGTCCTGGTAATTATTATATATTAAATATTCCTATTATTATACTGATATGTTAATAGATATCTTTACTCACAGTGTACGTTGTCCTGGTGATTATTATATATTAAATATTCCTATTATTATACTGATATGTTAATAGATATCTTTACTCACAGTGTACGTTGTCCTGGTGATTATTATATATTAAATATTCCTATTATTATACTGATATGTTAATAGATATCTTTACTCACAGTGTACGTTGTCCTGGTGATTATTATATATTAATTATTCCTATTATTATACTGATATGTTAATAGATATCTTTACTCACAGTGTACGTTGTCCTGGTGATTATTATATATTAAATATTCCTATTATTATACTGATATGTTAATAGATATCTTTACTCACAGTGTACGTTGTCCTGGTGATTATTATATATTAATTATTCCTATTATTATACTGATATGTTAATAGATATCTTTACTCACAGTGTACGTTGTCCTGGTGATTATTATATATTAATTATTCCTATTATTATACTGATATGTTAATAGATATCTTTACTCACAGTGTACGTTGTCCTGGTGATTATTATATATTAAATATTCCTATTATTATACTGATATGTTAATAGATATCTTTACTCACAGTGTACGTTGTCCTGGTGATTATTATATATTAAATATTCCTATTATTATACTGATATGTTAATAGATATCTTTACTCACAGTGTACGTTGTCCTGGTGATTATTATATATTAAATATTCCTATTATTATACTGAAATGTTAATAGATATCTTTACTCACAGTGTACGTTGTCCTGGTGATTATTATATATTAAATATTCCTATTATTATACTGATATGTTAATAGATATCTTTACTCACAGTGTACGTTGTCCTGGTGATTATTATATATTAATTATTCCTATTATTATACTGATATGTTAATAGATATCTTTACTCACAGTGTACGTTGTCCTGGTGATTATTATATATTAATTATTCCTATTATTATACTGATATGTTAATAGATATCTTTACTCACAGTGTACGTTGTCCTGGTGATTATTATATATTAATTATTCCTATTATTATACTGATATGTTAATAGATATCTTTACTCACAGTGTACGTTGTCCTGGTGATTATTATATATTAATTATTCCTATTATTATACTGATATGGTAATAGATATCTTTACTCACAGTGTACGTTGTCCTGGTGATTATTTGGAATTAAGCCGCGACTCATTTTCAGCGAATCTAAAAATAATTTGTTCGTTACTCAAGAAAACTGGATGATAAATCAAATATACAGGGTGATACATTGAGATGGGTCAGTATTGGTCAGTATGGAAAAGTTTGAAACTATTTGAAGTCCTTAGAGGGGTTAGAGAATTGAAACTATTTGAAGTCCTTAGAGGGATTAGAGAATTGAAACTATTTGAAGTCCTTAGAGGGGTTAGAGAATTATTATGACTTGCTGAAAACTCGTGTCTAGGCATTTAAAATCTACAGAAAAATAAGTCTAAATACCCACTGTATATTATGTGTAGGTCATTTGGAAATGAAATTGATGGCATTCTATCTTGTTGCAAATCTGAAAGGAACGTTATTTCGTGAGTCAGAATATGTTTTTTTTTCTTTGTTCACACTCACATCGGCGTGATCACAAACTTATGAGTTTGGCAAATTTACGAATACTACAGCAATGATTATTTTTACTGTCGTCATGATATAATGTTTAGCTGTTACATAAGCAACGACTGTGTAAGAGACTGAAAATTTCTGAAAATTCATGCAGCATTGGTGTAAAATGTAGATTTGTATCAATATTATCTTTGCGCCCTAACGCAGTGACGCCTAACGTTGGGTCGGCTCACTTGGGTCTGAAGCTTGAATATGTCTTCCTAATAACAATTAATCTTACAGGTATTACGTAAAGTTGTCATAATTATATTGTACAAATTAGTTTTTTAACACTCACTATATGTTCTTTCTTGTCGAAAATCTGGCAATACCAGGTCCACGATATTATAACTTGCATCTGAAAAAAAGGTTTTTCTTAGTCAGGAGAACTTTATGGATTTAGAAAAAAAAAAGCTCACCTTGTAAACGATACCAGTGAATTTGCGAATATTATTGCCAGTTTCAATATACCTACAATATGTAAAAAAACTCTGTCCGATCCGAAAGGGGCACATAGGTACTGCAATAACATTACCAAAAAGTTATAAAAAATCTTTTTATTTTTTAAATAAAAAATTAAGTGTTGCTATTTAAAGTTTAGATTTTTGGTACTAAAATTACCCCCAATCCATAAAAAAATATGCATTTTTTCATTTTCAACAAGGGTCAAAGTTATGACTTGTATACACCCGCTAAACGACGGTCGCCCGCGCCCCATGTATTAATTAACCCGGTAAAAGAACCTGTTGAAAAAACATGTGGCGAATTTTTTTTCCCTTTTTTTTTAAATTACCACATAAATAGACTCTCACTACGATACTAAATAACACCCTCACGAATTGGACAGGGTTTTATTTTACATGCTGAATTATTCTATTATTTCTATTCGTAAATATATCAACAAATTGGTTAGAACAGATTGGTCCTTCGAGACATGTTTTAACATTGATGTCACGATACTTGTTTAGTTCTAGATACTAATATCACTGTCAAGTAGTACTTAGTTAGTTACAGGTTTCCTAGTTCCTCAACGCCCTATAAATAATTGCCCAACGCACTGTAAACCCACTAAACTGTCCATCATTTTACAAACCTTATTTAATCCAAGGAACTTACAAGAAATGATCAGCAAAGGGACATTTGAATTATCATAATAATAATATATTATACGATTATATCGCACATGCGCCGGACGATGCGCGGGCGCAATAAACACCAGGACCAGTCGCAGTCGGCGCGGGCGGCCACCGCCGACCTGTATTATACCACATATACCAATACCCTCGTTCGCAGTACCGAAGCTCATTCAAATGGAAATCGATTCTTTCTTCACTTGATCAATCATGTTGTGTTTATTGCTAAGGATCTGGATCGTAGCCAATACTGATTTATTTGATTCACATTCTTCATAAGTATTATACACTAAATTATTTATCCTCAAATCAGGCTTTTATGTGTCAACGCCTCTACAATATGAACGTAATCTTTTACTTACCTAATTAAAATACTTAAGCCGATATTGTAAAATAAACGAATGATAAAATCAACAATAAGTCAATATACACAAAAAAATGCCGATCAGAAACGTGCCAATGCGACCCACAATCTAAACCATTATCTAAAATATCAAAGTTAATAAATCTTTTGAGTAACAGCGAAGTATAAAGAAGGCAGTGACCTTCGGCCAATCAAAACAGAGTCATAACAATACAGTTTACGCATCGCGATGATCTGAGAGATATCGCTAGAACCTGTATTGCGATGTCCAGGAAAACAGCGCCGGGTGGGAACCGCGCGCGCCGGCCACTCGACTTGAATGAGCCGCCCACGACACACACACGGCTGTATGAGTATTATACCTACTAGGGTTTATGACAGGCTTTTTTAAACGCAAGCCACACTGGGAACGAAGTGAAACGCGTTTCATAGTTCCGTTCATAGTATGCGGTGTGAACCGAAGTATGAAAAGATGCCGAAGTAAACTAAACGAACTTAGCTTCGTTTCGCTTTATTCCCAGTGTTACCTGCGCTTGAGACATGCTAGCTTTACTGGCAAATTTGATTCGTCAGATTTAGGTGGTTGTAATTGGTATGTCGGAATTCATTGCTATGGATTGTTGTCATGAATTTTTCAATTTATATAAACAGTTAAAGAGCTAAATAATATGGCGCTGAAAACACTATTTAATCAGACATTTTGAATCAGTCTATTTCACCCACGTATTTCGTCATATTAATTATTCACGTCCTTATGCAGCATGAATGCTGTAGTGCTGTATAATGTCAACATGCGTAAAGCAACAAAACAAATTACACAATACATTAGAAACGACATTCATTTATAAGATCCTTACTATAGCGATAGTAAACAATCACTAGGCATACCCACCAACACGAATGACATCGCATCATATCAACAATCCTAACTATTGTGTTGAATCTAAAAATCAACATTAGATCACGAAAACAACACAATTACTATTGCCTACCTACTAGCCTAAAGTATTTTTTAATCAATTTTATCATGACGCGATTCCATTCTCAGAAGGCAGTTGTCAGGCAATTTGCGGATGAGGTCAACTCCCCCAGGCCGCTGCCTGTCTTAAGGGTGTAATTTGGCGGCTGGAAGCCCTTTCTCATGAATCACTCTGCGGTGAGACGGGTTCTACGGTGAGACGGGTTGTACGGTGCGGGCAAACGAAGATTAAGCACTTACATTTACCTGTAGGACATCATATACACAGGATTGATGATAGTGTGTATTGTATTGAGTTTGTTTTGCTATATTCAGTTTGAAGGAAAGCTTAGAAAAAAATAATATTCTGGCTCATTTTCGAGTCAGAAAGCAATAGGGTTCTATGTAATTGAATTGTTGTACTGTTCGCAGATGATACCTCTCTTATTTTTAAAGTAGACAGGAATAGACAAGATTTTGACGATGTAAACAGTGCACTCTCAATGGTTACGGATTGGTTTACGACAAATAACCTAGTTCTAAATACTAAGAAAACGAAATGTGTAAAGTTTGCCCTACCAAATGTTAGAAATCTAGGTCCCAACATCGTCTTAGATAAAGAGGTGCTTGAATCTGTAAACTCGGCGGTTTTTCTGGGCATAACAGTAGATGCCAAACTTCAGTGGGGCCCACATATATCGAGCCTAGCGGGAAGGCTCAGTTCGGCCGCCTACGCCGTCAGGAAAGTAAGACAATACACTGACGTCGATACAGCTCGGTTAGTCTATTTTAGTTATTTTCATAGCGTTATGTCCTACGGTCTTCTGCTGTGGGGCAAAGCTGCTGATATTCAAAATATATTTGTTCTTCAAAAACGAGCTGTTCGCGCTATTTACCAGCTTGGTGCCAGAGTTTCTCTGAGAGATTTTTTCAAAGATATTGGTATCCTCACGGTGGCATCTCAATTCATCTTCGCCAATATCTTATATATTAGGCAAAATATACACTTATACATTAAAAACAGTGATTTTCACAATGTTAACACTAGAAATAAGGACAAACTACGAGCTCCCTTTCACCGGCTTCATAAGGTTCATAACTCATTTGTTGGGCTTGGTATAACCTTTTATAACAAGCTACCCTCTTCTTTGCTAGATTTGCCTTTTAATGCGTTTAAAACGAAAGTAAAATCCAATCTTTGTTCAAAGGCATACTATTCTATCAACGACTACTTAAATGATAAGAATAGTTGGTCGCTGTGATTAACTCAAGACAATGTTTATGTTCTTTCTCCAGCTTACGTACCGACAAGTTATATGAGTTTATATAATTGTTTATTTTATTTGACTTTTTAAGTCAATTTGAGTCAACTTTCAATATTTTAATTTAACTTTAATTTATTTTTGACAAAATCTACTCATCACACTGTTTTTTTATGAGTTGTATTGCAATATATGGTTAGCTAGTGACCTCGACAATAATTGATCATATTATTTACTGTTATTAGTAATTAACTCTTTGTTTATTTATTTTACATCGATGGTCCTAGTTTATCATTTATAACTTCCAGTTACAACTATATGTAAGCGGGCACGCCCTTTATGCCTGGAGGCTTTTTTATTTAGATATTAAGTTCTGTTTACGTTTTGTTTTTTATTTCTGCCTGAGTATAGTTCTCGATGATTTTGTTTGGTATATTGGCGTGTGCTAGCTAACATATGGCTAATAATTTGAATTATGTTTTGTGTTGCGTAATGTAAATTATTTTGAATACTATTATATAGAATCTTTTTTTTTGTTCTTCTAACTGAACAGACAGCTGTGCTGCTGGGGAGTTTGTTGCGCCACTTCTTCTTCCCAGCTAATGCACTAGGAAGTGGTGAAGGGTGGGCGTTTTGGGGGACTGTCTTATGTAATTTTGACGTTCGAAAAGTGCTGATTCTCAGCCTAGTTTGAATAAATGACTTTTGAATTTTGAATTTTTGACGATAATCAACATTCATGCATTGCATGCATGCAGTCACTAACCATTTCTATAAAAATGTAGATTTTTTAATTGCTAGAGTAATAAAATTCGTAGAGTAATATAAAGCTTTCCCAAACCACTACATACCTCAATCAAAGCAGGCCCTAGATATTATCCTCACATTACTAGATAACTCATTGGTCTGCGAGGCTGCGCAAGCGTTCATTCAAGTATGTGGGTGGTCCTTTGACCCCAAACCCTGATCTTCGCTAAACGCGTTGTGGCTGGCCACTAATACGGTCGGCTGCTTTGCGGTCATGTGCAGGCAATAAAAGTGACAGCAATCACATGTGTACCTACCTACATATGTGTACCTAAGTATGTATGAATGTAAGTGGAATGACTGGTGAACCAACGCTGGTGGGCCAATGTTGTGTATGAGACTTACAGTCATGTTCTTTTAAACAATGGATTTTGATGCGGTTTTTACAATCACTTAGAGAATTTATTCCGGAAGGGAATATGTTACCGCTCTGAACACTCGATGTTTTGATACTTGAGCGAAGCAACGGCGGGTCGCTAGTTTAGACTCAAAGAGACATGTCATAGACGTGTAAGTACGTTCAACAACCTCCCACTACACACGAGCTAGGTAAACACAATTTGGTTGTCTTAGAGTTTTATGCCATTGAAACTAGGGCGTGTGATTCATAGACGGCCGTGAATTGGTAATGGTCGCCATATTTCTTCTCCGTACCATTTCCCAACAAATTTTGGCGAAATTTTTCGGAATGTTCCCACCATTATGATAAATTCAGAACATACTTTCCCATGGCCGTCACAGTCGCTAGATATAGTGTAATATGATATCAAAAGTGAAGGCTGTTACAGTTATCTACTTAAAATAAATTTACAGTGCGAAACGCCAGAATAAAGTCGTTTCACCCATTATGTTCAAAATTATCGGTACATTATATCGTGAATTATCTTCACTTTCCGAAAGTTAATTTAATATAGGTCGCCCTCCGTAGCTCTCAACTTTTTAAAATGAAATAGTAAATATTTAGATAAAGAGTTGCTGCGAGAGACGATATTCCGTCTGGCAGAAGTTGGGCAAAAGAGTTGCCGTGAGTGACGATGTTCTGTCTGGCAGAAGTTGGCAGAAGTTAGGCAAAAGAGTTGCCGCGAGTGACGATGTTCTGTCTGGCAAAAGATAGGCAAAAGAGTCACCGCGAGTGACGATGTTCCGTCTGGCAGAAGTTAAACAAAATAGTTGCCGCGAGTGACGATGTTCTGTCTGGCAGAAGTTAGGCAAAAGAGTTGCCACGAGTGACGATGTTCTGTCTGGCAGAAGTTAGACAAAAGAGTTGCCACGAGTGACGATGTTCCATCTGGCAGAAGTTAGGCAAAATATTTGCCGCGGGTGACGGTGTTCTGTCTGGCAGAAGTTAGGCAAAAGAGTTGCCGTGAGTGACGATGTTCCGTCTGGCAGAAGTTAGGGAAAAGAGTTGCCGCGAGTGACGATGTTCTGTCTGGCAGAAGTTAGGCAAAAGAATTGCCGTGACTGACGATGTACCGTGTGGCAGAAGTTAGGCAAAAGAGTTGCCGTGAGTGACGATGTTGCGTCTGGCAGAAGTTAGGCAAAAGAGTTGCCGCGAGTGACGATGTTCTGTCTGGCAGAAGTTAGGGAAAAGAGTTGCCGCGAGTGACGATGTTCTGTCTGGCAGAAGTTAGGCAAAAGAATTGCCGTGACTGACGATGTACCGTGTGGCAGAAGTTAGGCAAAAGCTCCGCTATCAGCCGTCTATTTAATGATATCGCAAAATTAAACTACGGTTACAGAAAAAATGTGTAAGTTCAGGTGTTGCATTAATATATTTTCTTTATTACGTATTCTTACCATTAACTGAACATGTCGCTCGCGCCTCCGCCTACGGCAACTGAACATGTCAATACGTTTTAATTAATATAATAAATTTCATTATTTTACGAGTTTTAATTACATAATAGTAATATGACAGCAGTAACTGTAGTAGCTGTGAGACAATGGGGTTCCCATGGCGTTGCGATGGGAACTCGAAGACAGACGTTTCCGCTCCGCAGACCAGCCCGGGAACAGACACTGTATCAGGGCTGCAAGTTAACTCAATATAAACTACATCTCGGATTACTATAACTCAGTACAAAGTACGACGAGAGTGAGGAAAATAAATTCACCGATTTTAATTTCTTAACGGTGAACTTTGATACAATACAGGTGGATCTGTATCTAAATTATTAATGTTTGTTTTTACTGAAACCAGCAGAACAGGTTTGAAATCGGATTTTATTTATTAAATCTATCATAAACACAGTATCAAAAGCTGGAAGATTAAGAGAGCTCGAAGGACTAACTTTATTTTCTAACAATATTTTGCGGGTCCTTCCTCCCACTACGTAGCAGCCCTGGGCACCGTGGACGAGACTCGTCTGACCATTGTCTCACAACCAGATCCGTATCTCTTCACCGACGGTTGCCAACAATCGCTACAGTAACTAACTGTACCGGCAGTTTTTATAACCACTCATTACACTATATTGTATATTACATTTAACTTAACCATTGAAATCGAGGATACGAGATTTTTTGCGACCTATCTCTTATGTTTAGTTTTTATTCAACAGTTACAGCAAATTGATTATCCTGAGTCTAAAGTGCCTAACAACAATCTAGCTTATAGATATTTAAGACGAGAAAAAATATTGTTATAAAGCTTAAAGTTACATTTAGATATCACGATATTTTTTTGTCGTAAGCCAAGCCCATTGGGATTTCCCCTAACATTACAAATAGATCTTAAAATGCCGTTACCGTTTTAATATCTCTAAATAAAACGTTTGCAATACAAATCTGCGGTTAAACCAACGTTAAATCAAGGCATCTAATCTGTGATTACGATGTTATTTTAAATAACAAAAGGTTCTGCTGTGTAATTCGGCTTTTACACAAAATTGCCACGTCTTTAAATTCAGTTTTGGATCTTTCAATATCCCTGCTATCGTGCATGCCACAAATTCAGGGACCTCTTATGCCTTGTTTGCCCTTGGGATCAAAACTTCCATCGTTTCTGAAATCAACACCTCCAAAATTAACAGTGTGTTTATACTTGGCACTGGCTGCAAAGTAAACTATTTGTAGAACAAACGGCACTCGCCTCGCATCGCATTACGTATTCTAGTAGGCCCTGCGCCCGCGCAAGAGACATACGTTTGTATTGGCGCTCATTCATTCCATATGCAAAACCCAATGTTATGGTTCAGAAGGACCATTTTTGGAAATACTAGCTTTGTATGTGAAGCCTTTATCAATTATTTGAAAATAACAATATCAGTAATGCTTTCTATATGGATGAAACTTGACTAAAGTATCTTGACTTGACAAAGAAACTAATATAATATTAAGTTAGTAATTATTAGTTTCATATCCCATTCAATACAACGTGAATATCATTAAATTATTCAGTCGCTAAGTAAATAAAATAATTTTTAATTCGTACAAGTCGCAGTTTGCACAACAGCGGGAAAAATTTGCCGGATTTTTCGTTCAGATAAATCCCTAACCTTACAACGAGACCTTCTGTATCTATCCACTTTGTCGTTAATTGATATACCACCTAAGAATTGCCACATGGCATGTCATTAAATCGCCCATAATTCTTATCGGAGGAGCGGAGGAGGAGGAGCTCGTGGCTAAGTAACAACAGCCGCATTGGTCGATCCATCAGGTTAAGCTACGCTTGCCGGGGTTGGTCAGTGGATGGGTGACCATCTTTACATACCGAGAATCCTACGTGCCTCGGAAAGCACGTTAAGCCGTTGGTCCCGGCTGTCATTCGTGGATCTTTGACAGTCGTTACGAGTCGTCAGAAGCCCGAAAGTCTGACACCAGTCTTACCAAGGGGTATTGTATTACCCAGTTACTGGGTTGTGGAGGTCAGATAGGCAGTCGCTCCATGTAAAATACTGGTATACAGCTGCATCCGGTTAGACTGGAAGCCGACCCCAACATAGTTGGGAAAAGGCTAGGCAGATTGAATTCTTATCGTGTCGTCATAAGGGTCAATATTCAGTGTCACAGGTGATTCCTAAGAATAGCTCAATCTTGTCGTCGGCACAGCGGGCCCTCACATTAGCATAGATTAAGTCGCGGGAACGTCAACAATCCTCTCCCAGTTATGTATGAATGGTACGGCTAGAGTTTAAAATTTTAATTGACAACCTATTTACAGTGCATTGGCACGATACGTCGTTCGAATGCTCCATAGTAAATGCTGTCAATTTCTAAGGAGTGGTCCTTTGTGAGAAAAAGCTAACAAGAAAAAAATCAAAATTGCGCCTTTTATTCCGGAAATGGACCCTTTGCTCAATCCCTACCTACCTAGCTGGACAGTTTGTCCTGGGTAAACATACTCGTCCACAACTTCGAGCGTAGTGTCTCCGACCTTCATGAGAGTGGGTGTTACATGGGAATTTGACATGCCCTTTGTCTTGTCCATGTTCATTTTAAGACCCACTCTTTCGGAGGCTCTACTAAGGTCATCGAGCAGTATACTCGTACTGAGGTCCTCCAAGGTCTCAGCCAGGATAGCTATATCATCGGCAAACTGAAGGTTAGGGATATACTTTCCATTAACGTTGATGCCTAGCCCTTTCAGTCCAGAACCTTGAAAATATTCTCCAGTGCAGCGGTGAACAGTTTCAGAGAGATATCGGCTCTCTGTCTCACACCTCGCTGCAGAAGGATAGGTTTCGAGGTCTGGTCCTGGAGTTGGACTGACATAGTGGCGTTTTTGTACAGACACTTTAGCACCTCGATGTACCGATAGTCGATCTGGCACCGTTGAAGAGACTGCATACAGCTCATGTCTCGATCGAATCGGAGGCTTGCTCGTTGTCCACAAACGCTAATCAGAGGCCGGTTAAACTCTTTGGTCTTCTGTATAACCTGCCGCAGCGTATGTGTGTGATCTACGGTGCTAAAGCGTTTACGAAATCCGGCTTGTTCTTCAAACCTGGGCAAACGGAGGCTGGAAGTCTTCAAACCTGCGTGCGAGACGGTTCGTGATGACTCTTGAAAACAGCTTGTGGATATGGCTCAGAAGTGTGATGGGCCTATAGTTCCTAAGCAGGACATTGTCGCCTTTTTTAAAGAAGAGTACCACCACACCTCTGTTCCATGCCTGTGGCGTTTTACCCTCGACTATGACGGAACCGAACAGCTTCTGGAGGGCCTTAAGAACGGGTTTTCCACCGGCCTTCAGGAGATCGGCCGTAATTCCGTCATGACCTTGTTGTTTTTAAGCTGCTTCAGAGCCATTCTAATCTCGTACAAGCTGACGTCCGGGATGTCTTCGGTATAGTGTCGGGTCAATCTAGCTTCGATTGCCAGATTCATAACGGGGTTACTGGTTGACGTGTGTAACTATCCATAGAAACTCTCGTTCACTCTCAATAGCTCAGGTTTGGCGGATACGATTCTGCCATCATCAGTCTTCAGTTTCGCAAGCTGGCTCTGTCCAATAGACAGATCTCTTGCAAAAACCTTGGAGCCCTTGTTCCGCTCTATTGCGTCCTTAATACGGTTCGTATTATAATTTTGAAGGTCGCTTTTCAAGGAGTTATAGATCTGTCTATTGAGCCGCCGGTATTTGAGCGCTTTGTCTGAAGACTGCAGGATCATCTCGCGCCTATTCTCCATAAGCTGTAGAGCCGCACCAGAGAGCTTCTTGTTTCCATTTGTACGACGGGTCTTGTCAAATAAATGTATTCTATTCCTTTTCTTTTCTTTCTTTAATTAAATCTCCTGGTGTGTTCAGAACATCTGTGAAAGATCTGGGTGACCCGAGGGTTTCTGTTCTACTTTGGGGGACGCCTGCATTCCAAAAGCACGTGTGCGACGTTTTTCTCAGCCTCCATGCACGCCCTGCACAGAGGACTGTCCGTTATGCCTACTGTGTGGAAGTGCTTGTTTAGCGAACAGTGTCCCGTCGCCAAGCGCAGGCCGTTCCTGTCCAGTGCGTAGGCTAGAGTACATAGACTGCCATGCTAGAACCTCGTCTGGCAAGTTCCACTTTTTACACATTTGAAATTATGAAATAATAATAAGGAAATCTATGGCTCTACACAAACAGTTATTATCGCCTCGTGAGATTGAATGAAAAGAAGAAAAACCGGCCAAGTGCGAGTCTAACTCGCACACGAAGGGTTCCGTACCAACGTACAATATTTAGCAAATAAATGAAAATACTAACCGAAGAATATTTTTCATCTTAATTCTTTTAAAATCACTAAGATACATTTATATTTCATAATGATACTGGGAATTACAAATATATTTTTTCATTTGCAGAAAATAATCCTTATTTAAAACCTTACGAATCGGCCTACTCTGCTTGATGAGATCTAGATTATGACACCCCACATGCCAGAGCAATTTTTGTTTTTTTTTCAAGTTTGAAGTTTTTTGAATACCCTTTAATTTATAAGTTTTTTTTGTTGTTATAGCGGCGACAGAAATACATAATCTGTGAAAATTTCAACTGTCTACCTATTACGGTTCATGAAATACAGCCCGCTGACAGACAGACGGACGGACAGCGGAGGCTTTTTTTTTTTTTTTGAGGGTGGGAAATCATCAAATGACTCCTCCCGCTCTGGGCGGAGCGAGAGGGAGTGTCAGACTTTTACTGATTAAAACCCACCCGTGTTCCTTCCGTTGCCTGTGTGCCGGGGCTGCGATATCCCTTTCGGACAAACTCGCAACCCTGACAGGCATTGGCCCTTACGGACCCCGTCAGTTGGTGCTGACATCTCTTTGAGGCGCGCGTGGAACACAACGCGCCGTCGACCCGGGCCTGGTCCTAATCGGACGGCAAGCTACCTATTGCTCACCGTCCGCAAGCCCGCGCCTACGGTGGCCGAAAGTCGGCTCACGACTCCCGACGCCCAGGGCGTCTCCTGCGGTGACTAGGGGCGCGAGGGCGCGCATCTTGCATTTCCCTCGCGCGCTCCGCCTCCTCCTTCGCGAGCATTACTGCTTCGCAAAAGGAAGTGACGGCTTCCCATGCACTCTCGCTCCGGACCATGGCCTAAACCAGGGCCGGACGCGAGAGATTGCAGCCGCCGATCGCCTTCGTGAGGACAGGGCGGTGCTCCGCCCAAGCAGGGCAGACCTCCACCGTATGCTCTACCGTGTCCTCCGGGCGATCCACACAGTGGTGACTAGACAGGAACCTCCCGAAACAGCCGTGTCCGGTGAGGACCTGCGTCAGTCGGAAGGTGAGGACGCCGTGGCGCCTCTCTAGCCACGCCTCAAAGAGGGGACTTATCGCCGCAATTGTGGCGTGCCCGGACAGCGGAGGCTTATGTAATAGGTTTCCGTTCGGCACCCTTCGGGTACGAAACCTTAAAAAGAAGAAAAATGTTTAGTCTCCACAAATTAAATGCAATTGACGCAAAAATAACTCAAATATTTGATTGTTGGAAACCTAGGGAAACCATGTTTTGCTTATCTGTAATCCAGATTGGTATTATGACAGTATATTAACTTTAGGATCAAATATCAATAGAATTACTGAGCTCCAAAGTAATTTTCTTAACGTTGGGTATCGGGTGATACCAATTTTTTTTAATATTCCGGTTTCCAAAACTAAAGTAAAAACCGATAAAACTTCCCAACAATGGACCACAATTTTTTTTGCACTCTTTCCCGAATGTTTTGAGACGAAAAGTCTTTGCATGACAAAGCAATTGCCTACCAAACTGGTCTGCAAGGTGACCCGTTCAAGGACAACACGGAATACTTTAATTAATAACGTTACTGACTGTTCGAAACGTTCTGTTACGTTCGAAAATCACATATATTATTATATTATTTACAACAGAAAATTTAAGGAAAGCGGTCGATGAAAATATAACCCATAACACCTGGTTGCTGATTTGAGAATTTGAAGTTCACACCTTGTCAAACTCTACGTTAGCATCACTTAAAGTAAAAGACCACTAAATTCATTTATTTGCAAAGAACTTAAGAAATATTGAATATCGCTGTCTACAAAAGAAGAGTTTGACAACTTCAAATTATCAATTCCGGAACCGAGTAGTAGGTTATATTAATTGTGGTATCTGATTATCTTATCAAATTATATGAACTCTTAAATCTTTTAACTTAAACAACTCATTACCAAAAACTACAACAGACACGAGATGTTCAAAGTGGAGGCGGCTCATGTCACTGTGTTGCGGCTTTATAATACTAATGAGTAGTCCTGGCGCCATTGTGCCTGCTCCAGTGACACCGTGCCAGTGACACCGTGCCAGTGACACCGTGCCACACGAAAGTGACGTGCCGTATCTGTAGCATTTCAATAAGAATAACAGTACATTATTTACTACGAAAAAACACATAAAATTAAACTGAAACGCAACTGAGTTGCAAAACGTATAGTACTAACTACGAAATTGTTGCCATTTTGTTATTAATACTCGTACCCATGAAACATGTGTTAAATGCACACAGTAATTAAAAAGCAATTAGATAAAATTAATTATCGATTTCAATTGCAAAATAAAATTATTAATGGAATGTTTGGGTAAACGGTTGACGAAAATTATATCAATCAACTACCAGAATTACTTGCTAAATATCGTATAAAAGATTTCAATTACGATTTGTCAATAACTAACACAGTTATGTACCAAAAAAAATGTTTTACACTTTACAAAAGTAGAGTTCAAAGCACACTCTCAATCGCGCGTTGAACTCTTCGGTAAGGAGAGACGACGTAGAAGCTTATATTTGCGGATGTCAAAAATTTGCGTCGAGTTAAAATCGTTTCAAATTATACAGGGAAGGTACTAAAGACAGTTTTATGTTAAATTATGCAAATTTTATAAGATAGGACGCGAAATGATTTCGATGATCTTTAGAAAATATAAGTTTCGATTTTGTTTAAAATTGAATGAGTAGGAGGAGCTAATATTAACGAGAAAATATACAAACGTAATGCGTTAAATAAATATACATGTCATACAGTACGATAAGCCATAAACTGAATCTTAGCTTCACATCTAAAACCGCTGCGCAAACACATAAACTTTGCCTATCCAAAACACGTTAATAAAAACATAAACGACTCAAACTTAGGAACCATGATTCATATAAGCAAAATCAAAATCAACTGTGACCGTATCAGAACCAAATCTGTTCAAATTAATAGAAAAGGCAATAAAACGTAAACTGGGCGGTAAATCTTTCGCATATATCACTGGGGTCGTCGACCGGTGGATTTGCATGGCGGTACAAAGGACCTGCGCGCGCGCAGACTAGCAGCGCGGCGGCGGCGAGCGCGAGGAGCGCGGGAGTCATGCTGGCGGGCGACAGCGGCGACGCACAGCACTGCACTGGCGAAGACGCCGCGACCAAGCACCGCCCGCCGGCGCGCAGTCGCACGCATACCACGAAATTATCTTAAGAATGTGTAGAGGTGACACCTCTCGTGAAGAATGAAGTCAAGGGTTCCACAGGAACTTATAAAATACGGAAACTTATATTTAATTTGTCTAAAATCAATTAAATCTGGGTCATTGATCTCAAAACTAGTGCAAATGATTTCGTTTCCTCATGTCCAGACTCATATTGTAAGTCAAAGAGACTCCATCGAGGAAACTCCATCTTATGTGGGAAAACTTTGCAGGGGTGGAATCGAAGAAAATCGATATGGTCTGCAGACTTCAGAGAGAAAGAGACGATAATAGGCGAACAGAATGATGGTGGCCAATGACGACGCGTCTTTTAAAGCCAAACCACGAATAAAGCACCGCTGCTCGTAAGAAGATAGAAGACTTCAAAATAGTCGAAAGATTTCGGTAGACCTTAATTTAATCAAGCATGTCCGATGTCCGCGTCTTTGACTGATCTTGGTTGGACAGTTCTTGTAGTTGACGGAGATTAGATAAAAATAATAAAATGAGAAGGCTTTCAGTAACTGCTTGTGATGAAAGAGATTTCAACTTACATCAGCACATCTCTAGATATTTGTAAGTCTGCAAGGCGCCTAAATCGCCGCCCGCCGCAGGGTGCGCGTGAGTAACGACGCGTCCTAATGCTGCTTGCTATTTATTGTCCTTTATCACGCCGATATTTGAAGGTCAGGTTTGGAGCTTGAATCATCGTGGATGAAATTAGATAATAATATGATATTTCATCAATTAACGTGATGTATATAATCCATAATAATCCATATTGGGATATGGATTATACATATCCCAAACCATATCAGCACTGTGCCTAACTTAATTATTTTATGATGAACGACTCGCTCGAAGTCGACGAAGTCTAGAAAAACTCAGGACAGAACACGTTGTTCTGTCCTGAGTTTTTCTAGACTTCGTTCCCTGGAATTGAACGAAACCGAATAATCTAAGACAAAATAAAACAATGAGCATAAGTTTTGCATGACCATTGACTAGCAGGCAACATGACAAGCGCGAGAACGGTCTCTTTCTCGATCTGTCGAAATTTTTCTACGATTCTGACATCATTCTAATGCCTAAAATAAATTAATAGTTTAAAAAACACTAGCTAGCTTACACTAAACACTAGCTTTAAAGCTTTTATTTAACTTCACTTGTTAGTTTTAAATTTGTTTTTATCTTTCCTCCCAACATTAACGTCTGTTATTATATTTGTATACTGTGACATGTCCGGGTAGTTTGGAGGCCTGGAGACCTGTAACACAGGTATTCCTAGTACAGGCTCCAGTCTCCACAACATCAATGTATTTTGTATACACATTTATGTACTGTACTGACTGTTCATTATGTGGTGGAGAGAATAAACGTTTTTATTATTATTATTATTACTAGAAAAACACGCTTTTATAAATGCACGTAAAAACAAAAATACGATTCCATCATGAAGTTCCAGTTCATATCTTCCGGCTCCATCATCAGATCAGTTAGACAGTACCATATTATCGTATTGTCATCAGAACTACATACAGCTGCCAATTTTCATTACGCTATGACCCTTTTGATGATGGTTAAATTTGTTACCTTAGATTACATTACATAGTTAGTTACATACAGGTCGACCTAATAAAAGCGTGTTAATGACCGTTAAGCGCGAGTTAACTCGAAAAAGGCACTTTGACACTTCTCTATCTCGCTACGAGAGACGGATATAGCAAATTATTAAACACATTTTTTTTTTTTGATAACAACTTCGGCTTGAGATTCCGTTTCATTCATTCGATTTTACGCATGGAATTAGTATGTTCTATATTCATTTTACGTCCACCTCTTTTAATTTATGTTTAGTTTTTTGTGTAACCGACTTTTCCGATTAAAATTACTTAAATGTTTTTCTTTGGCAAGACGAAATTAAGATACAAAATGACGGAAATGATAATTAGTGGCACAATAGAAGTTTAATTATCACCTTTTTTGCGATATTGTTTCCCTAAATGAAGAAGTATCATGATTAGAATACGTGGTTAAAATATTGCCAATGAATTAAATTTCAGCCTGTACGAGTGTACTCATTAGTGATCACCACAAGTTACAAAGGGGCTGACGATCGCAATTTGATAAAGCGAAGGTTGATATTGTAACAATCACCATACAACCCATGATATTGGAAATTTTGTCAATCACCACACTTACCTGGACTGACGTTCAGTTAAATATGCAGCTGGAGTTGATGTTGCTATTATAACTATAAACACACTTAACGGTGTTAGTCACCCCCTTAGGAAATGAACTGGCGATTTTAGTAATTTTGTTGCGAAGGTTTGATATTGCCATACAGTCATGTCATAATCCTTAGATTTTGTTAATTACTTATGTTATTACTGAAAGTGATGCACATCTACGTAATAGTGCTCCCCCTCAGCCGGGTGTGTAACGTTTGAAATAATAACAAAAGCCGTAATGATCATAAGACCTAATTTCATTTAATATACTTTTTTAAATATTATTACTATTATTAATTTCATATGTTTCAGATAATTATAATCCATACAAAACATTAAATTAAATTAAATGAAAATCAATTGGTACATAATATACACAAACCTTACATACACTTAAATTAAAATCAAT
Source organism: Agrochola macilenta (assembly GCA_916701695.1). Taxonomy (NCBI): domain Eukaryota; kingdom Metazoa; phylum Arthropoda; class Insecta; order Lepidoptera; family Noctuidae; genus Agrochola; species Agrochola macilenta. Next base: position 22,785,823 of record OU753561.1, on the reverse strand, counting down.
TTACACAATACTAACAAAATCAATCTGCCTAGCCTTTTCCCAACTATGTTGGGGTCGGCTTCCAGTCTAACCGGATGCAGCTGAATACCAGTATTTTACATGGAGCGACTGCCTATCTGACCTCCACAACCCAGTAACTGGGTAATACGATACCCCTTGGTAAGACTGGTGTCAGACTTTCGGGCTTCCGACGACTCGTAACGACTGTCAAAGATCCACGAATGACAGCCGGGACCAACGGCTTAACGTGCTTTCCGAGGCACGGAGGATTCTCGGTATGTAAAGATGATCACCCATCCACTGACCAACCCCGGCAAGCGTAGCTTAACCTGATGGATCGACCAGTGCAGCTGTTGTTACATAGCCACGAGATCCTCCACTCACACAACACAATACTAATATTACCTTAAATTAAATAATATACAATAAAATCAAAATCAAAATTGTGTTAGTATATGACGTAAACAATGTGTTAGTGAGCGTCCAAAACAATGCGCATCTATTTGTTTTGGATAGGGCAATCCGACGAGAAACAACCATCTGCAGGATGCCGTTGCTACTGCCTCGCACTCGCTGTGACAAGGAAGCTACCCTTTTGCGCACAATCGCATGGAAGCCGTCCGTTCGTGTCTCCGCAAACATACCAGATGCACTACAATAGCGAGGCAGCCGCATCAGCATCCTCGAGCAGCGAGCAAACCTACGCGCAACGATATTCCCCCTGACTGCTAATACTCTGCGCTCGCTCTCAATGTCAGCGTCATCCTGCAATTCGTCCGTCACAATGTGCCCCAGATACCTGAAACTGCTCACCACTGCTAGCGCTGCGCCATTAAGCTTAATAGGTTGAAAATGAAGTGGACCACGTTTTCCACTCTTAAAAACCAGAACTTCACCCTTTTTCAGTTACATTTCAGTCCATGTTCCGCCACGTACGCCTCTAAGATCGCCACAAGTTTACGAACTGCGCCCACCAATGGGCCCAGCAGTACCATGTCGTCTCCATCTCAACTCCATCCACAAAACAACCCACATGAGTACTGCTGAGCTCACAGATGAGGTCATTAACGTACAGGTTGAACAACAGAGGAGAGGTAATTCCCTCCTGCCTCACGCCACACTCCATGCCATATGCCGGGGAGAGAGCCCCAACCCATCGTACTTGGTTTCGCTGGTACCGCCACCAATGCCTTAACACTGAGACAACCTCTGCCGACACACCAGCGCTCTCCAGCGTCATCCACAGTCTATCGTACAAAACAGTATCGAAAAATCTGGATAAATCCAGAAAGCACGCGTATACCAGCGTATTCCTCTCAGTGTAGACCCAACAGCCCGCTTAAAAAACAAGATAGCACATTCCGTAGAAAGTCTACATCTAAAGCCGAATTGGGCATCGTGTAAATCTACGTAAGTTTTAAGGGTGTCATTAAGCAAGCTGTCAAATACCTTGGCCATTACCGTAGCCAGTGATATAGGCCGATAGTTGATCCTATCTGATAGATTCCCGATCTTGTTCTTTAGAAGCTGCCAGATAGAAGGAACGCCATGAAATTAGGTTATAAGTTTATATAGCATGTGAAAATTATATCATGTGAACGTTATTTCAAGTGATATTATACTATCTGTTATCATGCCATATATTACACACCCCCCTCCGCCACAGTTTCTCTGGCGGCCGCCGAAAGGAACTTTGTTCCAATACAAATATGTACTACTTTAAAACTAAGTAATTTTTTTATTAATAAAAAAAATATTAATATATAAATAATTTTAAATAAAATTATGACTAAAATAAGTACAATTATTTAAGAAACTAGGTTTAGGTTTAAAGAATTTATTCTCAATAAAGAATACAAACTCGCTTACTTGAGAACAACAGATTAACTTAAACAATAATTACAATTCGTCGTTAGCACACATCCAATGTATTCATGTTTGAGGAGACTTATTGTTCGCAATTACAAATTGGGCTAATTGAGTTTTGAATACATTAAATGAATTTACATTTTTTATGTGTGAGGGTATTTTATTATAAAGTTGTGCCCCTTCAAACGTCAGCATTCTCAACTGCCATGTTGTTAGGAGTTTTTGTTTTTGTATCATGATTTTGTCTACTCTTCTCGTCGTCAAAATAGAGGACGACTAAATGACAGAAGAATCGGATATTATCTCGTGTTGAATTGTCAAAATTCGAGATAATTTAGGTGCGATGTAGGTATAGGGTTTGTCGAGAAAACATCAAGTTTGACAGAACGAAAACTTGTATTTATATGTACAGTATTTTGTATGGCAGCGCTGTCAGAAAACAAGAAAAGTGACAGAAATAGACGAAAATTACTCATGCGAGAGTGAATAATTGTCGCGTGTGTCATGTTAGCCCTTGAGGATAATGTTAACGACCCAGCAACCGGAAACTGTTAGAAATACCTCTGCCCAAAATGCCCGATGCCCGAGATGAGCAACTGCGGCACCCTGTCTCACCATTCGTCCCTCATCAGATGTCAACGACCCAGGCAGTCGGGTGTCCTCGGCGACCGGTAGGCCGCAGCTGGTTGCAGCTCTGACAGACAAGCCGCCGTACTTTTCCGCCTTTTTGCCACACTTTGCCATATTGGCTTGCGCGTATTTGCACAGACCACTCACAGTGGGAACTTGGGTCAATATCATGACACGACCGCTTTATTATACTTTACTAGTTGGTTTACATTTACAAAAGGCTGGACTTAAATGCGTTATTTAAGGAAAATAACTTCGTGCGAGGTTTTGACAAGTTTAGTGTCTTAATTGGTGTTATTTCTCACTTTGTTTTTATTAGTTGACTCTGCTGGTTTGGTCGCGAGACACTAGTGGTTTTTTACAACTTCCAGGTTAATAATTTGAAACAGTTGTTACGCAGAAGTTTGTTATCTGATCTGCTAGACGAATAGGAAGGAATTGATGAAGGGAATGATGCTGCTATTATTGTGATAGCATGTTTGGGGGCACCCAAATATCACAACAATAGCAGCATCAGCAGGTGGTGCGGTGGTGGTGTAGTGGTGGTGGTGGTGGTGGTGCTCGGTCATTAAAAACACTTGTTAACTTAAGTTAACGCCATGGACACACCTAGTTAACACCCAGTCTTTATTTCACAGCATTACCATAAACATTGTGTAAACAGAATAACTGTTCTTATACTTCTTAGTCAAACTGTAAGATTTTCTGCAAAAACGTTATTTCTTCCAAACGTTAATTCCTAATTAGAACTTTAAAATATTATCGTCAGATGACGACGGATGATGCAGCACTTTCTAATTTCCTGTTAAAAAAACTGTTATTTTAAACATTGGCACTTGTGGTTTACTCGAGTCAGACATCGAATTATTGAAATAGACTAGGTACCTACTCACAAAAACCCAAAATAAAAATGTAAAGCAACTTATGCGAAACTAAGTTAGTGTGGTCTGTAGTAGGGTAAATGTATACTCTTGTGAGCGCAACTTTTACGACGAATGGTTTTTTTTCTAGTCGTCAAATCAACCTGGAACTTTTGTTCAACGTTTTGAAGGTCTGTGTCAAAACAATCATGTTTGTAAAAACAATATTTAGAATACTTACCGACTTGAACTAAGCAAGGATTCATTTATTTTCAAACACAGTATTCCGTAAGTCATTGTTTATGAAAAGGGATTGGGTATCCGAGTAGTGCGCTAGATTATCTCATTCTTCGTACAATTACTATTATGAGCTAGTACAGGTGACGCAACGCCAATTGATCTATTCATTTGAAGTTTTCTTTATTCTCCTTTTATCTTTGAAATATAAAACATCGATCAAGAAACTAGAAGCAGTGGGACACCGCTTTTTTACTTATTACGATCACAACAGATTTTCTTTATACCTTAAAACCTTGAGGGACACTAATTATCGAATCACACATTTTATATGAATAAACTGTGAAAAAATGTGTGACTCGAGCCATGTCACACGGCCGTGCTAGCTAGTCAGGAGGATTTTGTTCCCTCAAAGATACTGTTTCCATTTGTCCCATCCGATCAAGTTCGCAGCTTCTCGGGGCGGCGCGAGGCGGCACGATGAGTATAATTAAGTATGTGTGGGTAATTAGCTTATTTCCAGAGAGGCGGAGGAGACGGTACGTGAACGCGCGCGGCCTGCTCTCGCCACAAAAACCGAGCGCTCCCAGGCAACGCGGTGCCCTGTGTCCAGAACATGGGACACAACACTTACATTACATTGTAACATCCATATGAAAGCTCCTTGTACTCGTATGTCGTAAAAGTCTTAACAGTAAAAAATCTAGAAGAAGAAATACTGATCCGTATTAGGTACGTTGAGATTACGATAAATGTGACTCAAAAAAATAGACTAATCAAAAGCACAACTATTCATAAGAATAGGTATGATTAAAACAAGTCGATGCTAAAAATATTCAGTAAATGACTATTACAACAACAAAAAAGAAAATAACAATAACAACAAAAGGGTTCAGATTCTGAAACCCTTGTCATTTTAGAAAGCCACTTGGAAGTTGGCAGACATTTGTGAAATAAAACGGTAGAAATAAGTCGCCTAACATCACATAATAACATTCCTAGATCACCTAAGTAAAATTATGTTAATGTGCTGAATTATGAGGTTGCTTGAACTACAAGGTGTAGTTGAAATCAGCTATTCGAGTTATGCGAACATAAATGTATGGAGCATATGTTTTGTTTTTCGCGATTTGGATGAATGGACTTTACTTTTGCGAAAATTTGCTATCAATCTTGGGTATCAGTTTCATCCCAGTTTTGTTATCAGCGACCTCGAAAATCATCCTGTCCTTTTCTGCAAGTGGATTTGCGTAAGTGCCTTTCTCGCAAGTTGATTCACGCAAGTGTCTTTCGCGCAAATGTCGAAAAGTGCAAAAGTCCATTCGTGGAAATGTCTTTTCGCGCAAGCGTCTTTCGCGGAAATGTCTTCTGCACATGTGTGCTGCTACCTCGCGATTTCAGTGTTGTTATAGTACAAGTTGTTCATCATGATGGGAAAAATTACCCCTTTTCAGGTTTTCAGTTATTTCAATTACATCTTGTAATAGCGCTGCGAAATCAAAACAATCTGCGTATAATTTGATGCTCACATATTTGAACTTATAAGGTATCTAGTTATATGTATGTACTAGATACTGTCCAAAATAACGAGGGTGAAAGTACTGATAACGCATAGTTAACGGCGGTGTAAACGACTGATTAGGTATTGTCTGATGCGGGCCGCAATCACATACCTGTTTCAACCAATAGTACCACCCAGTTCATAGCCGATATGGGCTCGGAAACGTATCTCACCTCATCTTCTTTCTATGGAAGAGGCGTATCTTGGAAGAACATAATCTCTACAGGGATATGGCGAAATGAAAGTGAGATACAAGATTGATGGACCAAACTTAAATAGTTTCATTGGTAAATTGCAAGACTGGCAGGCTGGCAAGGCTGTTGTAAGGCCCGGTCACACGTACCACAACCACACCACATCGCAGTGACAAAATGTGGGCAAGCAGTAGTTACGTGTGAATATTGTCACTGCAGCTTTTTGCAGTCGCGTTGTAGTAACTACAACATTTCGATATGGTTGCGTTGACGCTAGTAGTTGTGATCTGGTTACATTGTGGCTATTATTTGCAGTCAGATAGATCGACTCCAGCTGCGACAGGGTCGTCGCGTCGACGCAAATTTGTGTTCGCGATGTGGCCGACCGCTAGTGCATAGTCTCGCTTGTGGTTGCATTGCGGCTACGACGTGGCCTTGATGTGGTCGGTATCGCCCACACGGTTGATTTCGACGGCCAATTGTGATCCGTGTGAATAAACTATTCATTTTCATACAAATTAGCGCCCTTTAACGTGTTGTCGTTGTGGTGTGATAACGGTAAAATTGATCGGGCCCTTAAGGTACCATTCCGTACCCGACCGCAGGCGACGTGTCGCGGTGACACGTCGCGGCGTCATGTCGCTGCAGTCATGATTCCGACCCCGACCGCAGGCGGCAGCAGCCCGTATTCAGTCGGTAGATAGAAGATAGAAAAACGTGTTATCGCTCGCCCGTAGCTGCAAACAACGTGTCGCTACCTACGAAAGGTATTTCATAGAAATTCATAGAAACCAGTCGTGTCGCCGCGACCAGTCGTGTCGCCTGCAGTTGCCGCCTGCGGCACGCTACGCGGCTACGGAATGGTACCTTAAGTTCACGAGACACATCTATCTTTACTTATTATAAAGTCAAAGTCAAATCATTTATTTCAAATAGGCCCTTGCAAGGCACTTTTGAACGTCAAAATTAAAATATATTTAATTATAAATTAAAGTCTCGTTTCGTGTCTATCTGTGTGACCGCTTATTTCTTCGACACTTCACGACTAATTTTGATGTAGTTTTTACCATCATTTAGGATATTTATTCCGGAAGGTTTATGATGTTTTAAATACAATTATAGTTAACTTACATATTATAATAAAGAAATTTCGATGTTTTGTCAAGTCGTACAAACCGTGCAAAGCTGTGGCGGGGCGCTAGAACCAAAGCTGTGGCGGGGCGCTAGAACCAAAGCTGTGGCGGGGCGCTAGAACCAAAGCTGTGGCGGGGCGCTAGAACCAAAGCTGTGGCGGGGCGCTAGAACCAAAGCTGTGGCGGGGCGCTAGAACCAAAGCTGTGGCGGGGCGCTAGAACCAAAGCTGTGGCGGGGCGCTAGAACCAAAGCTGTGGCGGGGCGCTAGAACCAAAGCTGTGGCGGGGCGCTAGAACCAAAGCTGTGGCGGGGCGCTAGAACCAAAGCTGTGGCGGGGCGCTAGAACCAAAGCTGTGGCGGGGCGCTAGAACCAAAGCTGTGGCGGGGCGCTAGAACCAAAGCTGTGGCGGGGCGCTAGAACCAAAGCTGTGGCGGGGCGCTAGAACCAAAGCTGTGGCGGGGCGCTAGAACCAAAGCTGTGGCGGGGCGCTAGAACCAAAGCTGTGGCGGGGCGCTAGAACCAAAGCTGTGGCGGGGCGCTAGAACCAAAGCTGTGGCGGGGCGCTAGAACCAAAGCTGTGGCGGGGCGCTAGAACCAAAGCTGTGGCGGGGCGCTAGAACCAAAGCTGTGGCGGGGCGCTAGAACCAAAGCTGTGGCGGGGCGCTAGAACCAAATCTGTGGCGGGGCGCTAGAACCAGATAAGATCTGATCTACGTCTATGTATCAAGTTAACCATTTAGAAAACTTCTAACATCTTACGCAAACTGCCAACAGCATATCCCTCTTCATAACAAATTGTTCACTAAAGATTATGCCCACACAGGTATCTACGCCCATCGCGGGCGACTGTACCGCGAGCAATACAAGAATTCCTGCCATCCTCACACCCGGTGCGTCAAATGGGAACAATTAAAAAGAATCCTTTTTTTTGTTTTAATTAAAAGCGCATTGGCGCACCACACGCGGCGCCGCCGCACCGCCGCGCGACCGTTACTTCCCGCGACTCGGCCGCGATCTGCTACATTCTAACCACCAATTAAGATCACCTAAACGGCAAAAAGTGCGTTGAAATATTTAACTCACTTTGTAATCTTATACTTAGTACCTATTAAATTAAGTGTCGCGTGTCTTTGTGGACGATTTCAAGAACTCTACAAGTTATTCGTACCGCGTCATTATTTGCTCGTTGCTTTATGTGGATTAAATTGGTGTTTGCTAAATTCTTTGTTAATCTAATGGAATTTGCCGGTTCCGTACAGTTTCTACTTTGTACTAGTTGAGTTCTCATGGTTTGCCGAGCTTAGAAGTACGTAGTTGGTTTACGATTCCATGGAACATCATAAAAACCCCCACAACTTCTGTCCTATATCTTTCTTATGTTTGGCTGTTGTTTCTTTATAAAAGAGTTGCCACTACGAGTACCTTTATATGAATTTAAATACAGACTTTGTGTCAACAAGCATAGAGATAAAGTGTTCAATAGACACAGTAATAGTTTAAGGATGTTGTTGGGGCTACCCCGCTTCTGTCGCGCCTCAGGCATGCTCACAGAGGCAAGAACAGATTGTTTCAAGACAATTTTGCTTAAGAGAGCACCAGGTGTCTCCTAACCGGATTCAGTTCACTTTGTTTATTTTTTTTGCGTGAAATTCTAACAACTTCTCCTTCAGAATATAGTGAACTACGCATCAAAGACCTGACGTCACACAACATCCTGATGTCACACAAATCCTGCATCGCGCAATTAGAGTTTACCGCGCGATGAACATTTAAACAAGCTCCCGACTTCAACCTCTGGGCAGTTGCCCGCCAGACACGACACCCGTCTGGTCGGAGGATCCTCCCTTTTCTATGGTGGATGAGTGAACTTTACACCCTGTTCCTCATACCCCTAATATAGTTTCCGCGTACCCCGTACTCTTAATGTAAAGTAAACTACCTAGGTAATTGTTCTTCAAGACATTTTACGTTGACATATGGTCATATGTGGCATAATGTCAGTATCATAACGCGTATAATGTGCGTAACGGATCTGGTAGTGCGTCGCGAGTGTTGCTCGCCGCCAATTAACGCGATAATTAACTAGCACTACCGTGTGAGCACAATAACTGCAAACGCCATGCACTGTGACACGCGACCACTCTGCATCTTGTTAATTATCTCGTGTTTAGTTTTTCACAATTGTTATTTGTTACACACACGAAAATACGTTACTTTATACACTGATAAAATAAATGTCATGAAAGTTATAGAATCAGCAGTTACTTTGCGGAAATTTATGACAATAAAATTATTTTTTTATTTTTTTTCTCTCAAAAAGGTACAGTAGTTCATAGTAACAAGTTATTGCAAACATCTATCCTTTGTGAGAGCTGGAGTCTGTACTGGGTTCAAGACCTGTGTCACAGATCTCCAGGCTCACACCCTTAAAAGTATAATTATAATTGCACTTACGTACTACAAGACATTTAATAGTGGCTAAAAATACAAACAAAATGATAAAAAGAAAAAAAATAGGTATCAGCCTAGGTAAATGTAGTGAACAAGAGTGCAAAATGTTTGTTTGCAGTCGGAATTTAACCTAAATAATGTAATTAAATTTACACCATAATTACCAGTATCGACTCGAGGTGATTTCTTTACAGCCAGTATTATTTAAAAAAAGAAAATCAATTAAAGACTTCTTTTTACTTCAAGTAGCGCCATCTGTGAAGTGACACGAACAACGCTATAATGCAACCTTCTTCATACTGCTGTAAACAGAAAGAGATAGGTGGAGCCACATAGCTACCTGATGCTTAAAAAAAATCGCGTTAAACGTCAATGTTAACGGAATCAATCGGGTTCAATGATAAAAAACATACATTCCGACGTATATTTTTTTTTCCCCCCTACTTAGCTATTTCTCTTGCATCGACACAGTGTAGGTACACAAAACAACAGATGGACCTGGCCAAACGATCTGTGCACCAAGCATTTGTTTCGTGCAGGAATCGAACCCACTACACGTAACAGCTCAACAGCTATCTGCTATGGTTCCGTCTTATCTGATGATTGGCCCGGCAAATACCCTGCTAGCTCTTTTGATGATTTCAGTGAGAACTAAAATAACATAGTTATCCCTTTGATGTTTCTGATCAAAAATAAAAGCATTAAGTAGGTATGGCATGCCTTAAAACTCAGCCCATGTCTATTCCTGTGCATAGATAGATCTTCCAGGACATTCTCCAGCACTCAGAAGCACGTGCTAATCATAAGCACATCAAACACCATACTTTCTAGTCGTGACGCGCTATGAATGATTACTATTCGTCCGGCGCCTCCTGCGTGGCGTAATATCATGATATCGCAACACTTGGCCCGGAAAGACGCACTATACACGGACCGCCGACGGGAACGTTACTGTTTTGGGATGCACTGACGAAGTCGTTACTAAGACATCATCAGCCTACAGTAGTCCACTGCTGAACATGAGCCTCTACAGTCGAGCGACATTCAAATCCTCGGCTAATCTTATCCAACTGTTACGCCACCAAGATCTGCTGAAGCTATAACTTTTCCCGCGCCTAGACGTGACAATAGTGTAGTGTCTTATCCTGAAACTACGAAGAGTAGCTGCTTAAGTAGGTACAGTCAGCATCAAAAGTTGCTGACCACATTTAGATTTTCAAAATCGCTGTATAGTGAAGTGCTAATAGTGTATACGGTGTACAGCGATTTTGAAAATCTAAATGTGGTCATCAACTTTTGATGCTGACTGTACATAGCGCAAAGCGAGGCTACGAAGTTAATAAATTATAGTTATGATGTTATGAAACTTAAGGTCAATTTTGACATTATTACAATACGATGTAACAATAATGTGAGGAAATAAGGTGACCCAAAGCATTGTTATGATTGTTGCCTTGGATTGCATTTTCTTTTTTATTTACATTATTAATCATCGAAAACAGTGGATTGTACTAAGAGGAGCTGAGGAGTAGCATCTTCCTATGTGCTTATAATCACTTTTACAACACAACAAATCACAAAACTAGTGAGCCGCCCCTGCTTGGCACGGTGTTTACGACTTGACAAAACATCTAGATTCCTTTATTTGAAGTAACTTTAATATTTTATGTATAACACACATAAACCTTCCGGAATAAATTCTCTAAATGATGTTTACCACATCAAAATGGCGCCAAATCATACAGACACGAAAACGCAACTTAAATGTTTAATAGTATATAAGATACGAGTATAGACAAGTACATTTGCTAAGTGTGCTGATTACGACAATTGTGTTGTTACTGATTACGACAATTGTGTTGTTACTGATTACGACAATTGTGTTGTCACTGATTACGACAATTGTGTTGTTACTGATTACGACAATTGTGTTGTCACTGATTACGACAATTGTGTTGTTACTGATTACGACAATTGTGTTGTCACTGATTACGACAATTGTGTTGTTACTGATTACGACAATTGTGTTGTCACTGATTACGACAATTGTGTTGTTACTGATTACGACAATTGTGTTGTCACTGATTACGACAATTGTGTTGTTACTGATTACGACAATTGTGTTGTCACTGATTACGACAATTGTGTTGTCACTGATTACGACAATTGTGTTGTCACTGATTACGACAATTGTGTTGTTACTGATTACGACAATTGTGTTGTCACTGATTACGACAATTGTGTTGTCACTGATTACGACAATTGTGTTGTCACTGATTACGACAATTGTGTTGTCACTGATTACGACAATTGTGTTGTTACTGATTACGACAATTGTGTTGTCACTGATTACGACAATTGTGTTGTCACTGATTACGACAATTGTGTTGTTACTGATTACGACAATTGTGTTGTCACTGATTACGACAATTGTGTTGTCACTGATTACGACAATTGTGTTGTCACTGATTACGACAATTGTGTTGTCACTGATTACGACAATTGTGTTGTTACTGATTACGACAATTGTGTTGTCACTGATTACGACAATTGTGTTGTTACTCAGCCATCAACTCTAAATCGTAGAGATATGTGTAACAACGTAATGTTTTCGGACTAATATGTAAACAAACCACATAGGGAACTACCTGCCCCTCACGCGAGAACTGCGACGATTAAGTAATTAAGTTGCATTAGTGGCCGCAGTTGAGTAAACACGTCATTATGAGTCCATGTGCGGTGTAACGGGCACGCCACGATTGTGTAACGGGCACGCCACGATTGTGTAACGGGCACGCCACGATTGTGGCGATAAGGAGTCATTGAGAGTCTTTGAGGAGTGGATAGAGAGGCGTCACGGCGTCCTCACCTTCCGCCTGACGCAGGTCCTCACCGGACACGGTTGTTTCGGGAGGTTCCTGTTCAGGATAAAGCGGGAGGAAACGCCCGGGTGTCACCATTGTGTGGATCGCCCGGAAGACACGGTGGAGCATACGGTGGAGGTCTGCCCGGCTTGGGCGGGCCACCGCCGTGTCCTCACGGAGGCGATTGACGGCGGCGATCTCTCGCGTCCGGCCCTGGTTCAGGCCTTGGTCCGGAGCGAGAGTGCATGGGAAGCCGTCACCTCCTTCTGCGAAGCAGTTATGCTCGCGAAGGAGGAGGGGGAGCGCGCGAGGGAGATGCAAGCTGCACGCCCTCGCGCCCCTAGTCGCCGCAGGAGACGCCCCGGCGGGCGTCGGGAGTCACGAGCCGACTTCCGGCCAACGTAGGCGCGGGCTTGCGGACGGTGAGCAATGGGCAGCTCGCCGTCCGATAATGACCAGGCCCGGGTCGACGGCGCGTAGTATTTCACGCGCGCCTCAAAGAGGTGTCAGCACCAACTGACGGGGTCCGTAAGGACCAATGCCTGCTGGGGTTGCGGGTTTGTCCGAAAGGGATATCCCGGCACACAGGCAACGGAAGGAACATGGGTGGGTTTTAGTCAGTAAAAGTCTGTCACTCCCTCTCGCTCCGCCCAGAGTGGGAGGATCCGAGTCATAAGATGATTTCCAAAAAAAAAAAAAAAAATGTGCGGTGTAACAGTTATTTATGTTATAAGAAGGCGTTGCTACGATCAATTATATTTATTTATTACCTTTAGCAACTTACACTTTTTTGGAAGTATCTATGATTACCGTTTAATTACGTTACCTATGAGTTTAGTTACATCATTCAGTAATTTTGATATTTCGTTATGTTGTCTTAAAAGTCGTAGAAAGTCAATATAAAAGTACAATAAAATATTTTGATTAACTTATAATTTTATTTTGGCATAAAAGTCTCTGGCTAGAGTTCTCTGAGTCTGTAAATAAATTATGTATCGTTTAATATTTTTTGGTCTAATCGAAACAGGTTTCCACTAGAGAATAGACAAAATCTAAATATATATAGGTACCAAATAAAAATGTTTAAGAAGCCAAAGTCATAAAACTTGGGTCAAAAACCTCATTGGTGTGTTTGTGATTCCCAATTGGTGGAAACCAGAATGACCAGTAACGACAATAATTAATTTAACGCAAGAATCTTGCAAGACTACCGTGCTTTTCATCATATTCATATTAATACATCAGGTATTTTTATTTTTGTAAGTGATAATGTAATGTAATGAAATGACATGGCCGGATCGTGCCCTCAGAATGAATTTAGAATAAATAAATGTACAGTAATTATTAATATATGAAAATGACTTCTTAAATATACTAAAATAAATCACAACAATTACATTTCTCTAGAATAGGCGACAAAAAATACCAAAAAAATATGTGTGTTATTTGATTTTGTGTGGTTTTTACTTTGACTTTGCGTTTGGATACACGCATAAGACAAACACTGTATGTGTAGCTCGCCTGAAGATCAGTTAAAAAACACCCGTGTCAGAATCGTATTGCTAAGCTAAATACCTATAAAAGTCAACCGTTTCATGATCATCGCAGACACCATTTTCGAGCTGCCGAAGCCCTTGCGTCATGATGCATCGACAATATATTCAAGGGTGTGTATCCGAACGTCCTAGTTAATTTGACGTTTGAACTGCGCGCGCTCACGCTGCTCTTTAGAGATGGGTTGTAACAGGTTAAACACGATATCTGGTATTACTGTTACTGTTACACAAAAATAACTGATAGACTAACACCGCAGTTACAAAATATATTGACTGAATGGTTATCTGTACAAGAGGTATGTACCCAGGCAGTCATTATTTTCATATTTTACCAACTTCATCGGCCGATTAAAAGGCATTTAAATGGCTGAGTTCTAAATTCCGAAAGATATTACTTTACTGAGTACAATATCTAATGTTTTTCAGCTTCTTTTAGATGGATTGATTTGCAATGCATGTTATGTATTGCTCAACCAATGCGGTGAAGAAGGTACACATAGCAGAGTTCTGGGCTACTCAATGGTGTGTATTGGTTGTGGATGCTCTGTTATGGGGAGGCGTTACTCAGTGCGACGTGTGTGCTGTTGAACTTGTATTTTTTGCCTACTATCTTGCCCAGGCTGCTGTAAATTGTTATTGTATTGTTCCTATGATGAAGCAAATTCCTTATAATTCATGGGTAAGGGGCAGTTCACACCGGGATGTGATGCAACGCGACGATTCTTGATGAGGCCAGACGTTTCGCGTTGCGCACCGCGGTGCCGCGAGACATAGCGCGGCGCAGCGAGGCGCCGCCCGCGCCGCTGTTGCACGCCGCGAGCCATCTCGAGGCGCAGCGCAGCGTAGTGCGACGCCGCCGGATATTTTCAAATAATCTTAATTAACATTTCTACCATTTACTTTAAATGGTAAAGATGAAGATTTTATATGAAAAATGTCAAACATTGTTACAGGATCGAAGGACGAATGTCCAAGCATGTCATCCTTGTTTGATGCGAGCTAAGCGCCACTTAGTACTGAATACAAACAGACAGGTTGAAAACTAGATGAAAATGGACCTGGATTGCCCGAACCACCGCACATGAACCACCACCGTCACCTCCAACAGCTGATAATCCTGCTGAAGCACGAAGGATTGACCATATGAATTATCTGCCTAGTTAAAAACGTGCTCCGAATACTTCTAGCCATTGTATTTTTCGGGAGTGTAATATAATCAATCAGGGCATTTAATTTGGAAAGAACTTTTTCTTAAAATGTCTGTAAAACATTAACATAAACATTATTTATTTTTACTTCGATGGTCCTAGTTTATCATTTGTGACTTCGAGTTACAGCTTTAATAGCTATATTTAAGCGGGCACGTCCTTTATAGGCTTTCATTCGGGTATTAAGTTCTGTTTACTTTTTATTTTCGCTTGAGTATAGATTTCAGTGATTTTTTGTTGGTATATTGGTGTGTGCTAGCTAACATATAGCAAATCATTTAATTTAATGTTTTATGTTGCATAATGTTCATTATTTTGCATAAGTACTATTGTATAGAATCAAGTTTTTCTAACTGAACAGACAGGCTGTGCTGCTGGGGAGTTTGTTGCGCCACTTCTTCCCATCGATTATGGGGGACTGTCATGTAATTTTGACGTTCGAAAAGTGCTGATTCTCAGCCTATTTTGAAAAAAATGACTTTTGAATTTGAATAGAATTAAGCAAATGTAATCCTAACTACTTAATTAGATACACAAATAAAAAATCAAGTGCTATTTTAGTGTTTTATTGCCTATCCAATTGTATATTTTTTGCATCCAGAAATATCTGTAGACGACGAGCTCTTCGCTATCGTGGTCTGCCTATGACGACGATTGAAAGGTCTAGCCAGAGACTATAACCAATACCTATATATATTCATCAATATGATAATCAATAAGTTTTACTTGGTATTTAGATTTATGGCTCTTTTTCACTAGCTGACTTGACGCGTAATTCTATGAAAATGTATGGAACACACTGATATGAATGAATGTCGTGTCAGCTAGTGAAGAAACGAACTTTATATCCATTGATAATATTGTATTTCTTGTATTGTTTCGTCTATAAAACTCGGAATTAACGATCATTGCTATTCAAAATATCTAGGCACTTAAAAAAAAACCTATTTATAGTATCTCTCGCTTCTTCTCTTATCATAAAACTTAAACTATTGTAAAGACATACCTGTAAGCTTTAATATGTCGTACTGTATGTCAATGTACATGAATATTTTTTGTCAGGGCATAGCTCCCTACAAATTCCGGCCGTGTCCTTTAATTTTAATGACTACTCAGTTTTAATGTAATTTAGTTTGTGATTGTATGGAATTTTGAATTTGAATTTTAATGTGCATATTTAATTTTAAATGATCGATTGCATTGTAATGTACTTATTTTATTTTAATGATATAATGAATTGAATGAATTATATGCATTTATGATTATTATATTGGGACCTTAGTAAATATAAATAAATTAATTAATGACGGGAGACACAATAATAAAAAGAATATAACAATTATTACAGTATGTCTACGTGATCAGAACATAAGTTAATGTCGATCACTAGTAATAAGTACTAAAATTTTGTTTAAACAAAAAACTGTACAACATTTTTAGCAATTAATAAATAATGCTAAGTACATTGAGTTAGTTCATAATCAACAAGCCTTCTTTTCCTCTCAGAATAATTTAAATAGGTACTCAATTCAGAATTAGATATTCTCATTTTCTTTTACCATTCGAAAAGGAAGATATAAAATATAGAAAGTAGAAATATGACGTTTTGTAATGCACTAAGTGAACGTGTTAACAACAATAAATAGCCACTTATTCGAATTCGTATAGTGTACCTACCACCCTTAACTAGGTGATAATGTAATACGTATTCAGTACCTACGTGCTTGTTAAATAGAATAAATAAAATACAAATAAAGGTTTGAAAGGCCTTCATATTTGTATGGCGAATAGCTCTACAAAGTTGCAACACAAACATGAAAATTCATAAAGTAGGTAGGTACTCATAATATGATTCTATGCTGCTAATTTAATAGGTAGTTAAACAACTTTCAAAGCTTTATAAATATTTCAATCACTAGTTTTTTTGGGGCCTATTGGGTTTTATATGCATAAAATTAAAAGTATTAATTAAGCTCGGCGGCATTTTATAACACCACCTGACATGTGACTGCTCATGTTTATTTTGCAAGGCAGTATTAAAAAAATACGTGTTTAGTATCATTCAGTAGCCTTCGACACGCTAAGAAGACGATTTAGTCGTATGAAATAATTTTCAGTACTTAAATAATATTTTCAGCTTGGTTTTCAAATTACCTACCTTACCCCAAGAAATGATATTTGTAAAGGTAATTATGCTTAGCTTCATTAGACATACGAGTAAGCGGTAAGTATGTTGGAGTAAGTTCGGCGCTGGGATGAGACTATACGAATCAAATTAACGGCTTATTTGGCAATTTTTTTTTAATGCTGGCTACACAGCGTTCTGCACCATGTTATCTAAACTAATATTATAAAGAGATTCGTTTTTTTTGCCCCCAGGACTTTTCCAAGCTAAAGCTATTGTGCGTTGAGCTTGTTTTTTTTTCAGTGCAGTTATTGAACGACACCAACTGCCCTAGTACCCTGCCCTGTATGGGGAAGTCTATTCCTTCTCTTTCTAGTCGCACTTCAGCCCAGCATTTAGAATACACGCTCTTGATTAAAATATACGAGTACTTTGGGTCCATTCCTTGGTTTGAAAGTGCTGTCCAAATCGCATCGTAGGAGTCGAAAGCCTTCTGGTAGGTGATGAAGCACATGTAGATAGTTTTTCCATACTCGTTAGTTTTTTCTATAGCTTGTCTAACAACTTGTATGTTATGGTCCATCGTTGAGTACTTTTTACAAAAACCAGCTTGTTCACGTGGTTGATTCTCATTCAGGCCTTTGGCAATTCTGTTCAAAATTACTTTAGAGAAAACTTTATATAAGTTGGTCATAAGGCTGATTTGGCCTATAATTTCTCAGTTCACTCTGGTCTCCGTTTTTTATGAAACAGTATAATTGTGGATTTCGACCATTGCTCTGGCTTTTTACCAGCACTAAGAATATTATTGTAAATTAATTGAAAGGGGTTTGAACAATGGGATGCATAGGGACTTCAGAACTTTATTTGAAAGAAATAATAAAGAACAAAGACATTAGCTTAAACATTAAAAAGAAGGTATATGAAACCGCTATACTACCGTGGCTTACGTACGGATACCAAACGTGGTCGTGAGGAAAGAAGACGAGGAGAAGATTGCCATATGCCAGAGGAAAATGGAAAGAAGTATGCTTTATGTAAAGAAATCGGACAAAGAAAAAACGAAATAATAAGGAGAAAAACAAAATTAACGGATGTATAAAAAATTAGATTACTGAAGTGGAATTAGGCAGGGCATTTGTGTAGACTGGTAAGTACTAGATGGACAAAGAGGGTAACAGAATGGATCCCATTAGAAGGTAAAAGAAAGCAAGGGAGGCAAAGAAAGAGATGGCGACTCAACGTTGTGGACCGAACTGGATGCAAAAGGCGCGTCATAGAAGCGTGTGGAGCAATTTAGGGGAGGCCGACGCCGTAGAGGCGACTGCTACGAATAGCGATGGCAAATGCTAAAGGAAAAGAAGGAAGTAATTTATTGAGAAGAAAAGCTAATTATTTCTTTTAGAAGTATTTGTAATAATTAAACCTGTTATATACACTTAATCAACTTCCAAATTGTAAGTAGTGGAATAAAGCGCATTTTTTTGTTGTTTATTTGTTTGTAATGAATAAACTCAAAAACTAGTGGACCGATTTAAAAAAAAAAAACACCAGTAGAATGCTATATTATCACTGAGTAACATCAGCTATAATTTATAGAGATATCACGTGGACGAAGCCGCTGGTATCATTATAAAATGGTGCAGAATTTGATTCGTATGGTCTTATCCTAACACTGAACTTACCACAACTTATTAATGGTTTTACGTGGTCGTGTGCAGGATGAATACCAAGAGGAGCAGTTGCAGGTATGAGTAAGTCTTCGGGGAGGTCAGCTCAAGAAATATGAAGCCCACCGGTAGTTAAGTAAAAATAATTTACTTTTTTATGGTTCCAGACGTAGGAATGAAAAAACGGAACCCTTATAGAATCACTCGTGTGTCTGTCTATCAGTCTATCTGTCACAACCAATTTACTCCGAATCTAATGGACCAATTAAGTTGTATGAATTTCTGTGACCCGAACATGGCCGTGTTACGTTAATAAATGAATTTTGAATATGGGAGACACATTTGGAGGCAAATAAGATATTTAAAAAAGTTTCGCAAATTGTAGTGGGACATATCAAATGAACGGGGCTTTTTTTTTAAACTTATTTAGGAAATTAAACGAAAATTGAACATTCCCCCTTATCTCTGAAACTCCGGAGTTCTATACTTATAGAGGACAAGAAAACTTTTAGGAAATCCATGGTCATAAAATAAAATGGAAAATCTCTCAATATTGTGCGTACAAGCTTACATTTAAAGTTGGAATGTATGTGAGAACATATTTCACATCTTTAATGTTAAGTTTGTTCTTGGGATAAATTCATCCCAACTACGGAACCCTTCATTGTGCGTGGTCCGACACGCATTTTTTTTTTTTTTTTTTGGGTGGGAAATCATCAAATGACTCCTCCCGCTCTGGGCGGAGCGAGAGGGAGTGTCAGACTTTTACTGACTAAAACCCACCCGTGTTCCTTCCGTTGCCTGTGTGCCGGGGCCGCGATATCCCTTTCGGACCAACTCGCAACCCTGGCAGGCATTGGCCCTTACGGACCCCGTCAGTTGGTGCTGACATCTCTTTGAGGCGCGCGTGGAACACAACGCGCCGTCGACCCGGGCCTGGTCCTAATCGGACGGCGAGCTACCCATTGCCCACCGTCCGCAAGCCCGCGCCTACGGTGGCCGGAAGTCGGCTCGCGACTCCCGACGCCCGGGGCGTCTCCTGCGGCGACAAGGGGCGCGAGGGCGCGCATCTTGCATTTCCCTCGCGTGCTCCGCCTCCTCCTTCGCGAGCATTACTGCTTCGCAGAAGGAAGTGACGGCTTCCCATGCACTCTCGCTCCGGACCATGGCCTGAACCAGGGCCGGACGCGAGAGATCGCCGCTGCCGATCGCCTCCGTGAGGACACGGCGGTGCCCCGCCCAAGCCGGGCAGACCTCCACCGTATGCTCCACCGTGTCCTCCGGGCGATCCACACAATGGTAACACCCGGGCGTTTCCTCCCGCTTTATCCTGAACAGGAACCTCCCGAAACAACCGTGTCCGGTGAGGACCTGCGTCAGGCGGAAGGTGAGGACGCCGTGGCGCCTCTCTAGCCACTCCTCAAAGAGGGGCCTTACCGCCGCAATTGTGGCGTGCCCAATCCGACACGCATTCGGCCGGTTTTTTTATTTATATGAGGAGTTTCAAGAGTGTGGCAACCATTACGGTCGAAAGAAGTGACGCCAATGTTGCTACACTAAAATAATGTGTGGTACCACCAGACAACTAGTTCTTTCTACATTTTGCTTTGGTCAGAAGATAATCCATCTCCCGAGTAGTCGAGTACTTATAGTATGACGTCACTATGTAAAATGGTCGCACTGCAACATTAGTGTTACCGTATTATTATGAAATGTGATGAACTTAGCGGGGCGGCGGGCTTTCAGTTCCGCGAAAGGTTACGTTAGCTACTGGCGGAAAGGCAACTGCTATAAATTATAATGCCTCCATTTGTATGAGACAGCCAATTGACTATTGACTTAACGTAACGACTTTTATATTTGGTACCTGCCTATAATATTGCCACTACTGGGATATAAGCCTCCTCTCAGTGAGAGGCAGTGGGCCGTATTGCACCACGAGGGGCAAGTGCGGGTTGGCAGATGTCACATGTCTTCGCATTTTTGGTTTTAGGTTTCCTCACGATGTTTTCCTTCACCGTTTTGAGAGCAGGTGATGAATTAATTTTATTAACACAGAGTAAACCGTGTCGGGGTTCAAACCTACGATCTCAACTCGTAAGTGGCGGCCGTTACCACTGGCCCACCACTGTTACTATTGTACTTATTGGTTGTGTACTGAAATTATCATATAAAATAGTATTGTAATCATCTCAAGGGCCAGGCTTACTCTATTGTTCTCTAAGTTAGCAGAAGACCAGCAGGGCTTGAGAGGTGCCGAAAATAAAACATCTCTCATATATTTAATTTTGTTGGAAAATGCTGATAAGGCTCTTCTTCTTTGAACTTATGAATTCCAACCGAATTCTAATTCTGGGTAAATTTTCTCCCAAATTTAGGAGCTAGTTATTCAGTAAAAAAGTCTAGATATTCGAGGAAAATTTCCACATATATTTAGAAGGCAATTGGTATGGGCCAATAATGTTCTAGTTAGCGGAGAAGGCACGATGAGCCAATCGTACGGGCCAAATGTCACGCTATTTAAATAACTTCCAGTGATTGGACACCACTTACTGGAATATTCACAACTCGATACTTACTAAGATTATTATAATTTTACGGTAACTCTCAAAGGAATATTTCTGTACAATATAAATCATTTTAAAAAGGTACGTCCTACCAATATGAAAATACAACATATTGCTGCTGATGTGATTCGTGGTATTTATGTGCCCGACATGTTGACCTCATGATCTCAGATGAGTTAACATTATATCTTATTAATACATTATCTTTTATAAACCACTTCTCGGACTCCGATCTGGATGAATATCATAAAACTGTCCCGTTTTACTGTTGTGCACATAAACAGAGTATTTTAATTTATTTTATTTATTTATTTACCTACGTAAATAAGAAAGGTACACCTACCTATTTATTGTGAGCGTCTACTTCCATAAATAAATATGTACGATGTCTGACCAAATTTAACAAATGATACACCATTAGGTTTTCAGCTCAAACATTTCGAATGTTAGTAGTAGAGTCATATTCAAAGTATTATGTATGTCTAGAAAACTATAATTAATGAATTTTGACTTGAATTTTGAATTTTATTTTGACTCTTATTTTTTACTATCCACCAATTTAAATATCTTGAGATTGGTACCGGTAACATAAGAATACCTCGCTTCGAATAGTGACTGACAGTTCAACTTTTTTTTACAAATTAATTTCAACTGTACTATGTACTACTACATGAAGAATATTAAAATCACTTGAGCCTGTAATTACGACATTGTCACTTCATTACAGATATTGTTATTAAAACGCAGTACCATTTCTTGGTAAATACGAGTACGTGATCTTGTTACATTAGCCTCATTTATAATCCGAAGCGTGCGTGAATGGCTTGAACCATATAAGTCAGTATCGAAGTTACAACTGATTTGCTTTTAATTAAATTAAATACAGCTTTTACCATATTAATGCGTTTTGGATCATTACATGATTCGTGGAATAAAGAAATACTCGTTAAAAGAAAAAGCAATGGTTTTAGGATTGTGTTCAATTGCTAGCCCCACTGTCTATATGCGCATTGACAAACATACGACTCAAGTGTCGGTTATCATGCTTGACAAGAATAACTGCCTAAAGAAAGCTGCTAGTATAGACCGGATGCAGCAAACGGTAAACCTGAGGGCAGAGACAAAGTGACATTCTGACAGCGATAACGATGAACGAAAAGACAAAAATGTATTGAATTGACAAAAGCTATCGAAACGCTTAATTATGTCAATCCTGCTGAAAGTCGTTGTAGAAATACGAAACACAAAGTGATTGCCACTGGTCCGGGTCCTCTGGCGGTCGCTCGAGCTAGTGCGAGACGCGTGTCAAGAGGCTGACTGACTTGACGGCTGACTTGATGGACAAACAATACATTCTATAGCTTAAACTAAGCATGAAATTATTTTGATATACTCGTATTGCTTCTGTTTTCGGACATTCAATAGATTTGGCGTAATTAACTAGCCTGCGGATGCTTTGACAACCGTATTCCAAAAACCCAAATCACAACGTTCTCGATTTCACAAGTGTGTTTTGTTTATATTTTATTACTCATTTAGCAGTAGTAATAATATTTATGTTAATTTAGACATCATTCCTACTAGATACATCCTCACCAAATTCTTGCGGTATTTTATTAGAATAATGAACGTGCTTCATGATATTCGTACAAATATTTGGACATTATGAATATATTGACCTTAGAAGTGTCATTGATATCACAGATTCAGTAGGAATTCATGGCAACATTTATTATTGGGGTATTCTGATTCCTATTACCATAATGTTATCGTCGGAGCTGTTTGCGCCGGACCGGATTGAGATCCGATCTAAACGCTATTATTCTCACCTAGATGAAAGTTATGAATATTCAGTACATAATCATACATTATGTCATTCACCGCGATAAACCAAGGGGCGTGATATCACACGATCTTCTACCTTACATAACCGAGATACGGATCACATCCGCGTCACGGCATTGTCCCTACGGGTTACGTAAAACAAAACGAGCCGGTTGGACATCGCAGGACCAATTTATTTTTTAACATTATTTATGTACAAACGTATAAAACGGTGATGTTGCACAATATCACATTCACTGTCTCGTACTCGACTTGCGTCACCAATAAATTAAAATATAACTCGACGGTGTCTTCAGTGGGGCCAGTAGCAGTTGCAACAGGGCCGGGTAGGCTGCGCAAGCTCCTCGTGTGGCGACAGAACCGAGCCGACATACATTATCATCCATAATCGCTGATTTATAAGCGACCTTTTAAAAAACAACACGAATCTAATCTCTATACTATCTGCTCATTAATTTCTCCACATATTTTCTAGCTAGATCGTTCCATCTGCTACTGGCGTCTACATGAAGCACTGTTTCTAATGTATTAGTTGTGGCCGATCTGGTCGATCTGTCCCTGCAGGTTGTTGATCACCTCGGAGGGCACCTGGTCGCCCAGGATCTCGTACAGGTTGATCCTCTGGTTCACAGGGATCGACTCGTACGCCGCCAGCTCGATACCTTCTTGTACCTGGTGGTGAAAAATCATAATTAAGCACGCTGGGGAAAATGAAGACTGAAATGGCATAACTGTCCTATCATTGATAAAGCGAGCTATTATATATAATGTTATATTATATTAAGCCGGGCTTTCTGAGGTCCTAGAGACTGAACATTGAATGTGACAAGTTAACTGAAATATCAAATTTTGTTATTTCCAAGGCCTCAGCTTCCGCAGTTAGAAACTAATGAATAATGATTGATGAGTGAGGAAGTCATCCAACAACGTGGAGAATGTCTCAGTGTTGTAAATGAGATGTTTGGCACAATTGTTTGTATGCGCTCGCGCATGTATTAGTGGCGCCGTGCTTTACATACTTAAGTTTAGTTTACAACTCAGTAACACTTCATGGAATTTTAGCTTCCAGCATAAACTGCTAATCTCGTGATGAATTAATTACATTAGAATGTAAATATCTAATTCGAATTAACAAAAAAAAAACATCTCCAAATATTAATTAGAATAAATTACCTACTAATTATGTATGAAACTAATTTGCAATATCTTCAAAAATTCAAAGCATTCCAACACAAAATTATCAAAGAGTGAAAAGTTAAAACTATGCAATAGTGAACTCTTACAATTATCTCAATCTTTCACCTGGTCTGAAAATACTATCTATATCTACTATACTTCTACGCCCTCGTAAGAACCTCCTTACCTTCTGGATCTCTGCATCCTTGGGGATGAGATGTGTGCTCTGGGCCTGCTTGATGGCCTCCCTCGTGTAGGCGGCTCCCTCCCGCTGCGGCGCCGCGGCCACGGCTGCCACCAACACCAGCAAGCACAATACCACGGATTTCATTGTGAAGGGTAAGACAACTTCGGCTTGCACACGTCAAAAAACTGTGGAACATAATAAAAATAAGCTTTAATTTTCAAAATTAAATCTTAAAAACATTTTAGAAAGTGTCCGAAGGTTGTAATTTTTGTTAATAAGCACTAAATAGATGATTGAAAAATAAACACTACGAGTGCTTTTGGTAATCAAAACAAGCCAACAAACCCCGTCGGCGAAGCTAGATGAGCTTTGATTAACTTTAAGTCTACGATCTCATTTATATTACAACACGAACCTAAATATTATAAACACACAAATTATGAATTTTATAGAACTTGAGATAGTTTTAGAATCACAGATCTCTTCCTAAATCTTAGTTATATAAACGCGGATGAGATGCGTATCAACGCGTACGCCGCGAAAGCCGCTAATCAGTTCAACACACACTTTTACCACTTTTTCAACACATTTCACTAGTGAAGGGTTTGTCGTCCTATTTAGCACTAAATTATAAGGTACAGAAGGCTTACAACGATAAGGATCTCACTGATGAATTTCTATTTTAAAACAGAACGATCTGAAAGCACTGCAGTTGCAATTGCACGCGATATTGCGTTGATCTGGTGCGTGAGCTTGATACCGCGACTTGTATGGCCTTCTGTACCCTGTAACTTATGGTACAAGTGTCCATATCTCACCTGTGAGGTTGCGGAGTGGTGCGCGCGAGCATACACAGCCTGATATAGGCGCCCCCTCCCCGCGCACAACTTTCACCGCGAGGAGCGCCTGCGCAACCATCCTGACGATCTATGCGTGGCCACGAGATAAGCTCATCAATTTGTTATAATATTTTATGAGCGATGCAGCGATTTTATCGTGATTAAATCCTTAAAATACTCGCTAACTGTGATGCAACCATTGGCACTGTTAATTTGCGGAAAAGCTTTGCTAACGCAAGTGGGCACAGAATAGAACCCTATGAAACGCATTTGGTAACTTCTATTATATAGACAGGTACACGGTTTAAGAGTCTTCTTCAGTGCCATGATTAATAAGATCGTATTGGTAACTAAATCCTTTTCCAGCAGTGGACTAAATAAATCTGATATTAAAACGATTGTGATAAAAGCAATTAAAAGTCTTAGATGAACCTGAAATTACCATACCTAAAATAACATACAGTTCAATCGATATATCCAGCGTCACCAAAGTTATTAAAAAAAAATCGCTCTTGTTTATCCCACCGCTGTTTCAGTGGCCCCAATCTCTCAGAGGATTAAGTCAACATTCAGAATTAAAGCATTGACGCAGAAAAAACAAAAAACTCGAAGTAACATCCGGATCACGATCTATTCCAATCACTTTAGATATTTTGTGTCCATTAAATATAGAAAGCTTATTAACTTTGGACTGATTGGTCCAAAGCGGCGTCAAAGCCGGTAGTACTTATGTTATGGTTAAGAAGATTATAGGGATCTTCTGAAATGATGGGATCACGGGGCTTAGAAGAATTAGAGGTTATGTAACAAACACGTTCATGATCACTAAGGGCGAGTCAGACCCACTTTACCGATAATGGCATATCTGTGTTATCAGATAAATTTGCTTCACTGTCAAAATAAATTATACCATAATAGATAATAACAACAAAGAAAGAAATTATTTACTACTACTACATTTTTCTGGATTTGGAAATCGATGAAGGGCTACAAACTGATCCCAAAAGACTTGTAAATGTGAGTAGTTGTTTATAAGCTCTTGGAATCTAATGTTTTATGTATATATTGCGTCCTAAGCGAAACAGATGTTTATACATTTAGAAAGGTTTACTGGGCAATAGTTACATCGTTAACGCAGCTACATAACGGTAAATATTAATGGATTCCAATAAATACCAATTGGCGTTGATACACAAGAGGCGGTTTAGAGATACATTGGTGTTATTTAGGGTGTAACACCTCCAACTGCTCGTCCGGGTGTTCCTACAACATCGTGTGTTCATAAATTATAGAAGTCGACCATTGATCGTTGAAGAGCTATAACTATAAAACATCATTAAGTTATTAAATGTCAACAAGTCACTTCCTAATCAATATTTCAGACTCTCGCCTGACCTGTACCACGTATCGGGATACCAGGTGTGTTCGTACTACGATGTTATCAGTACGGATGCACTACCAACCTTGCATAACCTGAGTTACCTTACGGGAAAACACGGTGACTACGGTGTCCTTTTGGTCGATTACCATAACGGACCTGCTTGCAATATCCTCTTCCGACTTGTACTTATGATGAATATCTTTTTTTCTAATGTTTTCTTCCCTTCTATTTTTCTTTTCATCAGAGCCGCTATTATTTCTATTGCCAAATTGATATTGTAAGTGTATTCAATAGTTATTTTATTTCTATTGATATTAATGAACATTTGCTTATGTAATAAACACGAATGTGCATTTATATAACGACTGTGCCTCATACTAACCGCCTAATCCAGGGTTGCCAGAACTCATTTGTTATTAGTGGTTTTGCGGTCGCATTCGAAATATTTTTCAAGAAGGACTATGAAAATATTGTTCAACAAAAAAAAATCAATCATCATCATTTTTCTGGAATTCTCCAAAGTGGTTTCCCAAGATAATGTATGATGGTTTTGCAAGATATTTTCCAAATAAAAATAATAAAAATTTAGAAATATATATGGAATTTCAGTCTAGTTCTCTTACTAGCAACCCTACTGCTGGTTGAACCAGTTGTTCTTGCGGCGAGCTTCCTGCCACGGAAGCTATCGAGTGTCGCGATTATATCATAACCAGCGATACTTGCTGTTGTTTTGTTGCTTTACCTTGTTCTTCTAATGATTTATACGTGTTTGAGGGAAATAATGTTCAGCTACATATTCAGTATGCAAATACTTTATAAATATATGATCAAGATTTGGAAACGTTTATAGTTTTTATTCAAAGATACCGATTTAATGAAGTCTTAAAAGAAGTAGTAAAGCATTCACAAAACTGGTTTGAGTTTTCTATATTTCCGTTATCTAGATATTTGTAAAAGCTAGGTCATCTGAGTTTAAAATAGAAATCTAAAATAGAGTTTTTAATATGATTTCCTTTGGAAATTTTACAGTAGTTTCTTTCTGTTGAAAATTCCCTCATCCTTTACAAGCGCTTCATTGATAAAATTGCTACAGTCTTGCCCAACACCCAAAACACTGTTCTTAACAAGCGCTACATTTAGGGCTGATTATTCAATAGTTACATAGGTTACGTTTTTCGGAGAAATAATTGCGAAGAAAACTGTCATATTTTTTTAATAACAAATTGACATTTCCGTACAATCTGTGAAACCGTAAAATTTATTCCTCAAATAAAAATCAGTTCGTAAACAAAACAAACCGTTAACAGACATCAGAACATGCAGTAACCAGATAAGATTACAAAACTCTTTGTCATGTTCGAAGTTCCCGTCTCCTTCATGTACCATTCCGCATATAAGTTTGTCGTAACAAAGGCATTAGGCAGATGTATCTCAGAGTCGGCGCCGTACGACGAAACTTGTTAATTTTGTTGAGACTAACAATTACTTCCCTACACGTGTACTGACGGTGCTGACGGAGTTGTGTAATTTCGTAGCTACACGTTCAGGAAGGGAAATTATGAAGAAAGAAACCCTTCTAGAGCATCAATCAATCTGTCATTCGTATAGTGTACATATCAAAGAGTATTCTATTCTATTCAATTCTCACCAATTCTCAATACTTCTTTCACAACATATTTTCTGAATTGAATGGTATTTAAGGCTGGTTTATAAAACTCGGAACAAATTAAGATGATCAAATCCAATTTGGTAGGGTCTCATCTATGACAAAAGATCAAAATGAAAACCACCTTAAACTTTGGAACGCTAATATTTTTGACGCTGCTATAAAAATATGCTGGCCTATCGACACAAAATAACGATCATTCTGACCGGTTCACGCGTTTGTTTATTATTCTGACCCCACGGATATCTTACATAACCCGAATAACATTAGGTCTATTCGGAGTTATTCGCTCGATCGCTACGGATTCGGCGCAACTCGCACGCAACCCACGCATGCGTGCGCGCCGCTATTGTGCTCAACTTTTGTGGAACTTCGCACGTTTACATCAAGTAGAGTAGTTCGCCGTGACTTTGCTCACGTCGAGTTTATTACCATACTTACGTAACTTATTTAATTTAATGTAAATGTTAGCTGGGCTGTAATATACTTAATGGGATCAAGTCAATCAAGATCGCGATTTCGATATTAGATCACAGTGAAAAGTTTTGTCCTAAGATTTTATTATAAACTTTATTATAAGCTCAGCTTTATTATAACATATTTAGGTAATAGACATGGAATTTTAAGTTACTAAATATTAATATGTAGGCATGCGTACTTTCATTATCATGTAATTATTCAATTGTGATGTCTTCATTCAGTTCAATATTATCCGGGTCAGTCGTCAAAATTCCTCAAGTATTGGTAATTAGAATATGAAGCAGAAATAGAAATAGCTGATTAAAATATGAAGTTATATTTTAATCAGCTTAAACCAGATACGTACCAGTCCATTGATTATCTCATCGATGATTCTGTGTAATCCTTGCATTGTAATAAAATCCGTACATTTACTTGTTTATGGAAATGTGAAAGTGAAACTTACTTTATGTATTAAACGTTGCACCAACGTCTGACAGAAGTCAGGCTTACATTGCATGTCGATACGGTCGAGATTGAAAGGGATGGAATTACAAAAGAATTTAGTTTTTTTGTAATTCTCATACTCATCCAGCGGATTCCTGCTGGATGCGAGAAGCAGCGAACCGGTTGAACTGGCGATGCTTGAACCGGTTGAACTGGCGATGCTTGAACCGGTTGAACTGGCGATGCTTGGGGAGACATATGTCCAGCAGTGGACTTCTTTCGGCTCAAATGATGATGACTCATACTCTTAATTTATTATATAACTTTTAAATCTATAGAAGCCAAAAATACATGGAAACGACACCTTATTGCTAAAAGATTGATAATGTATAATCTGCTTTATATTATAAGACCCTAAGACCCTAAGGATTGACAGAATATCAACTCACTCCTTAAAAGTGAGAGAAAAGGCCTTGATAAATAAATTCGAAATCGCAGGCTGCAATCCATTGGAACGACGCCAATGATTTTCATTCAACGCTATCAACATGATCAACATACAAAAGACACTATCTAAAACAACTTAAAAAAAAAAGAGTTGCATACGGCCCAGAAGGTACCGACCCCTACTTTCTGACGAAAGTGAATTCAAAATGATTAGAACTTCGAGTTGGCACAATAAATGGTGCAACAAGCGACTATAATATTGTGCCTATATTTTTAAAAATTACCTAGAATACATTGTTAAATTCAACGCCATGATTGCGGTTCTGACATGCAATGAATTAACAAGTACTCTATAATTAACTCGCCACACAGAGATCCTCTAATCTGTGCAACCGTGGATGCTGGATGGCGCAACGACAATGCAGTGATGCATTCGCAACCCACCTGTCGTAAGCACAATACTTATAACTGAATACTTTATAACGCAATTACACACAGCAGCTGAATTTGAGGCTTGCGTAATAATGTTAGTTATTATATTTGCAACATTTTTACAGATTTCTTGCAGTTTCTAAATTCGAGCGTTTGTAACTATAGAAATGTATGACGTTACATACTCTTCTGTCTGTCCTATTTCAGACTGAACGATCAGCACCCCAATTGCGTAACACACTTTCTTTCACAATCCAAAAGATTTTGAAGAATATTCTCAATCCATTGAAAATTGGAACGCAATGAATGTTGTCGAATTGTGAATTAAAGGCATTCCAATTGTTAGTGTATAACGCAATTACACTCTATGTGCGATGCGATAGTAACAAGTAACAACTGCACTAACATTATACCTAACTAATCATATAAGTTTGTAATCGTGCTCAGTTCCAGGTACTTGTTTGAGCAAACGCCGCTAAACCATCACTAATAAACTCAAACTCAAAGCATTTATTTCAATTAAACCATTTAGAGGCACTTTTGAATTGTCAAATAGTCGCGTCAGTTAGTCAGAAAGTTGAAGCTAGTTGCCCATTCCAAAACGTAGATCTTTATGGAGAAGAACGGGCAAGAAACTCCAAGGACACTCTTTTAAATATAGAAAATTACAAAATCCTAGGTACATTATTCTTGTTGCTTCTACACACATCAACACGGTCTAGGGATATTTTTAAAAAAGCTAATTACTATCAATGTGTTAATTATTTATATGACATGTATATATTTAAAAGATACGTTATTTAATATTCTACCATTTTTTAATAATGGTTAAGGTACTTCGATTAAAATTTCAGGATTTTATGGAAAAAAAATGAAGCATAGACGGAAACCGTATATGAATTAACTTTTAATTTATGAGTAAAAACTGAAAAAAATAGAAAAATCATTTAATTTGTGTTTATAAACTTGAAGTTAGTAGTCTGAGAAAGCGCCCATGATGTTCATAACACATCGGCAACGATTCGGCATGCTCAGAACAAGGTTGTCAATGTCTTGCTGCGGAATATTGTCCCATGTCCTTCTGAGGTGCGCAAAAAGTTGATCTTCTGTAGCCAGATTTTCAGGAACTTCCTTCAGAGCTCTTCTTTGCAGCATATCCCACGCATGCTCAATGGGATTTAGATCTGGCGATTGAGCAGGCCAGTCTAAGGCCCTAACATTGTGTGTATGTAACCAAGCTGCTACCGTTCTCGCCGTGTGAGCCCGGGCATTGTCGTGCATGAGCAGGAAATCTTGCCCCATTTGTGTTCTGTGGGGCAAGATTACGGGCCCCAGCACCTGTTGGACGTATCGTTTTGCCGTCATATTGCCCCGCACCCAAACGAGATCCGTCCGTCCTCCAAGACGAATTCCTGCCCAAACCATAATTGTTTCTCCTTGGTATGGGTGAAGTTCCTGAGGGTTCTGAAGACGGCTCCATCGTCCAGGAACTCGCCAAACACGCGTCCTTCGTGAATCTGGATGGAAGCCGAACCTGGATTCATCCGTGAACAGCACATTGGACCATTGCTCACGGCCCCAGTCCAAGTGGTTCCGAACCCATTCTAATCGTCGTCCACGATTGCCTCTCCGTAAAGGTGGGACCCGGAGTGGTCTACGAGAGCGTAGATTGCTTTCATGCAGTCGCCTTCTTACAGTTTGGTCACTCACAAGCACTTGGTGTTCCACTCGCAGCCTTTGGACCAATTGAGTCGCCGTTGCATTTGGTTGAGCTCGCGCGGTAATTTGCAAAAATCGGTCTTGTCTGGGGGTAATGATGCGACTTGGCCCCCGGTGCCTCTCCGCTACTTCACCTGTGGCACGATAGCGTGTCCACAATCTTGAAATTACATTTTGGTGGGTCCCTATGGCCTCAGCAACATTACGCTGAACAGACCCAGCTTCCAGCATTCCCACAGCTCGTAACATCTCCGCCCTCGTCAAATGTTGGCGTTGCATGGCTACAATACTTCAATTTTAACTTTATCTTTCGTTTAAAAATGAAAAAAAACTTTAACTAAACGTAATTCGTATTGTTTTCTAAATTTCGCACAAATGAAAATTCCCTCTCCTACACATTAAGACATTTTTATGCCACTGAAACAAAAGAATTTTCAAAAATTTGAATTTGGAATTAGTCTGAGATAAATTACAAACAAATCGGTGTATAAAAGATTCCAATGCGGCCAGTACTTTTCGAGTTATTTAATTGAGTATGAAATATCCCTAGACCGTGTTGATGTGTGTATATATGAGAACAATGTACAAAAAAGAATCAAAACAATTCAAAATATAAGATTAAAAATAAGCCATGGCAGATAAGAGATGACCAGTCACAACTGACAGCGCCCGTTCACGAACATGACGCGTGGATCAGCACCATCCAGCTCAACCATTTTGTAGGGAACCGAAAAGAATTGTCTTCACCACCACGCTATCCTGCCAAGGGTGACGACCACACTATTAGACCTACGCAGAATTCACGACATTAACATGACATTGTGACAACGAAAATAATATTTAAATCATTCATAACTTTATGTTGCGAGATTTTCATTCAAATTGTAAAATGTTACGTCAGATATTTTCGCATTTTAAACAGTTTGTGGTTTTGCGAAATTAAATAAACAAACAAAAGTGGCGCAATTTAGTAGGAAAATACAGACTCAAAAAAAATAGGCAACGACTGAATGGTTAAATTAATTTTCTTACTCGTCTCGCAAAAATGAACTGTATAGAAGTGTCATAAAAAAAATAACTGTAGGTATTGCCTTAAAAAGATAGATATTTCAAACGAAAAATATCTCGATATAACCAAAACTTGCGAGGTACCATAAAAAGTATAATGTATCTACATAGTAAGGTAGTGCTCACAAAGAGAGCTAGCCGGTAAGCAGGGCAGAGGTCGCTTGCGTCTGCGCAATATGCTTGAGTAACCGTGCGCTCTTCACATGTGACAACAACGTCAAGTGACTAGCGCGGGCGACAGCGGCGGCGGCACGCTGCATAAAGTAAACGGGATCTTCAATTTATGCAATGCACATATTTTATATGTATTTGACTACTTTATACCTTCCAACAAACAAAATTATATTATTTTGACAAAAAATTACTAAATTCTATTCGATGTGTCTGGATATTGTTTGTTCACTATCGCTGTCGCTCGTACCGTGTATAGGCATTGACGTCACAACAATATGACGACAATAAGTATACAAGATTCCAACAAATGAATGTAATGTAACACACTTTTTGTCACAAGTAAATTATTTTAATTTCTGGCCCTGTTTAGTTGTGAATTGTATGTTTCTGTGGCCGCTCCTGCTGCCGCTCCGCGCCCGTGGCTTGTGAACACTTCACCAACATTGACGTGTTCAAAGGCATTATTGTGCTAAACATAAATATGTTCAATTGCTCCACGGCGCTTTACTGAATTATTGCTAGACTTTTAAGTTTTCTCTTAGTCACGTAAGTGACCACACGAGGTCTAAAGCTCTAAGCGGACTTAACTGAAATGAATATAGCTAAAAACTTTATGGTTCATCTGTATTATAAAATACGACGCATTAATGTCGTCTACAACTGGGCTTTCCCATGTTGAGCAATAATTAAAATAATTTATGAAGTAATGTCGATTAAAATTATTTAAATATGCGTAGGTGTCTAGTTAATAAAACCATTGGATTTGAAAAACCCTGCTCTCAAATCACATAAAGAAGATCTTCCAAGAATAAAAGGGCCTTGCTAAATCAAAAGGAGTGTCTGCTTTTGTCGTTGGTACTTTGTCGTTGGTACTTTTGTCGTTGGTACTTTGTCGTTGGTACTTTTGTCGTTGGTACTTTTGTCGTTGGTACTTTGCACACACAGTCGCTTTCAGACCTCATGTAGACTTCACTGCGCATCTACCAACTTGACTATTAACCTCGTGAAGCCATCTTCAAAGCATTTGACATTGAAGAGACTCTCTTGCGCTATCATCAATGCCAATATCAAACGATGTCACAACGCGTTGCGTTGCGTCACTGAATTAGATGTCCTTTCTCTTTGAACCCCAAACATTCACACGTCCACCGAAAACTTTCAAAACTTGGACAATAATAATAAACAATTCACCTTTTCATATAAATGTGAGCTTTTATTGCGCTGAAGTTATGAAAGATACGAATTGAGGTGTTCATAATAATAATATCAGTTTATTAGTGTAAACTTCTGGGTGACTTTATGCATTTGCCTCTACAACAAATAACCATAAATAGCTACATAGCACATAGTTGTTAGTTGGTATATCGAATAAAA
Organism: Agrochola macilenta; assembly: GCA_916701695.1. NCBI lineage: Eukaryota > Metazoa > Arthropoda > Insecta > Lepidoptera > Noctuidae > Agrochola > Agrochola macilenta. The sequence continues at coordinate 22,751,682 of OU753561.1, read as the reverse complement.
CTGTAGATATAGGAGATTGAGAGCTCAGTGTAACCTTGTATTGTACTGTAGCCGCTGACTTCGGATCAGGACCACGTGAGAAGATGTTTAGCAGTGAAGTAAAATGTTTCTGTGATGATAGATTGATTGTTTATCGCCATAAGTTAAAAAACATAGTATTTCTAAAACCATTGGACTTCAGTAAGTCTTTAATTTCAATTCCATTTCCACTATTCCCCTTGTGTCAGTGTGTTGTGTATCACTTGTTGACTTTACACCCAAAAGGTCAACGATGGCAGTCAAACCTATAGTTTTATTTAAATCACATAGAAACACGGTGAAACAACTTAGTTTAACTCAATGTTGACAGTGCGTTTATTTGTGCCAACACAGCGATGTTTAAAGAAGCTCGGCTATTTGGTGAACAAACGAATGTGTTTGTTAAATAAAAAGGTTTTAAACAAACACACTTTAAAATACTCCTTTGAGCAAATAGCTAATTTGTGTATGCCTATAATGTAGATAAGAAAATTATTGAATATATTTTAGAACCAACGCGAATAACTTCGACTACTGCTACATGTATCGATAATGTCTTTTGTTGCTGCGACTATTTAGATAAAGCCATTGTAAATTATCTCCCTTCTGATCACAGCGGTCAAACCGTTAGTTTTGAGTCCAGCACACCAATACAAAAAGTGCAGATTCAAATTAGACCAATAACATCGGGTAATTTAAATAAGTTTAACAACACTTTAATTAGCAAGTTAAGTGCTCAGGGCCTAAATTTGTCCAATGGCAATATTCTGTATGAACAATTATTTTCATTAGTGCAAACAGAGTTCAATAATTCATTTAAGAAAAAAACTAAAACTATTTGCCCTAAGTTTTTATTCAGTGACTGGGCAACTAAAGGGATCAGGAAAAGTAGGGAAAGATTATTTGAACTGTATGGCCTTAAGCCGTATATTAACACGGAAACTTTTAATAAGTATGTTGCTACTTACTCTAAAACTTTTAAAAATATCTGCAAAGCAGCTAAAGCTTCTTTCATTAGTAACAAGGTTAAATCAGCAGACAATAAAATAAAGACAGTTTGGAAAATTATTAACAATGAAACGAACAAGAACAAAAGACATAATACTGATTACACACTTGACACTTCCCGCGGTCTCATTAGCGACAACATCGATGTTGCTCAGGAATTTGCAAATTTCTTTACCAATATTCCAATTAAAACTACAGAAACTTTAAATTCGTCCCCCTTACTTGCTATTGATTTATTAAGAGCGAATGTTTCAGCCTTTCCCGTGGAATTTAAATTTAAACATGTAAACCCTGTGGTCGTTGTAAAGGCTTATAAGCAACTCAAGATCAAAATTACCGAAGATCTGTGGGGTATGTCTACTAAAGTTTGTCAATCAATTATTGAGACAATTGCACCCTATTTAGCTTTAATATTTAATTTGTGTGTGGATCAAGGGGTATTCCCGGATCTAATGAAGTACAGTAAAGTTATTCCACTATTCAAATCCGGGGACACCAAAGATACTAATAATTATAGACCCGTATCGGTTTTGCCGGTTTTCAGCAAGGTGTTTGAAAAAGTAATGTTAAATCAAATGCTCCAGCATTTTAATCGTAATAATATCCTACACGATCAACAGTATGGTTTCACCAAAGGACGTTGCACAACCGACGCCGGTGTCACCTTATTAAAACACATCTTTAACGCATGGGAGGAGGCACAAGATGCAATAGGCATCTTCTGCGACCTATCCAAGGCATTTGATTGCGTGAATCACGAAACACTGCTCTTGAAACTGGAGCATTACGGACTGGATAAACTTGCGCTTAGCTTAGTAAAATCATATTTGAATGATAGATTGCAGCAAGTTCAAATAAACGGTGTAAATTCATTGGGTTTAAAAGTCAAAATTGGTGTACCACAGGGCTCGATTTTGGGTCCCTTCCTCTTTTTAGTATATATAAATGATTTACCTCATTTACTGAAAAACCGACCACAAATGGTGTTATTTGCTGATGACACATCACTGATTTTTAAGATAAATAGACATGCACAGGAGCTTGACGAAGTAAATAACGCTATGCTTAAGGTACATAATTGGTTTACTGTAAATAATTTGGTATTAAATGAGAAGAAAACTAAATGCATAAGATTCACGTTACCAAATGTTAGAAGTAGTGAATGTCATGTTGTACTGAATAGGGAGACACTAGAATTCGTCGATAAAACGGTTTTCCTGGGGATCACGCTTGACTCAAAACTACAGTGGGGTCCTCACTTAACATCACTTGCAGGGCGGCTAAGTTCAGCCGCTTACGCTGTTTGGAAAATCCGCCAACTAACAGACGTGGATACCGCGAGACGGGTCTATTTTAGTTACTTTCATAGCATCATGTCTTACGGTATTTTGCTGTGGGGACGGGCTGCAGATATTAATTCTATCTTTATTCTGCAAAAGAGGGCTGTCAGAGCCATATATAACCTCCGCAGACGCGAATCTCTAAGGGAACTGTTTAAGAAAATTAACATCATGACGGTACCTTGTCAGTATATATATGAAAATATTATGTATGTTCGGAAAAATCTACATCTTTTTAGTAAGATAAGTGACAGGCATAATTTTAACACTAGAAATAGGAACAAATTAGATCAACCACGTTTCAGATTGTCTAAAGTGCACACTACTTTTATGGGGTACTGCGTAAAATGTTATAATAAAATACCACTCGATATTCTTCAACTGAATGAGAAGAAATTTAAAACATGCATTAAACGCACACTATGTAGACAAGCATATTATAAGTTGGATGATTATATCATAGATAAAAATGCTTGGCTTAATGCTGGTCCTGCTCCACAGCCACTTGGGTTCACTAGTTAAAAAAAAAAAAAAAATATGTTTGGAAGAGTTGCTTCCCCTTTTTATTTTTCTGACATTACAAACTTAATGTTTATTTTTTATTTAAAACAAGTTTTAATTGTTGAATACTCCAATGGATAATGATTTTCTTTCTTTTTGGTAGTAACATTCTATTAATCTCTCAAATACATTGCAAATTTGTTTTGTATAATTTAGAAGCATTTTTTCAATTTTTGTAAATGTGAGTACCATGGAGCCGTTTTAATGTTATTAAGATGTATGTTGACTTGAAAGAGCATGGCAGTTGAGAGTATGTCATGCTCACTTAAATGTCTCGCTGATGGTGGCGAGTGTGTTAGATCATTCGGTTCCCTACAAAATGGTTGAGCTGGATGGTGCTGATCCATGCGTCATGTTCGTGAACGGGCGCCGTCAGTTGTGACTGGTCATCTCTTATCTGCCATGGCTTATTTTTAATCTTATATTTTGAATTTTTTTGATTATTTTTTGTACATTGTTCTCACATATAGAAGCAACAAGAATAATGTACCCAGGATTTTGTAATTTTCTATATTTAAAAGAGTGTCCTTGGAGTTTCTTGCCCGTTCTTCTCCATAAAGATCTACGTTTTGGAATGGGCAACTAGCTTCAACTATCTGACTAACTGACGCGACTATTTGACAATTCAAAAGTGCCTGTAAATGGTTTAATTGAAATAAATGCTTTGAGTTTGAGTTTGAGTTTGATTCGGAGCTATGAAATGAAATAAAGTAATTAATTCATATTTATGATAAGCTATAGACTTAAGTAATATAATGCCATACCTTAAATTACAACGTTCTACGCAAACCGGCTCAGTAAGTGTTGCGGACGTTGAACGGCAGGCGGCTACGTAGAACCTTACAGAGAGAATCTGGAACGTACAAAACTTCACTAGACTAAACTTCACTAAACACTAAACTTCGTCAGCCCCAACATTGAAACATAAACCCGTTTTGTGGCACATTATGACATGAGTAATTATTTACATTATTATAGGTAAAGGATGTCCAGATTATAATATAATATATAATATAAAATATAATAATTTTTAAAAGTTACCTCAATAATCGAACGCAGATTGTCAAGGTGGATGCATATTATAGTGACGAGGAGCTAATAACATATGGCATCCCCCAAGGTAGTATACTCGGCCCCATACTCTTTCAAGTCTACGTAAATGACCTTTGCAAGATGAACCTGCCTAACTGTGACATCCTTCTAACACTCAACTTAACCAAAACCACTTACATTCCATTCGCAATCCGACGTAACATGGGGCCGTCACATACCTTTAGTATTACAGCTCACTCATGCTCAAATCCAGTACCATCTTGTGACTGTCCAACTCTTACTAGATCTGACAATATAAAATATCTCGGAGTTCAGATTGACGATGGACTAAGATGGGACAAACAGATTGACACCCTTACCACAAGAACAATGCGCCGTATACACGTCTTTAAGTCACTGAGAGAGTCGGCCAATCTGGATACTCTGAAGATGGTGTATTATGCTCTTTGCCAATCTGTTATTGGGTATTGTATTACTGCATGGGGCGGAGCAACGAAAACTAAAATGTTAAGAGTAGAAAGAGCACAAAGAGCAGTACTTAAAGTTATGACTAGAAAACCCTACAGATTCCCAACAACTGAACCATACTCTAACTGCAAAGTCCTTACGGTACGTCAGCTTTTTGTGCTTCGATCGATTTTAAGAACTCATGCTAAGCTGCCGCCGCCAAATCTAAATAAGAGATTACAACTCATCACCGGATCTCAACATAAAACCACTTTCGCAACGCATCAATTTTATATACTTAGTAGTAATATTTACAATAAAATTAATAAAAATGTAAATATCCTAAATCTCAAAACTCACGCGGTAAAAACTAAAGTAACAGAGTGGCTACTGGAGAGGGATTATGCCTACACGGAGTCTCTCCTTACATACATCACCTAATCTTTCACGCACCACGATCTCGATAACATACACACAATACAACATGGGCGCACGCACCCTATTTCCACCCCACCTCCACCCATAAACAGACACACACTCCCACACAATACTTACCTTTCACTACATGCACACACACCCACACACACACATATACATACAATCACCAATCAAAATCAATTAATCATCATTCAATCATCTACTCATCACATGCATACATACACTCATCACATGCATACATACACTCATCACATTCACGCTCACACTCATACCTACACTCATCACTTATATACTTACATTCAGATACACACACATTTGGTCACCTTTAAGTCCTATGTTTGATTTATAATTTTTACTGAAACCGGCGCATTTGTTAACCTATCTCTAAAATCCCTATTATCTGTCGAAAGAGACTGGATCCTGCGACACAGGGTATCCTAGTGCGGGATCCAGGGTCATACCTTAATATTGTAACCTTTGTTTATGAATCAATAAACTTTTTTATTATTATTATGGATGTTGTAAAAATTCCGTTATCCGTAATCCAGCAGTAGATAACAAAGATGTTTCCATGAACAAGACAATAATTTTAAAAAGATTTATTTTATGTTAAATTGGTGGTAGTGTTTAATTAGTTTTTGAGAGACGTCTCTGAGTGTGGAAATTCTGACTACATTGTTATATTGGGTGGACCTGTAAAACAAAATTAAGTGATAATAGTAAATAAATAAATACATTTTGGACAGCCTCAGAGGCTGAGATCTATAACCGTCACTTTGCTTGCGCTGAGGCTTAAAAATTCCGTCTCTATCATCACGGACGTTAAAACTAAAACATTTGCCGGACTACAATTCCCACCTGTCCTGAGTCAACTAGATCGTTCAAATCATTAGATCGTTCTTCTACGTGCATATTAGAAATACATAACTACATGCTCATTTACTGTCACCAAGCTGCTCGTCCGCAAGTGGGTCAGGTGTGCTCCTAACAAGGGTCTCGGCCTTCCACTGCGCATGCGCATCGGTGAGGCAACGGCCGCCATATTGAGACGTATGAGAGCATGGCACTCGTAACTAAGTGGACTGATTACATTAGAACGTTTCGTGAATCTATGAGTGATGTGTCATGAGTCAAATTTGTCTGTTAATATCGCCATCTATCATCAATATAAGGAAGTAGAGTAGCAGTCATGCCTTTTTCTAGGGTCCATATTGGCTCACCTAAAGTTCTTTACCCGAAATTGTTCTTCCTAATGATTTGTAATCCGAATGATCACTCTTCCTATTCATCCTGAAGTTTTCATTCATACTATTTGTAGTGCTACCGGCGATGTTCATAACACTCATGTTTCCGAAAATTGTAATTAATAATATCATTAATGTAAATATATTTAAACTCCTACTGTTTTTTATCATAACACTTTTATCCCTAAACATAATTACCATAATATTTTCACTCATACTCAGAAAGAAACATTTACCAAGTGTAATAAAAAATATATGTGGGTAGAAGATGATATTTATAGTTTTAATTTGAGGGTAAAATGGTTTTTTTTTTTTTTTTTGACTGTGGGAAATCATCAAATGACTCCTCCCGCTCTGGGCGGAGCGAGAGGGTGTGTCAGACTTTTACTGACTAAAACCCACCCGAGTTCCTTCCGTTGCCTGTGTGGCGGGCCACGATATCCCTTTCGGACAAACCCGCAACCCCAGCAGTTTGGGGGTATGCTTTACATAACGTACTGAGTTGTGTCTATTGCTAAGTTCATGTCGGTGTATTATCATTACGTGCATGTTTTTGTTAATGCTTTATTAATATGGAGGAAAATTATTTAAAATCATTTAAAACCAGTCGCGGAGGATTAAAATTAGACGTACATGGATTTACGAGTATATATGAAAAAAAAACGAATAACCGTGGATAAACAATATTGGGCGTGTGAATTAAGAAGCAACATAAAGTATAAGTGTAATGCGAGATTAATCACCACTTTCGTTATGGAAGTCAATAAGTATAAATTACTGGAAGGACCGTACCAAGAACATAATCATGAACCAGATGCTTTGAAGGAAAAGGTTTGTTTTTAAACTATTTCTTGTGATTACAAAACAACTGTTCACATTTTTACATTTACCCATTTTATTTTTGGTTATTGTTGCTACATACTTATTACTATACATAACTATACCTGAGATAATTATCTCTAAAAAATGATTAAAGGTCGTTTCACTGATTTTTGTCTTAAATGAATGGAATTCAGGTCAGAGTGTCGTCTTGGGGGCACTATGAAAAAAATACTTAGACAAATTTCGCGACCAATTTCGAGGTAGCGCTCGCTCGGCTCGCGCGTAGTTGGTCACAGTTCTAGCCTAACCTAACCTATGGATATCTTTGCAGGTACACACCCCCATAAATAAAATTAAAGAAGACGCTTTAATTAATAAAAACAAAAAACCATAATTTTCATATAATTTTTAGATTATTATGAATAAAAAGAAATCTAAACAAAAAAGATATGACTTAGAATAATAGTGTAAAAGATGGTTATGTTGAGAAAATATAGGAAAACAAATAAAAGTATAATAGATGTTTATAGCTACTGACATTATGAAGTTGAATGCTTCGGAATTATGAACATTAGAGACAGAGTAGTTAGGAATTGTGATTTTTAGGATGAAAAATGTTAGGAAGTACATTTTCGGATTTCCAATTATCGGAGTTGAAAATTTAGGTGAAGTTTGGCGCACCCCTTTTTCTATCGTGGGGTTTCTGTCAAAAAAGGCGTCATCCATCTGTGTCCCCAGGAGTTTCCTCGAGTATTTACATCCTATGCTTATTGGTCTTCGTGAAGTACCTACTTACTACGTTTCAGTGTCTGATCTACATGGCTGACTTATGAAGGCAGTTATCGTGTTAGATATATTGTCTTGTACTTTGGACCGTAATCATAAGTATCTGAAATAAACGTGGGGATTGTTGTCGGACGATAGAAATAAAACGATTCATCAGTCTAGGTTTCTTTTATTTGTAAAAAAAACAATAATTATTAATTAAATAATACAGTGAGCATGTGCGCTTATTGCCCGGGAAAAGTGACAGTCTTCCGGAGCAAGAAGCCGCACTATATGCCCCTTCACACGACCCTCCGACCGAAACGCGCGGCGGCGGACCGTCTGCGAGGGCACTTACAGGAGTCACAACTAATGAACCGACCGCAGCAGACAATGGGAACCGAACGAACCTATGAAAAGTAAACGTCACATGCTTCATCATTACAACGTACGTAGATTACAATAAATTATCCTTACTCTATGCTTGAGCCTTCCGATAGAATCCCTCGCGATACACCGCCACTAAGTGCAATAAATAAAATGTAAGTGCGATCACATATAACTCTAATTCGTCTACACCTAAACTTTATCTTTTCATAAGGTTGACCATATTCTAAATATCAAATTCGTTTTGTACCAAAAGTTATGATATAGTGTTGTGCCGCGTCGTCATCGTCAATCGCGTGGGACGCTACAGTTTTGTTCTTACACAAGTTAAAGGAACTAAATCTATTCGCGGATGCTTACGTTAATGTCTGCGTTTGTCATGTTCTCGTTAAATACAGCTAGCAGTAATGGCAACGTGGCGTCGAGGTGCGGCGGCCGGGCGGCGCGCGCGCTCTGTCACATGTTGACTAGCTTGGTTGCTTACTTATGATCACTCTACTCACGATCTCTCACTAAACAAATAAATAACTTATCCGCTAACGCGAGGAGCCACCGACTCGCCTCGCCTTAATTCGACACAACGCGGGCTGCGGCCGCGCCGGCCACGCTCGCTCCCTAACGCTAAAGTATTATAAATAATTTGTCCAGCTAATACACATAAAATCGGCCGGCCGGCCCCGGCCGTCTACTTTACAAAATACAAATAGCAGGCGACGGGTCTACCGCCGCCGGCCATCAATTGACGAGGAATATGATCGATTCCGAAAGGGTCACATATGCCTATAAACCTAATAACCTCTACGTTAACTTACATAGTTTCAAGAACGAAACTTACTCTCTATAAAATGCTAATTAGCTGAGGTTCCATGCGGGTGCCGCCGCGCAGCAGCTCACTGCGCCGAGCTCGGGGGCGCCGGGGTAGTGGTGGGCGGCGCCTCAGCCGCGGGTGCGGGCGTGGTCGCCGCGGCGCCAGCGCTCGCCGGGGCGACCGTGGTGGCGGCGCCAGCGCTCGCCGGGGCGACCGTGGTGGCGGCGCCAGCGCTCGCTGGGGTGACTGTGGTGGCGGCATCGGAGACGCTCGCGGGGGTGCTTGTGGTAGCGGCGTCAGTGCTGCTCGAGGGGAGGGAGGGAACGGCGGTGGTAACGATCGGGAAGTCACTGCTCACGGGTGCGTGCGTTGTGACGCTCGCTAGTTTCTCCTTCTCGTCAGTTTCGCTCGATGCACCAAAAGGAGATTCGTCGGAGGCGCTGGTCTCTGTGGTAGCCTCAGCAGAGGCGGACACCCCGAGTGACTCGTCAGACGACGCCGGTTTCTCATTGCTCTTCTTCATCACCACCTTGGTGGGTCGTCGGTGGTTGATGGTGGGCACGTACGACTGTGTGATAATCTCGATGTCCTTCTTGTCTGTCTTATTCTCGGCGATGTTGACGTCATCCGACACGTTGTCGATGATGGGCCGGCGCGTCGTGGGCTCCACCTTGTCGAAGGGAGGTGGCGAGTCCGTCACGCTCTCTTCATCGTCCTCGATCTCTACCCTCTGTTTGTTGACTGGATTTGGGATTTTACTCTTGAGAGGTATTTCGGTGATGGAGTTTTGATTAAAGTTTTTATTTTTGCTCTTGTATCCCGCGTTGACTGGTATAAGCTCCTCAGAATCAGAAATGCTTGCAGCAGTTGTAACATGGTGCACTGAGTCTGATTCATCTGCGTTGTCGCTGATAGAGGCTACGTCGCGTACGAGATTTATAAGGTCCGCAAAGTCATTAGTATGTTTTCCATCAGCCGATTCAATAATTGCTGCACTTTTCTCAGGTTCTGCTGATATTTTGATTAACTCAACAGCATCTGTCGCTGTCTCCGAAGATCCAAACGTCACAATAAATTCAGTCGTTTCTACGTTCTCAAAACCAGTGTTTTCATTGGAAGCTGATCGTGATACAGTAATAACTTCCGAACTTGTCACTGGAATTTTCGAGGTGTTATCTAAAGGATCTAAGGTAGAAGAAAGTTCTTTGTCATTAGTTGTATTCTCGGGCACTTCAGGTGGGTTCTGATCACTGGTTTCGATAGGTAGAGAGCTAAGTTCAGTCTGTAAGGTAACTTCAGTGGCAACATTAGACTTTGCTATGGAGCTGGTGGTTTGTTCTTGTTCCTTAGTACTCGGCTCTAACTCAGTTTCCATTGCCTTATAGAGGGTAGTGGTCTCGAACTCGGGTGCCGACGTTACAACTTCACTTGAAGTTTTGGTATCAACTGTGGATATTTCTACTTTTTCGGTGACAATTTCTTCAAATCTTTTCGGCGCTTCAGTCGTAGTGATGGCTGCCTGTGTGATAACATCGGTAAATGTTGTTGTCTCGTCTAATTCTCCAGTTATCTCCTCCGGCACCATTGATGGCGCATTAAGTATTTCTGTAGGTATTGCCGATCTCAAATTAAGCATTGGACTTTCTTTAAAATTAGGAGATTCAGTGCTGACCATATCTGCTTGCGCAGTCGTTCTTTCGGTCCAGGTTTTAGGGTTCTCTGTAGTTGTTATTATGGCTGATGTATCCGGAAGATCTTTTGTTGTAGTTATCAGTGGTTCTTTAACTTCGTGTTCGACTGTCGGAGTTGCACTTGCCACTGTGATGTCGTGACTAGACACATGCTCGTTGTCAGCAGCTTGCTCTGGTACTATTTCATCCTCGTGATTTCTAAGGACAGCTAAATCGTCTGGAAGTGGAGGAAAAGCGGGATTATGGTCCAAATCTTCCTCTTCAATTATCGGTGCTCTGGTTGTTGCTACCGGTAGTGGTTCAGGGGTCACTGGTGGAATTCCCATAGTCGCTACTATTGGGACATTCGATGGGTAAACGGCACTGTGAGTGGAATCTTGCGTAGAGAAACTGATTTTGGATGGAGGTGCATCTTCATTTTGGTTTGTGGTACCAGTGAACTGTATTGCGTCTGGTGATGAAACTATAACTGGTAACGAGGAATGAACTTCTATAACGCTGGGAGATTCAGTTTTGGACTCAATATCTTTTACGTTCTTTTCGGAGGTAGCCTCTCGTGGAATGAGAGGGGATTTGGACGAAGAGTATTCAGCTACTTCAATGCTCGGTGAAGGGAGGATCTCTTTGATCTTGACGTCGGTAATGACTGGGATCTCGGACACTGGGGTAATTTCCTTGATGGTGATGTTTTGTTTGATGATCTCTTTCAGTGGTGCTGGTTGAGACTCAATTTTTTCACATGTGGAAACACTTGTAATTGTAGATAACACGCCCGGTAAACTGGTGACTCCTGAAAACATAAAAATAAAAGTTTAAAATTATCCAATATCACGCAACTTCGTATTTCAGGCCTCGAGCGACCAAGAGATTATTATAATTTCGGTTTGTATTCGAGTTTATCAGCTAGTATTATTAGAACTCACCTCTCAGTGGGCAGTTGTCATACTCGGGGCAGCAGCGGCCGGGCACGAGGCGCGGCGTGCAGTCGTCACGCACGAAGCACGCGATGCGCCGGCACACTACCTCACCCCCCTGGCAGTAGCACACTCTGCAAGGGTCTGCAGGGTCCACCAACTTCTCTCCGTTGCCGTACATCCGACCTTCCTGCTCGCATTCTGGAAACGATAAAAAAAAGTTGAGAAAAATTAGTTTAATGCACTATAGGACTAGGTACCAAAGACTTATTTACTTTTTACTTCACTTTCCCTGCATTACACTTTTTGTTTCATGAACTGTTACTAAATAAATGTTATTCCTTCTTTCAGCGATTTTAAATAATTTTCGATCATGATTTTTAGACTACGTTTGAAATGTGACAGGCATTTATTTCCCGCAGTTCCTGCTTAAATAGACTAACTGACAGACTACGGTTTTATCCGAGCAAAGACGCAATCAAATACTATCATGTAGGTAACCTATAAAGTGACACCAGTTAACTTGTGGTGTTCTCTTCTCGTTCATTATACCAACAGTACTCACCACACTGGTAGGTGGGGCAGCAGTGGTCGGGGCGGTGCAGCGCCTTGCAACCGGGCCGCGGCTCGCACCGTTGGCGTGCGCATTGCACATCGCCGCGCGAGCACGTGCAGCGTTCGCACGGCTCGGAACCCGGGAACTCGTCTCCTGGCATGTACACCACGTCGCCAAGAGCACAGCTTCCTGAAAAATCCATTAATGACTGTGGTTAAACAAAAACCAATCCAATATACAAAAAATTAAAAGCAAAAAAAGCTTGTCGCGCGTTTTTTTTTTTTTTTGCAACCTCGCGACAAGCTTTTATGATCATATAAATTGTGTATAGTGAGGTTGATAGTTAAATTTTTAAAAGAGAATTTTATTTTCTTCTTTTTAGAGCATTTAAATAAAACCTTTTTTAAAAAGGTTTTTTTGCTTTTAATTTAGTTTTTAACTTTTAGTTATTTCTAATTATTCTCGGCAAGCCCTTTCATTTGATACCCATATTGCAGAAGTGCATGAAAAATAACTATTCCGCCATCTTGGATGTTCCGCTATATTAGATTTAGAATGACGTCACATTATTTTTCGAGTTACTCTCAACAAGCCCTTTCATTTGATACCCATATTGTAGAAATGCATTAAAAATAACTATTCCGCCATCTTGAATGGTCCGCTATATTGGATTTAGAATGACGTCACATAGCTTATCGTGTATTGTCATCCAAACTAAACGTGTATACAAAATTTCAGCTCAATCGGTTGAAGATATAAGCTTCAAAATTGAGTAGCAAGATTTCACGCGAACAAACATACATACATACATTGCAAGCTAAATAAAAGCTTTTAAAAAGAACCAGTGATCATATATGGTCTCTTGCAAAATAAGTATTTAAGTAACATACTCGTAAGTCAAAGCAAACTAAGAAATATCACGAGCGTGTCAATCAGGTAAAACAAACTGAATATTATGTCTAGTACCTACCTACACTCTGCAAATACTAGTTATTGTTGTTCCTGATTAGTTCATACAAATTCAGTGTCTGTGAATGTTTAAAGAACCCAAAGATCTTCAAATAATTTAAAATGAAAAACATTTACATTCATTTAAATATTCCCAGCAACCTATCGACCAATATTTCTCTACACTAAACTCCATAAACTCCGTAGCACTCAATCAGCGCAGCATCACCGAATAAAGAAATAAAGCCGACTCACCTTCTTTCAAGCCGACGTCAGAGCTGGTCACGTTCGGCAGCGGGCCCAGGGGACCTGCGACAAAAGAACAGGCCTTAATACAATCGCACTAACAAACAGGGTTGGCGCGCTGGGAAAGTCGGCCAAGGTATTTTATTTTCACCATCAGCAAAAATATTAGCACAAAGTGAGTTGTAGTCTTGTAATCTATCGAGAATGTACATGTATTGGATTTGTAACGGAAAGAATTATTTAGTACTCTCTTTATTATATCAGAATTATCTATTTTGATTTCACTGAAAAGCCCTTTGCTCTTTGTCTATCTCAAGCTTAGCACCTTAGTTGTGAGTACCTACATGTATCACTCCTAAAGGCTGCACCGTATATACGAGTACATATAAATAATTAAGGATTTCTAAACAATACCTATCTCAAAACATAAATATTCAGAACAGGAACTAGAGCTTTTAGTAAACAATAATTTCTCTCAGACACGAATTCTGTTACCAATTAGCGACACATTGTTTAAGACAGAATACGTTCTACGACATCGAGTCGATAGACAACCCGGTAAAGTCGTCGGGCGCACTGCGGACAAATTCAAAATGTCATTTTTTCAAACTAGGCTGAGAATCAGCACTTTTCGAACGTCAAAATTACGAGTACATAAGACAGTCCCCCAAAACGCCCACCCTTCACCACTTCCTAGTGCTTTAGCTGGGAAGAAGAAGTGGCGCAACAAACTCCCCAGCAGACACACCGGCGGCACACCGACGACGGCACACCGACGACTCACAATCCAATTCCGACACCAATTGTGTTTGATTGAGGTCTCCGGGCTGCCGACAATTTGCATCAAGTTCTGTAATCCCGCAAGTCCCGGCTGCGCAGACAAATTAATTAGAAACAAAATTCCGACTTGGATAACTTCATTACTATCGATTCTCTCTCCCATCTGAGACTTGATTGTGAAATGTTAATGAGCTGAGCGCCTGATGATGTTTTTGTTGCGGCGGGTATGTTTTGAAGATGTTTTTATTTGATAATAAGGGTTTATTCTGTAAGTAAGTGGGGTTTCCAATGTTCAGGAACTTGTTAAATATATAATTTTGGTTAGAAGAAACCGTATTCTTATTCATCGCCGATTTAATTTCACTATTACTGGAATTCAGGAATAGATTTGTTATATTTTTTCTTAAAAATGTTTTTTCCTTTTCGTCAATTACTTGTAACAGGGCCGTGCAAAAGCATTTAAACTTTTTAAGTTGTTCAATTTCTTTCAGCCCTCCCCTACCGAAAAAGTATTGTAAAAAAAGAAGTTGAAGCAGTACCTACTTGCTATTAAGTAGCATCTGAACTTTCCCCCTTGTACCTCGTTTAAGCACCACTCAACCTCGTCACTGAGAGCCGCTAACGTCAAATCAATGCGACTAATTACTCTCTACAAAGGTTTTGTTTTTAGCAAGCATAGGGGTAAGGCACCCCCATCCACTGGACGAATTTATACATGAATAAAACGCACCATTCACCTTACGACAATCGCTGATGGGCATAATTTTGACTGCGACATCAGATTTAACTAGTAAAAGTTTCCGTAATTATCCTTGCTATCTCAAGTGCTTGCGGACTGAGATTTTACGGAATACATTACGAAGTTATTCAACGAATATGCCTATGCACTTATTTCATAAAAGCAACCGTGAGGCGTTACAAGATTGCAGCGTTGCAACTAACTTCAATTTTGCTTAGTAATTTTACGGCTGTTTACTGCAATACCAGATATCACTATCTGGTAATATCTCTGCACAATAAGCAAATAGAGTAAAGTCGGTTATAATGTACCGGTAAATAGAAAATACCAGACTTTTTGTTTAACTGACAGTCGCAAACCGTTTTACTTTGGCAGGAATTAACACATCAAAACCAAAACCTTGAATATTAGTATTAGGTACGTAGATACTGGATGTTGATCTCAAATCTTTAAGTACCTCAATGTCGGGTAGTCTTTTTATGACATTACAATTTATGACGTAGGCATACCATTCCAAACTACAGAAAAATAAATAAAATGCTACACGAAGCTTTTAGGACAATCTCATAAGAGCACCCACTTCCTATTCACGTAATTGAACAGAACGCGAACAGCTCGCGACAACCCTTTCAGTCGGACGGTGAATGGCGCCTCCCCACCATTACGGAGCTCTTTGATTTACGTCCCGAATCCCGCTGTATTCAGCTCGCTATTTTTACGTCGCCTTGCTCTTGAGAAAAAATCTTTGCCTCAGTATCGTATGTGTCAGGAACTCAGGATGATCGGAGAATTTCTTTTACAAAATGTGTCTTGACAGGTCTTTTGTGTTGCTTTATTATGCAGTGTTTATTTATTTATTTATTCTTAGGAAAGCTTACAGTCTAATATCTATTTAGTACGTACAATAGCGCTTACGATTGCCAGTTATAGGCTTCCACAAATTAAAAACTATGCACATAAAAAAAAAGGAAACATACAAAATTTAACAACAAAATCTTCTTAAATATAACTTAACTTAACAAATTCTTAAACAAGACAAAACAAAATAAAATGAATTCTTCCTTTTAACAAAACATAAAAAGATTTTGAAATTATGAATCTTATTAATTTGGTAGTTCTTATAATCGTATCGTCTTTATTTAATGTACTAAAAACAATAAAAAAATAACCGGCCAAGTGCGTGTCGGACCACGCACAATGAAGTTTATCCCAAATACAAACTACAAACTTAACATTGTAGTTGAAAAACATATTCTCCCATACGGAATGTATGGGAGATCATGTTTTTCAAACTGCAAATTTAAATTTATTGATTATTACTCGTTAACCTGTACAGCCTACTTAGTTCTGATAGTTTTCATTTTAATTTCGTTATATATACTACTGCTGTGAATTTTTTCACATATCCCAGTACAACCATTTAGCTGGCAGGGGGACACATGACTCTAACAAAAAAATTCAGTGAAAAGCTTAATATTTCGCAAACGGATCCCTGAATCCAAAAATAGTTTTCACAAACTCACAATATTTTTGAACGACCGTTCTAACGATACCCCACAACATGGGGCAGATGAGAAAAAAGAACATCCCCACTTTACGTGTAGGGGAGGTACACTAAAAAATATGTTTTTCTTGATTTTATTCTACCACTTTGTCGGCAAAATTACAGCTTTCTAGTACTAAGTTACTAACCGTCTCTGAACTAAGCCGCGGACAGACATACGGACAGACAGACAGACAGACGGACATGGCGAAACTATAAGGGTTCCTTTTTTACTACGGAACCCTAAAAAAGAAGAAAATGTACACATTTTGTTACATGATATTTAATTATGAATAATGCTAGTCATATTCTTTATTTAGAGCTGGTTCTAAATAGATCAACATCTAAATAGATCAACATCTAAATAGATCAACATCTAAATAGATCAACATCTAAATAGATCAACATCTAAATAGATCAACATCTAAATAGATCAACATCTAAATAGATCAACATCTAAATAGATCAACATCTAAATAGATTAACATCTAAATAGATCAACATCTAAATAGATCAACATCTAAATAGATCAACATCTAAATAGATCAACATCTAAATAGATCAACATCTAAATAGATCAACATCTAAATAGATCAACATCTAAATAGATCAACATCTAAATAGATCAACATCTAAATAGATCAACATCTAAATAGATCAACATCTAAATAGATCAACATCTAAATAGATCAACATCTAAATAGATCAACATCTAAATAGATCAACATCTAAATAGATCAACATCTAAATAGATCAACATCTAAATAGATCAACATCTAAATAGATCAACATCTAAATAGATCAACATCTAAATAGATCAACATCTAAATAGATCAACATCTAAATAGATCAACATCTAAATAGATCAACATCTAAGTGAGAGGGCAGATTACTAAAGCTTGCTGCGCTACGGAAGAAGAAGGCATTCCGTCGGTAGTTTGTAGATGCGAATGTGAAGTAGTGGTCGAGTGGATGTGGAAGCCTACGTGATGGGTTCGGAGTGATATTTTGAAGAGAAGTTGGGATGTTGTCGTCTCTCATTAATCAAATGAATCGCTATCAGAATCATAATCGATATTTTTAAACAAGTTCCTCTAACAGCGATGTGCTAGAAACCTTCGCAATCTTCGCTAAGGGGTTTTTTTATCCTCTCTACTAGAAATCATCTGCTAAATCATGAACTAAATGAAAGTGGTCGACCGTATCGAATTACTTCATAACAATCAGATTGCTTTGAAATCCAGACTTTATTGCTGTAACTTATGAAACTAAAGTGTTTAGGTTCGGTTGTTATCGTCCCAAGTAGCACGTGAAGCAATGTGTTTCACAATCAATCGGCCACCGTTCGCGAATTATTTAATATTATATTATACACAATCAATCGGCCACCGTTCGCGAATTATTTAATATTATCATCATATTATATCATAGTGGCACGTAATAAACTGCACTTTCTCAATCAATTCCGACATTTTTATCCTATAATTCCAATAAACTATTGCAACATCAATAAATATTCGACATGACTAAAGTCGCGTTTTCGCGACAGCGGCAGCGTGGCGCGGTATCGACAGCGTAGTACGGTATCGACAACGTGGTGCGGTATCGACAGCGTCGCGCGGTATCGACAGCGTGGCGCGGTATCGACAAGTCTACCTTTACTTAATACATGGAAACAGTAAAAATCGCAGTCATAAAATTCAATGCAATGGTTACCAAGTTCAGCAGTTTCTTGTTATAAATGACCCTTAACTACTTCCCCTGAATATCCCATCAATATTTTGTACTAGACTAACCTTCTCTTTCCTTTTTGAAGCTTACAGGAATTCATTAATTCAATGGTAATGTATTTGTCTGTATGACAGGATCCACCAAAGTCGAAAACGTCGGTGCACCATAAGTAACGTAGATGCACGTAACGTCATTACTTAGTGCGTACGTAACTCCTAATGATATAAATGTTAATTCTTAATGACGACCGTCACCTTCATTAAAAACAAAAATATTACTAAAGTCGAAAATATTCTCACAAGCATCCGTATATATTTTACGTGTTTTTATATGCATTTCTGACGTTTACTCTTGAACTTTTAAGCGATGAAAACATATTTCATCAAGTTACATAGCTTTTAGATACAGAAATCTCAATAGCTGCTCTAAAAGTTTTCTCAAGATTTAGAACTTTCATTCAAAATGTGCCAAAACTGCCGTTAACAACTTTAAACTGGGTTAAGTTAGGGTTGGAACACAAAAAATATCCTTGTTTATTACAGCCATCTAACAGACATTAGTTACTTCACAAATGATTACCAAGAAAATTCTTCTATCTCGCTGAAGAACTACACTTTACAATATTTATTTTTTCTAGGAATCTTGGTGATCTAGTTACTCTACGATAGATTCAAATAACTAAACTACTAAATTAAAATGAATGAAACAAAAACTGAAAAACATGTTTACATTATAGTGATTCTTTTCAGGAAATTAAAATAAACAACAGGCTGTAGAAGCACTAAAGTCCTAAGTAATTAATTTCATTATAACAGAACTATAGGTACAATGTACTTACCTAATAGCCCCATTGATCAGCACATAAGGCGCTAATATTTGTAGTTGTACACACTGTGACGTTCGTACATGTGTCCTATACCAGTATACGTAGTACACATACGCTCCATTCATTATAATGTGTTCCATTACATACTTAAGTAATATAATTACGTTACCGTGTTCAGCTTATAATGGGAAATTAATTAATTACGTCTCTCAATAGAGCTCGCAGCGAATTAGGCAGACGGTAATATTATCATTATGTATTTATAAGGATTGATAGAGCGTATAAGGTTAAGTGAACTGATTTAGAAGCAATGACTAACTAAAGGGTTTATATTGTTGGAAATATTAATACGTCTATATACTTTATATAGACGGCTACATGATAAGTAATCATTAATTTGCGAAATTCATTTAGTGATACGACGCTTTAATTTAAATTGGGATTAAAGTACTAACTATCATGATAAGTTTACTAACTACCATGTCAGGTTGCATTTATCTCATTCAACTTCTTTTCAAAAGCATGATAAATATTAATGTTATGTTAATTATGTCATGTTGAACTTGCATTGTGCAAATAGTTAATATCGTAGCACTTGCGTTTGTATGCAAATAATATTGAAAACAAATACGATAATTATTATACATCTAAACTAACGAACATGTTACTATCTGCCAATTTACTTTATTTAAATAATTTGGAAAACATATGTAGAGTTTTTCCAACTTAAACCTATGTGAAGGTAAGTGACCTGTTTTATACTTTCAAAATGGTCTAAATGAAATAAATCATTCTAATAATAATTAGAACTTTGAGAGCGTCTACGTATTGCCACAAAAAATACCTGTGAAACATCTTACAATATGACAAATGGTTAGTGCCTGCCTATCATAAGTATTTATATACTACAGTATTGTATGTATTATTGTTTCTGATTGGAGCATCGAATGCAGGCAGCGCTAATCGATTATATTATATCGATATTACTATTTATGACCGTTTAATATTCGTCTGACTAGCTACTAATTACCTCCCAGGGCGACTCACTAAGTTATGTAAACTGTTTGAAAGTAATGCATTCCTACGAATTATGCAGAAGTATAAGAATAACATCTTAAGGGAAATCTCGTATCCACAAGAAAAGCAAACAATAATAGCGACAATGACATGTAAGTACTGCGGGTCAAAGCATTTTTTCACACAAAAATAAAATGAGCATTCCTACGCTCGCTCACTGCATTTTAGTTGTTTTCTAACGTTTTTATTTCACTGTAAATCAGTGAATCCTTTTTTTTTTTTTGTGGGTGGGAAATCACAAATGACTTTTCCCGCACTGGGCAGAGCGAGAGGGCCGGCGTGTCAGACTTTTATTGACTAAAACCCACCCGTGTTCTGTTCCTTCCGTTGCCTGTGTGCCGGGGCCGTGATATCCCTTTCGGACAAACCCGCAACCCCAGCAGGCATTGGTCCTTAGGGACACCGTCAAAATCAGTGAATCCTTACAATAATATTTTGAAAGTAAGTAGTTACATTAAAAATAAAATGAAATCGTATTAGTGTGACTAAACTTACCAAGTTATGAACGCATAACCTATTGCTCTAAAAGCAGGTCCATAAACCTCCGTACCATCACACCATACATAAAGATAGATAAAATTAATGAACATGAAACGGGAGCTTTATAATTAACGCCGTCAAAGCGTTCGTATAATTTTTGTACAAAGGTTAACTGTGGCCGACCCATCGGGCCCACAGGGCGACCTTAGTGAAGGCTGCGATTAGCCAGAGTCAGTGACTCTGGCCTCTCGTGAAGGGCGGGCGTCAGGGCGGCTGAACTGGAAGTAGGGCAGGTGAGACTTATCGGATACATAAACTGGATCCTCGATTTCGGTAATTAGTATCTACTAAACTTATAAGTGTTTATGAAGATATCTTATTCAGTTACGCACAAAACTGATGATTTTGATGATAAAAGGACAGTAAAATTCGCAAAAAAAGGATACATCACTTGTGCATCGCTACTTCAAAAGCTGAAATGGCTGGAATGTATTATTATTATAAGCCTGTAAGAGCAGTGATAACCTAGTGGTGTGACCGTCGGACTGCGAAGTCATAAGTCTCGCATTCGAGCCCAAGGCACGCACCTCTGACTTCGGATTCATGTGCGTATATAATTACGAGTATCACTTGCTTCAAAAACGGTGAAGGAAAACATCGTGAGGAAACCGGCATGCCTGAGAGATATTTCTCAACGGCATGTGAAGCCAAGTCAGAGGCCCATGGGCGACTTTAAAACTCTGACACCAGGTTAGTCACTAACCACACGAAAAGAAGATAAGCCTGTGTTGTCACACTGCAGGGCAAAGCCCCCTCCCTTCCCTCGTTTGTATTGCCTTTGATAAAATGCTTGGCGATCGAACTGAAGATCACCACATATTGTGGTGATCTTGATAAGACGCTGCTGCTCATCACTTTTTAATTAAATAGTCGTGTTTTTACAAAAAGGAGTAGATACTATTGACATAATATGCTTAAACTGACCGAGAGTAACCACCGTATGATAATGCGCGTATTTACTTCTCTATTTTTCCTAATTTCCATTTAGATCACAGTCACATATGTGTGCGTGTGACATGCGACAAATATAAGAAGTATCCATGAACCGATGAGCCGCGGCCTCATGAAGGGCGGGCGGCTGAACTGTAAGTAGGGCAGCGATCAGGACCGAGAGTATTAACCTTACAGCCGCCCCAGTTCACTGATAGAGATAGTCGAGTTATCTGGCGCAGGATGTTGTTAATGGAAGGCAGGGGTCAATGTATCTGATCTACTTGTCGATGACTTTTTATTTGTTGGTTCACTTTAACAAAGTGTTGGCACTTACCAACTAACATCATTTCTTAGCAGGTGCCTATCAAAGACATTGATAAAGACACTTTCAGCAATATTTTAGCCGGAACACAAAACGAAGATGCAAAACAATAAAAAGAGCCCTTGCTGCAACAAAATCAACAAAAGTACGACCCCTAGACACTCATACGACCCCTAGACACTCGTACGCCATCCACAAAATTAAATACAACATCCACAATATTAATTCTGCACTCCGCGTAATAAGTCGGCTCACATCCCGGACGTTCGTTAGCCGTGGCCAGACATAGCCGTGGCAGTATCGCCGACGGCTTTAATTAAAACATATGCTAGCCGGAGCCTCTCTAGTGACACCGACTTCTTTGTCATACAAGTTAATTAATCTTTCTGAGAATATTCGCTTCTCTCTGAACATGGCTCGTTAATGAGACCCGCTGAGGCTGAGATATTCGTTCTAACTTAGGAAAGGAGATGATTTTGGCGTGATTTAACAGATATTATTTTGAGAGCATTAAGTAACATCACGTCCGTATTCCGCGATAGGTTTGGTGAGATGTGTATAGCACAGCGAGTCTAATGCCAATAACCGTGAACAAATCTGGCCTCGGTTGGCCAGTTACTGAGAAAACCTCAATAATACTTTACCCGAACTGGGAATCGAAAACCACAAAACGAGAAAATGTAAATTGAAAGATTTATTTATAGATGGCCCTGTGCAAGTCTTCTCTGTATTTTGTCACACTTCGTATTGCGCCGACAAGTAAACACAGTAAACAATGGACTACCGCCGCGCATGAGTGAAGATACTAGTATGTATTCTTTGGTAGGTGATTTTACAAGAAATTCCGCCCCCTCTTTTTACCACGTTATTGTTCAAGCTTCGTCAAGCGAGGAGGATAAACCTGCTGATCCCGTTAACGAGCACCGTTAGGATAAGCAATCATGTCGTCGATCACGTCCAGACTTACTCACAAACTTCGAGAGAGCAATGTTTGCTGAACCAGAGTTTGAGTTTGAATGTCACCACCAAGTAAAAATCTTCAGAAGAACAATTGCATACAACGCACAAACCGGCTAAATGTTACACAGAAAACATGAAAGTTCGAACCGAGGTGCGAACGATTTCAATAGAATACAACTAGAGAAAGAAATAATAAGTCCTTGAAGTCTCAGACAGAGTTGTCAGAATAACTTATCAACTTGTCCTTCTTTCTGAACGTGATAAAAGCTGTAGCCATTATAATACGTTGATAGTGTGTCACGTTGCAAAACTTCTGCACATTTCTATTTATGGTACGAATTCAAGTAAACCAAGCGATCTTCGAGACAAGCACGTTTTATAATGTACACGCGAATTTTAGAACACAATCATGGACAATTATTTTAGATTCACATTGCACCCGCTGTTTTGTTATTTTTTCATTTTTATATAATCAAACATGGGTCCTTATCTCTCTATACGAAGAGTTTTGATTTTAAAATGAAAAAGATAATGATGAAGACAAAGGAAAGGTAAATAAAAATCGATGAAGATTTCATGCGTGTCACAATGCTAGGCCGCGCCGCGTCGCGTCGCCTGCTTAAAACTCATAGCTAGTAATTTTAACTTTGTCGTTTTTCCTAGCATTTCTCGAAAATATAAACAAGGCCACCATTTTTATAGCTATTTTATTTAAATTTTAAAATTGCTGTTTGCAAACAATATTGAGCGGGTTTACCTAGTAACGCTACGTTTTCTTATTGGGTCTGCCCCAAAACCAAAAGCCTCTTCTAAAGTCTCTCGGCGATATTTTTATTCAAAGATTTTCAACTGGATCGAACTCTACATGTCGTGGGTTACTCAACTCCTATATTTTATACCTCCAACACCTTCCTATTATTACCACTTGTAACTGTCGCCGAGCGAACGGAAACAAAACGATCCATGTGCAAACCTTGCCTGTCTGAGACGACCAACATCTGTGCCAACATTGGTGGTCAACTCTCCATGCCAATACTTGAAGGTCGTCAACCTGTATGGTCCCATAATCTTGACGTAAGGCCATCTTTGGTAATCAAAGATGGTACTAAGTGGGCCAAGTCCTGCCATTGCCAAAATTAACGGTAATCTGACCAGACTCATCTGTCACGGTGCCAACATTGTCGGTCATCCGAAGCCACACGTGGCGCCATCATTACCCGATACTGCCCGACACTGCCCGACATTGCCCGACGCCGACGTCTCAATAACTCTGATTAACACCGTGTTATTAACTCGATTGCTGCCCATCGATTTATGAGGCATTGTTCCAACTTCATTATAATGTTACAGTTTAAAGTGTGAATCTGATTACAGTACTTCGTATAGTAATGAATGACGTTACTTACGCTATTATTGTTTACTAATCGGCATTTTAAGATCAAGGTAGACAATAAGGTAATAAAAAGGATGAGATTCACTAAGATACTGCCCGTAACTACACTTAGTAGAAAAGTAATATAATCTTCATATATTTTGATTTTGTTAACCCTTAACAAGGGTTACCTGGACCACGTATACTGTCGTGCAACCTACTTGTGTTTACCTATCATGTTTACTCTTCCTTCAACAGCAACTTAGCAACCGCGCGAAAGCAACGCATGACAACAACCTGCACCACTCCACTACATTAAAGAATCTTCACCAACCATTGCTGCACCGACCTTCACCGAATTCCCTTAAGTTACCACAGAGGGTTCTATGTCGAGGGTAGCAATCGATAGTTCATCCCGTCGCCGAGCTCCTAGGGATAGATACGGCGTGTCACGGGCGCGATCGATACCAGCCCACGCCCTTGTTACGACTTTTATCAAACACGAAATGGTGCAGGACCTTTCTCGATAACCCAGGATAGAGGAAAAACTGAAAGGACTAACGCATCAATCTTTTGTAACATCCTGAAAATTCCGCGGCGGAAAAATAGTTATATGTACCGAGTCTGCCAGAGGGCAGGCATTCGTTAAATGCTACTTTATATGTATAAAAATAGAAAGAATTGAAAATATGAAAATGAGTTGCAAATATTATCAGCACTAGTTCGAATTATACTCGTATTTACTTTGAGAAAATTTGGTAATTTCAGCACTAGGTTTTCTCTAGGTACGAAATGCCACAATGCACATAATTGTCCGACCCCGTTGGCAACAAACAGACCAAATTGCACGATCATCAACACAGAACTGATGTTAATTGGTCCAGACCTAGCACGAGCCGCCTCCATTGTGCGCTCCACTTTACGACACGAATTATGTTACTTTATCGTATATTTTCACTTTTATGCTCTCAAGTTTTATAGCCACGTTCTATCAAACATCATGCCTATCTGAGTTGTAAATAACATTTTGAATTCAATCAATTCGTTTGACTTGAAGTTTAGAGTTTTTATATTGACCTGAATAATGAAGGCTTCCGATTATCATCATAGGGAATGTATTTGTAACGATATGAGCATTATTTCATTTCGTCCATTAAACGCGATGAGTCAGCTATCGATAGACGATAGTCCCAAGACGAGACAACGAGTGTAGGTATTCCCTAACACTTTGCAAAATGAGCTCTAGATATACCCAAATGAGCTCTAGATACACCCAAATGAGCTCTAGATACACCCAAATGAGCTCTAGATACACCCAAATGAGGTCTAGATACACGCAAATGAGCTCTAGATACACCCAAATGAGCTCTAGATACACCCAAATGAGCTCTAGATACACCCAAATGAGCTCTAGATACACCCAAATGAGCTCTAGATACACCCAAATGAGCTCTAGATACACCCAAATGAGCTCTAGATACACCCAAATAAGCTCTAGATACACCCAAATGAGCTCTAGATACACCCAAATGAGCTCTAGATACACCCAAATGAGCTCTAGATACACCCAAATGAGCTTTAGATATACCCAAATGAGCTCTAGATATACCCAAATGAGCTCTAGATACACCCAAATCTCACTTACTTAGCCTCATAAACAATGCCCCTTATACGAGTACAATACAAGTTTAGTGAATACATATAAGCAACCAGAACCCTACCATATTTCAAATCTCGTTTTAATGAAGAAAAACTATGCATAATATTACGAAGTTATACAGTTTTGTGGACGGAGGAATGATCCCTTCGTCCCTTAGACCCTTCGTTTTTCTCACTCAATGTCAAACTGTGACAAAATGCTCCGCCTAACTCCAAGTCCCTTCTTTGTCGTCAAGTGAAGGACTGTTAAAGTACATGACTAGCCTGGCAGGTTGTAAAGATGTCAATCCTAATCAATTGGCGTATTTACAATGAATCACGTAAAATACCGAGAAGCAATTTGTGCGGAACTAAATCAAAAGTAGTCAATACAAGGTAATTAATCATTTAAATCACCCTGTACCAGTTCATTGGAGTATATAAACCTTTAAGTTTCTTTAAAAACAAACGCCAACTAAGGTTTTACCATATCTATCAGTGGTTTTTCCTCAAAGAAAACTCCCTTGGGAGGAAAAATAAGATATTATGAATATCCACTGAAGATGCCAAGGGTCCAAAGTACACCATCAACGTATTCACAAGAATTAATAGCATGTTAAAGGTCCGTCCCCTGCCACATGGGACTCAGGACCAGCATACCGTTATCAGCAAACTGTAGATATACGACATAACACGTCCCTTTACCCTTCGGTAAGACACCTTAACCCTTTGGGGATCTAAAATGGTCGAGTTAGCAAGTGTTTCGGGATAGGTTGTTATTTGTTTGTTGAAATGAAATATCGATAATACGCACAAGTTTTTAAGATGATAATGAGCTAAGAGAATTTTCTTGCTGATGTTACAAATCTATATTGTGTTTTATTCCTGGGGTTTTTATGAATGGTTTTAATTTAAAGTTGCAAAAATTACAAATCTTGACGACCCTTTGATGGCCCAAGCCACAAAAAATCCAATCTGCCAACTTATTGATGTTAATATTTTTACGTCTTTTTACACCATCAGTTAACTAAAACTTCTAAAGAAAATCACAAAGCATACATTTCAGGTTGCCAATACTTAAACCCAAGCACACACAAAATAATAACCCCATAATATCATAGTATGCTCGATATCTCTGATATGTCCAATTACATCTCCATTAAATGTTCTAGCGACAAATTACCAAAATCAAAGATATGTCATCGTGTCATCATTTCGGTCTGTCTGCATGTCTCTTGGCCTTCAAAGATGAGCTATGATGTAAGCTTGCATGGCTTACATAGCTCATCTTCCCAGGGCTAGTCTCCGTAGACACTGGCACTGCGCCTCGCAGGGAGGGGGGGCAGCAGGTGAGGCACGGGGGCGCCGGCCGGACCGACGGCATTCCGAGCGTGACTCAGCCGGACGCAGGCAAGTAAGTAACCGTCTCGTAATTTTATTAATATTAGCTGTATTATCTCATGGTGTCTAATTTTTGCGGAAATTCGCGATTTTTTGTGGTAAGGAGGAAGTTTATCTGGTGGGTTCTTTGAAGTCTTGAAAGGCTAATGTTTGCAATTTGCCTTAAACGTGAAAGCGATAGCAACGTTGACTGGAGTCTTCAGACTAGTAAGTAGTATCTAGTCTGCGAAAGTTTTTGTCGAATGTTTCATGTTTCCGGTCTGTCTTTTCAAAATGATCAACTAGCTATGGAAAAACGACCGTTTCATTCTTATTAAATACCTCTTCATTAATATCTTAATATCTTCTTCTTTGGCAACATCACAACCAGGATCTTTATTAAAAATAACATGACAACAGTGATAAAACCCCCAAAAACACAAGAATAAAAATTATTCAAATAGTACATTTTCATCTTAATTTCGATTACGATGAAAATTTACTATTTGAATAATTTTCATTTTAAATTTTCTTGTATCATTCAGTTTTCTGATGAAACGAGAGATGAGTGTTTTATGGATTGTGCTCCTTTTACGGTGAAATAATTTGTGTTTTGTTAAAGTAATGTTTCTTTAAGTATCTTTAAGCCTTGTTGATATTTTCCCACAGTAGCCGGCTACATACGCGCGGCTGCCGCCGGCCGGGGTTACCGCGCATCACTATCTGCCGGAATGTGTTATCGACGATACACACACATAGTTACGTATTCACGCCAACTTTACACTTTAAGCCTCCTTAAAGTGTAAAGTTGGCGTGAATCTAGACTTCTGCTTACCTAACTAGTAGCTTAACTAAACAAATTATAAATCAATTTCGGAGAAGAAGTTTATGATAGATTTGATCACGTGTTTAGAGATTGGTTTCATAAATTATTTAGACATTAGCATATACTTATTCTATTCTACTCGTGATAGCTTTCCCAGAGTCCAACATTTTCTTAAATCTTACAAACTGTTACCACTATAAAAAAGGACGGTTTTGTTTTTGTTCGTCCAAAGGACGTTGTACGACCGACGCCGGTGTAACCTTATTAAGACACATTTTTAGCGCGTGGGAAGAGGCTCAAGACGCCATAGGAATCTTTTGAGACCTCTCCAAGGCATTTGATTGCATCGATCACGAAACCTTACTCTTGAAACTTGAGCATTACAAACTTGGAAAACTTGCGCTCAGATTAGAAAAATCTTACGTAAATGATAGACAACAGAAAGTCCAAATAAACGGTATCAATTCACTAGGTTTAAAAGTTAAAATGGGTGTGCCACTAGGCTCGATATTGGGTCCATTCCTCTTTTTAGTTTATATCAACGATCTACTCCATTTATTAAAAAATCAACCACAAATGGTGTTATTTGCTGACGATACTTCCTTAATTTTTAAGGTAAATAGACGTGCTACAAATTTTGACGACGTAAATAACGCCCTACTGCAGGTCCAAAGTTGGTTCACTGCTAAAAAATTTGTATTAATGGAAAAAAACGAAGTGCTTAAAATTTTCTTTACCAAATGTCAAAAGTAGTGATTGTGAGATAGTATTGAATCAAGAGAAACTAGAATTCGTCGATAAAACTAGGGATCACGCTCGACTTAAGGTTACAATGGAGTCCTCATTTAGCATCTCTTGCAGGACGGCTTAGTTCAGCAGCATATGCTGTCAGAAAAATCCGTCAATTTACTGATGTAGATACCTCGAGGCTGGTTTATTTTAGTTATTTTCATAGTATCATGTCTTACGGTATTTTACTAAAAATCAAATCAAATCAAAACGTTTATTGCAATTTGCAAACTACTACTATGGGACTACTATTACTATGGGGACGGGCTGCAGACATCGAGTCTATTTTTATTCTGCAGAAAAGAGTGATCAGTGCCATATATTATCTCCACAGGCGTGACTCTCTAAGTGAACTGTTTAAGGATATTAACATCATGACGGTACTTTGTCAATATATCAATGAAAAATTATACAAAAAAACAACAATATATTTAAAAAAAATGACATCTTTTTAGTAAAAGAGGTGTTAGAGGTTAGACATTAAATAATTATAGTACAAGAAATAGGGACCTATTAGTTCAACCAGGTTTCAGACTGGCTAAAGTGGACTCATCTTTCATGGGATACTGTTTAAAATGTTACAATAAAATTCCTCCCCACATACTTCAACTGAATGAGAAGAAATTCAAATCTTGTATAAAACACACATTATGCAGGCAGGCATATTATAAGTTGGGGGATTGCATCGCTGATAAAAATGTTTGGCTCAATGCTGGTCCTGCTCCACAACCACAACTGTTTGATTAACATTTGAAAATACTGTTGGAGCTGCTGAAGATTTTAATACCATCTTTGCATTGTATAAAATCAATTTCCTTTGTATTATATAATTTCAGAGCACAGGTGTACTATGTACTAAAGGGCTAACATTTACCGAGTAATACGTCTTTTATTGACTTGAATGTGCCCTGGCGGCTGTGAGTATGTCATGCTCACTCTCTCAAGAGATGTCTCGCTGATGGT
The DNA here is from genome assembly GCA_916701695.1 of Agrochola macilenta. Lineage (NCBI taxonomy): Eukaryota > Metazoa > Arthropoda > Insecta > Lepidoptera > Noctuidae > Agrochola > Agrochola macilenta. The sequence goes on along the minus strand of OU753561.1, from coordinate 22,722,017 downwards.
AGCGCGTGTGTTATATCATTTAGCTCCCTTCAAAATGGTTGAGCTGCATAGTGCAAATCCATGCGTCATGTTCGTGAACGGGCGCCGTCAGTTGGGACTGGTCAACTCTTAGCTGCCTTGGCTGATTTAAATTTTTGAATTGTTGTTTGTTTTATCTTTTTATTACGGACGCTTCTAATGTGCACGTCTTTCTACATTGTTCTCACATGTTTAATTTCAACATGAATGATGTAACCAATATTTAAAAGAGTAACAATTTATTTAAAAGAGTGTCCGTGGTGTTTCTTGCCCGTTCTTCTCCATAGGTAGCTACTACGCTTTGGAATGGGCAACTAGCTTCATTTTTCTATTTTTCTGCCTGTAAATGGTTTAATTGAAATAAATGCTTTGAGCTTGAGTTTTCAAGAACACTGATTTCCATCTATGGAAATATCAATCACACTTGAGTCAACATAATGTATATTAATATTTAACCTAAATGTTCATAATAATTCGTGTTAAGTGGATCACCAAGTAAATGAAAGCTATACAACCGTAGAGGCTGGTTGGTAGTCGATAAGAGCAAGCGATATTAGCAATTAGCACGTACAACATCAATTCTCATTAGTTAGTAATTGTAATTAAGTGGATGATACGACGCCATTTATAAACTAGATAGTAATAATAGTCGCTATTAAACGGTTTATTTTATGTGTTGGTTTAGTTAGTGAGGTAAACGCGGTGCGGCGGCAGAATTTAGGAGATGCCTATGTCCCAGTGGACCGATATACTGAGTTGATTGAAGGTGGCATAGCGAGTGTTGTGAGATGCTGTGCGCCAGCAGTTTTCAGAATATTGCGCTCCAGGGTATAACACCCAGGTCCAAACCCTTCTATTTCATCATAACTCAATCAATCGGCCTCGCCTTTTCCCAGCTATTGGGGTCGGCTTCCAGCGGTCTATTTAATAATAAGTACAATTTATTTAAATTATCATGATAATGAACCTCTGTTTAAACTGTACTTACATTCCTTTAAACACATTAAATAAATTATGTTCACTGATAAAGATCAGGAATTTGACAATCTGCTGAAAATTATGTGTTAATTGGCATTGTTGAATTAATGTAATTACTTTATAAATACATCGAATGTTTTAGAAACATTCTTATCATTTAAATACCGCATCGAAAGGTTATGTATGTTTACGCCTACACCATATAATGTTAATACGTACATCTAGGTTCAGATCTATGGTGTCATACAAAGACATGGCCGATGAGATGGCCACAATTTTTTGTAAAATGTCATAATTATCATTACCATTGACGGCATTTTGTCACTACTGGGACTCTTTACAGGAGCTCCTTTCCTTCTACAAATGCTAACATCAACCGTTTTGTACGAAACCCATAAAAAGATCTGGCTCTACTAGATATGAAAGAAATAATATTTTCGTTCGGGTCGGCAGTCGGGTCACGTATTTGATTGCTATTCCGCGACAGACGCAGCATCTCATCTTCGGTCGAAGCAAGCTGAGAGCGATACAAAGGAAACGATACTGACTCGAGATATCACGACACTGTTGTGATAGTCAAGAAAATTTATCCATTTTTGGAAATCCACATAAAAGTTTTACTTCCTTAACTTGATTTTTTGCAGTTTCAGTTGGGAAATACAGCACAACTACACAGAAAACTAAACTAGGCTTGCGACACCTTCGGACATTTGGTACAAATGACACATGTATATTAAAACTAAAATGCACGATGCATTTATGTTTATGGGACAAGAAATAATTGTTACATTATTGTAAACAAAAGGTTTCTCTTGGCTTTCAATACTTCAAAACAATGAAGTTGCACTTACTCGTAGTTGCCTATCTGCAGGATACTTTAATTATAAAAAATATATTTAAATGGATATTTTTTTGTAAAATTGCTAGAGAGCAGTTTTACAAAAAAATGCCAAGGAAAGCCCTTTCAATATTTAATAACATTAAGATAGGTCCACATTCCTGAGAGGGCCGGTAACAGGAAAATAAGGCGGCTTGCACTTTCTCAGGCGCCGGGAAATACCGCACTCCATGACATTTCCTTTATCAAGCACTCCAATCTGTGGGCTTCAACATCAGCACGCGCTTGTGTAGCTAAGCTTTGAAGAACCTGGGTTTTCGAATTTATCGTCGAAAGTGAGCGAGAAGGGCGCATTGAGTTTTCAGTAGCTTTCAATATTGGATGTAGTCTTATAAACAGGAAATTGCTCGCCGACTGGTCACACTACGTGAAAAAACAAACGACTTAAAAAAAACACTAAAAAGTGACAAATAACTTTAATTTGGAAGTCGGTGTCTTTGGTTCTGTATTTTGGTTTTTTGCCACCGACTTCCTAAATTAAAGTTATCTTACACGATTTTGTTTTTTTTTAAAGCTTTTTTTAATGTAAATAGTTTTTTTTTTACTTTTTAGTTGTCATACCTACCCCACACAAATTCTAATTCCACCACCTGCTATATATAAATAACAGTGACAGGAACTATAACATCATCCATATACTCTAAGTGGGAAAAATCCGTAGGTATTATTGAAGCGACTCAAAAACTACCCAAGCAAAGTTAATAAAAATTTACCTACCAAACAAAAAAAGAATCATCAAAATCAATTCTTAATTGGTGGAGAGCTGGATCATTCTTTGGCCAACGAAGTAGCATTGCCATTCAATTCAACGTGGCAATGCTGCCAGTGTTCTGCGCATGTTTCAGGATGACAGCGATGCGGACGAGTACTTCGATGCCTGTGTCCTTTTGTTATTGTATTTATTTGTATAGTTAGTTAGTTACTCATTTAATTTAGTGTTAGATTGTATATTGTATATCAGATTTGTCATTTATGGTTAATATAAAAAAGAAATAACGTCAAAAAAAAACAAAAGAATAATTATGGAAATAAAACTTCTTTGCATGAAAATTATAATAAGCGCCAATTTTACTAATAGTAATAACACACATCACAATAATCTCGTGCAAAGCGAAATCCTTCCTAAAACTATTTCAACCATCTAAAAGCCATCCCCAACTCCGCCATTGCCTATTCGTGAAGGTATGCATAACAACCGGCTCAAATGAACGTGAAGATGTAACACTATATCCTGATTAGGTTTTGGACGTGAGAACTGACTGACGTCATCAGCCATGACTCAGCTGACTAAACAAAAACGGTACGCCACACCGGCTGACATAGTCCACTGTTTGTTTAAAAGGAAAAACAAACAAATGTACACGTTTGTTTGACTATAAATAATAGATTTTATTGCTTTTTATTTGCGCATAACTTTAAAAATCAAAACAAGTCGTTTTGTGAAGATGAACTGGTTTTTTATTATGTTGTATATTGATGAGAAAAGTGAGTTATAGACGATCAAGAAATATTGACCGTTTGTCTGCAGACCGCGTAGCAAACTGAACCTATTATTACATCAATCCTGAGGTGGATGCAGCATTTAAATACTTAATTTCGTACTTCGAAGTCAATTTAGTCACTATTTTAAACCTAAGTTTAGGTTGTCTGATTTTTCAATAGTCAGATGTTTATCTATAAATATATATTTGTCAGATATGTATCTGAGGAATAAATATGGCGTTTTGAAAACTATTACATAACCGCCATATTTATTCTTAGGATTAAAGTTATATGACGATTGAAAAATCGGCACTTATTTTGGCTGCTTTACCAATTTACCAAATCTTTAAGACGGAATGTTGAACAAGGACGGAATTCTTGCCCAGCATTGATGGGATGAGGGATGTTATCGGGAAACAGCAATATGACTGGCGCAGACCTTTGCTATCACCATTGACTGTCAATTTTGCTTGATGGTGTGCGGCCGGCATTACCTAATCGTCGCATTATGTGGTAAAGACGCTACAAAACATTCAAATGCTAGTTTTATTTTTCTGCACTCTCAGATTCTAATTTATTTGTAATTGTGTGATTTATAACTCGTATAAAAGAAACGATATTATTTGTATTTTCCCGGCGCTGGACTGAGACACGAAGTTTGTCGTCTAGAAAATATTTGATAAATATTTAGATACCTACAGCAATCAAGCGCAAATATTAGTTAAACATTAGCAGCTTATAGCAAGCTAATTGAGGTAGTCCAATTAAGTTATGATAATATAATCATTGCTTATGCATATACCTATATTTTAGAATAAATAGGTACATAAGACATAGTGCAACAAAATAATCCAAAAGTCAAAAACGCTATGGAATTCTGATTATTGCTCATATCGCAAGAAAGAAGTTCTCAATAACACGTTCGGGGCGCTTATGGGGAGGCTCGGTCTAAGTATCAAACGTGGCTGTTCTCAAATACCATGCAAGCAAATAATGTTCTCGAAAAAGCTGAAGGTTGGACGTTGGTGACGAAGACGAGGTGTGGGGGGAATGTAGTTCGATTTCGAACCCTTAGTTGATAAGTTTGTTTTTTGTACTACCAGTGGACCAATGTTTTCAAATTAAATAAATATAATAATAACCCCACCGCCGTAACTCTACGTTGACGTCGTGGTGGGACTTGCGCGCCCTGAACTCTGGATCAGTGGCGTTAGAGTTTACTCTGTCGAAACTGGTCTAGGGTGAGGAGTCAAACCAAGAGAAATACATAAACCCGCATGTGGCGACCTGTTGGGCAGTAGCGATCCCACGGACTCTTTCTCCCGGGAGAAGTCTTGTTCCTCATCTCCGGCTTGCCTTTACTGGCCGGCTGAAGGGAACACTGACGAGGAACAGAGCTCCCACCTCTTTCTTGCCTTTATTGGCTGGCTTGAGTGTAGATTCGCAAGAGCAAACGTGCTCGGAGGAAGGAAGTATTCCTCCTCATGAGCATCTCAGGACATGTTACCACCTTGTCGCTACAACGCTTTGTGCTAGCGCCCGTTTTCGGGGAATGGGCCCCCGAGTTTTGTGTCATTGAGTGTGCAAGTATAAAACATTGGTCAGGCAGGGGCCATAGTCTGCCCATAACATCTGTTCAGGATAACCAGTTCACTTAGCCACCCAAACCTATAATCCAATATCTTTATTTCCATATCCTGCAATAGTCTAACACCAACCGTGGGTTTGTCCTTAGCTGCACTTGCATAGTTTGAACGGGGATAATTGTCGGTTGGTGCCTCATTTAATTAAAAACGTCTAACGGGCCTCTGCGAGTTGGCTTCGGGACCTCGTACGCCTTTCAAAGGTCCGGGACCCCAGGGTCCCGAAATATGTGAAAAAAATTACATTGTTTACACAGAAATTGCAATTTTCACGCGCTTACCTGTATCTAATTACAAATTACAATGTTAAAGATAGAGAAACCACAAACCCTAAGAACCCATACATATCACTCTCTAATAAGGCGCGGAGCTTCAAGATCATAGCTCCTGTTACCTATCTACAGATTACAATATATTTATAACTTAATAACCTACTAAGTAACAAGGAGATTTTACCGGCTCGACAGATAGCAACAATGGTGAGTGTTGCCAGCAACAGGAACAGTTGCCTCGGCGAGGCCATGTCGCCTCGCGATCTGCAACAAACAAAACAACAAATTTCATCATACGATAACAAAAACCTAAATGACTACAAGTTCTAAAGAGTTTTTTTCTTAGGTTTACTTGATTTTAATTTTTCGAAATTTTGAGCAATTAATCGTATTTTGACACAGGGACAAAGACACAATTTTGCTAAACATACATGATATTGCACCGCTTTGCGTCGACCTCAATATTATAAAAATCGTCCAAATTGTTAAAAAATTAATTGAACGCCTTGCAATACCTTTTACCTAAAATATCGTATTAAAGTACACAACGATACCTAAGTATGCACATAGCATTTCTGTCCACTATAACGTTATTTACAAGGCAATCAATCGCCAAGTAAGAGAACACTGAACAAAAATGCATATCAGGCGCATCGCAAAAAGCTGTACCCGCGCACCGGCGCGACGCGGTTAACGACCCCATTCCTGCGCAATCACATCCCCTAGATCAGCCTGCGTAATATTACTCGAGAAAAAAGCTTGTTTGATCATCATTGCACCAGTGCCAACGGCCGGAGCATGTTTAAAAAAAGAAACTGCGCTATTTTATCGTTTTAGACTCGGCAAAGCTTACCTGCTGTTGTAGGTAATAAGAAAATATGGACGACTGATTTTCTACATACTCGTACATAGATGGAATGGTGATAGATGGAAGTCTACAGGTTGACGACTTATTGAGTAGTTTCATGGTTTTCAGTGATGACGCTATTCATGTCATGCCAATAATAGTGCAAGTAGCCGTAAGCAACTAGTGCATTTATTTACCTGTTCATAGTTAGTCAGCTGTTGACCAGTCATCAACAGCTGACTAACAGCTGACTCATACAAGTCTAGTCTAGTGTTTGAATAACTCTCACTGAGATGACTGCCTTACGCATTCGGAGGCGAGTTTTCAATAACTCTCACTGAGATGACTGCCTTACGCATTCGGAGGCGAGTTTTCAATAACTCTCACTGAGATGACTGCCTTACGCATTCGGAGGCGAGTTTTTAAAGATTCGGGAAAAATAAAGAACAATAAAGCTTAAGGTGAAATGGGTTCCAAAGAAGATGTTTTGACTTCACGCAAAATCAATATTTCTCATAAAAAACAACGAATTTGCATATTTTTTTTATGATTACAAAAATTGAAGAGTGTCCTTAGTGAAGAAGAGGCCCGAAACACGATTGACAAAACTTTCCTCGATAGAAAAAAACGTTAAGTTACCTTAAAATCTGCTTTTTTGTTACAACTACTAAGAGAAAAACTTATTCCATTCGATTTTTATCAAAGCAATTGTATTAAAATTTAGTAAAATTTTTAAATTCAATATTTACAAACATAGTGCAATAGAATTGCGCGCGGGCCGGGTCATACCGCCGCCGCTCCCGGAACGTTACCACCATACCATTATGCCTTAAAGGTGACGCACTTGTAACTTAGCGTACTTGAACGTTACTTAACACATAATGACAAACGGACCACACTACTCCTACATTTTATGACTTTGCTTTTTGAACTGGAGACCAGCTTAGGTTCAAATGATCACATTTAGTTTTGAAGTTACCAGTTTTACATTAAAAAAAATATATATTATCTGAATTCCTTAAAACAGCTGACGCATAACATAGACCTGTTCTGTAGACTCTGATCTCTGAACAGCATTATTTTGTAAAAAATATTAAATATTAGACATTCTTGTCTAGGTTTTAACCATTCTACCTAGAAACAGTTAAGTCTTCTGACTATTTTCCATAACATGTGGTAATCATCTTAAATTGGATTATGGACTTATTGGCCAAGTAGTTGGAGCAAATACGTTTTAAGTACCTATTTAAACCACTATTTACTAACCACAATAATTCCCAATTAGGATAACTTCTAGATTCGTAACCAGCACACCATAATAACAATTCACTGCAAACAACTAAACAATTACATGTGCCAATAATATATTAACGTCTGCAATCACTAGACCACTTAGTAGAAGTAATGGTCGCATTTACATAAGTAAACGGTTGGTGCACAAATACAAAGAATCAATCGGTTTAAGGAGCTGAGCACCCCCGGGAGCTGAGCGGTCCAATAAATAAAGAACGACACCCACTTATCGCCACCCACTGTCCCATTCTGAGAGACGAATGTCCCCCGATATGGGAACCGTGTCACATTAATGCCATCCTCCCACTGAAGTGTAACGACTTAACGGTCTTGTTCGTGTGTGATGCAACTGATTGAATGATCCTTCGGAGTTGGGACCAATTTTAAAAAGAGGTGCTGACTCATAAAATATAAGGAAAATTCTGCTAATATTCTGTTAAAGCAGTCGCATCAACTTGATGTTTCTGGGGAATTAGTTAACATACTTGGGCAACATAATGCAATCTTCTCGGGTGGTAGCTTAATTAGTAATTTATAAATGGACCAGATTTTGCCCGCGGCTTCGCCCGCGTAAAGGCCGCGTAAATATCACACAGGACCGTACACCGGGATTCAAATTATCCTATGTCCTAACCCAGGTCGTGGCCTATCCGTATGCCGTTCATCTAAATCTGTTCTGTGTCCGTAACTGCATGAAAAGGTGATAGACAGACAAACAGGCAAATAATAAATTCAAATAACTAATATTTTATAGGGTCCCGTTCCACAAAATGAAAAATTAGAAAGAGGAAAGAAAATACATTTATTTGCGGTACACGTGACGCAAGGTAAGAACAAAACACGAAAATAAACACCAACACTCACAACTTCAACTCAACTCAACATTCAACTCTTACAACTCTTATAGGATGACTTCGTTGTCTACCAAGCCCCTTTTTCTCAGAACCGCGTGAAGGTATCAAGTTGAAATAGATATCAAAAACTTAGATCTACGGTCCCTTGGAGCTGTAAAGAAAATAAAACTTCCAAGTCAACGCAATAAAAAAATACGCGCCATTTAAGCCGCACATTTGTCTCTCGCAAATAAACTAAAGCCTATATGGTACTTCCCGTTGACCTAGCAGCATGGATTTTGGCGAGAAGCAATGTCTTACAGTTCAAGTAAAGAGAAAAATCTGAAAATTGGTCATAATTATATAGTTTTATAAAGTTTGTTCTTCAATCTAGGACCAGAAATTCATAGGCCGAGTCTTGAAGTAACATATAGTCTGTATTTAATTCAAATCGGCCCTCTTCACTCTACTTGAAGTTATTTTTCAACTGAATAGTTAACTTTGTCCTTCAATCCGGGATTGGAAATTCGGACATCCTAGCGAGCACACCTTTGAGACGGAGCCCTCAGGGCGCGAGTCCGAAACACATGACTCGGTTTGAAAAAAAACCTTGCGTTACTTAAAATAAATAATAATTATTCACTTTATTAATTATCACCATAAATTTGTAATATCTGCCCTAGTGCCGCTAGTGTTTGATTATTAAGAAAGGTTATTTTATGACTTTAAATTGTAATAACTTCTGATCGAGTAGGCCGATTTTAATGAAATAAAGAAATGTGTAAATGTTACTTCAAGATACGGACTGTGACTATATTTATAATCCCTTTAATCTCTTGAATAGAAGTACAAAAAAAATCAGTAGTACGCACGGCTACACATCAAGTTATACATTTCCAGTATAAGCTGACCTCGCATTGTACGGAAATCCTATACAATGCGAGATACATGTGAAATTTCAAATTATTCCCTATTTTACTCCTTTGGGGAATGATTTTAATATTTTGTTTTATTTTATTTGTTAATATTTCTTACCAAAATCATAAATTTGAATTTTCACATCCCTAACTTAAGAAATACTGGTTTTACCATACAAAATTTCATCCCCTATATCAACACTTTTAGGATTATTTTTGAGACTAAAAGGAGCCTATGTCCTTCCCCAGGATGGCATCCTCATAACTCCTTGCCAAATTTTATCGAAATCTGTCCATGTTTTAGGCGTGAAAAGGTAACATACAGACAGACAGACAGAGTTACTTTCGAATTTATAATATTAAATTAAGTATGCATACCTACTCAATTAATTAACTTTTAATACCACTAGGCACCGTACAGAATTAACAGTTGGAATAAATAAATTAATAAGAAAATAAATCTTAACCTTCCTCATCCACGTTCCTTCCTGGTTCATTGATGTTTCTCGCCTCCGCCATAACCCTTCAGTAATGATATCGAAACTCAAAAAAAGTTCGTAACAAACCCGAACATAGCGAGCCAGAAAAAGACGACCAGTGGCACATGGTGTCAGTGTGGTGTGCGAGCTCCCCTGGTGAGTCCATTGTCCACGACCACGGGTGGACGACCGCGCTAGTGATTCATCAATCGCCGCAGATCGCTCTCAATAGGATAATGTGCTCCGTTACCTACGGAGCCGATCACCGTGCGAAGATGTCCCTGGGAACGTTCCGGGGAAATCCAGTTACGATATGTGACGCTAAGTTATTTGCCCACTTGGATTATGTAGGCATAATACATATTTATTTTAAAAGGGAAGAGACAATAAAGTTTATGTTTAGAGGAGGATATAATTACACGACTGCCCAAAAAGGATTGTAATGTTTTCTGGGTTCATGTATTATGTGAGTTTCTTTGTTCCACCATAACTTTTAAATGCCTGAACAGATATGTCAGTTGGCATCCATTTTACAAAGGTAGGGTGTACAAGAGTATGGCCGCCAAAAATTGTACATTTGGGGAAAAGTTTGTGTCCTTCTCAATTATGTTAAAAAAATACAGGCTTATTTTAAATTTTTATGATATGTTTTAAGTTGATCTGGTTAACAGAATTATGTAGAATCATATATAATTTTTTGTCGAAGTATATTTCGCTATTAGGAATTATCGGAGATTTTTTTTTAATTGGCTTCTTTCCACTTCCATACAAAATTCGTGTGTCCCACTACGACATGTCGCACATTGCAGTCAAAAATATGTACCTAATTGATAAGTAACCACTTACATTTTGAAATGGTTAACTTTTCCTATAAATGTTCTAGGTTTTCTTTAATTTGTTTAATTCAGATAACGTTTTTAAAGTATTAAAAACGAATTTTAAAAATGTGTCTCACTTTTTATTCCCTTAAGTTACTATTTATCTGTTAGACTAATGAGAATCCAAGCGCATAGTTTAAATATAGTCATATTGCAGCCAATTTACACAAAACCTTAATTAATGATGCACTTAAACCATCCTCATGAATCACTCCGTCCATTAATAAAAACCGTATGAAAATCCGTTCGGTAGTTTTGAGTATATCGCAAATAGGCAGATAGACAGACGCGGCGGGGGTACTTAGTTACATAATTATTATGTAGTGATGGATTCACCGAAATATTATAGTCTCACTTTTCATACGAGGAGTGATTGCAGTTTCATTATATTTCCTTCTGCGAGAAACAAATAAACATGTCCTAATGTGTATAATATTTCACGACAGCTGTCAACACAGACACATCTGTCAAGCTGGGGCTACAAGTATTACTTAACTGCTACTTAGTATAACGTTGTATTGTTAGAGAACAGCTGGGTTAACCACGCGGTGCGCCATGAGATAACTAATTGTGCGCACCTCGTTAAAAGGTGTGCTCAATTTGGATTACAATTTTGGAAAATATTGGAGACAACGATAATTTAAAATGTAGAGCAGAGAATATTAATCGAGCGCGCGAGTTAAAGAGATTGTTAATGCTAAAACTAATATTACTAATACCAAGCTTAAACTAAGAAATATGTATCTTCAGACGTCTTAACAACTTTCAGGTTTCTCCATTCATCTCGTAAGTCAGACACGAACAATACACTTTACATAACATCTAAGTAAAGGTCTAAGACTTTCCACAAACAGACCAACACTTGGATTGTTAATAAAATCAACACTTCGCAGATAATCACCCTCTTGAGCAGTATTACATGAGCTGCGCAGGCGGACGACACTGGATACCGGACGCGAAAGTAAAAACATGCATACAGACGTATATGCGTGACATACAGACAGACATAACTATCACAATAGTCCCTACGTACTGTGTACAGAGATGTAAATGACTATCACTCAGGCGATCGAGCTATAAAGTTGGCAACGTTGCAGTGAACAATTTTTGGATGACTTCGAGGAATGGGCGATATTCTACTTTGGCGCTTGATGTCTAACGCTGGTGGTTACAAAAAGGTTTTTCACCACAGTCTCAGTATATTTCTGATACTTCGATTCCTAGAAGTCTACTTACTTACTTAGAAGTGTACTTTACATGTCAGCCCAGTTTTCATCCGCATCTTATCCAACCGAACGATGAAACCGAGATTAAAGTTTTGAAAAAGTGTGGCAAGAAACTCCTGCAATGATTTTAAAATTTATACAATTTTCTTATCAATGATTACGATAAAATGGATTATCATAAAACTAAATAATACCAATTTATTACCAGTAATAGGCACAATATGAATATACAGGGACAACTATGTGGTGTAGCGCCTTTCTAGAGTAAATACGTGCACTGACACAGACCTCATACATCAATGTGTCGAGATAACAGACCGCCAGATGTAGTGATAACATACGCCATTGATCTTGTCACTTCCAAGTTTGCGAAGTTTATCTCGTGTTTTGTATTCGATTGTATAAGTAAGTCTTTAGATGTCTTATTCAATTTGCAGTTTGCGTTAATATGCTTTCCGTACTTAGGTAGTCTGAACTGCACCTAATTGCAGAAACGCTGCCAGAACGATGAATCACATAGGTACTTGTAGTATTCCAGATTTGGGCGTTTTGCATTTTATGTTGGTACCTTTCTTAATTGCGAAATGCCTATTTTGAGCGCTGCACTAAAAGGCTTAATATTTGAACTTGATGCTACCTCCTGTGCTTTAAAGATTTCTAGCAAGCTGTACACGTAGAAAAATGACATTCCATACAGGCTTTAAATAACCCATAGTTAATGTTAAGTTAAACTAATGAGGTTAAACAGTTGTAATTACTGTCAAAGTCTATGTCAACTCGCACAGATGTGTTAATAAACATCTCTGCTTGTTAAACCTTAACCGATTGTCGAACAAACATCATTTTCGCCGTAATGATTGTTATTAGCACTGCACGCAAAAAAATGGAAGAAAAACTACAAGAAAATAGAAGGTCGTAGCATCGCACAGCGCACTGGCTGGTAAGAACACATTTGTACGTCAGTTTTGTAAAAAGTAATTACTTAGTGGTCACGTTAAGTAGCTAGGTACTTCCAATGACTACTAAGCCTTAAATTCCCTGTAGTATTTAACGTCGTGCAGGTATAAAACCATGGAAATATTTTAGAGGAAAATTAATATACCTACTGAGGTTGGGGGTTGGTAATCTGAATCTGTAAAAGTTTAATTTGTGTCAAACATTGTTAATGCCTACTATTCATACTCGTATTTTCGATTGAGTAATAGTTAACATGACAAATTAGTTCCTCTTTTATAGCAAATTACACTTGCTTCCAGTAAAGATTTATAGAACTACTAACCACTCAATATGAACGGTACAACGTACAATAATTACGCAACTTTCATTAGCGACAGGCGCAGGCGCACAATTATCGACAAATACGCGAATCGATTGTAACAAACATAATCGATCGTTGTATCAATTAGCACTCATTCTACTGTTTTGTTGAAACTGTTAGACGGAAAAACGATTTTCTTGTTCAATGACGTCTGACGTGCTGAATATGTATGCACTGCTTACGTAGTGTAGTCGAATTCCTAGATTTATTGGCGACGGCTTTAAACTTAAGAGCTAATAAGATTCGGTTGAATTGTATTGTCTGCGACCGTAAACTGGGCTAATTTGATTGACTGATAGATCTGTAAGTGTTGCTCGAGTTAGCCTGAGTAGTCCCAACTGATCAGGTCATCACCCAGCCAAGTGAACACCGGCCTTAATTCTGCACAAGTCCGTTGACCCAATATCGTATTAAAACGAATAAAAACTGCCACAGAGCTAGCGGTTTTGGCGCCACTGTGAACAATCAACAATCAAATGAAGAACGGCTCCCGAATCGTTTTTTTACTGATTCCCAATTCGGTATTTCGATTATAAATTGCGGTTTGATATTTTTTGCGGATAGAGTGGCATGTTGTGGACGTGCGTGATGACTCGATTATTGGGATAACAGGTGCAATGCAATTGTGCTTTGTCCGGTAAAAGTCGATTACACTAGCCTCTGCAATAACTACAAAAAAATATGAACCTTTTCGTCCGTGGCAGGATTCATTTCAGATTACCATGAAACATGGTTACCGGTTCTCAAAATATCAGTACCACCATTAGGTATAAAGAATACCTATTTTCATCGCTTAACATTGACATTCTCTTCTCGTTACTTTATAGGCACGGTCTGCTGTCAAAATACAAAGTTATTCATCATCATCACCATCCACAGCCCCACTTCCACCCGCTGCTGAGCATAGGCCTCTCTTTTCATGTGCCAATCCCCACGCTCCTGTGCCAGCCTCATCCAGGTTCTGCCCGCGATGGTAACAATATCATCCAAAGTCATTATATCCGGAAAATTATCACTCAAGGAAAAATTCATCATTACCAACCACCACCTAAATAGAGCTAACATCGTGGTAAAGCTATCGACAGACAGATCATCGCTCTCAACGGTACGCGTCCGGCGGTCAGCGCCGCCGGTCAGCCGACACGGCCGGTTGCTGACCGGAGCACCGACACTGCACAAATATTGACAGACATCTAACCAGAGGCGCGCATTCCTCGCAAACTGTTGCTTTGTTACAAAACAACCACCATAGGTCCATAGGTCCATAGGTCCCTCGTACCCATGTACCTACTTTAAACATCAGGTCAGTTGAATCTGGATCTTAAATATCTTTATCATGATGCTACCGAGTAATGAAAATTATACCTTGATAATTCAAAAGTGCTCGTTATTACTTGTCTAAAAATAGGTAATTCGCGAACAACTACACTAAATTCGAAAAAAATATGTAAGACCATCAACGATTTTCATTGCTGGTACATTACACGTGGAAATGTAGGCATTTCTCGGTCATATCGATATTAAATAACATATTACAACACATAAATCCTAGATAGTCGACGTAATATGACTCGAATCAATAACCACGTGAAACATGTGATATTAAAGTATTTAATTCGGAAAGTATTGATATCAGTCTGAATAACAACATTCCGATGCGACGTCTATGAATTCATCAGCATGTGCTTAAATTCCGTTATATTTATAAATATGAATATAACAGAATACTTTTCGAGTCCGACTAAAATATGACTGAAGACATTTTTATTATTTATTGAGCATAATATTTCTGAAGGACAAAAAGTTCTGTGATTTTTAGGAAAGGCGATATTATCGTGGACGTCCTCGTTCATAAAATGTATGGAAATACGTGCACGTTCTAACGTTATCGTGAACGGAAATTTAAAAACGTCTTCATATATTTCCATACATTTTACTTCCCTGTGTTATCGTGATGCCGTGACGTGGACATGGACGTCCTATATCGACGTCCTACAGTTTTTTTTTTTTTTTTTTTTTTTTTTTCCTAACTAGGGCATCTCGCAGATTACCACTAAGGTAGTGACTGCTTAACCGGGCTTTCCTGTGGCTGCCTTAAGCTTCTACACTCAAAGCCTCCAGCCAGGGCAATATACTATTCTAATTAAAACTAGGCGAATGCTCGCTAAGGGCCACCCCCTGTGGGGTGCGAACCTCGGCTTAGGGCATTCGCTGAGGGGAGGACAGCAAGAGGGACAGGCTGGATCAAAATGGTGGTTTCATGATTATTGATCGGGGAATTTAAAGCTACAGGCTCAGCGGCAACGCGTGCTGGCGCTTCGTCGACGAGCAAGGGTCGGGGGGGAGTATCGTTTACTCGGGAGGGTCGCGATCGCGGGGGACCTCTACGGCGAGGTCTGTATCGCGGGTGTCGGTTGTGTTTGTGCACTGTACTCGTGGCCCTATTGCTCTCCTGTAGGAGTGTGATGGGGTCATCTGGGTCGGAGAGGATATGCCTTGGGCGGCGAAAGTGACTGATTCTAGAGGGAATGTAACTAGCTGCCTCGACAACCAGAGGGTTGCGATGTTTGACGGCTGAATCGAAGTAACGCTTTGACATGCGTTTGAGAAACTGGTGGATGGTAGGTATTTTAAGATCAAGATGGAGGATCTTGTTTCTAACATACATGGGGGATCCCGTGATTCTACGGAGGAATCGGTTCTGTAGGGTTTGCAACCTATGGATGACGTCCTATAGTCCGTGGTGATATCGTTATAAAAGTATGCAACACTGGGTTGTGTGTGATAGACAATGTTGAATAATGGAGCATCAAACAAATATTTCATAAAAAATAATATTTCTAAAGGATAGAGCTGATGAAGTGGTGAGCACCACAATAAAAAATCGATTTTTGAAGATGAAAAATTACATGCACAAATGTAGACTAATTCACATTCAAGTTGACAAGACTCTGCGCTCAAATACGGTGAAATTATAAAACAGGTTTGAAAATTGATTTGGATATTAATCAGGAAAGCACTGGTAATTAAATCGGTTTTAACACTAATTGTTAATTTAAACAAGAACCTCTGATACGGAATTAAGATTAAATTACAAAAATCACTAGATTTATTACCAGTCATGGCACAATCGGAATGCAACTGGTCGAAAAACGGTAAAATGTGTGCTCCGATACAATTTTGTGGACTCATTTTCACCAATCACCTTCTCCATACTACTGCATATCAATACTATTATATTTTTTTTATTATAAATGCGAAAGTAACTCTGTCTGTCTGTCTGTTAACGTTTCACGCGTTAACGGCTGAACGGATTTCGATGAAAGGCACAAAGGTAAACCATGATCTGAGTTGCACCATAGAATAATTATTATCCCGGTATAGTATGTTCCCGTGGGATAATTGCTGACCTCCACGCGGGCGAAGCCGCTGACAACAGCTAGTACAATATTTATAATACACATACATACGTAGTCCTTTGCCTAGTAGCATGTTTGCTATCTACCAATTATGTATCATCAAATAGGAATCATTAGGTACGAGTACCCTCGGCAATTTATTTATCAGCAAACAAATCAATGGGCAGACACGTATGAAATTATTGTAATTAATAGTCAGTCGGTCGTAAATTGAATTTCTGTATGCGCCATAAGGGCTTATTGCTGCATGACACCATTCAATGAAATCATAAAGTTAATTATGTACTTAATAATAATTACGAACTTACTTTAACCGGTGAAGAACGTCTAGACATCAATTTTATGTTCGCAGAACGTACTTTTACGATCATAAAATTGGAAATCAAACTTATAATTTCCAATACGGCACACGAGAGCTCCATGAGATAGCAAATGTTTCGCATTTATTTATTTAAAGCAACCTTTCATACGATTATATGTTTTCTCACTGTAAATACAGGGATAGCTATTTTAATAATGTAAGTAACGTAATTATAAAGTGAAAACGAACTAAACCACGTTATGATGAGCATTTCAATTAGTTGTACGTACTCCTAGTAATTAGTAGAGAGTAGTATTTAACGAGCAGAGGGTTGAAAATGTCAAATTACTAATAGTAAGCTACCTCGTTACTAGTGTTAGTAACAGCCCATTTATTAGTTCATAACCTTAAGCTTTACAGTTAATTCGTTAATAGGTAGATACATATTATATGAGAGAGATGATCATCAATAAATTAAAGAGATTGTTTTTGTTGTGCCAAACTACATAGATATCATGTGGAAATATCGTTATTTTATTATGCTGTTCTTCATCAGCCTTCAAAATAAGAAATAACATTTAAATTAGAATCTATTATGCAGATTGCCCAACCCGATCAATGACCAGCCCGCACTGGGCCCGCGTGCTGGAGTACGACTCGTTCCCTCCCATGGAGAGGTGGCCTGAGTCCCAGCAGTGGAAAAATTGTAGGCTGATACAGAATATATATACAGATAGCAAAATACTGCATTTGAAGATGTAACACAACACAATACAAGGCTATTCAATTCAAAGCTCCACTAAAAAGTTCTGCTAAAACTAAAAAAAAAACTGCCAAAATAGGCAATAAATAACGTGCCGACAGAAGTGGCATGATCATCTGCTCGACACCTCATCAATATTAATTTATAGCCGCTGCAGCACATAGCCGGAGTAGCCGCGCGGCCACGCCTAGCTCACGTTCAGACATCATCTGTTTTTTATAACTATTCCGCAAAAACAAAGTAATAATTATTTTGTGAGAATGTCAGTCTGTTAGATTACTGGGACTGTGAGTAGGTTTCTAATGAGTTACATAATTATAATATGTACGAGTATAATGATTTGGAGTGACTAATGCGGTATACAAATATTTGTTACTCATACCGTAACTAAACCTAAGCTAAACACACTCGATTTTCATCAACTAATTTATAAAAATCTGCGGAAAAAGTCGGTTAAATTCCATTCAATGAGCACACTAACACGGACATAAAAGATGGGTAAAAAGAATAAAAGAAAACTCCATTTCTTGAGATTCATCGGGAAATTATGATTGACGAGAGGAACCTTCGAGAAAATTGAATTGTTGGCGGTAAACAAATTGACAATTTGATGGCTGCGGCGGCGGCGCGCGGCGCGCCGATACGATCTGTGTAGCGTATTGTTATGGTTTGTGTACGTAAATAAAGTCATTATTAGAGAAAATGTTTTATGGAAAAATGTTTGTCAAAGTAAACATTGTGAAGAAAATCCTGTTAAGTTATTGAATAAAAAGCTGTTTTTGATTGAACAAGAATAAACTATATCATAATAACGCTACAATTATTTTTTTTGTGAGAAACATTATTCAGTCGTACATTAAAAATTCCTATACTGAATTTAGGAAGGGCTCATACCCGTGAAAGTGCTACATTAGCATAAAGAGAGGACGCTACATAGGAAATGAGCTGAGAGTCCGAGAGCAAAGGAAAAATATAGCGTAACATAATGAAGGCTATGAATATTCATGCGCCGACTGTAATGCATAGCGATTAGGACAACATAAGTTTACAGAGAGTAAGTAGTGTGTCCAAATTATACTACTTTCATGGACTACTATTAAAACTTCCAACTGTCGTCGTTTGAAGCCACCCGGCGATGTTTTGCCAAATGCCCGCGTCTGGCATTCTGCTCAGATGTCGTTATCTGGCTCTGCCATCATCATCTGGCACTGAGCATTGTTCTATCTGAACTGTGTAACACTACTTTAAATTCTCATCTTCCTCAAATACTATTCCATATCCATCTTTCCAGTCTGTTGTTTTTGTGGTTCGACGTAAAAGGCACTTAGTTTCTGTGTTTGCTAAATCGAATAAATTGAGCTTTTGTTCTGGAATTCTCATATTGGTTCAGTTACAAATATTTCATGAATTTGAATATGGCTCGATTACGCAGAATATTATAGTTTTTCCCATTTCTAAAGTTTTTCAATGAAGCCCTAGACAAATAATTATTCTTGATTCAAGACATATTCAAGATTACTCTCATTGCCATTATATCACGAAGGATTCCATAACCTAAAAATAACTGAGGACATAGTAATCAGACTTCAGAGGCAACGGCCGTGGATCTCCATACCCTTTTTTTTCTCTCGCACACAAGTCAAACTAGTTTCGAGACATTCGCGCGTAACCCTTACATGGCACAGTTTATGCGCGACAGATAATCGCTGGGAACGTTGCTCTCGCGCACTGGCTTAAAGAATGTGGCGAAGATAGAGGCTGGCTCGGAGCTAGGAGCGAATGAACTAAAAGTTATGTGTCGGAATTAGAAGTTAAAGGGTGAATAATGTAGGTCAACTAATCAATGCAGCTACAGGACAGCTTTTCTCTGAAAAAATGTTGATTGTTAGCTGAAAGTTTAATCCTATGCTAAAATTACGTATTTTCTCAGCAAATTTTCCCAGTTTCACCAGGCTCACGTTTTTCTGTACTGCCTCGCTTCCAAAAAGTCTTTAGCAAAACATTAGGTTTTCCAAGTAATAAATATTAACTTATTTGTAATATTGTAGACATCCTGACAACACTACATTATTTCTCAGCTGCAAGTTATTTGCGCAGTTGATTTTTATAGCACAAGCGACAAAAGTCATTGACTCGAACTAATGATGGGTTCAGCAGAGTATCTCAATACCTGCACTGCAGTAAGCCAGCACTTTGCGTTTATTATAGAAAGCTTCATGAATAACCATCGTAAATATTAAGCACATTGCTTTACATCTTCCAATGTCATTACCATTGATTTAAATATTAAAATATTATGAATAAGAATGGCGTTGTAATGAAATACAAAGCGTAAAGAATTCATAAGAGATTTCTTGTTTGTTTGGTAATTTTTATAAGATTAAGACAGACAGAGCTTTACAACGTAAATAATTTCATTGTTTATGCCAGTTTACATAAAATATAGATAAAGTTAATAAATAAGACGTACTCGCCCGCTGTTTAGGTTTCACTTAATGGTTACCCTTTTTTTTTTTTGGGTGGGAAATTACTTTTCACGCTCTGGGCGGAGCGGGAGGGCGTCTCTCTTACTGACTAAAACCCACCCGTGTTCCTTCAGTTGCCTTTCTTTTGCCAGGGGCCACGGTATCCCTTTCGGAGTGCCCCGGCTGGCATCTGGTTGTGCTGACATCTCTTCGACCCGGGCTCGTGGTTACCCTAACATAATAGTCTTATTTGTGCGCCGAAAACTTCACGCTCTAAATACGAGTACATTATCACATTAAACTAATATTTATTTAAATGAATTTGGACTTTGTACAGTTTTCTTTTAAATAAAGTAAGTTCTAAAGATATTGAAAGTGATCTGTATTTCTTCTGTAGAATAATTTATGTCCATTAAATAGTTATTTCTCTGTCATGTTTTTACTCAGCAGTAGGTAAATACCTAATTTTCCTGATTTCAGGAAATCCATTCAATCATCCAGAAAAAAGTCCGAAGTGTCAATCGTCGTCATGTCAGTCAACAATTTTTATTTATTTTATTCATTAATATCTAACTTTTAACCGCAACACGCACCGCGCAGTCTGCACCGCTCGACTGCAATCATTGTACGAGTGTGGACCTATCGTAGTTATGTCTTACACAACATTTGGCTGAACTCACTGCATTCAAGGAAATGCATCGTCATCACATAACGTTTGGCTTTGCGTCGCGGGCGCAGTTTAACAGCCGCGCATTGTCAATGACCCAGTTAGCAGCGTTCGCGCCGGTGTGCCGCGCATCGCCCGCATCCATGATGCACACTTTTAATTACCATTTATGTAGAATCGATACGTGTGCACTTGTAAGCCTAGTCATCTACTAAAATTTTTTTTTTAGATTTGGATTTCGTGCAGAGGAAATGGTAAAATATTATGAGGAAGGTTTTCAGAATTAATGTGGATGGCTTTCTTAGTAGAAGAAAACGGAAGATACGATGGATGGATTGTGTGAAAGATGATATCATGGCCGACTCGAAATAAATTGGGATCAGGCCAGGAGGCGACTGGTATCAACCATGACACTGAACAACTTTCCTCAAGTCAACTATTTGAAATTCACAAAATAGAAACTATTTTCCATACATACAACCTAATCAAACATCGAATCGGATAGTTTAAAATATACACACACGACAGTGATCTGCCCACATTATTTATAGCACAAATCAACTCGTTGTAATATTTTACACCAATATCTAAGGATGCATTGTCACTAGTAATAATAGTAACCTGTGGAATGTTCAGTCCGATGCAATTCAGTCGATGTTATCGGTGGAGCTCCACCGTCTGCGTGACGTAGTAGCC
Organism: Agrochola macilenta; assembly: GCA_916701695.1. Classification (NCBI taxonomy): domain Eukaryota; kingdom Metazoa; phylum Arthropoda; class Insecta; order Lepidoptera; family Noctuidae; genus Agrochola; species Agrochola macilenta. The sequence continues at coordinate 22,700,624 of OU753561.1, read as the reverse complement.
ATTACATAAATAACACTAAGTTTACTCTGAAACCGGCGATGTTAACTATTAGTATGGAGTTCCGTGTTGTTAGCTGATTTGGTTGGAGATCTGCCTTGTAACAAAGCAATTAAAGATCTAACAGCAACATAATCAGCTTGTCTACATCCATACACCTTATGATGCGCTGCCCAGTAAACGATCTCAAGAGTCAAACTCAAGAGGAAATCTGCTCTATTCACCATAATTGGTAGGGCCCCTGAGCGGAGGAGGAGGAACCTACCTGGTTTCGAAGCACCGCCCACCTAATTTGCCAATAAGGTGTCGAAAAACTGTTTTTATTCAGGTTGATTCCTGACCGGACATTCCCAGCTCAACTTTTCAGAACATAGTCTAAAAGAATTATTACTCCTGTCGCATGTCGTGGCTTTACGCAAGCTGACATAAAATATTAGCACCATCACATTAGCTGTAGTCACATTATCATGTACAAGTTTGTTCCATCAATATGTCCAGGTTAGTATCGTGATAGTTATCGCTAACGACGCCGGAGTGGATGACGGGAACCTGCCTGGTATAAATAGACACAGGTTCTAGTCCGGGCGAGGCAAGGTGGACAGCGGGCTCCAGGTGAGGATGCCTTTATTTAACTTGTGCTAAGATTAGCTTAGCAACCGGTCGGTTGCTGGTTGATGCAACTTTGTGGAATTTTTGTAATGGGAATAAGACTTAGGGCCTGGGCCTGGGCCTGGTTCACAGTGTGGATGGCCTTTAGTACTGGTAGTGAGTGCCTACTAACTGACAGATATGAATGAATGAATGAATAAAATACACTGGCGTGGTTTAACCAGACTCGATAAGTCGAATGAACCCCAAGATTTGCACTAGCCCCTCATGCTTCATGGGGCTACAGGAGGATCAAAGAGTAGACCAGGGGGCGCGGTAATGGTAGGGAAGACGTGCCCTTAGGATGAGTTAGTGCCTACTAACTGACAGATATGTATAAAAATAGAACCGAATTTGTATGAAATAAGAATTATCAGCACATTTAGACATCGAATTAACTGAATTTACTTTCAAGAGTTTTAAGTAAGTTCAATATTGATTTATATAATTTTATATTACTACTTTTTGAAAATAATACATTTATTTCTACCAAATCCCGTTCAGAAAAACCAACAACAGAACGTTTCACAGTCCACATAAATAATGTCACAAACGAAAATGATTACAATGACACTACAATATTCCAGAACCGCAGTAACTCACAGAATGTGTGTCGAACGGATGGCTTCCCGTAGTCTGCCACACCGACGCGTCACTCTGCTATGATCTATGGCATATGTGGGTTGTAGGTACACTATGTTGTTAGGGGCATTTATTACTGTACACCTATTGTTGGGCACTTGTCAACGTGGTCATTAGTTGTATGTCTGGTTGTAACTGTGAGAGAATTGATGTACCTACCTACTGGTGTATAGAATTATTGAGTAGGCTGTGGGAGTGATGAGGTTAGTACTCATTAAGTAAATTCTCTTTACAATTTTTCCAGTACACGCATTTATAACACTCTTCATATATTATGGATTTAAAAGTAATATGATGACCAATCGACCAATTCCACGAATGCTATAATATACTAAGGGCCCAGGAGCTGTAAAGACATGCCTTACAAATATAACAGCAACACAAATACATACCTACAACGCTACAACCAAAACTTCCAATACTTTTCATTTACCCTCACTTAAGCTCCACTTTCTAAATTTGGATTTTCCCTTACCCTTTAAAGGTCGCGGATATCCCTAACCTGTGTACTCTACACACACATACACAATCAAATATTAGCTCCACCAACATTCGTAGAATCTAATTTGAAGTACAAATATTTCCCGTGCTTACGAATATATATAAGTAATGTATGCAGCCCCAAATTATGTGTTCATGTATGTATGGAACGAATTAATTCATGTTAATGTTATAATTCTGTGTGTTACTGATGTTTTTGCTGTGGGAATTGATGGCTTTTGATCCCATTTAGACCAAAAACACAAGATTACATAGGTTGATGTAACCCCATTAGTGAGTTATATAAAAACTTTGTTTATATTAATGCTGATTATCTGTGTTTCGCGTGATTTGATAATCCCTCTGAACCCAACGTCTATTTTACACACATAAACTATTAATCATAAACTAGCCGCGTGTCCCGATGACAACGTCTCAACGTATTCCGTCGCGTGGTCGATCAATAATGAATATCACAGATATCCATTACATTACTAAACTATTCACAAATACAAGAAAACCCTCAATTTCCGCAATAACAACATCACTTACTAGAAACATTCATGATAAACTGCAGCCATTTCACAACTACCTTCCCGCAACACACAAAAATGTTGTACTACCCACAATTGACGTGAACGGGGCGTGATAGTCACCAGACATAGCAGCGTGACAGAGTGTCCTGGGTCACGCCAAACACGCCATGTTATCATTCTACTAAAACTAATAATGTGGCGCAAATTCCACGCCATTTGGGAAGTCCCAAATATGAGCCTACCGATATAGGGAATGGTTTCTTGGAACATAAAAGCTGTTATTTTTCCTTAAAAATGCTAAGCCAGTTATTTGAACATTGTTTGCCGAGTCCTGGTACAACGTGAGTATATAAGTTAAGGCACTGATTCACATATATGTAGGAGGAAAATGTAGGCTTTAACTTTTTGTGTGTACTTAATATTTAAAAGCTTACGAAAGCTCTATGCTTAACGCAGTACATACAATATTGAAATGAAGCAAAACTTAGTTATGACAAGAACATTTAAACAACAGATAGCGAAAGCCTACAGCCGATCTACGCCGCCATAGCTGCGCTCATAAACAGTAGAGGTGGGACACGGGCGAGTCCGTCAACGCTTCCGGCACCGGACGCGTGCGATCCGGCGCGCGGCGGCGTCCGGATGTGTCCGCCACCGCCCTCAGAGCGGAGTTACATTAATAAGATATACCAGAAGGGTTAACTTAACTATTGCAGAAAGTAAGTTCTATGAGGTTTCTTAAGATTTAGGTTTGTGTTACGCTTTAGAATTGCAATATGAAATACAAAGCTCTGGGAAGTGTTTATGATTATTCAATGTCGTCATGTAGTTAGTTACCAGTGCTTCTAGAGAGCTTTATATTATAATAGTGTCTGTCTACTGACAAGCCTATCGCAATTTTGTGATATCCCCTAAACAGGGGTGCAAAGAAGGACGGGAATAAACGTTTTCGCAATAGAAAATTCGACATTTTCTAATGTAAAATGGTGAATGTCGAAGAAGAATACCTAGTACACAAACAGTTAAAGAAATCTAAATTTAAGCACTGTTTTATCTGTTACTGCAGAAGCTTGAAACTGCATTTATTTTCTTAAAAGCTTTCTTTCCTACCTACACGAAAACGCAGGCCTCTTCAAAACGCAGGCCTCTTCAAAACGCAGGCCTCTTCAAATACTCGTACATCGAACGTTGTAACAAGTGAACCTTTTGCACAACACGCTGTACTACATATTCCAGCCTTTGTATTCGTCCGATGTGCTGACGTACCGTATATATGCTACATGTACTTTATGATTATGCAAACGCTTATTATTTGCAGAATATAGATTAGCCAATGTAGACTAAACGGCAGCTTAGCTAGTCTATGTAGGCGCTACGAAGTCTGGGCAATATTTATGTTATTATTCAAGCAAGCAATTATGACAGCTCAAAGTGATTCATATTATACCTGTGTGACGCAAGCAGTGAGCAATTTAGTTGAGCTACAAAAAAACCGTTAACCCATACAAATAATAAATTAAAATCACTTTTCGTGTATGTCTGTGTGACCGCGCTGTTCTTCTAAACTTCGCAACGGATTTTGTTGCGGTTTTCCCCGTCATTTAGAGAATTTATTATGGAAGGTTTTTGCACATATAAAAAACTTAAATATAATAAAGAAATCTCGATGTTTAGTCGAAAAAACCGCACGAAGCTGTGGCGGGTCGCTAGTCTTTTAATAATTGGGTCAGCAGAGCGTCGCTACACGACACCTTATCAGCTGTTGGTTTAATTAGCCTAATTAACAGATTTAAGGTGCTAGAGTGACATTCCGCCTTGCTACAGTTACAAAAAGCCCTATAAATAAGTTTACAATAGTGATAGAATTAGAATACATCATAGTAGATTACCATGAAATGTCGTAGTGACTATTTTCTAGTATTTTTGTTGGACTATGTCATATATTAGTAACTTAGTTTTAAAAGTTGAGTTAAGAAACGAGCTACTTAGGTACAGCTGGTACTATTAATTCTCCAATAGTTCTTTCCCTATACTGCCTACGTTCGCATGTGCTACTGCTGAGTTCTAAGGTAAGTAAGTAAAGTAAGTAACATAAGGTCCTGGGTTCGATTCCCAGGTCAGACAAAGTGTTCTTTTGTTTTCTATCAGCAAGTTCTCAGCAGCAGCCCGGTGTCTGGATTCGTGTCCGGTTGATGGTAATACGCTTGCCACCTTTACATGTAAAATCAAAATCAAATCAAAAGTCATTTATTCAAACTAGGCTGAGAATCAGCACTTTTCTAACGTTAAAATTACATAAGACAGTCCCCCAAAACGCCCACCCTTCACCACTTCCTAGTGCTTAACGAAATGGGAGTGTACTACAGGTACACCTCTGCCTCACCCTTCGGGGATAACACGCGTAATGTTAAACACTAACCTAACTTTGCAAAAGTAACGTACTATTCTCAAAATCACAAAAACACAACAAAAACTTTTTGTTTGTAACTTAAGAAGTCAAAACTAAAGTTATTATTGAAGAGAAACCTAACTAAATTAATTGCGTATGTTTTTTAATCGTCTCGTTGTCGCCCTTGTCTTGTACCCTCAGTTACCGGAACAGACCAACTGCCATGAATGTAATGATCAAGTTTTTGTGAATTATGCACTTGCATATTCATGTCGTTAACTTCTTCTTGTCTATGGACAATTATAGGTACTACATACCTAGTTGCGTTTACTTCAACAGGTATTAACTGACCCACCAAGTCTTTACGCTGTCACACAGAAAGGTATTATGAGGTATGTATGAGGCAGCGTCAATGAGGAAAGGTTTGTCCTTAATGCTAGCACTAACAGATTGAAGAGTGCACATACAAGTACATTTACACAGATAGAAATACACACACTCTGTCGCTGTTTAGGTACTAAAGGAGGCAATGTTAGTAGTTAGTCTGCAATTTCATGTTAGAGGACGACAGTATAGGTAATTAATATTAGTAACGTTAAACAACAAAAAACCTGCTATAATATACGGAAGGCACCAAAAGGGGTAGACGACCGTCACAAAAAATCTAACCACATGAGCTAACTGTATAGAAAACAATAACTGCTTGTAACGCCCGTGAAGCGTACGCGGAACATATCTTACAGGCACATACTTATTACATTATACACCTAGTGCCTGCCACCGTACGCACATCGCGACCTTCGCACAAACGTTACAAGAATATCAAATGACCCAAAAATACGCATAGTTTTCCGCCGTCCGAAACGTAAATATCGCCGGTCTGTCGCGCCTGCGGAGTAGAACCGTGGCCGCGGGCCTTTATGTCGCGCCGCAATTTCTTTTTATTTGGATGATGTAGCGGTCGTTACTATGCAGAGGTGCGTACCGGGGCCTTGTTTATTGATAGTGTGCTCTATTCAGGCCGCATATAAGAAAGGAAAAGTAAATAAGTAATATTAAAAGTGGGGGCAAACAGGAAATTCTAAGGCAGAAATCTTACTTACTATGAAGAAGACGAAATAATGTAAAAGCTACCTTTTGGGTTTATTCTCTATACCACTACATAATTTACAATAAAAGTATAACGAACTACTAATAGTACTAGGTATGTAGCAAAACTATGGTAACATTGAGCTGAGCTATACAAATACTGGCATTACGAGAAACACCTATCAATTGTTGTATCAATTAAACATCTGGAAATGTAATAAAACAAAGAATACTTGCAATAACTCTATCTATGAATTTCTAACGTAAATACTACCAGGAGTACCTAAAATAGAAATGTATGTGTGAACAATATCTATTTAGTGAACGATGCGCGTGCGCCGAATGCGGAGGGCGCAGACGTACAGTTACATAAGTGTTATGTACATACATGCTTGCTGCATATGTAGAATTTTAGTCTGCTTACACGCTATTTATAGCTGAACATTATTTACTTAGTCCGACGACATGAAGTGGTTAGGTGCGGAAGAAATAGGACTAAATACTGCTCAAATAAGACCTCAGTCTTTAAGGACTTAATATCGAAAAAAAGCACCTTTCAACAATTAAGTAGGTACACGTTGCACATAACGTTTTACTGACCAGCTAATAATTTATATTCGTTCGTAATTTATATCGGGACACTGTTCACTAACCACTATTTACCGCCGGGAAATATCTCGGAAAAATGTACTGAACTAATAAAATCTGAATTTCCTTTCCGCAGCCACAATGTCATATTTTATTACCGGCGGTATATATGTAGGGGCCTGGCATTGGCGACAGAGGCCGAGGTACGTCAACGCGGAGGAAAACCCTGGGTTAGTCACAGCTTCCTATAGACGTGACCCACATTTCATATATCATCTTACGTACTGCTCTGAATACTAAGTAGCCTCTCTGAGTACTTACACTGATTCATTACAAAAGTATTTTGTTTAAAGTTAAAAAGCACGATAACATTCTTGTCCTTCGATACACGCGCTACTGAAATCGATAAAAACCTCATTTAAATGATTAGGGTCAGTGGCTCAGAAGCAACAATGTCAATCGAATGTAGATAGATACTTATCTTTTGACAAGGTACACTTATCCATCCATTACAATATCTATTTAAATATCCTATGTTCGTAGATACGATTTTTAACAGTACATTTTTGCATTCAAAAAATCTGTACTCTTAAAAGAAAATACAATTATATTTTGGGAGTGTCCACAGGAGGCCCGCCGGAATGAAAGTCATAATTCTTAATTTAAGTCGCAGATTTTTGGTTCTTATGGTCTCTCTCGGGACTTTTCACTCAGCAATAAATAAAACGAAGCTTAAAGAAACCGCCGCCGCTTGCAAATTACGTGTAAACTTCCTAAATTGAAGGGTCTAATCATACTAATGCGACCGTGATGATTTATCATCCGAAAATTTACTTAATTATTACCGTCAATATCGAGCCACCTTAGGGCGTTACATTTATTACAACGTCGCTAATAATTTCTCAAAAATAAACGTTGACATTGATATGAACACCTTGGTCAGAGGTTGTGACGCCCAATGTTTTGGCGTTGCTCGTAATTCGCGCTGGTTAGCGGCACTTCAGTAATTGGTCCTCGGTTATGTGAATTATGTAATGTGAGTAATAAATCGCTTATGTGACTTGGAATGTGGAGATAAAAGGTGTAAAGTTGTATGCGCTTGCAAATGTCATGGTTAACGAACTCCACGCGCGGCTAATTAAGACATCCTGTGTCGTGCCGTGCGTCAAGATCTGAGCCTCCGGAGTCAGCCACTCAAACATTAAAACAAGACAATTTGTTAGGCTTATTTTAGCGAAAGCAAGTGAAAAGGAAAAGTGCGTTTCTAACTAGAGCACATTGATATGCGAGTACTGCTAACATTTGGGCTATCAGATCTTTCCATGTTCAATTTTGTGTCACGAACTGTTCCAACATTTTTTATTCGATAAAATATTTGGGACTGTTGTGTTTTTTGCAAACGTGTGTGAAAGAGAGAGATGGTTCGCGCGAAAGTCCCGTACACTTTCACCTGGCGCTGGCGGGCGACAGACGTCAATCAAACACGGCCTCCTTGCGCACGCGCAACATCTAGAGCAAAGATCGACGGCGTCACATGATCACATCTAGACTGCGCCAGAACATAGACTGGTAACGGTGTCTTGTGAATCACTCATCAAAGTCAATACGAATTGCAATCCCGATACAGTTAGTGCAATTATTTACGTCTGACTAATAAATATGAAAGATGCGTAAACGCAGTAAAAGCAGTAACTGCATCTTTAACAGACAGTCATTGAAAAGAGGTCGCCACGCTTGGGAAACCCCAAACATGACATTACGTCAGTATTTTAGTGTCATTGTGTATTAAATTAAACCTCACTTTCACGATCACAAACGTATCAAAATTCCCAACCCGAAAGTGATATGGGTATCAGAATCGCCACGACAAGTTAATCATACAGTCACATAACTGGCTACAAATTGGAGATCATGTTTAGTGTTACATAATATGTAAATGTGGATTACCCCGAACGGCCTAAAGTTTGTGAGAGCGGCCGCGGAGGCACGACCCTAGCGTAATTGAGTTGCCTTTGTTTCCAAACAGAAATTATTGTCTCCGACGGCTTATTTAGATAGAATAATGCCCGAACTACAATTCCACGAGTACAATAAAGCACTAAAATAGAATATGCTAATAAAACTAGGTACGACGTACAAACTGAAATCCAAACGACTTAACAAAGCTGTCAGTTTTGGCAAAGCTGACCGTATTCTTGGGCCTAAGGCTACAAAATATCGATATTTAGTTATTATTATTAAATAGATGCTCAGACAAATAAGACAAGTGTAAGTATGTATGTTGGCGGACCAAAGGTGGCCCGGGGCTACGGGTCGCCCTGGTAACCGTAGACAGTGAATGTTTGCCTACATCGCTGGGTACATCGCGGGTGAGAGAAGGTCCTACTCTTCTTGTGGGCGTTTTGAGTGCGTGCCAAATCAGCAGGTCACTAATAATAAGACATTAAGTGCGTACACTTAATACTGAGTGAGTAAGTTAAGTGCATGTGTGATTGTAAGATCGACCTGTCCACAGAAGTGAACCACTATGTGAGAATGCTGCAGTCACAGAAGAGATAAAAGCCTAAAGACACCAAAGATATGGTGGAGGATATGGGTAGGAAAGAAAAGGTGGAGTCACAAATTAAAAGATAGGTAATTGTGGCCAGCAAATTGTAGCCTCAAACTGCCTCTGCGCTATGCAGTGACCTTCTGTGGCTCATGGTGAAGATCGCTCTCATAGACGCGCAGCTGGTCGGTGCAGGCGGTTGGGTATGCGGTCAAGTTCAAGATAACGTACTACTTGGATTATATTTCATTCTAGTTAAATAATGTAGTGCACAGTGAATTTAGCAAGTTATACGAGTAAGAACTTCTCGTTCCAACTGCTGTTTTTGTAAAGCCTTGGTTAATGCCGTAGAGGTGTATCGAAGTGAATGAGTACATTTAGTTCGCTGCTGTTAGTTAAAACCTAAAATAAACCGAAGATACCGGATATTTATAACATCCATTAAAAAGTTTAAACTCGTTCCACTTCATACAAGAAAAATTCAACAAGTTAATGGAGCTTCCTAATTATGTTGCTAGCCGCTCCAAACACGGCATTATCTCAAGAGTAAACCGATGGTGTTAGTGTGACAAGTAAAAGTATGCCATAATGAATCAGTGAGTGCGCGTGAGTCAGTGGGTAACGGGTTGCGCGCGCGCACCGCGATGTTATCAAATAAGATATGCGCACATTATTACCACTGTGAATATAAGTAATCACTTCTCGAATTGGAACGCTGGATTTTGACGTCTATCCAAGTAAGACATTAATCTTCTAAGCAATGTGTTGTAAGATAACCGGGACACGACAAGCTTCCTGATCCAAATGTATCTGATGACTAAACCATTCCGTGAATTTCTGTGGCTCTAAACTTAAAAGAAACAATATTCTCATTCGAAACGGTAGTAACAAAATCATTGAAAATGAAAAATATGTCGTGAGGAACGTTTTGAGTATGAATATCGATTGATGGCTATAAGAGTAGGGAGCTGGGCGGGCATACGGTTACCTGTACGACATGAAAGAAACGATGGATGGACTGTGTGAAGATGATATGGATAGAACGGGGGTGATACCGAGATGACGACTGATAGAGAAGTGTGGGAGAAAGGGACATGTTGCGCCGACCACTGATAAAGAAAGGGACATGTTGCGCCGACCACTGATAAAGAAAGGGACATGTTGCGCCGACCACTAATAAAGAAAGGGACATGTTGCGCCGACCACTGATAAAGAAAGGGACATGTTGCGCCGACCACTGATAAAGAAAGGGACATGTTGCGCCGACCACTGATAAAGAAAGGGACATGTTGCGCCGACCACTGATAAAGAAAGGGACATGTTGCGCCGACCACTGATAAAGAAAGGGACATGTTGCGCCGACCACTGATAAAGAAAGGGACATGTTGCGCCGACCACTAATAAAGAAAGGGACATGTTGCGCCGACCACTGATAAAGAAAGGGACATGTTGCGCCGACCACTGATAAAGAAAGGGACATGTTGCGCCGACCACTAATAAAGAAAGGGACATGTTGCGCCGACCACTGATAAAGAAAGGGACATGTTGCGCCGACCACTGAAAAAGAAAGGGACATGTTGCGCCGACCACTGATAAAGAAAGGGACATGTTGCGCCGACCACTGATAAAGAAAGGGACATGTTGCACCGACCACTGATAAAGAAAGGGACATGTTGCGCCGACCACTGATAAAGAAAGGGACATGTTGCGCCGACCACTGATAAAGAAAGGGACATGTTGCGCCGACCACTAATAAAGAAAGGGACATGTTGCGCCGACCACTGATAAAGAAAGGGACATGTTGCGCCGACCACTGATAAATTGGAATAAGGAGAAGAATTATGAGTAACAAAGTCATTGAACGCTAATTTGTCATAACAAAGCAAAGATCCTATCCATTCTCCCTGATTAAACCGTCGATGTTATCCGATAAAGTGTGAAAGGTCTCAAAGTAACGGTAGTTAACACTACGAGGCGACTGCGACCGGTAGCCGGCGGCGGCGGCGGCCGGTAGCCGTTAACAATGGAGCGATGTTATCTATTCTGTACTATACTTACAGAGTACGTAATTAATTGTTCTAGCAATTGTCTTCTTTTAATAGCACTAAATTATGAGGATTTGTTGCGACAGTACTAATAATTTGTTGTAGCGATCGTTCTGTAAATTGTTTGCTTTAAGGTATGATTGCGAAACAAACAAACATCCAAGCTTTCAGATTTATGGTGGGATGTTCCGAATCCATTGCAGCATGTTTATATAGTTACAATTCAAAGGTCACGGAAAAAGCGCAGTGGATCGTGACTTTAATGCTTCGTGTTCTCAATTCTGTGGTAGGAAGTTAGCTGATAAAGGTCAGGAAAGTATTACAACAATCTAAGCCTCGTAACAGTCTAGCTCTACCTTTTTATTATCATCATCTTGATCATAAGGAAAATGTTGCACAATCGTAATTGTTAACTAAATGTACTGTAAACATTTTGGACATTGGGTCACTTCTGTGGACAATAAGTGTATCAGAAAATATTATTTAATACAAAATAATGTTTTGGATTTTTTGGTACGTATTGTTCCCAGACTTTATAGAACAGTCTGCTGCAAAAGGCTAAGATTTATGTATTTTGTAACACGTAGACAGAAAATCAATTTTAGCACTTAATGTCAAAACAGAAAATAGTTACTCTATTTCCTTATCAGAACAGCCTATAAGTAGCCAGTGAAATATTTATATAACGTCTAGACTACAAATACGTACACAAACATAGCAAACCACGCACTTACCTATGTACAATTGTACATGGCTAATCGCGCGCCTTTAACTGCGATCAGACAAACAGATCGACGGGAGATAACGGACGAATATTGATCGGTAGTCAGTACACATGCATATTGTCACGCTTGACTTAGAAACGGGTAAGCAGTGCTAGAGTCTCATATTGATTAAATTGGTCAAAGAATTTTTATACTTTCAATCAATAGATTTAGTGCATTGGATAACTCTTTACATGCAATTCTTTCAACTTGAGTGTTAATAGTGGAGCGACGTAAATGGAGAAAATTAAGTGTGTGTTCATTTTTACATTTCACACATTCATACCTAGAACACGAAATCTGTGGACATATAACCAATCCTGACCAAACTTAGTAATTTCTCTAGGCCGGGCAAAAGGATTGTTAGGATAAGATTATCTCATCATCACAATCTCTCTGTCCCTATCAGTATTTTTTCAGGCCCTTGAAAGGTGTTCTTTTGTCTATATTTGCTCGAATTCTTCATGCACTTTTTCGTGCAATTGCACTTTGAGAAACCTTGCGTAGTACCTGTTATAGAATGCTAAGCCAAAGATATTATTAATATTTATATATTTGGGTTTTAACTGAAAAATATAGTAAAAAGCCGATGTTAAAATTTTATTCGGCCTTTACCTAACTGCTTTAGAACGGGTTCTTACTAGTAAAAACGCGTTGTTTCTGATGCTCTTAGATACTTCGTGTATTTAGTACTAAAAACCAGTTCTTACTGATTTTGGATATTTACGGTAATACATACATCTGCTGCAAATCAAACTTTTACATCCCTTCTTTTCACAAATTAAGTAGTTCAAGAGAACAAACAAACATTTGACAAGAAGTTCAAGCCAAGAAACACATAATAACCAATTGTACAGTCGATGGCAACTTGAGTGACCTCGCACCCATACATAGTAGAACCAACAAATAGCTCAACTTGAGTGACCTCGCACCCAGACATAGCAGAACCAACAAAGAGCTCAACTTGAGTGACCTCGCACCCATACATAGCAGAACCAACAAATAGCTCAACTTGAGTGACCTCGCACCCATACATAGTAGAACCAACAAATAGCTCAACTTGAGTGACCTCGCACCCAGACATAGCAGGTCCAACAAATAGCTTAACTTGAGTGACCTCGCACCCATACATAGCAGAACCAACAAAGAGCTCAACTTGAGTGACCTCGCACCCATACATAGCAGAACCAACAAATAGCTCAACTTGAGTGACCTCGCACCCATACATAGTAGAACCAACAAATAGCTCAACTTGAGTGACCTCGCACCCAGACATAGCAGGTCCAACAAATAGCTTAACTTGAGTGACCTCGCACCCATACATAGCAGAACCAACAAAGAGCTCAACTTGAGTGACCTCGCACCCATACATAGCAGAACCAACAAATAGCTCAACTTGAGTGACCTCGCACCCATACATAGTAGAACCAACAAATAGCTCAACTTGAGTGACCTCGCACCCAGACATAGCAGGTCCAACAAATAGCTTAACTTGAGTGACCTCGCACCCATACATAGCAGAACCAACAAAGAGCTCAACTTGAGTGACCTCGCACCCATACATAGCAGAACCAACAAATAGCTCAACTTGAGTGACTTCGCACCCATACATAGCAGAACCAACAAATAGCTCAACTTGAGTGACCTCGCACCCATACATAGCAAAACCAACAAATAGCTCAAAACGTCCTCACGAAAACTACAAAGGTTCTTGTCACAACAATTTGTCTTGGAGCGTGTCAATTGCTAATGTGTTTACTATTAGTGAAGAATACATCGTCCGGCTATTGTTAGCGGCGGAATTTTATGCACAACAAGAGTCTGCAGCCATTGTCCACGCGAGTGAAAGTGTATGCGCAGGAGTTGCGTCATTGCATCTTGTGCCTAGTTTTTACTGTAATACTGTTTTGTAACCTGACAGAATCTCAGAATTTTTAGAGATCGTCTTTTGTTGAAGGTAAGATCGACAAAAGGTATCTATTAGATAGAAGATAAATCTCTTCCTTAAACTTGTACAACATCATAATAAATCTCAAAGGGTCAGCCGGATTAACCACGTAGCAAGAGTAGCAATTGCTACGGGCCCCGCGCAGAAGGCCCCGCGTATCCACCTCCGCCTGAGCTTAATTTTTTGAGTGAAACTTATTAAGACGTATATTTAATATACTAGATTTCACAAAAACGTGGACCTTAACACCTTTTCCGACTGAGACAATCCACGTCAGACAATCGGTAACCGATTATTTAGTTTGCGAAAATCCGAAACACAGAATTTCATTCTCGTACTTCGTGTTGACTTAATCCGGCACTGCAAAGGTACCTATAGCCGCAGTCTAGCCTTGCCACAATCAATTAATTAATTAACTGAGTAAGCTTACAGACGACAAATTCTCTTGACATGTTAATCCCTTGACCGAGAGAGGCTGGTGTTTTGCGATCCAAAGAACCAACAGAATTTGTAAATACGTTGGTAGATAATTATTATTCTGTCAAAATTGTTGTTGCAATCTAAGAGGTTCAAACTGACCGTCTGCTTGTAATCTGACAAGTAATGATATCATGTTTTGAACTAATTAGTCAAAACATGAGCCGCTACAGGTATGTCTACGTACCTATATCATCTCAAGAGTACATGTCAAATATATGCAGCACCTACTACTATTCAAATTATTTGTTGGTGCTTGTCTTACAATCAAATTCTAGTCATAGTTAGTCATAGTTTAACTATAAACATTTTAAACATGTCAGTAACAATTTTAGCTTCAACTAAGTTGATCTTAGCTGACGCATTCAGAATATTGATTACGCATTCAAATATTTCATTATCTTCGACAACAAAATAGTAACATGGAATTTTGTTTTAAAATCGCACTTAGCCTAAATGACAAGCGACGTACTTTCAGACAAACCCGTAAACGAACTATTCATAAACATAGACTAGACAAAACAAGATAAGGCCCACTAAGGTGTACCATGAAAATGATTAAATTAATTCATTACTTAGTTTTTGTAAACATAAAACAATGTTATTGTTTACCTTTTAGACAAGTAACTGTTTAAATAAAGTATCAATAAACATATTAATTTAACTTCAAATAAAAAATCTCAAAATTCAGTTGGGATCACCGAAACCCTCAACTTGCCCTCTTGTATGCAGGCTTCCGAAAATTGCTCGCCGCGTCGTCTCCACACCCTAATACACCAATCGTCATTAAAAAAAATGGTGACCAGTCATTTCACCAAAACTTAATTTACAAATTTTCATTTGACAAGTAACGATTGACAAAAATATGATTTGTTATTTCATCATTAGACAATAACAACTTTGCCAAATAATTCAATTAAAAAAATTATTATCCGATAAACTTTTTTTGAATAACGTATTATTTAACAAATTATTCATTTTTATTCCTGTTATCTCATAAAACAACGTTTGGAATAAAAACGTTTTACATATTGAATTACGCAATTCCCTAAAAATTAAACTCAATAAATAAGCAAAAGGGTAATTTTAATATATAAACCATAAAAGTTAAAAAATGCCAGAAACGACTTATGCTAACAGAAAAAAAAAAAAATTGTAGGTTACGCGGAACCGAACTAGTTAGATTAGGTTAAATATTTTTAGTTTCGAAAATGGTTAGGTTAGGTTAGGTTAAAACCATGACCCCTACGCACGAGCCGAGCGAGCGGAGCGAGCGGTGCCGCGGCAGCGGCCGGCGAGTGCCAAAAACGACTAGAATATATAGAAAATATAATTTTTTGTAGGTCAAAAGAACTTCAGACCCAAATGAAAATTTCAACCATGATCCCTTTGTGACTGGTATAGAAAAAAATTTTTTTTGTAGGTCAAAAGAACTTCAGACCCAAATGGAAATTTCAATCATGATCCCTTTGTGACTGGTTTAGAAAATTTATTATAAAATTATATTTAGTATAAACGTGATTTTTCCAAAAGAATCATAATATTAAATGAAAAATGTATAAATGATTAAATATCATGCGAAACATTTGTAAAGAGATTTATTTGCTAAATAAATGTTTGTAAAACGAGTGTTTATAAAATAAAATATTAGCGAAATAAGTTGTTTGTAAAATAAATAGTATACGAAACGTTGGTTGTAAACAAAAAAATTGCCAATGGAGTTTTGGTGAAACATTAGTGAACCAAAAAAAAAACTTTGTTCTCGTCGGTGAAAAGCACCATGCCCCACTGATTTATGCCCCAGTCCAAGTATTGACGGAAGAAACTTAAACGATTGGCGCGTTGAGCCCTGGACAAAGGAATTCGAAGAACTCATAATTTTGAAGTTTGCTGGTCTTCGTGCAATCGATTCCGGATAGTTTGGTCACTGACACGAATACCCGTTGTCAACAGTAGGCGATTTTGTAACTTACGAGCCGTCATTGTGCGTACTCGGCGGCACTTAGCTGGATGTACCGGTTCTCGTGAACAGTTGTAATGCGAACTCTACCCGAACCTGGTCTTCTTGCAGCACTGCCGGTCTCTTGGAAGCGATTCCAAACATTTTGGATAGATCTTCGAGAAAAACCCAGTTGCAATCCCACAGACCGCTGCGAATTTCTTTCTTGGGTCATTGTAGCGGCTCTGGTTGCAGTAATTGTGTCCATATGTCTTCGTAACTGTGGCATATTAACGCAAGATATTGTTTTCAAAGATAACTAAACAAAATTATGATATTTTTCAAAATACCAATCCGCTAATCGAAACAAAGATGAAAGAAAAATCGAAAGAAGACAAAAAAAAAACGTTTTTTTATATGGCCAGCATTGATATCAAGCATATCATCAAAGAGGTTAGATATCGAAGAGTTCGTAACATCAATATTTTGCTACTTAGCAATTAGTTAAAGTGCTTTAAATAACACTGAAATCTAAAAATAACGAGTGGCTCTATATTGTTTTGAGTACTTACTCGTATTTTAATATTAAAATGTTCTAATGGTCCTCAGAGTCCGAGCTATGATTCTCTCACAAAGACTGAAAGCCAACTTTTAGTACTGATAGCGTTCGTATTTAATTACATAACGCGGTCAGGCACCGTTCCTACCACTAAAACTATCTATCAAGGCTGCCTCTATTTTGTTTAATGAACAACAGTATCTAAACACAGACTCATCACAACTAAACCAAATAACTGACTAAGTTAACATTCATCCACAAAATCCCTCTACATTCAGCACCACATCTAACCAAGTTGGGAAACTCAGCCAAGCGAAGTACTCGTAGGTCTGTACATAATATAATACAAGTACATTTCATAAAACAGTTTCCACTTTCGACGCACACTCAATTTGAATAACGAAACTGAATGAACTTAATGAATGCGTCGACACGTGCTCAGCCTCCCCGGCGTGAATACCGATGTGTGAACTGTGTACAGTCCCCTGAGGGCCTCGACAGCGTCTGCTTCCTATAATGATGGTCATCTGCGACTTGGTCTTTGGAGACGAATATAGTGGACCAAGAAATTACATTCACAAAATAGTATAAATAATAGGAAGGTAGCTCCATTGTACTGCATGCCACTGCTCAATAAAGATCAAGAATGGACCAGGACGTGGATATGGATTGAGGACCATAACGCAAGTTAAATATTCGTGGTTAACGCTTAAAAGCTTTTAGGCACAAGTAACATTATTGCAGATGCTATACCATTCACAAAGTCACAATACATTCTGACGCTGCGAAAACACGTTAACTACAAACAAATGAGGAATCTGCGTTGGCGTCAGCAAATACTCTTGTATGCACAAACCTTCTTCTTACTAAGCGACCTTTACCTAAGCTTTAATCCTAATTCTAGGAACTTTGACTCATCCCCAATTTCTGCTATCTTACAAACCGTTATAAATGAAGACTAACTCTAGTATCTTCGCTAATATTGAAGCGTAATATTCATAGCTTAACCAAGTGACGCTCTCATCCGTTACGAGTATTTACATAACGGGCGCATTGCCGACAGTCTTGTATAATTACGATGTCAGCGTTAACCAAACACTTCAACTTATAGCCATAGCTAAGTTATAGGCATAGCTAAGTTAAGCTTTTTAATAAACACCGAATTTCTAACCATCCAGTTTTATTATTGTGCTGAATAATAAGCTCTTATAACATCTTGTAAGTTGTAAATGGTCGAAAATTCAGTAAATCTAAGTTATGTTGCTTGCTAAACATTCTGATAATGTAAAACTTCGCACGTTCAGTATTCCGTGCAATTGTCTCTATCACAAACGTGCACTATCTACATTCTACATCTACTACGGTTTTGCATTCAAATGTCTTTCTACGTGTTAAGCACAGATTAGTACCTTAAACTTAGTGTTAACATCATGATAACAACACAAACCAAGTAAAAAATTAAGAAAGTTATTCTTAATTTTTAACTTAGACTTTTTGCTAATAAAATCTTTCCTATTTTCTAAAACTCAACTTTTCCTGAAACTGCGGACTTTGCGGATGTAATGGGTGGGTATACAATATACATGAGAACAAGATCAAAGACCTCCAATTAAGATAAAAGGATCAGTGATATCGTGATCGTAAGTATTGAACATTTTGAAATGGAATCCTAACTTAAAACTTTTTAGTTTGGCCATTGACGGCTTACAGTGACCAATTAAATCTTATTTCAACTCAGACATTCCATTTAAGTATAATGATCGGATTAATTCTCAACTCAGAAAATATTCTCGAAGGGTTAAATTGAGATTATATAGGAACTGTAGAAGAAGGAAATCTATACATATGTATAATAAAATCGTAACGAAGTCAAAACTGTACATTGAATATTTTTGACAAAAGGAATTGCTACGAGGTCTGGGAACGATTCCAACCCGTATAGTTTTTCGAATCTTTCGTCTGTTTGTCTAAAGTCCTGAGTACCTGTTTAATTTCTATATTTTACCAAAACTACAAACGTAGTAGGTACCTATAACAGGGAGAATTGAATAAGCTAAGTAATAATAAATTAATTATAGTGAAAGCTTTACTAAACTCTTACATCGGGATCGTTAAGATTTCGCCAATCACTGCTGATCTAACCGTGGCTCAGTAATTACCCGGCTAGGTACTTTCACATGTCAACTGAATTCTGTTCCACTGAACTCTAGAATGACACTAGACACTAGACCAGCACGACACTACTTATGTCAACATCTTATCTAATTAGCTGAAAGTTGCAAATTACATTTAACAATTTTTTCATGTCTCTCGTTTCACTTATATAAATTTTAATAGACAAGGTAGATATCAATATATAAAAAACTAAGGAAACTAAGTTCTAGAGCCTTGACGATTTAATTGATTTCATCTTGTTGGTTAAATTTATAAACACAATTCAAATTTGTAACACGAAAAATCTGAACGCGTCCATTAATTGGCGCCAAAACGTCTTACCTCACATAATCCGTGGGCACGTTATCTCTGGCAGAAACACTCAAGATGGACGGAGCAGAAAAAAGATAATTGAATTTCGCATTCCTATGGCGGAGCGCCCCGGGCAGGTACGCGATGGCGACTGATACCGCGGCATGGTTGGGAGCTGCCGCATTGACCGGCCCAAAAAAACTGCGCCTTTTGACCAGGAAGTATTAACTTCGATTGTCCCTCAAACACGACAGAAAATAAAACCAGAAAACATCTGCATTAGCATGTAAATGTGGTGACGTCTTCAACAAATACCGCAACCGGATGAATGTTAACGAAGCACGCTGCACGCCGCATGCCGCACAGTGGATCGTCCCCATACAAGAAGTTTGACATAGAATCAAAAATTTAAAAAGTATTTCATAAAAAAAAATATATACAGTTGCATTCCTCAATTAAGGAACAACAAAAATTGGACCAGCACTTTAGGAGCGATTCGATGAAAACTGTTATTTTTGTATGGAAACGAACACAAAAATGTCTGTATCTCATGATTCCCTCCTTGTTTTGATTTGCAGTTTTCACTACTGTTATTTACCCATTTTATGCCACATTTTCTTTAAGGACACATGGTGAGCACACCTTAATTGAGGAATGCAACTGTATATATCTTTTTTTATGAAATACTTTTTAAATTTTTAATTCTAAGTCCAACCTCTTGTATGGGGACGATCCACTGTGCGCCGCCGCCGAATGCCACGCTCAGCATGTTGTTAGTTCGCAGGCATCCGCGACTACGTGCAGCTCAGCTAATGCGAAATGTACGGTATTTTGGGCGCTTAATCTATCTAATCTTATCGTAATTTGCTTTCTGAATCAATTAGATTCAGAATTAAATATTTCTGAAACAGTGGCAATGGGAGTGGAAAGAGTGGATTTTGCGAGAGAGAAGATTCTGCAACCTATCCTTGTACCGTTTACAAGGATAGCTTGTAGAACCTTCTTTTTATCTCCGAAGATGAAGATCAAGATGTTGCGTCTCTGCTGCCCGACATCATTGGCTGCAACGCTCCGCGACACCCGAGCGGAACAAAATCTAAATGTCCTCAATTTAAATCTGTTTGCTTGAGTATTAGCTAAGTACACAAGTTAGCGTAGCCTTCATCCTCGTCACCGAAGGTTGGTCGTTCCTGCTTCGACAAGACAAGTAATGGACGTAAATTGACTCATTCTTGTACAAACTTGCAATTAGTCTCGTCTCTCGCAGAACAAACGGATGGTTATTTATTTAATAAGTTTCCTCTGTACTACATTTTTAATTGCACATGCCAGTTATTGCATGTGAGTGGCCTACGCAATACGCTAACTATATCACTACTGAAGTTGTTTCAAAACTGCTAAGTGTACTGTATGGTATGGGCAGCACGCGGGCTCGCGGGCACGCCGCGCGTCGTGTTCAGCACTCGCTCCGGAGGTCGGGGGTATGTAAATGAAATTGAAGCTCGCGTTATCGTGTTCTGATCGTGTCCGGTGCATTGTTGCTATGCGCCAGCGATCACATATGACGATTAATTGCGATTCCAGTCGGCGCGGCGCGGCGCCGCCGCCTAGCTGCCGCGCGACTGCGGCGCTTGCGACACCCGCGCGACATTTTACACTCACGGCACAACAATTATTAACATGGATTATTCGCGATTCACACGGCGAACCAACAATTATGTTGCGCAAGTATCCGCATTCAAACTTTAATATTCGCCGCTCGTCACTCCCGACTACTTTAATTCAGCTGTTTTAATTGCTTATGCTGTATATAGGCATTAAAATGCGAATTTATGAAGGCTGCTATTTTCTTAAAACTGGTTTCACATTAACATTGCATCGTCTCATCTGCATACAATTGAAAGATCAAGACCATCCGTCGGGTGTATGGTGTGGCCTGTGGAGCTCGGTGTGCACATAAACAGCTACTTACAATCGTAACCTACATTCGGTTATACCAGTTCTAATCGAAGAACAAGTGACCCGAGAGCGCAATTGTTGTAATGTAATGTACCGGTATTAGGCCGCGCGTCGGCGCGTCGTGTGCTGGCCGCGCGGCTTGCCGCACCACACATCGGGCTCCACCGACCGGCAGAGCGCTACAAGGAGAACCAGCCTGACTCACTTTGACTGGACGATGCCGATGATACAACAGATTATTGCATTGTTTTTTCTGCGTTATGCAAAAAATAAAAACGTCAGAGGTCATTGCGTCACTTATTAAAATTCCTTGTGCGGAGTAGTGTCGCTTAGCCTTCCATGGCAGATCGACGTGATGATGAGCTCAGTAATTGCGCAGACCACTGCCCAGCCCTCAATATTAGTGCCTAGGCAGTCATATCACACTACACACTCCGAACCGTCACTCACACTAATCTGCTCCGACATAATGACATCTCGATAATAGGTTTTATTATACAACACCGCCTATATTGTGTGCAAAACTAAACACAGACAACTAAACGACTTTTAAACAATCCATCAGAGAAACGTCTGTTGATAGTCACTTTGATTCAACTGCACATTAGCACGGTGATTGGAAGTTAGTGTGTCCGTCCATAGTTGACAATTATTAATACTCGTAGGATTATTGCCGTCAGCCCTCCAAAACCCAACGGATCTCTACTCCTATACCTGTTCCGCTGTGACTCAGTAGTCAACAGTGATTCACCTCTTCGGCTGTTATTGAAATTTCGTGACCTTTCATTGACGTCTGTATTGAGACATTAAAATAAATAATATACCGATACAATACAATACAAACGATTTAGTCGAGGGCAATCTACGAACGACTCGCTTTCAACGCGCAACTTTTATCGAAATAGCACAGATGTGATAAATTCAATAAATCAAAACGAATCTGTAAGGATGTCTGTAGTTACAATTTTCCGGAGGGAAAACACCGGTCCGGGAAAAATGGAAATAGCTAAATGAGTGGCCCTCAGCTGCGTGCAGCATGTAGGTACTCACCGGAGCATGTTGTTGTTTATGTTCGACTCGGAGCGGAGCAGCAGCGTGTTATGTTTCACAGCACAGACACGTATTCGTTATGGCGTTCAGCGCGCGGCCGCCATGCCGTCCGTTCGCGGCGAGGGTTAGGACGCGAGTGGGTGTGAGCGCGGCACCGCGGCAGGCACGCGCGGCCCGGCGACGCCCGCCCGCGCGCCACGCCACAGCCACGCGACCCATCCTCAGCAGCCTGACCTGACGCATGCTGACTCCGCACCACAGCACCACGGAGCTCGGAGCACACTCCGCGGTAACAACTGACATGGCACACTTGACATGCTAACGCGTGTACAATCCATGTTGAGCCGCCGCAGCCGCAGCCTACATTATGTGTGTTATCGTAACTGCCATGAAATCGGTTTCATATGGCTGGAATTATGATGCATTCAAAGCTAGTTAACAACTTGTTACGGCAGTTAAAGTTGGCCGTACTTAAACTACATAATATAATGTACTCGAGAACCTGCCAACGGAAACGAGGAAGAAAAGTTGGGTAGGCGCATTTAGTTTGTGCCTGTGACCACGTGACCTATACAAAGAAAAGTTAGGCACATTTAGTTTGTGCCTAAGACCATGTGACCTTTATAAAGTTGTCGCCTAACTCCAGGAAACCTTGAATGTTCTAGAAACTACAGAGTTTGTGATGCATTCTGTTGCTCAATTACCCAGATCTGTCAAGTAATTTAGCCTCTATTTGGAGACAAAGAGGTGAACAGAAATAAGTTCATTAATTTGTTTTGTACGTTCTTTTCAGGATCGGTTAAGTGGAGCTGAAAATGGGAATTTCCGTCTTTGTTGCAGCATTCATTTTGGCTAAACGTACAAATGCTCGTAGATTGAAACGAGTATGATCTACAGATCAGAGATAGGTCAATATCAGATCTATGTAAAGCGAATGAAACGTTTGTTAATTGAATAATAATAAAGTATGTAATCCAATTCAACAACTATAATACCAACTCGTTACTACTAATATTTTCATCACTTGAGAATACATCAGTCGTAAAGAGCTTAACATCACCGTTGATAGTCAATGCCATGACACCACGACTCCTCATTGCTCAGCTGCTGAGCGCACGCGCAACCGAGCGTGCCAGCTAATCGCCCAGAACGCAGCATAACATTTTTCTGTCGTTATTTGTTACTATTAGTGTAGTGTTACGCGTTACTCACTGCTTCACTAGTCACAACCGTCCTGGTGTTTATTTTTCCATTTTCCGTTGGCTCCATTTATCATAAGAATACCAGTATCCATGCTTTGCGTGATATACTTTGTTTTTATTTTTTCGTAAATGGTACATGTTTACTGGGCCCGTCTCTTAAGACACGTAGCAGTAGCACAATGGAGTTCGCTGATGTGTTACCATTCCTAAAAACAAACGTGACACAGTGACGTTGCTTGATCGCAAAAATATTGTATGGTGGTATCTGTATGGAAGACGCCTTTTACAAAGAGGTTCATTTAACAATCTCTTGACAACCCTTTTGACTATTCTCTAGCGGCAACTGGCCTTCGTTTTACTTTACCAAAATAGCTAGCACTGAGGAAATGCTCCTCTATTAACAGCAGAATCATCATAATCATTCTCATATTTATTTTTATATTTTTCCTTCCAAACATCTCTAAAATGTTTCAGTATAACAACCTATTTATTTAGCTACACCTTGTATCTCAATAAAATCTGAAAAAATATCATTATCATCAATAAAAGGACGAAGCGCGTACGCCTCAGTCATCACCCTAAGTTGCGTGCGCGACGACAGAGCGTGGCGCACGCAATTAACATCGGCGCTGGCACTGGCGTAGCATTAAGCATTTCAATAGACTAATTAGTTATTACATTTGTGTTCTTAAGTTAAAGAAAACTATCAATGAAGATATCAAAGATCGATGTCGATTTAGGTGAATAAAACTTCCCATAGCTACCACGATTGGTGAATTAAGAGCGTTTATACAGAAAGTGGGTAAGGTCGCAAATAGCTGTCAAATATGTCGTTTCATTATCCCCTGTACCCTTCATATCGTAACACGTACCAAATATTTAGTTTTAGATGTAAATAATGTATTTGGAAACTTTCCAAATGCCTTTTTTACACTTTAAACGATTACAATATCTCCAAATTAATCAAAACAGCGAAATATTTGACAGCCATTTGCAACGTTGCCAACTTTTTGGATGAACGTTCTTAAGATTTAATTAAAAGACTAGGGAACAATTAAATACCTTTATTTTTTATACTTAATACCTTGCGAAACCCACGACAACGGAACATTAAGTCTCTAAATTAACTTAGTGCACCTATAATACGTCCCATCTGATTTCGAAGTGAGTAACATACTCGTAAATTATAAGTACGTTATATTGTCGCATTATCCTTATAGCCACTAACCGACCCACATTGGCCTCACTAAACTTCCATACAAGTAGTTAATGATCCTTCAATAAATGCATGTCGGACATTATCCAATGATGTCCTCTGCATCCATTGTTACCTATGTTGATACGCTGACCTTTTGCCCTAGTCGAAATATTTAATAAGCTAATAAGTACGTATAACAGTGGGATCAGCTTTTTAGGGTTCCGTACGTCCGAATGCAAAAATGAAACCCATAATGGATCACTTGTGTTTCTGTAACCCAAACTTGTA
Source organism: Agrochola macilenta (assembly GCA_916701695.1). Taxonomy (NCBI): domain Eukaryota; kingdom Metazoa; phylum Arthropoda; class Insecta; order Lepidoptera; family Noctuidae; genus Agrochola; species Agrochola macilenta. The sequence continues at coordinate 22,675,812 of OU753561.1, read as the reverse complement.
TGTGTAATGTAAATAAATGAATGTTGAATACAGGAGTCACATTTGGGGGGAAGACAGAAAAAAAAAAAAAAATACTGTGTGATTTATTAAATAAAAGGGGTTGTTGTGAGGGCCTCAATTATTTTAATTAAATAGTCTTATATTATTTAAGAAAATAGGTGAATATGGACCGCCCAGCTTTATCTACGAAACTATTGAGCCTAAACAGTTGACAAAAATACAGAAAGTAGTTCTTTACTTACCGATTACAGGAAAACCTATAAGAAGTCTATGGTGTTAAAATAACAGGGTAAATCTCTCAATATTGTGGTTCTTGGGATAAAAAACATGAGATATGATAACATATTCATCGTACGGAACCCTCACCTCGCGAGTTCAACTCGCACTTGTCGTGTTTTTTATCAGTCAATTCACTGTAGGGAAAAAAAATATTTATGAGAAAAGGAGATATTCACATGTCCTTCTCACTGCGGTTAGCAATCTCATACCACATACAATTTCCAAGTTCCTTTCCATTTTATGACTATTATCCCTAGTCTGTAGTATTTTTGATACCAGTTTTTGAAAACATTGTACAATCTAAACGACCTTGTTAGCATGGTTATTTCACGGCACAAACCCTCAAATATACTACGAATTGTTCCTTATCCTTAACAAAAGCACGTCTATTCTTCGTGCCCTTGCTATTTAAAGAATTGTCTTCAAAACCAAGTTTTTATGTAAATTCTATTCAGGTGTTGTAAAAACCGTCTAAACTCGGAAGAAGCTGTCTGGTATAAAAAAACAAGTGACTGCAATGTTAGCGGATAATAGTAAGGTAATTGTTTACATTGAGACGTTGAGATAATTGTGTCTGCAGCCCACTTCGCACCTGTTTTTATATCGCCATCTATTCTATGTGACACGTGCGGTAATTAGAAAGAATACCTACAGGCTACAATGTGACTGAAGGAATACATCTTAAGTTGCTTGTGAAAACAGATCATTTTTAGATTAAGGCCATGAGGTCCAATTCCATGACGAAATAATATGTGTAATTATTACCCAGAACTTAGGTACAAATAGCACTTACATTAGTTACTTTTTAAACATACCTATGTTTAAAAAGTAACTAATGTAAGTGCTATTTGTACTAACTGTACTCATAAAACTCAATCGTTCGGATCGGCCAAACTGCAGGCGTCCGAAAGTTAGCCTACTCCACAATTAGTACCAATGGTTGTGATGTAATCCCCCAACCATGCTTTAATTGTTGCTTTTCTACATTATTTTATTTTTATCCCGCAAGACTAGACTTTAAGCACAATTCAACCCGTAATTGAAAATAAAAGACCAAGAAGATAAGATTATTTTCATTACATTGCTTAAACCCGCGCGCTACAAAGTGACGCCGCACTTTCCTAACTAAAACACATGACTGGGCACTTTCCTACGAAACGATCATTAACGGGATTTTGTATTCACAAATTCTTACAATTTATCAAAACAGCCCATATAAAAAAAAAAACTTATGAAATGTCTAGATACTGAGAATTATGGATGGTATTTCTACCTACCTGTAGTTATGAATCATCTCTTTATGCACTATATTTTTCTTTGAATTATATGATTTTGTATTCATTAAGTACTGTACAGTTTACACATTGATTCATAAATGTGTCCTAAGTGGTCGGAACATTATGGAACATTTGATATTTAGCCGTAGCGTAGCGCGGCGTAGTTTACCGTAGCGACGCGTAGCGTGTCGTAGCGCTCACGTAGCACGTTAATATTTTGAGCGCTCGAAACGGTTAATTAGGGCTTTAATATTATTCTTTAATTTGTGATAATATGTGTCTGAAATAAAAGATTTATTAATAATATATCATCACCAAAAAAACACATTAGTACCTGCAGGTATATTGTGCTATTTTATAAAAACTCATGGTAACTAGTAAATTCATACATAGTTGAATTACCGCACACAGCTATTCACCTGCGAGCGACATTTTCCAAGCAAATCATGGTGTTTTTTTTTCAAAGTAAATTATTCACCGTTGTTCGTAAATTCGTTTTTGGTTAAAAATGGCTCCAGAACAATGCATTGTTAGTACGCGCCGGTACACGGGCTCGATCAGAGCAGCGGTGCTCAAAGAGCAAGAGGGAAGTATTAAGAAACGGTTTACATATGTGTCCAAATGACCCTCTAAGAAAGTAAAACCCACTTGTATATAGCAAAAATTTTAGTTAGATTAAAATTGCTTATTAGACTTATAGGCTACATTGTAATTAATTAATAAGAACCCGCACCACAATTGCGTAACACGCTTTCAATCACAATCCGAAGGATTTTGAAAGAAATTTCTAATCAAACAGATCTACCGTTTTGGCAGTTTACAAATATATACAAGAAGCACTCAACATAATTAATGATAAAAAATATTCTGTCGGATTGTTATTAGACATGACAAAAGCTTATGATAAAGTACAATTTGATATATTATTAAATAAACTATATAACATAGGTATCCGCGGAAAAAGTTACGATTGGTTCACATCATATTAAAAAAACAGAGAACAAGTTGTAGAAGTAGAACATTACAATCATAAATCAAAAGAAATAGAATACGTTCTCAAAGTATACCCATAAACGCTTCTATACCACAAGGAAGCGTAACAGGGTGCCTGCTATTCCTAGTTTACATAAACGATCTTCCCAACCACATCAATGAGTCATGTGTATTATTGGCCGATGATATATCGATCTTAACTTCATGTGATAATAACATAAATTTAAACCAAAAACTTACTTCTATACTTGACACTACAATACACTGGATGAACGAACACAACCTTGAAATTAACTTTAACAAGACAAAAATAATAACTTTCCACCCACGACAAAAAAACCCTTTAAGCTAATAGAAGCTAATAGAGCTTCAAATATAACGATTTAAAATTAGAAACTGTAAATAAATTCACACTTTTAGGCCTTGACATAGATACACACATAGATTGGAAATCACATATTCTAAAAATTAGAACGAAATTATCCAAGTTCTCATATGCCCTCCGAGAAGTCAAGAAAACAACCGACCTTAAAACAGCACTGGTTACGTATTATGCGTACGCATTCGCGTGGCTAAAGTATGGAGTTATATTATGGGGAAATAGCACAGACGCACCGACACTATTCACTCTGCAGAAATAAATGATTAGAATTTTAATGAATATCAAAGTAACTGACTCCTGTAAACCCCACTTTAAAGACCTTAAAATATTAACCCTGCCTTCCCTCTACATACTTGAAATTTGTAAATTTGTTCGAAAATATCCTCAATTCTATTCTAAAAGAGGTGATATTCAAACTAAAATATCACTCAGACATGAAAATAGACTTAACATACCCACTTCACGATTAAAAATGCACTCTTCCAGTGCATTTGTTATGTCTATTAAAATATACAATAAGTTACCGGAATACATTAAAAATACTAATAACAATAATATATTTATCAATAAAATGAAACAATTCCTAATACTTAAAAGCTACTACACTATTGACGAATACTTTGACGATAAATTTCAACAACAATAAAAACATTTTGACATAATACCGACATTTCCTTTTAATTTTCAATTAGAACTAATTAATTTACTTATTTTAAAAACGCGTAAATACTATAAACTTAAATTAATTATATTAAATGGCTAATTAAATCTCATTTCAATAATAAAGACTCACACTAATAATTTGAATATTTTTATAATTTTAGTATAACCATGCAATAAATTAAACCCAAATATTAAGACTCATACAAATAGGAATATAATTACGCAATTAAATATAATTATGATACAAAATATAAATACCAAAGAAGCTACCTATCATTTTAATGTAATATGTTTTCATTTAATTCTTCTAAACAAAAAGCGCCTTCATCCTGTCTCCTATTATCATTTAATTAACTTTGCTGTGCCCGACAGGGTCCATGATTGATACAATGTCTAACATACCAACTGTTTTATCTCACATTATGGAATGCAATAAAGTATTGAGTATTAATCCAATGCTTCAAACTCGTATGTTAAAAAATTCGTCTGCTCGATAACGTCAATAGCGCAATGAAAGTTATTAAACTTTCGAAATAGATGGTATTTCCATGGTCAGTGTGTAATGCAATAACCCAGCTGATTATTTTCAATTAAGGATAATAAACAAAATAACCGTTAGTGAGAATAAGAATGTAGATATGTCCAATACTTCGTAACATTCATCAAGTTGAAATGGCTCAGGCGAAAAATTACAGTTAAACCAGTGCTGAATTAAAATCAACAGCCAGTGAGGACAACGAGGGCTTTCAACAGATGTCTAAATGCGTAGTATAAAATAAAGTCACTTTTCATGTCTGTCCGTGTGACCGCTTACAGGTTCTAAACTGCACAATGGATTTTGATATGGTTTTCACCACCATTTGGAGAATATGTGTTTAATAAATTCGAATATAATAATTTTTTAGAATATGTGTTTAATTAAATAATATTAAACTTAGATAAAGCACTGAAATCTTGATGTTTTGACATGTCGCCATTGCACCCGTGCGCAGCAGTCTGTGCAATATATCTCTAGAGTAGCCTTTAATATACACACGTCTCGAATTGTGAGTAACAAAATGCTTACCTACTCATTTACAACCCTTAAATGATAAAATTTGAGTACCGTGGTGTCGGACCGCCATCGGCAGGCAAAACGTAATCAACGGGTTGAACAGGCCCGCCGGTGAGCGACAGCCTTACAATGTGACGATCAGTGACACCTCGTTAGAGCCTCTGTTTGGTGGCAGACTGTCTTATGCCTTCGATTATATTGTATATCTTCATGCAAGGCTCGACCGGGGCAAGGTTTTTGTGTTGTACCAGTACCAGTCATAGAGAAACACAGCAGATATTGGTAATTTTATTTCCCTGGTGAAACCCTCTCAAAAGGAGTGCCTCTATTACTGAAGTTGACATTTTCTATCATGTAATTATTTTTTAGTAGGACCAAGAAAGCGAACCCTGTTACACTACGTACTGTACGTGTACAGGCCTCGGACGAAAGCAAACTATTCAGATTCCATGCAATTTTTTTGTTTGCATGTTTTTATATTCCCGCTAGATGCAATAGTCATACCTTATGTAACGTACATGCATAAAATGACCATGGATATAAGGGATGCCCCTTGTACCGAAATTAGCAGGTTCTATATCTATTTCCAGCCGTATTCACGCTACGGAGGCTCTACATAATGCGGCGCGTGAAGGCTTTGACGCGAGAAGCAGTGGAAATTGAGCACGATCGGGCGGGCGCACTCCGGGCGACGGGCAGGCGGCGGTCGCCCAACCGAATCACTTTCAGAAATACATTTTAACATCGATATTTGATGGAGTTATTTCCGATGTCCAATTAAAATATTTCAGGTCGTTATTACCCGGATGTTACTGGGGTGGAATATCTCACCCGATCAGTGGACTGTCGGTAAGTAATTGGTTTACTATCTGCGCTTAAATGTACGGTTATTTTTACTACATCAACTTTTTTGCACAAGTAAGCGGGATCTCTGTAGTTTAAAATGATTTATGATTCTTCGTCTTTCAAATCAGCTTCAAAGGTCATTGTGTTACTAGATTTTGAACATGCGTAGGATATAGGCACATCGTAAGAACTTACAATATCACTAAACGAAGCTCAGAACCCTCTTAAACTATGAGAAATGCACCGTCAGGCACTCGACGGGAGTGCATACTAAACTTAATACATATACGTGCCGTGTATACACAGTGCATTGCATAATTTACATGTATGTACCATGCAGCTATGCACTACAAGGAGCTAAGATTTGTTTGTTTACTTAGCGAAACTACGCTACGCTAGAGAAGTTAAATGAGAATTTACTTATTTGGGAATATTATTACTTTACTACTAAGGATGTTGAGGGGTTTAAACTGTGTTTCATATAATCTTAAAATAAATCATACATTTATCGTACTTATGCAAATTATCTAGTTTTAAACTGTAATTTGTTGTGTAAAAGTGTTTTATAATAACCTGTTTAAGTCAGTCGAGAATTCAACTACAGTTGAAGAAAGTCCTGTCATTGTCAATAATAGGGACCACGAATGGTATAAGTATCATAACCATGATCATTGTTCATCTACCCTATCAAATAAAAAATATAAAAACTTAGTTACTGGATACAATTACCTACTAAGTTGTAGAACAATACTTTTCATGACAAAAATAGTATTTGCAAATCACATTTTATTAAAAGTATAGCTAAGCCTATTTCATTACAATTATTTGACCACCTACTTAAATGCACGTGTTACAACTGCATGTCAGCACACAACTAGGTGGCGGGCGTCATATAGCATACTGTAGGTGAGACCGCGCCGCTTGCTAGCCTGGCACGATGTATCTTCTGCTGAAACAGCACTACTAGACATAATTATTATGAGTAATCAAAGAAAAGACAATTATAGGTACGTTACATGTGTTTAAATTAAAAGTTAATGTGATGCAATCTTAGTTAATTTTTCACTTGATTTCAATTTAGGTACGTGTGAACGACGGTCTTATAAAGCAACTAAATGCATAATTTGGTTTCCATAATGCAAAATTTGTAATGGTTCCTACACACTTTTGACGCGCGGCACGTACCCGGGCTTTTGCGCCTTCATTTCCTTTGCAATCCTTTGTGCGGCTTTGTGCGGCAAGGCCGGGCGCGCCACGGCTTGCCCGGCGGCAGGGCCGGTGGCAGTGCCGGCGGCATAGTGTGTAGGAGCTATTAGACTCAAAATTGCAATTATTTTACACATCGCCTTAAGTCATTCCTACTCACATAAAAAAAACAGGTCATGAAAAATGTGACAGTGAATCACATCGTTTCTACCTATCCCACCCACCATCCAAATTGCATGTGAATGAACAGTGTTACAAATAGTGCCAGCAGACAATAGGCTTGCTCACCTGTTTATTCGGAGCTATTTACTATCGCTACAATGTAAACCATGCCACATACAATCATTATAGCCTGAACGCATCTAGTTCACTGCTGAAGTTGAGCTATAGCTATCCACTTTACTATGAAATACTGTTACAATAAATACGCTTGCTAAGTACATTGATTGATAGTTGAAAATTAAAGGCTTGCTTAACTTGCGAGGTAACGCCTGAATTACATGTAGGATTTATGTAAGGGTTTCCACATTTCACTCATACGGCCTAGGTACACTGCTTCACATGTAATGGTCTGAGTACCAACCAAAAAGCTTTTCGTAATTTTAAGACTTACAGGGTGATGATTTTACGTCAATTTTATCTTGACCGTGTTTGTCCGCCCTGCACGGATTGTGGTTTAGTTCATGACATCAATGTTCTACAATGTTGTTACTTGACACATAATGCATCATCTGCGGTGGGTCCAAAATATTTGCCAGATGACACAATATTGTGTGTGTCAGTCTTTTGACGCATTATTGAGAACAATAGAAGGATGCGTGCGAGTGATGCGCCGATATGCGCGCACGCATCGCCCTCGACGTCACGAAGTGCTCGCGCGAGCCAGAACGCACTAGTTGGGAAATAAGAAGGTGAGGTAAGAAACTGTGGCTTGGTGCAATGCAACATTCTCTAATCATCGCAGTCGTATAAATACTAAATAAGCTTTGGTGATGTTCTGATAGCACGGAACTAAACCTCCGCCATGCTCTCTCTCACGTGCTCGCGGTTCACCATAAGGCCCTGGCAATCTGACGGTGTCAAGGTCGTATCACTAGTGGGTAACCTCATTGATACCTCCAGATACCTACTTGAAAGCTGGTGTGGCTTTACTTCAATTAAATTATAATAATAATGCAGTCTCAGGGAATATTTCCTAGAAGCCGACGTGGGGATGCACCGAGATGTGGTCGCGGTGGACAAGGGCCTCACCCCGCTCTCTTTGACCAAAGAGAACTGGCGCAAGCCTGTAGTGCTTGAAACTAACGATCGCAGGGAGGTATGGCAGAGTATGAAGATTCACGGACGCTCTTTCCGGGCCCTACATGGACCCGATGTAGATTTGCTAGCATCCGTAGCCTGGCTGTGTTTTGGTGACCTCGTCGGGGAAACCGAAGGTTTTGTCTTTGCAATTATGGACGAAGTTATCATGAACTGGACCGGAGATTTATTGTGAAGGACGGCACCGTTGTCATCTGTCGGGCATGCCACCGTCCGGGAAAATCCATCCGACACATTATCTCCTGTGTTCTCGTCTAGCTAACGAAGAGTATTTGCATAGACACAACCTTGTAGCCAGGATTATTCATCAGCAACTTGCTCTAAAATACAGCCTTGTGGACTCGGAAGTACCGTACTACAAGTATGTGCCCGACCCAGTTCTTGAAAATGGAAATACCACATTATACTGGGATCGATCCATCATCACTAACAGGACTATTTCTTCCAATAAGCCTGATATAGTGGTGGTGGATCGAATAGAGCGGTTGATGATTATTGATATAACAGTCGCGCATAACGGGAACCTCGTGAAAGCCGAGAAAGATAAACAAATCAAGTATCTTGACTTGGCTCGCGATGTTGTCGATACGTGGGATGTGGACTCAGCAATCATTGTGCCGATAGTCGTGACAACCAATGGCCAAATAGCCAAGTGCCTCGACCAAAACCTGAGGAGGCTCTCGTTGGGCAGCTGGATCAAGGGCTTGAGAAAGCGGTACTTCTGGACACGGCTCGCATTGTTAGGAGGTTCCTCTCTCTGGAGCCCTGACTGCCGGTAGTTTGGACCCTGTTTTCGATACCGGTGAGCTAAAATTTTTTATATTTTTAAATTTTTTTTTTAAATAAAAATATTTAATAATGCATTCAATAAGTATAAAGATGAATAAAAGAAATAATAATAATAACCCCACCCGTATCTCTACGTTGACGTCGTGGTGGGGCTTGCGCGCTCCAAACTCTAGGTCTGTGCCGGTAGAGTTTACGTAGCCAGCACAGGTCTAGGTTGAGGAGCCAGACCAAGAGAGATACAGAAACCCGCAGGGTAGCATGTGGCGAGCTGTTGGACAGTAGCGCCCCCCGAGGGTCCGTGGGGTCGCTACTGTCCAACAGCTCGCCACATGCTCAGGAGAAATCTTGTTCCTCATCTCCGGCTGGCTGGAGTGAACACTGACGACGAACAGAGCTAGTCCTACACCAACCGGGGGTTGTCCTTGGGTGCACTTGCATAGTACATACAGGGATAATCGTCGGTTGGTGCCTCATTTAATTAAAAACGTCTAACGGGCCTCTGCGAGTTGGCTTCGGCCCACGTACGCCTTCCCCAGGGTCCTAAGTATAGTTAAAAACTAAAAAAATATAATAATAATAAACCATTTATTTTAGGCGACGCAGGCCCATAAATAAATACCTTAACCTAAACATACATATTTTTATTATAATAATAATTTAGCCTGCATTAAAATATTTCGCTGGCTTTTCTCTTTTCTCGCGGGAGCATTATCATCTCTAGTTCTGTGTAAACTGGTCCTTCTGAAACCGCTGTCTCAGTCGACTAAGTGTCGATTCTCAACGCATGTAGCATATTATTAAAAGTGTACATCGACCATTATGATAAAAGTGCGTCAATGTTAATGTTAATGCGTTGTTTACGAATTCTAGCGATGTCTTAGAGTTATTGTAGGAGATTCCGTCATCCTGGCGTTAGGCGTGTGAGATCAGTTCATTTGTATATTATGCATTCTTTGAAGTCTCTGAGGATATGTGTGTCTTATGTTCTCTTTGAACTACCGACCATGCGAAATGCAAGTGGAAGTATGCAAGAATGCGACAAGGAGAAATTAGTGAGAGGATTAGCCTTTTCACAACTATGTTGGGGTCGGCTTCTAGTCTTACCGGATGCAGCTGAATAGCAGTCTTTTACATGGAGCTTCATGCCTATCTAACCTCCACAACCCAGTTACTGGGTAACACGATACGCCTTGGTAAGACTGTAGGTTTCTACACACAATACCCAAACCCTGCTCGTACTGACAGTATTAAAGTCAAAAAAAGTTTCGCTAATAAATAAAAAAACGTGATGTACACTAGGGATTAGAGAACCATTAGTTGTGTAGATGCCGAGCACAATTAAATATTAGGTACAAAACCCATTAGGTCCTGACAACTACATCAGCAATTCCATACTGCAAATAATTAATATTCTTTAGAGCACCTTTCATGGCACTAAATATTCACTAAGCCTAAGCAATAACTGTCTTGACGACTCCTAAATACTACTTATTTACTATAAACAGTGTTGCAGAACCAACAGAAATATAACTTCAAACGAGGCTGAGTAGTGAAAAGTTCCCGCTATGAGCCTTGTTGGCAGTTGTTGGTACTTGGCTCTCTGCCAGCTGACAGTGGTTCAACACAAATATACACGTTGTGTGTTCCGGGTAGCAATCGACTGCGACATCTGTTGATAGTGTAACACTGGGGATACGTGACGTAGGTGGTAGTAGTGGTGGTAAGACAATTTTTTTCTGCCCCTAACTTAATGTTCTTAAAATATGAGAATATAATAGAGCCAAGAAGAGAAAAGAAATATTATGTTATAGCATTACTAGAATTGTAGTCGATCTGCTTGATAAAGATACTATATATAACTTTCCAAGGGTCTAAAGGTTGATGGAATTCATAGTTTATCCGGCCATCGGGTATTTTCAAGTAACCCTTCATAGCCAACCTTTCGCAACAGCTGTCATCGTGTACTTCCATTTCCGTTCCCTCTCACACGTATCGCGTTTGCCTACGAGAAGGTTGTATCAACTATAACTAGACCGTTCGCACCGGAGGGACGCCACACGTCAATGCAGGGATCAATTATAAATTTTGCCCCCCAGAACATTAAAACGAATGGATAAGACAAACATTTAGTGACCGTTTAGTTAGAGTTTATAATTTATAAACTCTAACTAAACGGTTTTGAAAAACGACAGAAGAAGGGGTCCATAATTTTACTATGCATTTTACCAGCCTCAATCGTCCAAGAAAATAATAATAATATTACTTGCGGTAGAAGAACGTCTTGCCCGTTGCCAATTCTGTTCGAGTGCTTACCCATTTCCACATTTTAGTAAAATGAGAAATTATGTTCTTTTCCAACCTATTCATATTTGTACGCCGTAAATGCAAAACATGACTGACATATAATTTAATGTAACTTCTTGCATGCCATGTGTGTGTATATTCATATTTTGGACTAATAAATGATCTTTATCTTATCTTTTTCCTCTATTTATGCATATGTATAGAAGCATATGCCATGCCTATAAGGAAGTTCACTAGTAGGACAAGCATATGCCCAACTATCTCTAATGACCCCCTCCTCGCTCTACCTTCTATTTATACGATTTTGGCGTGTCTCCTGGCCTTTTCTATGATCCGACAACAAGCTCAAACAATGTATCGCGGTCACAACTGGACGTGAACGTACACGTATACGTTCGTTACTGACCGAGCTACATTAAATTGTGTGCCATATATGATATTGCAGAAACTTAATTAAGTCACACTGTGCAGGGATAGTTAGCAACTCAAATAATAAGAGCAAGCAGTGAGGTCTAGAACTGAACACAAGTATTTTGGCCATAAAGTAAGACGTGTACAGTACAGTGTCTATGTATTATGATGCATACGCGGATTTGAATGTTTGCTCATGCGCAAGTTGTAAATTACATAAACTCACGCCTTCTTCCCACGGGGGTCGGCAGCAACTACAGAACGCGACCTGCTACGGTCCTTACATACTCCTTCTGCCTCGTTTACGTCCATACACCTGGTCACACGCACGCCGGTTGGGAGTACTGCGCCCCTGACCTTCCTGAAGAACATCACCAACAAGGTCACTGTTAATTAGTAGCACAATAATCTAAAATAATAAGCTCTCTATTACCTTTGAATCTAAATCCAAATTCTGGTGTATTAAACCAATATTTTACGAAAAGCAAACACATTCAGTGTACTTACAACAAAGTAATATCTAACTCATACGCTCATAAATTTTAATTACAGACTTGTCAACTCAGTGATTACGCGCTTCTGCTTCCGAACGACGCTAAGAGGCTGCGAATTGATAACTCATGTAGCTCTCCATCATGTGGTTGCAATAACATGCAACTGTTAATAACATAATGAGAACAGGTTGCGCCGGCGCCGGCGACAAGACCGGGCCGTGCCGGGCCGTCCGACCGGCGATCAAGTCGTACACGATAAGTCGCTAAATGTAACTGTTAGTTTTATTTCATCCTCGTGATGCTAAATACTGGAGGGCTAAGGATGATTACAGACTTGCAAGTTTAATTAAATATCTACCACAATAATAATTAGGTCACTTCGTAACTCCGGCTAGGAAATCTATTCTTGATTACTCTCCGCCCAACGGTCCTTTTCGTAAGTAAAATCTTGTTAGAGTCACCTTTCTTCTTGTTATAGTTTTTTAAACCTACGAGTATCAGAGCCCAAAACATAGTTACTCTTCCAATAGCTATGTGACAGTAGTATCATTTTAATTATATCCGTATTTGACCAATTTTATAATTCGGTATTTTTCCATCACGTAGATTATGTAGCAAAGGAGGAAGGTATGACCAAAGATGAGCACTTCACAAACAACAAAGAATTCATATGCCAATTCAATACCAGGCCAACCCGATCATTCATGTGATTTAATAATTAACAATTTATGCATTGGCATAATTTTTTCAATCAGCTTATTAAATTATGTAGTTTCCGCGAATCTTACTTACACAATTGGTACCTCTCTCTATGCTTATTGTGTCACAGTATTTATTTATAAGTATCTATTTATATAAAATAACTTCAAGTAAACTATGTCCAATGCCAGCCAATTGCCAGCATCCCAGGGTTGACCGCGTGTGTGTAATGAGCCTAACAGTGACATTGTTCCGGCCGGCACTCGTAAACCGTCCGCGTCATTATTGCTTTATTTTTACGCCACACTGTGCACTGGGCTCCCGAAGTCTTGGCGCTGCCAACGGGACATAAGCCTCTTAGGTATTTACCTTCGTGTAGTTTATTACATTTATGATGACGAATATACGAGATTGTTGTGTCTGGTGATTAGTTTTCCTAATTTGCTTAATTATTACGATCAAATAGTGTCCAAACAATCTTATAGATAGTAAAAACCACTGCATAACAATATCATTAAACAAAACATCAACATTCTGTGAAAACATTGTGATTATTTCACTTTGAATAGATGCTACGTTAACCTATCCAGATATTACAAGCACGATTTGTGTTCATTTAAACATCCGACCCTTACGTACACGTAAATGTTCCCGATGCGAAGTTATGTAAAAATTCAGTCAGCATCGTATTCAATATTATATTACTACCGAACGTAAGCCCCTCTACCATTTACTACCAAGAGAACTTATTTCGCAGTGCATTGAAGCTTCAGTTTAGAAGCTTCTCCCTGTTGGTTGAAGGTAAACAACAATGGAAAGAGAATCAAAAATATAAAAGTTTGTTCGTCATATTTTAGTGCCTCCTGTTGAGTCAGGTCGCGGGCACTCGCGGGGCTCGTGTGAGGCTGAAAGGAACTGTTACATGCGACTGCAGGGGAAAGACGACAGTAGGCTAACTTCGTCCTTAAAATTAGAAAATATTGAACGTAAGAAAAATTTAATGAAAATTATGTACTTTTTTCAGCTTTGTTTCGATTTTTTACATAATATAGCTCATATGGAATTACTACCAACGTGCTAATTTTCTACCGTCAAGCCCCATGACATACAGCTATCTGTATACAAATATCTAAATTCAAAAACGAATAGCTGCTAGTATTAGCAGGAATCAGTCCCCAGTGCGTAATCAACTTTCATCTAGTAGTCGTAACTGTTTGTCAACCGTAAACACGGCACAAAAAACTTAGGTATCTAAGGTAGGTACGTATTTCCCGTACCTTGTTCGCAAATCGAAGAAGGAAAAATATTGTTCTTTTTTTCAATCTAAATTACTAAATATTCAAATAATCCAAGGTAGGTATTTAGGAAACCCAAATACGTCACATTGACTGGTACCTATTCATCAAGAGGCAACTAGTTTAGATGACACGATGAGACGACAATGTTGTGCAACGTTGTGCAATGTCTTGAGGTCAACATAGTTGAGATTTATGTCATCGCCATCGGTTCTCAGATCGGCAATATTGAAAAGTAGCGTCATATATAGCCTAGTGTGCCTACGAATCGCAAGTGATGAAATATTTCGCATCGATTGTTATTGTTTCTGTAAATACGAATAATAAAAAAACAGTCCATCAACAAATAAATAGTAGATTATAGAACAAGTGAAAAAAAAGGTAATTTAATTCGAGAGATACAAGGACCGTGATGATCTTTTTTTATGAAAACAACCACGATAACAGATAAAAAAGAACTTAACTAAAATTGGCAGGATATTTTTTTTAAACTAAATTGTATAGCTCTATGGAATAGCTCCATTTAGTCAGCCAGTATAGGTGTTTTCAGCACGTTTCATTTATTTTTTGTACATAATACGTATAATTCGTGCTTTTTCAATATTCAAAATGTTTTTATTCACTCAGTGAGTCAAAGAGAGTTTTATTCACTGTCATCGATGAATAAAATGCCCTTTTTGCAATGGTAAAATGTTATATTATGCAATTATTGAATAAAGGACGGATTTAAAGCGAGGGCCATAGATGAATCACGAGCAAGTGAAGGATTCTAACGACTGAATCACGACCGTAGGGAGTGATTTATGATGAATGAATGACGAGCGTACCGAGTGATTCAAGTGTTAGAATCCATAGCGACCCGAGTGATTCATGGTCCTCGATATAAATCCGTTTTAATCAAGAGTTGCATACCATGACTACGAGATAAAGAAAGATTTAAGCGAAAATAAACATTTAATTAAGAAAAAGGAAGGTTAAATTAATTCAAATGAAGATTAAAATTGGAACAATTACTAAAATTAAGACTAATTTTCTTATTACTATTATTAGGATGGTCAACTTGTAAAGCGATATTTATTTCCTGTGTATCGAGTATTTTTTCGCAAGGAGGTTGTATAGCATTGAGATGGAGGTCGAATATATTGGTGTGTTCTAAATTCAAACACCAAAATAGTGATTAAAAGAGCTTTTTATTCACTGTTTTCATTGAATAAAATAAGCTTTTTAGAGGGGGATTGGTATAATAGTATATTATGCAATTAGTGAATAAAGGATGGATTTAAAGCGAGGGCCATAGATGAATCACGAGCGTAGCGAGTGATTCAAGTGTTAGAATCCTGAGCGACACGACTTCTTATTATTATTATTAGGATGGTCAACTTATGAAGCGATATTTATTTCCTGTGTATCTAGTATTTTTTCAAAAGGAGGTTGTATAGCATTGAGATGGAGGTTGACTATATTAGTGTGTTCTAAATTCAAACATTCTTTTTCTTCACTGTTTTCAGTGAATAAACCTGGATTTAATAAATATGTATTATGTAAAATAGAAACCGTCATCCCTATTAGGGATGTTGACAAAAAACATTTTTTTTCTCCGTCCTTTCCTTCCGATTATTAAAAAATATTGGACACGTAGTTTTGATTTTTTTAAGTAGTCAAAAGATTACGGCAATACATGGAGTAGGCAATGCGTTAAAATGTGGCATGACGTCACTGGCCGGTAAATTTTATACTGACTTGTGACGTCGCGAGCCCCCATTCCCCAACTTTAATGCGTTTAATCTAAAAAAAAAATTATTCAATTTTTTTATTATCTGACTGACGGACTAAATAGTTTTTTTTTCCCCAGTCAAAATCCCTACTGTAATATACGAAGATAGTTAAAGAAAATTACAAGAGCTAGTAGTATTTGATGTACTGCACAATCTTGTACAGTGTCGGTTACGGTACAGGAGCCTGTATCGACCCGCCAGCGCGCCGCCCCGCTCCCGCCCAGCGCGACTATCCGGAGATATTTACTAAAACCAACTGAAACTGGTGCCAATTACCCATAACATGTTCCGCCGGTTCCTCGACCTCTCTCAATTAGAAACCACAGCAATGGACGTTTGTTTTATGTAATTTAATCATGAATTAAGGAAAATTGTGGAAACATTACAGCAATTAATTAAGATATTTTTTTTGAGAATTCATTCGTCTGATGGAAATTATTATCAAGCTTGACTACTGATATATTTAGGTTCTCTATTAGTTATGCATATTTAGTTTGTTTCATTGATTTGATTGATTGATTTTGTTTCAATTAACCTGGAATTCGTTATAAAATACAACACTTTGATTCAACACAAAAATCCAACAAAAACATTGGTACTCTTGTATTTCTACTCGATAGAGAGTTCATAAATAGGCTACAACAATATTCCTATTTAATTTCAAAATTCTGCATTGTATGGCACAACGCGCGTGCGCCGGTTACTACAGTACAGCACACACCTTTACATTGTTCTACTAAACTCAATGCTAGTATTAATATTACAAATAATTATTATTTGTTAACAATGATTTTAATTTTACAGTTATTAAACATCTTTTGATCGTGTTCTGCAAGCATTAAAATTAATTTGTTGTGTCTAATAAGTAGGTAAAAATAGTTACCTACGTACGACGTAAAATTACTTGACATTATGTCTCATTATGCCTTTTCCAGACCCTAGTAATAGACAATCAATCATACTAGATACCCATTTATTATCATTATTACCACGCCCACACCCCACACTTGATAATATCCACATAACACAAACCTGCCCACGCGCCTGGCATCAATCATGGCGGCGGCGGCGGCGTGTCAAATGACACAGTTCACGGATAGCACGGGTCCTAAGCCTCTCGGCCTGTTGAACATTCTGATAGCACGGGTCCTAAGCCTAACGGCCTGTTGAACATTCTGATAGCACGGGTCCTAAGCCTCTCGGCCTGTTGAACATTCTGATAGCTCGGGTCCTAAGCCTCTCGGCCTGTTGAACATTCTGATAGCATGGGTCCTAAGCCTCTCGGCCTGTTGAACATTCTGATAGCACGGGTCCTAAGCCTCTCGGCCTGTTGAACATTCTGATAGCACGGGTCCTAAGCCTGTCGGCCTGTTGAACATTCTGATAGCACGGGTCCTAAGCCTCTCGGCCTGTTGAACATTCTGATAGCACGGGTCCTAAGCCTCTCGGCCTGTTGAACATTCTGATAGCACGGGTCCTAAGCCTCTCGGCCTGTTGAACATTCTGATAGCACGGGTCCTAAGCCTCTCGGCCTGTTGAACATTCTGCACATTTTAGCGTGACATATGACACGTACTATATGGTCGTAGGACCATAACATTCACGGCTGGCCGTCGCTCACTTCAACACTATTGACTCAACTACGAAGACTTAATAAGAAATAAGTATGAGCAAAATCCCATTTACGTTGTACACTTGAGTGCACAACGCTGCCGAATTATTCTATAAAAATCTCACCGTGTAAACGTAAATGAAGTGAGCTTAAATTGAGGCGAAAGTGAAGTGTCAATAGTGTTAATCCTTATCATCAGGTGGCTGGTGGCTTACAAACTCACTTCACCTATTTTTTCACGGTGTGTTTACAGAATAAACCGGCATCGGCAATCCCAACGATATAGCCCTGTCCCAACAGCCTCAGTAGGCTTCTGATATTTTCCACTTGAGGTAGACCTCATCGAGTTAAACCCCGCGGTGTGCATGGCTGCCTCCAATTTAAAGAAAAAGGGACTGCTCGAGGATGCTCCTGGCACCTGGACTGATACAATGAAGTTAAAAGAGTGATCTGGTTTCTTCTGAAGCTAGCCTTACATATTATAATCTTCCTTTACAATCAGTTAGTTCTTTGTTACTGTATTACTCAATCAAAATAATTATTACAATATCAATTTGTTAGTCATTAGTCAGCAGATTTCAGGAAATCCCCTGAAAGCGTGAACGATGCATCAATTTATACAGTTTGCGCGTTAAGCATTAACAATTTGTCTAATTCGCTAAGTAGAATGTGTCGCTATGTGTATTTTCATAAAGACTGGAGGCCATGTTGAGTCACCTGATTTATGTTTCAGCTTAGTTTGCGTTATTGTACTAGCTATAGATACCTACCGCGACGACTGTTCTAGCCTGCACGGCGACATAATGTTGCTCGTTATAATGAATCTAGTCAATAAGATCTATTTTCACCACAGACTGTAAGGTAGGAATAGGTAATTCCATACCCAGCCTCAATAGTAGATAACATACAAAACATAACATAATAAACATAATGGTTCCACTGCTGGGTCATGAGCCGGGCTCTCTATGAGCAAAAACCCACAATCCTCAATAGTACCCACCATAATTTGTTTTCAAACCTAAAACCTTTTTTGTAACAACTTTTTCAAAGCAAACGCTTTGAAACAATAAAAGATTCACGATAAATAAATCTGGCTGCTGCGGAGCGGGAGTACAGAAGTACAGATAGGCTGGACGTGGACAGCGCGCAGCGCCGCATCGACAGCAGTACACGCGCTACAGGTTGCTGGCAGACAATAGTGCGCATACTAAACCTATCTAGTACAAGCTATGCAGCTTTCTTTTTCAGGATAACCTATTCTGAAAAAAATGGGTGAGACTCATTCTCAACCATTGCGGACCCTAGATTGAGGATCACCAGAGACTGCAATGGAAGCAATAGAATACTTTTTAAACAAGTTGTTGATGATATATTAACTTGAGATTTCAAGTTTTTAGGAATATAGACCTCGCTTGGCTGTGCTAAAACAGCTACAACTTAAAAAAAAAAACGAAGATATTGTTGCGCACCACAACCATTCTAAAAATCCTCATAAGACTGCAAAATAGAAAGTAGCACAGGAAATCTAAAGAAATCCCAAGCAACTCTTCGAAGATTCTAGCTGTAAAATCATTTCAATTCATACATTGTGCTGAACTTATCCCAGGTTCAATCCGACTCCGGTCGCCCGCAGTTTCGCGAGGAACTGTGAAAAATAACTTGTGCTTAACCTACTTCCTGTTAAACGATGCCATACTTGCTAAACTCAACCGTATTTCCACCCCGCAGAGTATAAATTAGAATGGAACAAGTGAAGCTTAACATCTACTTGATAACATGCACATGAAAACGCACTTTACATCCACTTCTATAGAGTACGTTTTCGCATGACCATGCGAATGACTTTCATGTTTCCTTTTCCTCAATTTCCAGAGTTTGGAGAGGTCAACAACCGTGGAAAAGCCCTGTGGTGTGAGGATTGCTCCTCGACGACATTTCTTGTCAAGACCGACTCTCAACAGTCGGATTTTAAGTATATACGTGTTCTGTAGCATCAGAAGTGACCTCCGGTTTATTTTGTGAGCAACTTATTGTCGTCAGTCAGACGTGTATCCTCCTTATCTAACGTTTTCTTGACGTATGGCCTACTAGATTTGAATCAGTTTGTTTACACAGGGTTTTAGTCCTCATCACGGTTTAGTACGTTGAGATTTCCAATGTTTCAGCAGATGATACAGCAGGCTGTCCACAACATATTTATGATCATTTTTATTTATTTATAACAGCTATTCTACTAGTTTATTGAACTTTAGAGAATCATGTCTAAAGTTCAACTTTTCAGATACTAAGTGCCGTAGCGTAGGTAGGTAGGTATTACTAGTTGTTAAGTTAACCACAAGACCACGCCGGCCAAAGGTAGCAAGAGTCTGACAGACCCCTCAGAGAAAGTTCTCGAGGATTTCCAAAGGCACAAAAAACAAGACCAACACGAATTCTAATAAATTTTCGAATCGTAGCCATGATGACTCGTGCTGAACTGGTATTTTAAGAAACCGAGTTCTTCCTTAGCAATGTTATCTTAAAAATACCCATACCCCGTCGACAGACGTCAATCGTAACTCGAAACAGATAATACATACTATCAATCAGGAATACGGTAGTACAATAAAATAATTGCGGTCACCCAGTGGTAGTCCAATAGACCGGATTTACTATACTAGGTATACTGTGACCGGGCTCAATGGTTTCACAGTAGCGTTGACTCACGCTTGCATGGATGATGAATTCGAGGAAACAGACCAAATCGTTTTATTAAAAATTCACAATAATACCATATTGGTTTTCCTCATAACGTATTCTAGCAAACTCCAACCTAGTTGTGGTGAATATTGATAGAATGTTGATGTATCTACATAGAATCGGCTTCTAAATACAAAATGTAGGTTGCGTGTGTCAGCTTGTGTGTCTAAAGCAATCTCCAAAACTGCTAGTCATAAGTAATGCGAGATGGTAAATAAGTAACATGGAGCTATTGATAACTCAAATATATGTTTGTTCTGATGTGTGCTACTGATAAGGCATAAAACGTTGGCGAATATTTGTTCAAAGATGTTTGACGAGTAGCACCTAAACGATATTATAATAATTATAAACAAGACATATTGTTATTTCGGTATGTAACATTACATAAAAAAATCATTAGCATTTCTTGAAAGAAACTGCAATTTGCCCAAAATACAATCGGTACGACGCAAAATTTTAATACTTATAAACTATATTATAAAATTAATTTTGATAAACCAAAATTTATTACAAAAAGAATCGCTGAGGACAGGATTCGAACCTGCGCGGGTAGAACCCATTGGATTTCAAGTCCAACTCCTTAACCACTCGGACACCTCAGCTGTGATGAGGAGTGCCAAATTGTGAGTAACAGTCTACGAGTAACTCGGACGTCGTCGGTGCGCTTATTATGACGTAGAAGCATGACGGTTGGTTGGCCTTCTGTAGTCGCACGCGCATTATTCACTATAACAATAGAGATTAATGACGGAAAGATTACTTTTCTTGTAAATAGAAATAGGAACTGTTCATTAAATGCAATTGTTTAATGAGATTCCACGAAAGGTTAATGAAACCATAACAATAAAATAATAGATAAAAGTTGAGTAGTAGGTCCTAACACAATTTACAGTTGCTATTATTTTGATCAAGTACCTAGCATTAGCATGAATGTATGAACGACCTGTATAAAAGAGATAGCAAGTGTTGTTCGTCGCATGACCTCATTTTCCTTCTCTGTCCAAAAAACGCTGATTTATTCCATAAAAATCAACCCAGTGGTTTTATAGCCTACTTTATTAGATGGTTAATGTGTTTACTGTACTAAACGAATGCTGTTTACACGCACACAGACGTAATTTATTAGGAAAATAACTACGACTCATAAATAAAGGTAATTTATCACACCTCCCTGCGTCACCGAGGCTTTCGACCTTTATTAATAAAAGAAAGGTAGGTACTATGTTATAAGACGACTTAAGAAAATAATGAAATTCTTTCAATAAACCAGGAGTTTCTTATTGGTTTTATATCAATTTGTGAAAGAGTGTTAATTTATAGACTGGAGGGCTTCGCGTTACGACAAGGTTTCTCGCCAAATTTTTAACATTTTATTTTTCAATGAAAATCTGAATTCTTTTGAAGAGTGTTGAAAATACAAGAACTAAAAGACGGAGTAAGGACTACAGCTTTGTGAATTTTCTTACTTTATAATTGGTACCTACTTACCTGGTACCTGCATAAAAGAAGCTTCTTTGACTTAGTTTTAGATTAAAGGACAACTTCAATTAAGTAATACCTGTGTATCCTTACCAGCAGTTGTCCCAGTTATGAGAGATCGCTTGTGCTACGTATTATGGCTAGGTAATCTAAATACATAATTAATCAGTAAATTTTAATGTAAAAAGATTTTTAAGATTTTACCATAATGATGCCAGACGAAATTTCCCGCATATTCTGTTTGCTATTACTTTCGGTGGTGACGTCAAGGTACCTAACGGTTTGTTTTGTCATCGACACCTCAAAACTGTCCGAACTGCCGTAGAACAACACACTGACCATTTCACAGCTGTTTAATTAAAACTCGAAGTGAGAATAGCACTTAGCAGTTAACCATCATGTTTGGCTGTAGCTATGGTCTATAATTTGGTTATTACAAAATTGGCCACGCGATCAACAGAGAAGAAAAGTGCAATATTTTGTTACAGTTGTGCGACAATTTGCGTTCGTTATAACTGTAGGCGCCCGCACCAGTCGTGTGCGACAGTGCGCCAGTCGAGTGGTGCCGACTTGCCGAGCGCACTTGCCAATGCATTTGTTTGGCGCTACACAAAGGGTGCACTCCACTAACTCGCTGGGCTACCAAGCAGCCTGAAACTCGTTATAAAGTCGTTTCAGTTTTTTTGCGGGAGCCTCCCATACAATCAACTTTTTGCTAGTAACCGGCTTTCTAGCGTGCTGATCAGGCTGAACTGCCGTACGTAGATGTTATAATACGGTTATTTACCAAAGCATTTAAGTATGTGGGTTATACAGAAATAAATTGATTCAAATTAACTCACTACGAGAATTTTGTTGTGCAGGTAGTATGTATAATGTGTAGCCATTTCGTACAACAGTCAAAGAATGACAGTTATGATTTGAATAAACGGACAATTTTAAGTTGATAGTTTGCTAAACAAACATTTGCCCTGACTTAAGATACCTATAGGTACAAAAAAAAACTTTTGTTAACAACAAAATGTTTTTCAAGTATTCATAGCAAAATAAATTGAAAATCTCTATTTCCACCTACAACTTGCAAAAATGGTAGTCAACAGAAACTAAAACAGAGCGTCGCTAGACTCAACTTTGTTTCACATTTCACACGTTTTAGCTTCGAATGGCGAACTGTATACACATTAGGCGACCTCGTCCCACTGTGGAGCTCTTTACGTATTCCTTTTAATGTTTGTACGAAAAATGAAACACCGGTACCGGTACGGTTCTAAAAGCTACATATACTTGAATAAACAAATCTGACCGGATCATACAACGGCACGGTAATGTTCAGCAGCTCACAACAATGAATTAAACATTAATTTTCACAGCTGAGGTGTCCGAGTGGTTAAGGAGTTGGACTTGAAATCCAATGGGTTCTACCCGCGCAGGTTCGAATCCTGTCCTCAGCGATTCTTTTTTTTTCGTATTATATTTGTCATCAGTTTAATAGGTTAATAACTCGGGACTATTGACCATGGAGGTGGTTTGTGTTGTGTGCTGTTATCTGTTGGTCAACAATGTCAAGTATACAGACCGGTTCACTTAAACAAACACAACATAACATCACGCCTGTAATCCCCGAAGGGTTAGGTAAAGCTGTACCTATAGATATAGTACACCCACATTTCGCCAGTTATGTTTAAGTCTCATATAATAGGGGGCGAGCTATTGCCATCAACTGGGCACAAATCCAGACTCCGGGCTGCTACTGAGAAATACATCGGAATTTACCGGTTCATTTACGTTTTGAGGATACACATGACCTATTTCATTGATAAATGTTGGCCCCCAGGGATCACGCAACAATAGATTCATCACATCATCTCATCTGCTGCATTTCATTCAGTCTAATGGGCAGATTTTCCGTTGAACTCAATCCTACCAGAAAATAAGTAAGTTCACGAACTTAGTTTATCTACTTGAATACGGTGTAGAGGTTAGAGGCCCTTCACGAATGCGCGACGTGAACGTAACGTAGACTAACTATCCTATATCATTAGGTATCACCATGTATCACTCTTAATTATTATGAATAAACTCTTAAAAGTAAAGTACCTAAAAATGAAGTGCGATACGAGTATAATTCTCAATTTTAAAACCGTTCGAGTTTACGTTACGATACTCCGCGCGTTCGTGCTAGTTCCGTAGTAAACAAGGTCCGTTCCGTCTGTTTGTCTGTCTGTCCGTCTGTCTGTCCGCGGCTTAGCTCAGAGACGGTTAGTACTAGAAAGCTGTAAATTGGCTTAAGGCGAAAGCCTAGATGATCTCACTGACATTTTGTCGCTAGATGGCGACACATCCACAATTTCGAACATTTTCAATTTTTACACCTAACAGAAATTTTTAATAAACAACTTTATTCTTAGCGAAACCTAGGGCATTAACTTGATTTTTTTAGATCATCACTGTCCTTGTTAACTGGTATCATACAAAGATTAGAACATAATAATGATTTCTGATCTGGACCTAGCAAAAGCTTTTGACACAGTCTCTGCCCCGCTCCTCCTCGAGAAGCTGGAGGGGGTTGGAGTGAGAGGAATGCAACTTAAATTATTTTCTGATTACCTCACAAATCGCATGCAGAGAGTAAGGGTTGGGGATATGTGCAGTGATGATCTTGACATCACGTATGGGGTACCGCAGGGCAGTATTCTTGGTCCCACATTATTTTTGACGTTTATCAACGACCTCTGTAACCTCAAAATGCGTGGTGGCAGGATCGTCACCTTTGCGGACGACACAACTCTGCTTTTTCACGCGGACTCATGGGAAGAAGTTTATTCGAATGCTCAGCTCGGTTTCGACATGGTTGCGGAGTGGTTAAAAAATAATAAACTCACCCTTAATGTATCTAAAACTATGTATATTCCCTTTTCCATAAAAAATCATGCGGCCACTTCTTCAAATCTTTCTTTAACATCACACACATGCTCCTTCCTGCAAGACAATTCTTGCTCATGTCCTGCTCTTAAAGAAACGAATGTTATAAAATATTTGGGTATCCAGATTGACAGTGGTCTTAGTTTTCAACCGCACGTAGACGCACTTACAGCGAGAACGCGAAAATTGATATTTGTTTTCAAAAATTTACGACATGTGGCGGAAACTAAGACTATTGACACCGTATATTACGCACTAGTTCAGTCAATCCTATCATATTGCATAACAGCATGGGGCGGAGCCCCAAAGACATCTTTGCTTAAGTTGGAGAGGGCACAGAGAGCTGTTCTTAAATTTAGTCGTAACCTTCCCTTTCTTTTTCCAACGAAAGAACTTTACCAGCAGTGCAAAGTACTAACAGTTCGCCAATTGTTTATCTTAAGTACTATCATTCAAAGACATACTCAACTTCCATACAATCCTTTCGAAATCCTTAACAGGAGACGCAAACACACAGTCTGTAAATCAAGGACCTTCAAAACCAGCTTTAGCCGCAGATTCTTTTGCTTCCTAGGAGACTACCTTTACAACAAAGTTAATAAAGAAATTTCTATTTACTCCCTATCCAAATTCAACTGCAAAAATAAAGTAAAAAATTGGCTTCAATGTCACGATTATGAAGCCACCGAGAGACTCTTACAAGTCATTTCATAAAAAGCAGCTCGACATGTCCTTCCTACACGACATTAGAGGACCAGTTTGGAGTTTCACACTCACTACACACCCACACCCACACACCTTACTTTGCTGTCTAATCTAATTAATTAATTGTTTTGTTTAAAGCTTTTATTTAACTTCACTTGTTAGTTTTAAATTTGTTTTTATCTTTCTTCCCAACATTAACGTCTGTTATTATATTTGTATACTGTGACATGTCCGGGTAGTTTGGAGGCCTGGACCTGTAACACAGGTATTCCTAGTACAGGCTCCAGTCTCCACAACATCAATGTATTTTGTATACACATTTATGTACTGTACTGACTGTTCATTATGTGGTGGAGAGAATAAACGTTTTTATTATTATATTATTATTATATTATTTAGCCGCATGAATTTACTCTTTACACACACATGCAAAGTAAATAGTAGTAACTTCCGACTACACTAGATGTCGTTTTATTCAAACATGGTTGGAAATTAAAATGTCCAGATGGCGTTAATTTAAAGAAAGAGGACCAAATTATTTATAAGATAATATCCTTACAATAAAGCAAAAACTGAAAACAAATATTAATTTACTAATTAAGCATACTTTAAATTACTAGAGGATTGTTATGTTCCAATATATTTCTTAATAATATAATTATTGGGATATGCATACCTACTTTTGTTTCTAGGCTCTTTATCAGATACCTTTTCACCATAACAAATTATTCAGATAAATTATTTTGGGTAATAAAGGTATATTGTACCTATATAGGTTGTTGTATGTGACTGAACCTAAATAGTACCTAACGTGTAAATAAATTGTGACCTGTACTAAATAAATAAAAGATTATGTAGGTATTCAATTGTAAAGCGTTTTATTGTATCTTACTATAAATTAATAATATTTATCTATGGTTAATATTTTCATACAAATATCGTTTTATTTACTCTCACTGCATTTACCTAAATATTTTCTGGTTGGATTCGAACCATCGACTCGTACACACGGCTACACATCAAGCTATACATTTCCAGTTTATGCTGATCTCGCATTGTATAGGATTTCGGTACAATGTGAGGTCAGCTTATACTGGAAATGTATAGCTTGATGTGTAGCTGTGCGTACCACCACACAAAGATAACATACTTTTTTCAATATTTTGATATTTACAATTATGATTCTGAATTTAGTATTAGAAAGAATTATGTACGTAGATTACAATTTATGTAACATCACACGTAGGTAAGTGTAAGTATCTTACACAACAACACACAAGTGGTTGCTAGCTAACCATAACATTTATGTTTCAAGAATACCCACTTATTATACAACTTTGAACAATAAATATTCTTTTACAATTGAATTGTTTGGCTGGTACCTAAATACATGAGTGAAACATATGTACACAGAAAAATCTTATAAACTAACAAATAACATAAACTATACATCGCTACGTACAAAAATAGCATAATAATTAGTCTATAATGTTCCCACTGCCGAGACTCAGGCCTCCTCTGAACAGTGGTGATGAAATAATTTACACAAAGCAAAGTGTCGGCTTGGATTCGAACCATCGACTCGTATCACCATACAAAGATACATAAAAAATACTATAATAAAATATCTTCTCTTCTACACGCTACTTTTTGCTGCGCCTCCGACGCCGCGCAGTATCAATCTTCTGCTTGTCACTTTTTACTTCCATTTATATCATTTCCGTGCGATCTGAATCAATTGCTGGGAGACACTGTTTTCGCTGCAACAAACGAATTTACACAGTTTTGTTAGACTATTCTTACTGAACCCACACCTCAGAAACCTGAGGAATAAGTTAGGAAATGAGTAAGACTTATATTTTTCATACCTTTTAATTCCTTGATGTCTAGACATTTAGCATTTTTCTCAACTCGTCTCAAAATAATTTCCGGCAGTACACATGTTTTGAAAAATGTTACCAACTTCGGCGTCATAGCGTTGATAAATTCCTCATCCCGGTTAACTTCTATGACAGTCAATGGTTGGGTGACAGATATAAAGCAAATGAAGTAACATTTACTCATTTTGGTAATTCGCAATTGACCCTGGACCTAGAATCAAAATAATAATAGCTGAGAAACAATCCAAGAAATACATTATATTTATACATACATGAACCAAGAAATAATGATCTTTGTTACTTACTTGATAATAATAATTATGCTTTTTGTTCATAACTAAAACATAATTTTCCAAATGAATAGGAAAATTTCTATTTTCTGATGGTTCTCTAATATTTTGAGATTTCCTTTTCAAGGAGGGAAAACATTTTATTTCTACAATAGTATTTTCTGCTTCTATAATACCTGTAAAAAAGAACAGTTTTTAGGCCTACGCCACTGAACCAAATTAAAAAATCCACGCGACACAAGATCCATGGGGGCGGAACCACAGGCAAAAGCTAGTTATTTGTATATTTTTATTATTGAATAATCTTACCATCAGGGCTAGCTGCTAAGAATCCAAAGTCTTCATCAATAAATAGACCTGATGGCCTGACAATTTTGCCATATTGTTGCATAAACATGCTCTTTGCAACATGTTCGTTTTGTTGTCCATACATCATATCTTTAGTACAAATATTATTTTTGTATACATATCAATCATGCCGACAATTTTTTTTTTACTACAATGTTAAGTTTGTTCTTGGGATAAATTCATCCCAACTACGGAACTCTTCATTGTGCGTGGTCCGACACGCACTTGGCCGGTTTTTTTTAAATATTTAACTCACATTCAAGTCGCAATCTGTCAAACTTGTAGATTAAAATTCGTCAAAAATGTAATAATTATATTGTATTTTTGACAGATTGTGAATGAGATGTGAATGCGAACGTTCTTAAAAATTACGGGAATTTCCCTCTGGGTCTATAAGCTATAGAGACACCTAATACAAAGTACTCTGTAGACTGTCACTTTGCTCTATCTACACCTCAGAGTAATTACTCTGAGAGTAATAACTAAAGCTTAAACGGAGCGTGAGCGTCTACTAGTTTTTACGTCTACTAGTCTAGAGCGTGAGCGTGCTTTTTTTAATTGATCGTGTAATAAGAGACCAAGTGTGACCATTTGACCAATTTGACAATTTCGGAATGTCCATTTAGTTTTAAGCATAGATGAATCCATATGCATTTGTCTCTTTTAAGTGTACAATCTGCCGAGAGAAGAGCGTATATCGTAATTTGTATGCTTTAGTTATTACTCTGAGATCTACACTCAGTGGCGAACTAAGCCTGGGCCCGCCACAGTTGCGGCGATAAGTCCCCTCTTTGAGGAGTGGCTAGAGAGGCGCCACGGCGTTCACCTTCCGCCTGACGCAGGTCCTCACCGGACACGGTTGTTTCGGGAGGTTCCTGTTCAGGATAAAGCGGGAGGAAACCCCCGGGTGTTACCATTGTGTGGATCGCCTGGAGGACACGGTGTAGCATACGGTGGAG
Source organism: Agrochola macilenta (assembly GCA_916701695.1). Lineage (NCBI taxonomy): Eukaryota > Metazoa > Arthropoda > Insecta > Lepidoptera > Noctuidae > Agrochola > Agrochola macilenta. The sequence continues at coordinate 22,647,088 of OU753561.1, read as the reverse complement.
GTCTGCCCGGCTTGGGCGGGGCACCGCCGTGTCCTCACGGAGGCGATCGGCAGCGGCGATCTCTTGCGTTCGGCCCTGGTTCAGGCCATGGTCCGGAGCGAAAGTGCATGGGAAGCCGTCACTTCCTTCTGCGAAGCAGTAATACTCGCGAAGGAGGAGGCGGAGAGCGCAAGGGAAATGCAAGATGCGCGCCCTCGCGCCCCTAGTCGCCGCAGGAGACGCCCCGGGCGTCGGGAGTCGCAAGCCGACTTCCGGCCACCGTAGGCGCGGGCTTGCGGACGGTGGGCAATGGGTAGCTCGCCGTCCGATTAGGACCAGGCCCGGGTCGACGGCGCGTTGTGTTCCACGCGCGCCTCAAGAGATGTCAGCACCAACTGACGGGGTCCGTAAGGGCCAATGCCTGCCAGGGTTGCGAGTTTGTCCGAAAGGGATATCGCGGCCCCGGCACTCAGGCAACGGAAGGGACACGGGTGGGTTTTAGTCAGTAAAAGTCTGACACTCCCTCTCGCTCCGCCCAGAGCGGGAGGAGTCATTTGATGATTTCCCACCCAAAAAAAAAAAAAAAAAAGTGGCGAACTAAGCCTGTCGGGGGCCCGGGCCGGCAAATCTCAATGGGGCCCCCCGCCAAGGCATGAACGTCGAAATATTTAGCATGCTGCCTCGAAAAGATTAGGTTTTATTTTGACTGTTGATTCAGAATTATGAGATACTTTGTCGACAATAGAAAAGCTAGAGCATCAGACTAATAGAGGATGGTAGAACGAGCGGAGCGAAATTGAAAATTTTACGCCCTTCATAGTGCCGATTCTCTTGTCACAAATGCCTATAATAAACTACACACCTTTTTAATCGCGATAAAAAATTTACAGTTTTAGTCTGGTTTGGTTTATTACAATCAAAATTTTTGGTGAAAAACGTCAATTTCAGAATAGCAAAATTGCCATTATCACTAAATTTAAAAACTCAGTACTATCTTAGTGCTGTCAAACTAAAATATAGTTAAGTTGTGTCACTATAAACATAAATTATTACATAGCAAACAGTTCGGTTTTACAAGGGGTCGTTCTACTACTGATTTATAATGCATGGGAAGATAAATGCGATGCCTTGGGCATCTTTTGTGATTTGTCCAAGGCATTTGATTGCGTTCTTCATGAAACGTTAATCAGGAAACTCCGCCACTACGGGATCCGGAACACCGCTCTGGATCTTCTTTCTTCATACTTGAGTAATAGGATTCAGAGCGTTGACGTAAATGGACAAAGATCTCCTGGATCTATAGTAATAATGGGAGTCCCACAGGGCTCGATTCTTGGTCCTTTTTTGTTTCTTATTTATATTAATGACTTGCCTTACCTCATAAAGGATAACCATGATATAGTGTTGTTTGCGGATGATACTTCACTTTTGTTTAAACTTAAACGTCAGCAGTTGGTTACTGACGACGTAAATAGCGCGATCTCAAAAGTAGTTCACTGGTTCAATGTTAACAATTTACTTCTTAATGAAAAAAAAACCAAATGTATTAAGTTTACCCTACCACACGTTAGGCAGGTGAAAACTAAGGTGTTGATAAAGGGCGAAGAATTGAATCCTGAAGATAGCACAGTATTCTTAGGATTAACTTTGGATGCTAAGCTTCAGTGGGGCCCACATATAGATAAATTGTCAAAAAAGCTAAGCTCCGCAGGTTATGCCGTTTAGTGTACTTTAGCTATTTTCATAGTGCAATGACGTACGGTATTTTGTTGTGGGGAAATGCCGCCGACATTCAAACTATCTTTGTTTTGCAGAAAAGAGCCGTTCGATCAATTTATAAATTAAGCCCGAGACACTCTCTCAGAGAGAAATTTAAGGAAATTAATGTAATGACTGTGCCTTCTCAGTATATTTTTGAAAATCTTTTATATACCCATAAAAATATAAAATTGTATAAAAAATACAGTGATATCCATAAGATAAACACTAGGAACAAACACAAATTTGTAGTACCTACAACAAGGCTCAAGAAAATAGGTAGCTCGTTCAGATGTCAATGTATACGCTTTTACAATAAACTCCCAAGCCACGTACAAGATCTAAGCCTTAATAAATTCAAATAATTCATTAAACGTAAGTTGTGCCAGAAAGCGTTTCATACCATTAAAGATTACGTTGAGGACAAAAAGGCCTGGGATTAAGCTGCTCCAATTTTTTTTTTATTTTTACAGTCAGAAATTTGGTTTTTAATTTTTTTTTTCAATCATTTGTACCACTATATGAATATTTACTTTGTGAAGTATAACATATATATATTTTTTTTTATATATATTATTGTGAACGTGAGGACTATGTGGATCATATATTTTTTTTTTTTTTCTCAGTTATTGTTAATGATAATCTGGCAGTTTGAGTACTTTATGTGGCCTACCCAAATGTCCTTTCTTTGGTATTGTTCGTCGAGTCGTTGAACTCCTTAAGTTCTGAGTTGAGCTACACGATTACTGACAAATGCGTGCACTGACTGGACAGGTCCACTCAAATCTGTATAATTCTTTCCTCAAAAGACCATTCGAGACACAAATCTACATGGTCCTTCAATGATCTGACCAAGACTATTTCTGGGTTTTATATACACATTGACATTAATGAATTTTATATATACAATGACATGAATATTTACTTTTTAAAGTATTATATTGTTTTAATAATTGTAAATGTGAAGACTATGTGGTCATTCCTTTTATTTTATTATTTAGTTTTTATCACGGTCTGGCAGCTTGAGTAATTTATGCGGCCTACCCAAACGTCCTTTCTTTGGTATTGTTCGTCGAATCGTTGAGCTCCTTAAACCCTGAGTTGAGCTGCACGGTCACTGATAAATGCGTGCACTGACTGGACAGGTCCTCTCAATCTGTGTGGTTCTTTCCTCAAAAGACCATCTCAGACACCAATCTACATGATCTTCACATGATCTGACCAAGATTATGTTTGGACTTTAAAAGAGACTGTGACCTCTGAGTTTGTTTCGGCCTTTCTTCTCGGAGTAGTCAGATAGGAAACGCCGACCTCATCTAGTTTAAAAAATATGATTGACGTGTAAAAGTGTTTTGTCCAAACCCACTTACAGAAATAAAATCATTTATCATTTACTAGACTAAAAATCACTAAAATTAAGTTGAATCCTGTCAAACGACGATTTCCCATTCTGAAATAGATTAAAGTGACACAATTAAATTATATTTTAGTTTGACAGCACTAAGATAGTACTGAGTTTTTAGTTTAGTGAAAATGGCATTTTTGCTATTCTGAATGTGACATTTTTCACCAAAAATTTTGATTGTAAAATACCAAACCAGACTAATTCTGACAATTTTTAATCGCGATTAAAAAGGTGTGGTGTAAAATAAGTTGTCATGAACTAATTATTATTATTAATTACTAATTATTAATTATTATTATAATTCACACCAACATCTAGACTTCACGTGCAAAAACAGTACCGTATAAATTTTTTCTTTGCTTATATCTCGAAAATGGTGCGTCCTATCGCAAAAATAATGAAAATTTCGACCCCCTTTATGAAACCTACAAACCCCTAAACCTGAACATGTAGGTAATATTTTTTCATGTTTTCCATACAATAAGTGAAAAATTCCATATAAAACACGTCGAGGCGGCACACCCTGCGCGCCTCCGGCTCTAAAAAAAATCACGGGTGAGGGCAAACCACGGGTACCACGTGGTTTCGCGATTGTCAAATTCTATTTTAGTTGTGTCAAAATTATTTTTTAGTTTAGAGAATTTTATTTACAGAATAGCTTCAAAAAGTAACGAATTTTAGTGATAGTTTAGTTAGTTTAGTTCGTTGTACAAGAGAATCGGCACCAATGTCTTTTACTTACAAGTATGTAAGTAAAAGACATTGGTGCCGATTGAAACGACCAAAATATATTACTATATATTTTGGTCGTTTGGTGTTTGATGAAAAAGTATTTTTCGAGTTTTGGAGCCCCCCCAGGACCGGGGGCCCGAGGAGGACCGCACGTTCCGCTCCGCCCTTAGTCCACCAGTGTCTACACTTGAGTAGTTCAGTTGTTCTAGATCTTGGCAACATTCCTCAAACCAGTAATGAGCAGAAGCAATTATAGCCGAACCTGTCTCTCCTCAATCAAACCAAATAAGGAAGACTGGTTTGATTAAAGCTTTTTGTAAGAAGCATCCGGTTCATGACACGTAAGTGCAAACTTGACAAAGCGTTATCAAATCAATAATAATGATAACAATTTATGGGCTGAGGGGATTCTTGCGTATCGCGTGTTAATTAAGGCTGTATATTATTTCATCGCTGCGTCATAAAAGGAATGTAAAAAAAAAAGCAAATGTCAATACTCCTTTACACGAATGTTTGTTTCAGCGAAAAGTTTTCAGTATTTTGCCATTTAATTCACACAATAGCCTTTTCGTAGCTTTTCAAATTATGTAAAAGTTTTTGAATGATTTATAGTTGAAAAATATATTTTAAAGCTAATATAATATGTTAGTATACTATGTTTTATAAAAATATGTCTCCTTCGATTTTGTATAATCTGCGTAGAAAGAAACGTATATTTCATGATGGCAGGTGTGTCATTCATATGTTTTGATTTTTTACATAAATATTACGCTATAAAAATATCAAATGTCTGATAATCTTATTAAAAAAATTGTAAATACAGTCGTGTCCGCGTGACTGTAATGTGTATGTGACGCAGCTTGAGCAGTGGAGTGCGCGGCGCGGAGTATGCTAGACGGTAGTGGTGGGACGCGGGTGCTGTAAGATGCCTTGCGAGAGCTGCGCGGTGCAGTTCAGCATGTTCAAGCGCAAGCGGGCGTGTTGCGAGTGCGAGCGCTACTACTGCAGCAGCTGCCTGCGGCGCGGCGGCGGCGCCATGTGCGCGCCGTGCCGGGTGCTGTCCACCCGCCCGCTCACCAGGCAGGCCATCGCCCACCTCAAGGTGCGCGACCTGCAGTGCTTCCTGCAGCGGCAAAACGTCTCCACCAGGGGATGTGTGGGTACGTCTCGTAACCACTTTATGACTGCCACTTAACTCTAGAGTACAGTTCAAAACAAACTTTGAGTATGCTAATTATAATTTATGCAGTACTATTAACATTTATTTAATACATTCACATGACTGGACTGCAGCCAAAGTCGACAAACTTAAATATTGACTCATGACACAATCATAAATGTTGTCCAAATCATTGCCAATACAGTGTTTACACTGACAGTATTTTTATTGGTAAATGTGACATATTTTCAGATTTTTCATGAAACTTATTACTTGTTAATAGGTTTAGTTTATTTAAGGCGGTCCCAAACTCTGAAGTTGGTTATTATTCTGGTCTTCTAGGTTTTGGAACAATGTTTCATGCTGTTGAACAACAGCAATCTATTGCTAAAAGTCAGGGTCAGATAAGAAATAAAATAAAACAATTTGACAACAAAGATTGTGTAAATAGGTACTTTTGTTTCACAATAATAATGACCTTGATTTTTTTTTATCATAAACTTAAGATATCACATAAATAAGCTTCCTATACACCAGCCACATGTTACTTTGCAGCAGCTTATAGCTGTAGCTATGAGCCTGTCATGATCTACCCGTGAACATAATTGTATCATGGTAATTCCCCAGACATGTGACATGTCGGGTCAAGTTTTCAATGGCACCTTTATTATTAAACTTATTCATAAATCAAATTTGTTTTGGATTCATTGATTACTACTTTAATATTTACACTGTTAAATGGTGATCCAGACTAAACTTCAAAAAAGATTTCAACATTGATGGAGTTATTCATTTATAAAAAATTTAAGTCATTGTTGGCAACAAAGACACAACATTGAATTAACATATCCCCAACCCTTGTCTGACTTAAATCCTTTTTTTGGTATCAAAGTTTAGTCAAAATTCTTATTCCTTAAAATTCATAAAGAGTATTATATTATATTCGAGTCCCAATTCACCTCTGCATCTCTTATATCACACTATTTTCCTCAGGATATAAATTATTCTGATATAGTTATGAGTTTTGCACTACTTCTAGTGTCAAAGCCTGTAATTATCTTTAAGCAGTCTTACCAATGTGTGATTATTATTAAAACACTACAAAAGGTAACAGGTTTGTGTTCATAACATGATACAATTTATTTGACCTTCACGATGTGACAGCATCAAACCATTTTAATTTTGTCTTTCTTCGTTAATTGATGCCTATACAGAGTGAGTTTTAGAACTGTAATGGCAGCTATGGAAACCATTACATATAGGGACATTAGAATTGTAGTAATTTTTTTATATTTTGACCCTGTCATGTACGAACATAGCTTACATAGCTTTTAAGCTCATCGTTGAAAAGTCATCCTGAAAATTGTATTTACTTATGCTTATTATGAATAAGTGTAAAAATAACAGGACTTGTTGCCAATTGTTACCACAATCATATCAGCAATATTAATTTACCATTATCGTGGCCAGTTTCCTTTAGATAACAACAAATTACCCAATATAGTTAATGAACTTCCTATAAATACCTATTAAGTACTATATTCCCGCCACCACCACCACTTCCACCGCAACTACTACTGCTAGGATAAGGAGGTTCATGTTTTGAGCATCAGCATCCTAGCCATACCCTAGCAATTTATTGACAAATTGATCAGGTCAGCTGTCAGGCGAAGTTATCACGATCACTGTATAATATTACCATTTATATGAAGGTGAATCTCTCACATAAAAGTGTGCATAAATGCTCATAAGTACAAAATAATCAAAAGTAAGCACCAAAATGATTATATTTAGACCATTTCTGTTCATCATTCAATTTAAATCATCTGTTCATCAGAGTCAGTACATTAGTGATGATAGCAGAATGACAACTGTGCAAGGGTAAAGGAAGAAAATGTAGTAAAAACATGCACATTCATGACCCCATCTCAGCAATCATAGTAATGTATGGTAACACGTCAACTTCCAGAGAAGGAGGAACTCCTGAGCCTGTGCGTTTCCCACGTGAACAGCGCGGCGTACCGGCGACGGGGATCCCGCGCCGGCGCCAGCCCCTTCAGCTCGCTCAAGGGGCTCACCAGCAACATCAACGACTTCATCAACTCAGCCTTCGACATCCGCAACGGGCCGCACCCGGCACCGCCGCCGCCCTCACGGGGATGCGCAAGTAATACCCAGTTGTACAAACGTTTTTACCTAGTGGTTGAGTGTAATCATCACCAGTCTATAGTAGCCCACTATAGTACAGTCTATAGTAGCTGGACATAGCCCTGTTTAATCGCACGCTATTGTAATTGCTCCTCGCCCCTCATCCAGCTGCTACCAACCAACCCAAGATCGTCTGAGTAGCCTGAGGGAAACGTTCTACTAACGATCATTGCTTCTACGGCTAATATGGCCGGCCCATTGCCACTTCAGCTTGCTATTCTGTGAGGTATGTAAGATCACCTCATTACCCATTCGATCCCTCAGAGAGATTCCAGCGACTTTCAAGAACACTGATTGAAGAACTTAATCTTTATGCTTTGTGATATAGGGAGAAGACTTGACGTGATTCCCGACGTAATTTAGCGCTATATCTTATCTAATTTACACATGTCATTCTGAGTGTGATTGATGCGTATTTTCATTATAATTCTAATGAAATAATAGAATTGCAATGACTTATCAATTAAATTCAACAAATTCTAGGATAAAATGTGTATCAGGATAGATAAATGTATATTTTATCAATTTGTCAATGTTATCCACTTGTCTGAAAAAAGGTAATAATATACGAGTACTTTGGTCGCCGCTATCATAAGTCTGTCATTCTTACATGTGAAATTAGTTGTATTATTGAATATTCTGCTGAATCATAATATAATTGAAGCAGTTCGGCCGCATACGCGTATGAACACTAGGTACTAAATATTTATTTTTGTCCTTTTGACATACATACTGCCGGGAAATTTTCAAAAAGCGTAAATTGTTCAGCCATGTCTTTGTTTCGTTCAGCTAATTCGCAAACCTTTAACAATAAAGTTTCCTGTAGCATTCACATTTGCGATTAGAACAATTTTGGTAATGACGTGGATACAATAGAAGGATTATTATCGGTATACGTATATGCAATTATTAAGCATTATATCCTCATATTGATTATCTATTACAGTAAGTCTGTAATATGTTTGAATATTGTGCTGATCTGTATAACCAAATGTTGCAGGCAATTGCTTCAACTCGGCTCACGTGCACAATAACACACGGAACGATGTTCCGCTCACCCGGCCGTGGCCACATGGAGAACGATTTACAACCACACCAGGTGACACACATCATTAACATACAATAAGTAGAATAAATTGACAACTAGCATAGCACACTTTAAAATGCAAAATTATAGCTATTTATTCATGCAAAGTCAAGGAAAAGCTGTTAGCAATCTTTCCATGAAGGTAAAATGCAGAAAATTTATAAAAATATGTGGATCACCACACTTGCTCACGGCGGATGAGCGATTTCAGACTTATAATGATTATAAGTCCAGGTTTCATCACAATGTTTTTCCAAGATAAACTTAGAAAGTACGTATGAATTGACAAAGTCACAGTGGTACTTGCCCGGATTTGAACCGACAACCTCATGCATGAGAGGCGAGACTTTAACCACAGAGCCATCACGATATCGATAAATTGATGATGCCGCATGAAATATCAAGTGGAATATAGTTGAAAGACTAATAGCCGGCATCGCCGTTGCGTGTACGCAGGTGGCGAGCCAGACATACTGGTGCCCGTGCCGGAGTCGTCGTCGTCGGTGTCGCGCAGCGCGTCGGCCGAAAGCGCGCGCATCGACACGGCCGACTGCTTCGAGATCGAAGACCTGGACGACACCGGCTGGGAGTTCGTCAACCGACCTGCCGACCCACTGCCCAACGGTAACCACTACCAAGGATCTTAATTATTCATGACATTTCACTGCTGGATCCTGGATGTACGACATCGATCAGAGATTGCCAGGGGTGATATGGGCAGCGTCACTAACGCAATATTACTGAAGAATTTAAGACTTTGCTCCGCATTTTGCTACGTCACAAGAGGATTATAATTGTAGCATAGTTGGAAGACCACATAATTCCATCGTTCAAAACCGCCCTTGACAGCGCGATTGTGTTCGTTATGATGTTAGCTGAAGTTGCTCTTGTCACGATATCATGCAGCATAAAGAACCTATTATCCTTTCCCCCAGACTCGGACGTCCTCCTCAGCACGTCGGGCAGCTTCGTGCGGCGCCCGGGCCCGGTGGAGCGCGCGGCCTCCGAGCTGGACCTGCGCCACTCGCCCTCCCCCCCCTCCCGCGGCCGCGCGCACGACACGGGCAGCCTGCACGACGTACACCATGACACGGCCAGCCTGCATGACGCTCACCATGAGACGTCCAGCCTGCACGACGCGCCGCTCATGGACGACACCGACAACGGGTCGGACGATAACGGTACCGACAATGATATTGGTACGCACAATATTATTAAACATACATCCTACATACGCGAATGAAAGGCCAGTAACATAAGGGAGAAGGCAGATGTGAGCCGAAACGCCGGGAGGGGATGCCCTAGACAGGGGTGCCACGTAACAAAATAATTTGGGCACAGCATCATTTCAGAAATCTAAGTCATTTAGTTGGCAATAGCAGAAGTCAGACTAATTTGTTCTTTAATTGAAATAAATATGAAACTGTTGATTGAGAACATTACTATACAATAATATGTGAAAGTACTTTTTTTTTCAGGAGTCACTAAGTCTTGATTGGTGGCACGTCATGGCAACATACCATATTTATTCGGATAAAATGGCACGTAGATGTAGAAAGTTTGGCCATCCCTGCCCTAGGACATATTATAGTGACGTTATTGGTGATGTTCTCAGAACGCCGCCTACTTCGGCCCTTACACACTCCTTTTACCTCTTTTACGTGCATACATGTGGTTATACCCGCACGCTAGTTTTGAGTACTACGCACGTGCCATTTCTGAAGAACGTCACCAAAGAGGTCTAGAGTACCGTACAGTAAATAAAAAAAAAAAACAATTTATATATAAAAATCAAAAGACGGCGGTGTTTAGCTTCAAAACAGTTAACATATTCTTTTTATTATCTTTTAAACCCCCATTTAAATATACATGAAATTATAATCCAATATAAAAATGTTTAAGACGCAACTACGGCCTGGGTTTGACGCAATTACGGCCTGGGTTTTGGCATTCTCCTTTGCGTAGTTTACACCATTTATGCGCCACACCAGTTTTGGACGACTTGACTGCCAAACGAGAACGATTTTCCTAATACATTTATCCTAAGAAAAATAGTGCCTTTAAACTTTGTTCGAATCACTGATCATCAACACTTACAAGCACTTTAACGGACAGGTACCCCCAAACATATCCGCCTGGAGCAGTTCTCGCGCGCCTCGGAGCTGGACGCGCTCAACGTGAAGCAGCTGAAGGAACTCCTCGTGAGGAACCGCGTGGAGTACCGCGGCTGTCTGGAGCGCCGCGACCTGCTGGAGCGCGCCAAGACGCTGTGGAGGAACCACGCGCAGTACAAGGATGGTAAGATCGGCTCACCACTTTGAACCTACTAGTGGCCGAAAATATAGTTTAAAATCAAAATCCAAGAGGACCAAAGAGGATCCAAAATTTGCTCAATTTTTATTTGGGTGTTTGTTTGTCTTAGAAATAGCTAATTATAATGGTAAAAGTTATCGTGGCTTTGTCTTAATTTTTGAATGACGGCGGTCCATGTATCGTGGCGATGATCCACAATAAGCACATAATGTAGTAACATTATGGTTAGAGTGTGGTTTATAACAGAACGCATGGTTTTTACGACTTGATGAAACATGAAGATTCTTTTATTTTATGTTAGTGTAATATCAACATACTGTACACATAAACTTTTCGGAATAAATTCTCTTAATTATGGTGAAAACCGGATCGAAATCCACCGCGTAGTTTAGAAGAATACAGACAAACATGAAAAGCGACTTTAATTTATATGAATACAACGTGGCCATGCGGCCAGGCTCTTGGGTACATTACCAGTCGACAGCGATGCGGATGAATTTTTCGATGCTATATTTTAGTTTTTAAATAGTTTTAGTTAAGTTAGTATATAATTTTGCTACTTTTATTAATTAATTAGTTATAAATTGTTTGTACCCATTAAGTAAGGGCTGCTACCTGAACCGTTGTAGCTACTAGCCCGGGTAATTTACGCGAATTACTTCATTTAAAACGGCGATTTTTTTCATTTAATGTGTAGGGTGGACAAGGGAGTATGTTACAATGTATACCGCGGAAACTTCAAGCACGCGTGCACTTTTTTTTTTAAAGAAAACGTCTTAATTCAATATTACGTGGTAGACAAAAATATTAACAGATATGTTTGTATAGAGTGTGCGCGTCGACGGCGCGTTTAAAAAACGTGGTGTGCACAGGCCCTTACATGGTTAAAAAAAAAATACATTTTCGTCCACGGAAATTTCGATAAAAAAGAATTTTCTCATTGTATTTCAAGCAAAAATATTTACAGCTGTTTTTTTGCACTCAATTACCTAATTGTTTAATTCTGAAATCATATTTATTAGTTTTTTACATGTTGTAAAAAAAACCTGTTAACTATTTTGCCTCAATTTTAATTCACAAAAATGCGTTTTTGTTTTTTTACCTTGATGCGGTCCTGGAAAATGTTTAATTTTTTTATATTATTTGAAGTTCAAAAACACAATTCAGGAAAAAAATCGCTGTTAGGATTTAGTGCAGGGTCCAAACCTAATTTCCCCGGCCTATTAACTTCTTGAGATATTTTGATCTGCATTCACAGATTTTGAAAAAAATACTATTTTCGGTTAGTCTGTCCATCGTCCACTTAAGACCGTTTTCTTGTAGCTACAACGGTTAAGGCAGTTCCCCATACTGCCCCATCTCAAAAATCCCGCCTGTCTAACGCTCTCACCGCAGACATAGACAACCTGCCGCCCGAGGAGTGCTGCAAGATCTGCATGGCGGCGCCGCTGGAGTGCGTGCTGCTGGAGTGCGGCCACATCGCGGCGTGCACGGCGTGCGCCAAGCAGCTGGCCGAGTGCCCCATCTGCCGCCAGTACGTCGTGCGCGCCGTGCGCTTCTTCCGCTCCTGAACGTCCGGACGTGTGGACGCCTGGATGCGCCCCGGATTCTTACAAAAATCGCTGATTTAAAGCTTTATTTCATATGAACTTATGGTAGAAAGGAATGTTTTTTATCACGTAATCGGATAATAGAATAGGAGACAACAATAATCCTTCCGTGGTCAGTCAATAGGCATAGTCAATAAGCAGTGGTCGTGTTCTGCGACTCGCGACGTCCTGATCTACATGCGTTACTTTATATTCCTAATGTCGCTTAGCTTTAGAAGACAACGGGGAGTGATGGCGAATGGTGATGGTACTATGAAATATCAGCGCCACTGCGTCTTATGATGGATGATCGACCGGGCGGCTCACGGCATCGAAGCGATGGTTTACGTTCTCCCAGGCAAGCGAAATTGGGTATTGAGCTTCTGAGCTTTGAATTATACTGCGCGCAGCATTTCAGTACGGAACTCTTCAAAGTCAAAGAATCATTTATTTCAAAAGGCCCATAAAAGGCACTTTTGAACGTCAAAATGTACAAAAAAAAAATGATTCTAGTCGCCCCTTCCAAAAAGTAGTTTTCGTATGGAGAAGCATGGGCAAGAAACATTTTAAAATGTTTTACAATATTTTGTATAAGTACATTAATTATACAATAAATTATATGTGAAGGTAAATAAACAATCTTGTCAATGAATTATAGTTGAGAAGAGTTTCGTACAATGACACAACGGAGCGGCCATGTCACCTGGCCGCGCGGAACAGTATAATTATAGTTGAGAAGAGTTTCGTACAATGACACAACGGAGCGGCCATGTCACCTGGCCGCGCGGAACAGTATAATTATAGTTGAGAAGAGTTTCGTACAATGACACAACGGAGCGGCCATGTCACCTGGCCGCGCGGAACAGTATAATTATAGTTGAGAAGAGTTTCGTACAATGACACAACGGAGCGGCCATGTCACCTGGCCGCACGGAACAGTATAATTATAGTTGAGAAGAGTTTCGTACAATGACACAACGGAGCGGCCATGTCACCTGGCCGCGCGGAACAGTATAATTCCAGCCCTAGTCGTTCCCTAATGTTGTTCACATGTATTTGTACAGTCAACCGCACGCCCTTGATAAAATATTAAAAGATTGATACCGAAACTTACGAAATTTTACGAGCGTGCGGTTGACCGTACTTGCAGAGTCCTCGAAGATATCGTCTCGACGTAGTTCGCGCTGCTTACCAACGAGTGCTCACATGTTGTCAGTGGCCTGCAATCGACAATACAACTCAGTGACCACGTCACACAGTCTATGCTAAAAGTACAGAACTGATCGTGTACATATTATATCTGTTAATATTTTTACCAGTTTTTATAAAAATCTGAACTGTTGTTGAATTAAAATTGTCGCTCTCCAGCCATTGTAATCGTAAACAAATGATCATGTATTCGGATTCGTCCTGTACTACAATATTATGTGAATTTATTTAGCAAATTATAAGCTCCGGACGTACTGATTTTAACACTGATTGAAAGGAAGGTTGATTTCTAAGGTTCCGTACCCAAGGGGTGACAACGGACCTATTACTAAGCGTCTGTACATAAGTTATAAAAAGCTGCTTATGTTTCGCTGAATGTAAATGTTTGTACTCGCTTATTTTGATAGAGAATATCGTTTTATTATAAAATGCGTTTTATCAGGATAGACTGACAAAAAGCGAACACTTTTTGATTGAAATGTGACAAGGTCATATCATTTACAGTGCGTTCGCAGCTGTAGTTAGGTGTAACAATTATATCATTGGTTAGAATTAGCTCAAAAGTTTATGTTCATAATACTCGACTGCAGTCGGCCGCATAGTGAAAAGCATCACAATTTGACACGAAGTTATCATTTCTGGAGGAGAACTAGGGTCTCTTGATTATCTGCACCTGGCAGGCTAGCAGACGACCATCACGCTGCATGTTTTATGCTACATGCTTTGTGCTCAGCTTATGAGCGTTATTGACATTTGAGCAAGCCTCTTATGATTACAAACGATAATATAATTTTTTAAATCAAAAGATAATTGATTTTAACAACGATATTAGTAATTTCACTTTATGCGGTCGACTATAGTCGCGGTACGGTATATAATTGTATTTATTTTTAAATCGTTGTTAGTATGCTAGCAAGTGCAGGCTGTGTAATGCTTCAAGAGCTATATTAGTGCGTTGTCGTACGACTTGAGACGATGAGGCATCAAATGTGTGAGTGTCGTAAGACATGCTGTTAGTGATGTTAGTATTATGTACACTTTTATTTAAACAACACGAACAATGAATGTTGCTCTTTATGTATCATTCAGTAAGTTAATGTTTTATCTATAAATAACACATTTTGGAAGATTTTGGTCCTTTGATATTTTATTTCTAGAAAATTGTTTATTTTGATTTCGTGTTTTGTTTATATTCTAGAAAAATAATGAGTTGTATTTGTGTTGTATACAAGATTGTAAATGACCTGAAAGGTTTTAAGCCAATACGATAGAACCCCATTTTATTAAGTTAGATGGCGCTGCACGACTGAGTTCCAAAATGTGTTATTTACACATTATGTATCGTTATATTTAAGTAATCATAGACCTGTTTAGCAGCGTCACCCATATATAAAAGTTCTCCTATTTCCATGAAATCTTTAAGGTTTGTAAAAAAAAACCAGCTGGTGAAGAGGCGTTTATGCTATAAGTCGTTTAATAGTTTTCCCAGAACGTTTTAAAATAAATGTTGAACCTTTCGCCCGCCGGCTGTAATAATCTGACGTGATATAAGAATCGCGCCGTGTGGATCGCGGCCGTCATGTAACTGTATATAATATATTATGTACTTTATTTTTGTATGTAGCTGAGAGCCAGTTTCTGTGAATGTATGCCCACAGACAACGGCGAGAAACCGTCATCACTTGTATGGTACAACGCGCGTCTGTAGAGCGTCCGCTAACATTCTGAACGTGCATGTAGATTGCGGTCGAGCGATGAACGTATTCCGGCTGCCATGCACCACACTGGATCAATCTGAGCGGTCGGTGACATCGATCGCACACAATCTAGTTAAACCTTAAGATATTTATTCTTAAAATAGGGTACGGATGTTCTTCGAACCTTCGAAGAACATTAAATATCTACGAAACAACAAATAAATATGACTCACTAGCGACATATTATGAAAACAAGATTATATTGACGTTGTGCGAAATATGTAACTTGCTGTGTAACTATAGTAGACGATAACATTCGGTTGTGAGCGTTCTAGTGGAACACAACGATAACGTAGGAGTACAGGGTATAGAACAATACACTTGGCGCGAATACTTGGGATGTAAATAGCTTTTGAATTCCTGTAGTTTTATATTTCCTTCGTAACTTGACTAAATAATAAAACTTGCCAATATGTCTAGCGATCCTATTTTGTGTAAAAGAACTAACATACAAACGAATTTTAAGTCTCCTTGCAAGCCTGCCAAATATATTTTTTTTTTTATCTGGGCTGTACCTATTATTTTGCAATTTTATAATAAAGTCGACGTTCGTTGTACCATACGGTCAATTTTCATACATAATTATAAAACAACTTCCGTGTAAATATTAAAACGAAAATTGCAATCATTTCAATAAAATTGTAACACAATAGATAAGTTGAATACACGGTAAAGCCTTTATTGTCATTTTATTTTATAACCATGCACGACACACACTTAAGAACCTTTTCAGAGGCAAATCAGCAGATAATATGAATCAATGTGGTGGTACGATGCTATCTCAATTGCCAAGCCGAAAGTGGCATGGACTCCAGCGGCGAGGTGTGATTTTTTGTAAGAGAAAAGCCGATGCGAAGCCGGTGTTAACTTAATTAGGTACATATAATTAATGGCACCTCCGTTCGGTTTAAGCAACGGGCCACTCCAGGTATTTATAAAAGTAGAGCGAGACTACGAGTATATAGTTTGAAAAAAATCAGGTTTGATACTCCTTTCCTAGAGTATGACAAAAATAATTTAAAAAGGCTTGTGTTTTTACTAAATCTAAATTTTTAAGCGATATAATTAAAAATTCCATTAATAAAGTAAAAAACATTGGAAAATGATTAACAATGAAACGGGTAAGGTACGGTTAAACAAGATAAACAACTTGGGATTATAGTCGACAGTAAATTTGTTACTAAAGCAGCTGACGTAGATGAGGCGTTTAATGTGTTTTTGCCAATATACCTGTAACTATGACTCACTCCTTAAATTCATGCCCGTCTAAAGCTGAAAACCTTTTGCTTATTAGTGTATCTAAAAATAGTCACTTAGTTAATGTTTTTAACACACTCAAGTCTAAAAACACTGGTGATTACTGGGGCATCTCCATTAAACTCTTAAGTAAAATAATAGACATCGTAGCCCCCTATCTAGCTATTACTTTTACCAAACATGCTGATTCAGGAACTTTTACTGACCTCATGAAGATTTAGGAACTTTACCTGATTTAAATAATGGTATGACTTTACTGTCATACCATATCAGGTAATAAAAATGACGTTGGCAATTTCAGGCCTATTTCTATCTTACCACCATTTAGCAAAATATTTAAAAAGTTAATACTCAAGCATTTGTTGAGACATTTTAATTTAAATAGCCCCTTAATCAACAATAATATGGCTTTACAAAATGTCGTCCGACTACAGATGCGGGTGTTGCTCTCTG
This sequence comes from Agrochola macilenta, assembly GCA_916701695.1. Lineage (NCBI taxonomy): Eukaryota > Metazoa > Arthropoda > Insecta > Lepidoptera > Noctuidae > Agrochola > Agrochola macilenta. The sequence goes on along the minus strand of OU753561.1, from coordinate 22,630,182 downwards.
AAACACATATTTAACGCATGGGAGAACTCGCAAAATGCTATTGGGGTTTTCTGTGATCTCTCCAAAGCCTTTGATTGCGTGCACCATGACACGCTTTTGCCTAAACTGCGTCATTACGGTGTGCAAAACGAAATTCTCAACGTTATAAATTCTTATTTACATAATAGGTCTCAATGTGTAGATGTTAATAGTGTGAAATCTTCCGGGCTACCAGTTTAGTTAGGTGTACCTCAAGGCTCAATACTGAGTCCATTCTTGTTCTTAGTGTATATCAATTAATTACCATTCTATCTAAAGGGTATCTGTGAAGTTGTACTGTTTGCAGATTACACCTCTCTTATTTTTAAAGTAGACAGGAATAAACACGATTTTGACGATGTAAACAGTGCACTCTCAATGGTTACGGATTGGCTTACGACAAATAACCTGGTTCTCAATGCCAAGAAAACGAAATGTGTAAAGTTCGCCCTACCAAATGTTAGAAATCTAGGACCCAACATCGTGTTAGATAAAGAGGTGCTTGAATCTGTAAATTTGGCAGTTTTTCTGGGTATTACAGTAGAGTACGCCAAACTTCAGTGGGGTCCACATATATCGAGCCCAGTGGGAAGGCTCAGTGCAGCCGCCTACGCCGTCAGGAAAGTAAGACAATACACTGACGTCGATACGGCTCGGTTAGTCTATTTTAGTTATTTTCATAGTGTTATGTCCTACGGTCTTCTGCTGTGGGGCAAAGCTGCTGATATTCAAAATAGAATTGTCCTTCAAAAACGAGGTGCCAGAGTTTCTCTGAGTCATTTTTTCAAAGATATTGGTATCCTCACAGTGGCATCTCAATTCATCTTTGCCAACATCTTATATATTAGGCAAAATATACACTTATACACTAAAAACTGATTTTCACAATGTTAACACTAGAAATAAGTACAAACTACGAGCTCCCTTTCACCGACTTCATAAAGTTCACAACTCATTTCTTGGGCTTGGTATAACCTTTTATAACAAGCTACCCTCTTCTTTGCTAGATTTGCCTTATAATGCGTTTAAAACGACAGTAAAATCCAACCTTTGTTCAAAGGCATACTATCAATGATAAGAATAGTTGGTCGCTGCAAGACAATGTTTATGTCTTTCTCCAGAATTAGCTTACCTACTGACAGGTTATATACGAGTATGTTTATATATTTGTTTATTTTATTTGAAAGTTAATTTATTTTAATTTATTGTTGACATAATAAACTCATTGCAATGTTTTTTTTCTGAGTTGCAATATGTGGTTAGCTAGTGACCTCGACAATTGATCATATTATTTTTTGAGCTGAGCAACCGGCAGCATGTTCGTCATGCTCCCTTAGATGTCACTGCGTGCGGTACCGCCGGGGGTCGGGTTGCCGCCTTGCCTCAAATATGGCGAGAGGGGTAATGACTGATCTTTGCGTTATGCTCGTGAAGGAGTGCTGCTTGTGGTGACTGGTCGTCTTGATTATTGTTTTTGTTATTGTTATTAGTCAGTAACTGTTTATTTATTTTACCTCGATGGTCCTAGATCATCATTTATAACTTCCAGTTACAGCTATATGTAAGCGGGCACGCCCTTTATGCCTGGAGGCTTTTTATTTAGATATTAAGATCTTTTTACTTTTAGTTTTTATTTCGGCCTGAGTAGGTATAGTTCTCGATGACTTTGGTTGATATATTGGCGTGTGCTAGCTGACATATGGCTAATAATTAAAATTATGTTTTGTGTTGCGTAATGTAAATTATTTTGCATACTACGAGGGGTGTTCAATAAATAGTGAGAATGCGATACATTCTCTTTGGAAAGAAAAAAAAAAAATACTGGCAGGCTATAGCCCAGACATTAGTTAAGATGATAATAAAAAAAGCAATTAATTCTCTTTTGTTTTTTAAAAGTAGAAGTTTATTGTTTGCGTCGTTTCGGAACGTGTTCTTAAAAATGGATAAAATTGAAGTTCGCGCGGTAATAAAATATCTCTGCTTGAAAAAATTTACTACGGAGCAGGTAAATCAAGACTTGAGAGCAACATTAGGGGTTCATGCTCCTCCATATTCTACGGTTGCGCGTTGGTGTGCTGAGTTCAAGCGAGGAAGAACTTCCACTAACGACGACCCACGAACGGGACGCCCCATATCGGCAGTGACTGAACAAATGATTAAAAAAGTTGAAAATATTGTCTTGGCGGATCGTCGTGTTACAGCTGAAGAAGTAAAGATTTTGATAGGAAGTGTCCACAATATTATAAACGACCATTTGGGTATGAAAAAGTGTCAGCGCGCTGGGTGCCTAGAATGCTTTCTGACGCGCAGAAACAAACTCGACTAAGAATTTCACAAAGCTGTTTGGATTTGTTACAACAAGATCCTGACCGATTTTTGGCTCGATTCATAACTATGGACCAAACATGGCTTCACCATTATGACCCGGAAACGAAACAACACTCCATGACTTGGAAGCGACCGTCATCTCCAACTCCAAAGAAATTTAAGGCGATTCCATTCGCCGGAAAGATCATGGGCTCTCTTTTCTGGGACAGCCAAGGGGTGGTAATGATCGAATATCTTAATCATGGAGCCACTATTACGGGGACTATGTACGCAGGACAAGTAACAAAGTTGCGTGAGGAAATACGCAAGAAACGGCGTGGCAAACTCGCTAAAGTTGATTTGTTTCACCAAGATAACGCCCCTGCGCACAAGTCCAGAGTTGCGATAGCTGTCATTCAAGAAGCTGGCTTCGAATTGATGGAACATCCTCCATATTCACCGGACCTTGCTCCTAGTGATTTCTACCTATTTCCGCGCTTAAAGGAACATCTCAGGGGCCAGAAATTCGAAGATGATGACGGAGTAGTCGCCGCCGTAAATGATTTTTAAGGGATCAGGAAGAAGATTTTTTTAGAAAGGGAATTTTAGGATTTGAGAAAAGATATACAATACCTGAAAGGTGACTACGTCGAAAAATAAAATAACATATAATAAAAGATAACTGCGTCTTACTCATTCTCACTATTTATTGAACACCCCTCGTATTATTAGAATATTATTTTTTCTAACTGTGCTGTGCTGCTGGGGAGTTTGTTACGCTACTTCTTATTCCCAGCTAACGCACTAGCAAGTGGTGAAGGGTGGGCGTTTTCAGGGACTGTCTTATGTAATTTTGACGTTCGAAAACTGCTGATTCTCAGCCTAGTTTGATTAAATGACGTGAATTTGAATTTTATCAATAAAGTAAAAAAATATTTCTTAACTTAAAAATAAAAGCCTTACTGAAGTTAACACCATCTTTCGTCAAATAGCAGAACCATAAAGTCCTATCACTACACAAACAAAACTTTTAAGTATATAAACTCAACTAAATCATTGTAAAATTCTATAGGAATATAAACAATCGAATACAATACAGGTAAACAGGTGAAAACTAAATGATATTATTCCTCCATCTCGTTTTCGCTGACGCATTTTGTTCTATGGCTGTCTCTATCGTACTCTCTCGTGCTCTCGTCCATATAAGCGGTTCCACGTGACGTTACCTAAAGTGAAGTCATGACGGGATCGCTATTGTATGATTTTTTTGGTCCAGGTTATGACATTTTGGCGCCGGGTTATTTAAGCACATTTTTAGGGTTCCGTACGTCCGAATGCAAAAGTGCAACATCTTCTAAGATCACTCGTGTGACTATCAAAACCTTAAACTAACGGCAATGATAGACCTCCATAGCCTTAATAGTTATTTATTTTACAAAAAGAAATAAAATATTTAACATGTAAGTGAGCAAGGCACCATTTTGATCTTTTACAATCATAAAAACATCAATAAATAAGTACAATCAAGCATAGGAATGAGGTCGTCGCTCAATCAGTCGTCGCGATCCGTTCTTCAGCTGAGCAATATGACCAGTCTTTATTTGAGGATTTGCAACTTCATCCTTAATGATAGTTTTTTTAGTTTGCTATTCGAATGACCCTCGTCACTTTATTCCTTAGGTTTGGTGTTGCCTCTAGTCTCGTCCAACGACGTGGGTCTCTTCCGGCGCGTCGACCCGTATGATGGAGGAGGCGAGCGCAAAGTACCCCTCGTAGTGCACGTCGTCGGGCGTGGTGTCGTAGTGGTAGTGCCCGCCGTCACCGTGCTCGCTGAAGCCGTGAAAGTGCTGCACGCGCAGGTCCAGACCCTGGGGAGAAGGTGGCTTGTTGATAAAACATGTGTAGACAGGAATTGTTCTAAGTTCGGTTTTGATAGGCCAGGAATAGTTGTGCTATTATTATTTTAGCACATACCTATCAGAAGAAGAAAAGGCGGTCTTTCAATAGCTTTCTTTCAAAATGTTCTGTTAAATAATTGTGGTAGTGATGGATGAACATGTGTGCAAAGATTGAAGTTATTTTTCCCTCTGTCTTGCAGTCTTCAAACAAGTGTTCAAATGTTCGAAGATGTATGGTCCTGGTTTTATTCTCACGTCCACGTACCATCACGAGTGTTTTAGCCGAGCAACGTTAGGTTTAACTGTTTGAAATACTAACATGGTCTCCAGTAACGAGGGTGCCGACATGTGTGATGGGGGCGCGCATCTCGAAGAAGTGCAGCCAACCGTCCACGTCAGCGTCAGTGCACAGCCGCGTGCTGGAGAAGTCCGGCATCACGTGGAACTTCACCTTGCCGGAGCGCAGCATGAACATGCCGCCCAGACCTGACACAACGAGAATTATGTAAAGTGCAACCTTCTTCTACGTTTTCAGCGTTCGTTTCCCCGATACTGGGTGCAGGCCTCCTCCTGTGCTTGTTCTTATTCTCAGTGTTTATCCGGGCTGCCTCATGAGTTTCATATGGACATTGTAGTTGTATTGGTACGGAACCCACACATGCACAAAACCTGCGAACTCTAGTACTTAAGACGTCGCCCGTCTGCGAGGTCAGAGACAGTTCGAATACGATACTACACACAGCCAGTCACTAACTGCTGTTCGCGTCACTAGCCCCATTTTATATTATCCTAATCTTAGTTACTTGTTTATGAACCGTGAGATTTAGTTGTATTAACTTCATCATTAAATTATTTGTGTAATATTGATTGACCATTTAATTTTAATCCAATATAGAACTTAAAACGCAACCTAACAAAAGTTCTATATAGATAACTAAAGAAATATCCGTATTACTATTTATATATTATTTACTAGCTGCGCCCCGCGGTTTCACCCGCATAAGTCTCGATCCCATGAAAATATCTGGATAAAAAGCATCCTATGTGTTAATCCAGGTTATGAACTATCTGTGTGCCAAATTTCATCCAAATCCGTTCAGTAGTTTTTGCGTGAAAGAGTAACAAACATCCACACATACATACATACAAACTTTCGCGTTTATAATATTAGTAGGATTATTATATAACCGTCGTCGCACCTATTACTCACCGACAATTTTATCACCATAATGGTTCTTGAGCGTCTCTCTGATGGCCGTGATGAAGTTTGATGGACCGATGCGTTTCTTGGCTACTACTTTGATCACCTGCAATGAAAATAATTTGTTTTTATCATGTTACTGTTATGGGAACTACAAAATCGCATGATTATTTGCTAAGTAAGAAAGAAAAGGACCAAGAATTGAGACCTTGGGCGCGCCCATTTTATGCGGGGGCCCGTTATCTCATAACGTTTAGAGAGCAAGTAACTATTGTTTTCTGCGTGCTTATGGGGCTCGAAAAATCACTTTCACAGATCCCAAGCAGCATATAAGTTACCGGAATATTATTCATGGACACTTCAGTCAAACGCCTCCTCAGTAACTTACTATAGCATCGTTTGGAAGTCATAGGTTCACAGAACCTTTATAGCCGGAGACAATTACAAGTTAGAACAGTAAGTCACAGACCTTGCCAGGTTTTCCCTCGCTGAGCAGGTAGTTCCCCAGCAGTGCTGTCCTGGTCTCTGTGTTGGGTAGTCGTTGCTGCAGGTAGCCGCCCTTGCCCTTGGCGGCTCCTACGGGCTCTATGGACACTATGCGGGTACCCTGGTCTATTGTGCCGTTGCGGATGCTCAAGTTTATTATACCCTAGAATTGTAAAAAGTTCATTTTCATCTTTGTCGTTCTGTCAACTTTGATGTAGTGGATTTGGTTTTATCAATAGTGTATTAGTTGCATCCTGCGTCGAAGTACACCTTGCCCGGGTGGGCATTCGGTATCTTTCGGCAGAATTTTCACTGAAGTTTCACTTTTTAGTTTTTTGTTTGCCTATACTCTATTCTCCATTAGGTTTACTTAAAGGTAAACAAATCGTAAAAAGGGTTTTTATAGATGACACTTTCTTGTACCCACGATAAAACCAAATTAAATACATTTTTAATTTTAATATAATACAATACTTTCCTCCTTTATTTACCTATGTATGTTAAACTTTATAATTTATTCTTAAACTACTCTTCGTAGATGTAACTGGTTGAGCAAATTTTTTTGTTAGATTTAGAATAATACTAGCTTTTGCCCGCGGCTTCGCCCGCGTGGATATCGGAAAATATCCCACAGGAACGTGCTACCGAGATTCAGAGTATTCTATGTACTAACCCAGGGCATGGCCTATCCGTATGCCTTTCATCTAAATCCGTTCAGTCGTTATGGCATGAAATGACAAACATTTAGGGTTGATTTCACCAATGAAACTGAACGCATTTCTAAAACACGTTCAAGAGCCAAAAGTGAGTGTCAAAATTGTTACGGGGAAATTTGTACACTAACAGCTCTTGAACACGTTTAGATGTGCTGAACGCGTTCAATTTCATTACTACATAGTCTACATATTTCATTACTCTATTAAAAGTTATTTTTCAATTGAAAAGTTAAGTTTGTCCTTCAATCCAGATTTAGAAATTCAGAGAACCGAGCAAGCACAGCTTTGAGACGAAACCCTCAGCGCGCAAGTCCTACTCACAATTGACCGGTTAAAAAAAAAAAAAAAAATAGAACAGGTTTTTATGATTCTAAAAATGCCTTGCATTGACTTGTAATACCTACTCTTGCCGCCATTGAACACATAATACCTACATGTTAGAAAGGTTATTTTATAAATTTAAATTGTTATAAGTTTTGACCGAGTGGACAGATTTTAATGAAATAAAGACTCAATGTTAATTCAAGTTACGGACTATGACTATAATTCTAATTACTTAAATCTCTTGAAAAGAAGACACAAAAAAAAAACAATATTACATGTGAATTTTAAAATCATCTCCTATTTTAGCCCCTTACGGAATAATTTTTGAAAACCGCTGAAATACGTAATTATTTATTTGTTACCAAAAGCATACATTTAAATTTTCATAGCCCTAACTTAAGAAATAATAGGTTTCCCATACAAACTTTCATCCCCTATATCCCCCCCCTTGGGGTTATTTTTAAGACAAAGAGTAGCCTATGTTCTTCCTTGGGATGCCATCTATCTCCTTGCCAAATATTATCGAAATCCGTTCAGTGGTTTAGGCGTGAAAAGGTAACATACAGACAGACAGACAGAGTTACTTTCGAATTTATAATATTAGTATGGAAGTATGGATTTTGTAATCTGCCTATTGTAAAGAGCTCAAACTCTAAACATCAACGAATTTTAACGTTGCAAAATTGAAGAGTAGGTACACCTGTGACGTAGTGTAGATAACTGAAGTGACAGGTATTACGTTTAATCGGTTACATGACAGCTGTCTCGTCACATATTTTTTTTTGTTTACCTTTATTTAACTAAGTACCTAAACCTAAGGAGTATATAGGTACTTCTATGATCAACCGCAACTAACCTCGCAGTTAACCCCGAGGTGCGGCCAGGGTCCTGCCCCGGCGCCGGCCATGAGCACGGGGTCGCTGTTAAGGTGGCGTGCGAGTGCCGCCAAATCGTAGATCTTGTTGCGCTGCACCAGCGGCAACAAGTATGGCGGACCGCCGATCTCGATGAGCTTTGCATTACCAGTCAGACCTGAATAAGACTAAGTACGTAATGAATGTGCATTTGGTTTTCATGGGTACCGAGTAAAAGTTTTTTATAAGAAAACGCAATGTTTTTCGAACTGGGAATCAAAACCACAATTTTCACACAAGCACCCAATTTTTTTTATTAAGTATTATTGAATAATAATAATTTAGGAATCTTGTGAAAAAAAAACTAATAGACGCCTGTAACGAGAGTAATATTCAGTAGGTAACTCATCTGATAGATAACTGTAGCAAAATATTGTCTCACATTATCACTTATTTACTTTAGATAGCGTAAGATTCGTAACAACAATTAATAGGTCAAATGATTATTATATAATTGTTTCATAGCCGTCATCATTCATGGCACCAGTCTAAAGAATATCGTCCTATGAATTTGAACAGGAAAACATTTCAGTGGCAATTGAAACTCATAAGAATAGTATGCTTTGTTCACCTACTATGTGACATAACTTCAACAATTTCATGCAAGTCTATTCTTAGTTGTTCGTGTTTTTTTAATCAAAAAACACAACATTTCAGTTACAAAAACCAGCTAAGTGCGTGTCGCACCACGCACAATGAAGGGTTCCGTAGTTGGGATGAATTTATCCCAAGAACAAACTTAACAAACTTGTAAAATCATACATTTCAAGTGCAAATGTAAGTTTGTACGCACAATATTATGAGATTTACCATGTTATTTTTAGGACCATAAACTTCTTATAGGTTTTCTTTTTTTTTAGTAAAGAACCATGCGCTGTATTTTTTTTTTAAATTTTAGGTTCTGTAGTTTCGGAGATAAATGGGGGAACGGTAAATTTTCATCTATTTTCTTAAATATCTTTAAAAGTATTTATTTTAAAAAAAATTGATCCTCGCAACAAGCCCTTTCATTTGAACTTTTTTTTTTTTCTATTTTGATCCCCAAAAGCAGAGGCTGAGTAAGGCGTGGGCAACTTAGGCCACCGCCTGCGCCTTGCGGTCCAAGGGGCCTCGCACCTCCAAGGTTTATGCATTACTTAAAAGGCGTGAACTTGACAAAAAATTTTACTCGTCTTATAACGATAAATACGAGGGGTGTTCAATAAATAGTAAGAATGCGATAGATTCTCCTTGGAAAGAAAATAAATAAATACTGGCAGGCATAGCCCAGACATTAGTTAAGATGATAATAAAAAAAGCAATTAATTCTCTTTTGTTTTTTAAAAGTAGAAGTCTATTGTTTGCGTCGTTTCGGAACGTGTTCTTAAAAATGGATAAAATTGAAGTTCGCGCGGTAATATAATATCTCTGCTTGAAAAATTTTACTACGGAGCAGGTAAATCAAGACTTGAGAGCAACATTAGGGGTTCATGCTCCTCCATATTCTACGGTTGCGCGTTGGTGTGCTGAGTTCAAGCGAGGAAGAACTTCCACTAACCACGACCCACGAACGGGACGCCCCATATCGGCAGTGACTGAACAAATGATTAAAAAAGTTGAAAATATTGTCTTGGCGGATCGTCGTGTTACTGTTGGTTTTATAGCTGAAGAAGTAAAGATTTCGATAGGAAGTGTCCATAATATTATAAACGACCATTTGGGTATGAAAAAAGTGTCAGCGCGCTGGGTGCCCAGAATGCTTTCTGACGCGCAGAAACAAATTCGACTGAGAATTTCACAAAGCTGTTTGGATTTGTTACAACAAGATCCTGACCGAATTTTGGCTCGATTCATAACTATGGACGAAACATGGCTTCACCATTATGACCCGGAAACGAAACAACAGTCCATGACTTGGAAGCGACCGTCATCTCCAACTCCAAAGAAATTTAAGGCGATTCCATCCGCCGGAAAGATCATGGGCTCTCTTTTCTGGGACAGCTAAGGGGTGGTAATGATCGAATATCTTAATCATGGAGACGGGGACTATGTACGCAGGACAAGTAACAAAGTTGCGTGAGGAAATACGCAAGAAACGGCGTGGCAAACTCGCTAAAGTTGTCTTGTTTCACCAAGATAACGCCCCTGCGCACAAGTCCAGAGTTGCGATGGCTGCCATTCAAGAAGCTGGCTTCGAATTGATGGAACATCCTCCATATTCACCGGACCTTGCTCCTAGTGATTTCTACCTATTTCCGCGCTTAAAGGAACATCTCAGGGGCCAGAAATTCGAAGATGATGACGGAGTAGTCGCCGCCGTAAATGATTTTTTAAGGGATCTGAAAGAAGATTTTTTTAGAAAGGGAATTTTAGGATTAGAGAAAAGATATACAAAGTGTATAAACCTGAAAGGTGACTACGTCGAAAAATAAAATAACATATAATAAAAGATAATTGCGTCTCACTCATTCTCACTATTTATTGAACACCCGTCGTACATTGACATAATTATGTATGTACCTATATTGACATATGATATACCTGATTTGTTTTTAATTAGTCTAGTAACATTTGCTGGCGCTGCGTTGCAGTCGCCGGGAATCCCCACCGGCCAGAGCTGGGGATTTCCCATTCTGTTTGTTTACGTTACTTTCACGTTTCTCAACGGCTAGAAAACCAATCAATCTATATGTAAGTTGGTCGACTATTACTCGTGAACTTGTAAAGCCTTCTTTTACAAAAAAATCATATTACGCAAACAGATCCCTGAATCGAAAAATGGTTTTCATAGACCCGCAATATTTTTGCAGGGCCTATCATAAATCTCCAACTATTGGTACCTACCTAAAAATTTGACAGTCTACACTGTTTTTTTTTTTAATTTTTATTTATCTTGCGCCGCCAGAGCACCTCGCAAAATTTACCTCACCCACGTCAAATTTAGATCTTGCCCCGCCACTGCCCAAAAGTGACCCCATATTCACTATTCATTAATTTACGTTACATGTTCGTGTTTGGGTTACAGAAATACATTTGTGTACCAAATTTCAACTTAATCGGTCCATTAGATTCGGAGCAAATTGGCTGTGACAGACGGACAGACAGACAACTAGCCTGACAGACAGAAAAACACACGAATGATCCTATAAGGGTTCCGTTTTTTCCCTTTGAGGTACGGAACCCTAAAAACTATGTTGTTTGATCATACCTGGTGATGTGAGGTTGTATGGCGACTTGCTGAGGTCCGGAGAGTCGACCGCGGACACGTCGACCGACTCGAACGTGCTGATCAGTCCCACAGACAGCACTGCATATAATACGTTGTTTTTAATACATAACATTTGAGTGTAGTGTAGTAATCATCGCTACCCTGACCAAGTCATACGGTGGACATCCGGAAAGAAGCTAGGTCAGGGTCTGCTGTCAATAAGCAAGTCCAGCGTGACGTCTACATATTTTGACGGTCGTTCATTAGCTAAAATCTTAAAACTTCAAACGAATATGTATATAACAGGGCTGTTGGTATGTAGGCATTAGGAAGGATGTGGAATGCTGTGGCTTGAGTAGATAGAAAGGATAACTTACCGTCCACTATTTCCTGCAACGGCGGCTGGAATAAAGTTTTCTCCTGTATCGGGACATTTTTGTAGTCGACCGACGTCATACTGAAACAATAAGCGAGTCGGCTATTTATATTTCCCATTAGTAAAATATTCGTACTTATCAGCACCGTTTCAGCTCACGCCATCGCGGTATGTTATCACAACGCTCAGTAAAAATCTGCAAAAGTTGTGATTCGTTTATAAATACATTTCGCAAAAATTACGTTTTGAAGTTGGACATTATCCTAAGTAGGTACGCACGGCTACACATCAAGCTATACATTTCCAGTATAAGCTGACCTCACATTGTACCGAAATCCTATACAATGCGAGATCAGCATAAACTGGAAATGTATAGCTTGATGTGTAGCCGTGTGTACCTATACTTATTTTACTCTCGTAATGGGTAATCCTCAGGTTTCGAATGACTTGCCAGGACACATAAGAATCATTGCTTTTACTCACCTCGGCGCGGTCAAGGTCGCCGCCTTCACTACCACAACAAGCGACCAAGCGAACAATATGTTTGCGAGCATTCTAACCTTTCAATGAAGTATTGTAATACGTACGTTAGAATGTAGCGTGGGGCTTCAACTGTTGAGTTTTTGTTGACCTCTGTGGACCTCAGTGATTGTGTCAGAGGTGAGCGGGCCAGTGGCGGCGAGCGACTGACGGGGTGCGGCTATGGCGGCGTGCGCGTGAATATATGAATGTCGCCGAGATTGCGCGCTATCTGACGAGGGCGCTTTATCATTGTTTGAGAGCTTCCAGTTTAATTACTACTTATGTCGAAGTCGCCGAACATCTAATTGTGATGTTATGTAAACACTTATTGCTATGATTAACAGTTGCTAGTTACTAATTCAGAATTTTATGTATCTACGAGTACTTGTAAAGTCACGAGCACTGATATGTATCCACTTAGCTAAATTAAAAAACGATTAGACAGGGACAGACTAGGCTAGTAAAAAAAAAAAGTGTATACATAAGAGTGCTCGTGACTGTACTTGGTTTGTTTCCTTGTTGCAATGTCTTGTATTCCCCCCCCTCTGGTGATTTTATTAGTTCCGAATCGGTAATGGAGGATTCACTCAATAGGTGAAAACCTTAGAGTATATAACAACTCTAAGGTTAAAATCAAGTAATAAAAGTATAATTTTATGTGGATCAAAATCAAAATCAAAATATTTTATTTCACATAAACCTACATGGGCACTTATGAAACGTCAGAAGCTAGGTGCACGGTTCCAATTGGTCGTTTCCTATGGAGAAGAGCCGGCAAGAAACTCCACGGTTACTCTTTTAAAAATAATTGTTTTTTACAATATTTTTAAATAACAGTAGATATTAATAGGTATGGGAGGACAGTGTAGGTCTTTCAACAAGTACCAGGTACTTAACAAGATAGTAGATGGTCAATAAATCTACAGTCCACTAAACCTACAGTGTTCTCACATTCACAAAATAGAAAAAATTAATCTAAGTATATAAAATATGAATAAATTAGTAAAAATAAAAACCTATTTTAAACGAAATGACATGATTGCTATTACAACTGTAACAAATCTGAATAATTATCATGTACACAAAAGCCACTAATAAAATGTTGAAATTAAATTGTAGGTATATAATGTCAAATATTAGGATGCTTATGTCAAGGAAGAATGTAAAAAAAATAAAGATGGTAATTTAGGAGCAGTTAATAGACTCTTACATAATGTGCCGCTAATGATGTACCAGGGAAGCCACATGTGCAGAAGGAATTATTGCCAAACTTCCTTGTCTTCAACGTAGTCTTTAATTTGATATTAAGCTTTCTTGATAAGGACACGTTTGATGTGGGTTTTGAACTTCCCATCGCTAAGTTCTGTAACCGACTTTGGCAACTTGTTATAAAAGCGGATACTGTTTATAAGAAATGACTTGCTTGTTTTAGTTAATCTAAATTTGGGTATCACAATTTCATGTCTACTACGTGTATTTTTATTATGGAAATCGCTTCTTATTTTGAAAAGTCCTAAGTTTTTGCGGACATACATAATACTTTCTAAGATATAACGAGAAGGCAGAGTCAGTATATTAATTTCTTTGAATTTGTTTCTAAGGGACTCGCGAGGACCCATTTTATAGATTGCTCTCTTTTGTAAAATGAAAACTAGGAGATTTTAATATTAATATTTTAGATGTTACTCCTTAGGTTTTATAATTTAATACAATTTATTTTATGAACCTACTAGGATCACGGCATCTTTTTCAACTTGTCTTGATAATATTTTTAGTGATTCTCATGCCAAAAATAAAATAGTGTTAAGTGACTTAACGTCTGACCACTGTGGTATATTTGCTAGCTTCCCCATGCCATTACATAAAAAGCCGCATAAAATAGAATGCAGGCCTTATACAGCTAGTCGTTGCAATAAGTTTAAAAATAATATAGCTCATAGAATTACACCATATATAGTAGAACACGAGAATCCCAATGAAATCTAAGGAGCCCTTTTTGATGTTGTGCAAAAATTTGACAAACTCATAAGATTTGTAATAAACCTAATAAAAAAATTTATCTCACAGGTGATCTAAATATAGACACACTCAAAAACAATAAAATAGCATCACATCTAAAAGACACTTTAGTAAATTTTGGTCTCTCCTTACATATAGACCAACCAACTAGACAAAAAGCCTGCATTGATCACTTTATTAGTAACATTGAAGACGCGAAGGGTAAAAAAGTTCACGAATTATTTCTCTCCGACCACAATACAGGTCAAACTTTAAATTTCCCCATTAATAATAAACCAGTAACACTAAAAAGTTGGTATGTTTACAAAAGAGACTACAGTAAAGACAATCTAGACAAATTTATAAATTGTTTATCAGCACTAAGTTGGTCTGGTCAGAAGTATATGAACAAGAAAAATTAAATTCAGGCTTTGATATATTTCATGATACGTTTTGTTTATTTTATAACCTTTGCTTTCCAATTAGCAAAGTTAGAATTAATTCACGAATTTTTGTACGAGCCAATAATGCTCATACAGCAAAAGTACGTTTATGCGTACCAAACACTAATAAAATCACTCATCAGTCGTAACCAAAACTCCGTCACGCGGTGAAGTGCGGCTCAGATATCTAAACAGACATAACTTGTAACTATTTCCATAAATAAACTATTAAACTTAGCAGTGGTTTGGTGTAATTTAACTAACTACCTACAACTACAACCGGGGTATCCGTCAACGACGAGAAAACCCCAACATCTTTTGGTCCTTCGAGCCGGATAGCACGGCAAATCATCTTGTGAGTCGTCGTGTCTCCTCATCAGCAGAGTGCTTAGCGTGGTATATCCCAGTTACGTTAGCAAATCGGTGCTGTTGGCTTCCCACAAGCGGGTCTAACCAGTAGCATTGAGACGTTGCACATAACGTAAGGAGGGTGAGCTACACTGAGTGCCTGCCACTAACGAACCAGCAGAGATCACGTCTACTGCTACAAACAACTTATCAAGAAATAATCGGCGAGGATAACGTCCACGGCGGTTACTACAGCGAAGATCACGTCTACCGCTGCAAACAAGAAATAATCAGCGGGGATAACGTCCACTGCGATTACTTAAGCTCCGAAATCTTCGCGAGTACACACTATACGCCAAGCATTAGCAGCCACAAGGCATAAACAATGTCGCCAGAACACTACCACTCAATGAACCTGAAGAAACGAAAGCTATAGACATCAGAAACAACTGGAAACTCATTGAGCTCATGCGTCGACACTATTGGGATCGCTGGTCGAAAGAATACCTTCATTCATTACAAAACCGAAACAAATGGCAACAAACTAAAGAAAACATAAAGGAGGGGCAACTAGTTCTCGTCAGGGACAGTAATCTACCACCAAGCAGATGGGCTATGGGACGCGTAGTGGAACTGCACCCAGGCAGCGATAACTTAGTACGAGTAGTCACGCTCAAGACACAAAACGGGGTACTAAAAAGACCCATAACTAAACTAGCCCCGCTGCCTATAAACGAGGCATGCGGAAGCACTGAGTCACGTGAAGTGAGTCCAGAAACCGAGCACGGCAAGCAAAAGAAAGTGACTAATAAAACCCAAAAAAGGGTAAACAGCTTGCTTATAGTGTTACTAGTAGCATTTACAACGCTATCAAGTGGACTAGCAACACCCCTGCAACATTTTAAAATAACTCGATTAGTTGAAAATCAACCAGTTTACTTTGACCCCGTCGGGAATATCCAACTTATTCACGATGAATGGAAACTTTTGGTATACTATAACCTAACAACATTCTGGCAAAGTACGACAAATGTAGAGAAATTCGTGAATCGTATAGCTCAACTATGCGACACGATGCATAACGAGCCATGTCACTCTACGATACAACAACTCAAGTTCGAAATGAACCAGCTGAACGAGTATAACATATTATTACGCGCTCAACATCAACAACGAAGACGACGTGGCTACGTCAACGGCGTAGGAAATCTTGCACGAGCCCTATTTGGTGTCCTTGATAGCGATTTCGCCGAAAAATACGCTCAGGACATAGAAAAGATCAAAACGAACGAACAATATCTATTACAGCTGATAAGAAATCAGACACTGATTATCGAGGCAGAAAATAACGTCATCAAGAAAAATGAAGAATTTGTAAAGACGCAACTGCAAGTAATTCAGCAATTCATGAATGAAACGAAATATAATACGGCAGTAATAGAAAACAGATTTCAAATAATGAAAACGATGAATGACGTCAACGCTCGGGCGTTAACTGCTAGTTTACTTATCTCAGTACTGAGAAGAAACCAAGAAATGCTCCTAAGTGCATTGACAGATATCTACAGAGGCAATCTCGATATGAAACTATTCACACCGGAGCAGCTATCTGAACAACTACATTATATTGCCGGTATTATACCGAAAAGATTAACGTTACCTATCAAAAACAGCAATGGAGCTAACATGAAAAATATTTACAAAATTATTTATGTTAAAGCCCGGCTCACCGAACAATACCTACTCTTCGAATTACATATCCCGTTACTAAGCGATGACGAGTATACATTGTATCACAATATAGCTATACCTAGACAGCAAACTACTAACCAATGTCAGGCGATAGAGACAACAACACAATATATTGGAGTCAACTTCGTAAAGAATACCTACATACAGATGGAAGAGGTTGATCTTCAGCAATGTACAACAATGACGGCGGACAATCACATCTGCCACGCCTCTACGACTATCAGCAACTTGCATGGAGCCACGGCATCTTGCGAAGCAAAAATACTAAACCAAAATGTAAATAACATTACATGTGATTGGGTACCACAAAAATGCTCTGACCAATGGATAAAATTACAGAGACCAAACATATGGCTGTATAATTGCATCAATGAGTGTACGACTCGCATCGTATGCGAAAATCGAATTACAACAACAATTTTAACAAAGGCTGGGCTCCTTGCCCTAGGTCAGGATTGCATACTTCAGCACAAAGACGCTACAATTTATTCACATAACGTTTTTAGTAGCAGTACCAAGATCGGAATTACCTTGGAGGTACCTACGATTGACTCACCAAATGATATGTGGAATACGTTCAAAAACACAAAGATTGTGCTTCCGGAACTAAACTTATCTAATGAACACAGATTATTAGATAACAAGATAACCGCACAAAAGGGACGAGAGAGCCTACCTAACGACCTAAGTGTCCACGACATTGGCAACTACGCTATGAGCACTTTGCTGGTGGGAGGAATCGTCGCCGCTATAATAGTTTGGCGAATAAGAAGATATCTTCAGGCGCGTAAGAAGGGCAATGTCAATACGAACAAGACTCGAGAGAGGACAGAAGATATAGAACTAAAGGAGATTCCTGCCTACGCTAAAATACGTGGTGGACAGTCTGAGAACTACCGTCCGCCGCAAGCAGCAATTGGAACAAGATTCAAACTATGATTAATTATTTACGAATTATTTCTTCTTATTGTTTTGATTGCTTTTGTTAGTTTTATAACATTTTTATACCTATGTATATTTAACTTGTAACGCAAGTTTGGTTATCTGAGTACGTATTATATTTTCCCTCGGGAGCATGTACGAGCCAATAATGCTCATACAGCAAAAGTACGTTTATGCGTACCAAACACTAATAAAATCACTCATCAGTCGTAACCAAAACTCCGTCACGCGGTGAAGTGCGGCTCAGATATCTAAACAGACATAACTTGTAACTATTTCCATAAATAAACTATTAAACTTAGCAGTGGTTTGGTGTAATTTAACTAACTACCTACAACTACAACCGGGGTATCCGTCAACGACGAGAAAACCCCAACACTCTCCGACCACAATACAGGTCAAACTTTAAATTTCCCCATTAATAATAAACCAGTAACACTAAAAAGTTGGTATGTTTACAAAAGAGACTACAGTAAAGACAATCTAGACAAATTTATAAATTGTTTATCAGCACTAAGTTGGTCTGGTCAGAAGTATATGAACAAGAAAAATTAAATTCAGGCTTTGATATATTTCATGATACGTTTTGTTTATTTTATAACCTTTGCTTTCCAATTAGCAAAGTTAGAATTAATTCAAACTGTAAGTCACCAAGATGGATAACAATGGGAATCAGAAAGTCAAGTAAAGAAATAAGGAAACTAAGGTCGCCAATTACATGTCCAAATCTGAACACGATACATCAAACTATACAAAATACAGTACTATCTTCAAAAAATGCGTTAGCAGTTCAAAACACCTCATAAATTCTAAAATAATGTCATCGGCAAAAAATAAAGGCATAGCTACATGGCAGATTATCAAAAACAAAACTGATCACGTAAACACTTTGGAGGAGTATCGTAGGTTGGTTGAAAGGAAACTCGGACTCCAGATTGTAAAGATTGAAAATAATACTGTATTTTTATTATAAAATGTTCCTACTTAAATACTATTTACAAATACAGGCTAAACAGTACAACTAAAGATACTTCAAGAGTTTGAACCAATCAGATCGCAGCACACTGTTGTCCATTTGTTCCGCACGTTGTCGCTACAGTCGCGAGCTCGCGCACGGGCGCACCTCGCCGCTCGTGGCGCTGATGTTATAAATATAGGTGACACAAGCTGGCGCCCGCATTCATCGATGCGGCAGTGTCCAGTGAAGATGTGTGTGTTGTGCTCGTGCGTGCGGCTGAAGATTGGGGCGAAGGCCGACGGCGTGTGGCGTCGGCAGTTCCTGTACAATATTTATTCCGTGTTTC
The DNA here is from genome assembly GCA_916701695.1 of Agrochola macilenta. NCBI lineage: Eukaryota > Metazoa > Arthropoda > Insecta > Lepidoptera > Noctuidae > Agrochola > Agrochola macilenta. The sequence continues at coordinate 22,611,446 of OU753561.1, read as the reverse complement.
TTGTACAGAATGTCTAAAACGTGCTGTGACCATAGTTCTTTTGAGAACTGTTCTTTTCAATGTTTCTTTTACACGAGGTCAAAACGTGGTGGCTACAGTACTCCCCTTCAAGCGAAGCGTACCGGCAGCTTGATGGCACGGCCCGTGCGTGTTGTTTTGATGACGGCGGGCTGTGACGTCACGTTGGCCGGAGGTACTTGTTGAGTTGGAGTTGCTTGATGCTTGGTAACGGTTGGAGTGGTACAGCTCTTGGTTCGGTTGGTAATGGTAACGTTGGTTGATGGTAAGGTACTGGTGTATTCGGTGACGACATATGCAGGCTTCAGTCGATCGATTGATATGTTTGCTTGCCGATTTGGTAGCTGAATGGAATGTACCTTTTCTGTTCGGCTTATAACTCGGTATGGGCCTTCGTATGGAGTCTGTAATGGCTTCTTAACTGCGTCCGTTCTGACAAATACATGACTGCACTTGCGTAAATCTTCATGCACGAACATGCGTTTATTATTGCTGTGATGCTCTGTGATGGCTTGCGGCTTGTTTGCTTGAATAATATCACGCAGTTTTTCTACGTAAGTATAATCCATCGCAGGTGTGTGGGTACTTGCAGAAAAAAAATCGCCGGGTAGACGCAAATTGTAACCATAGGTAAGTTCTGCGGCGCTCACACCGGTGTCAGTGCGAAGTGCGGCTCGCAATCCAAGTAGGACGGTAGGTAGCTCGTCGATCCATTTACTTGAGTCAGAGATTCTGGTGCGTAATGCAGTTTTGAGGGATCGATGCCACCGTTCGACGATACCATTGCTTTGTGGATGGTATGGTGTTGTGCGATTTTTCTTGATTCCCATTTGCTTCATTAGGTTTTGAAACAATTGGCTCTCGAACTGGCGACCTTGGTCGCTTGTTAATGTGGTCGGGCACCCAAATCTTGCAATCCAATGTTGATAGACGATATCGGCTATTCGATCAGCTGTTATTTCGTCGGTAGGAATTGCTTCGGGCCACTTCGTTAGTCGGTCGATCATTGTTACTAAATAACGATGACCTTGAGCTGTTGTAGGTAGCGGTCCGACGATGTCAACATGTAAATGTTGAAATCGCTCGCTTGGCGGGAAGGATGAGATGTTCGAGAATGTGTGTCGTTGAATCTTGCTTTTCTGACAATGTATACAGGTTCGAGTCCAGCGGCTGATGTCTGCGTTCATTGATGGCCAAAAGTATTTTTGCGTTGTAAGTTTGCGAGTCGTGCGCGTACCGGGATGACTGATATTGTGCACGCTGTCAAAAACTTCTTGTCTGTATTGCTCAGGTATGTACGGACGTATATATGGGGTAGATGTTTCGCACAATAACTCGACGTCGGTGTTAGGTATCATTATCTTCTTGAGAGTGATGTTTGTTTGTGATAATAATTCTTGAATGTTGCTGTCCTTTTCTTGCGCGCTAGCTATGTCGTTGTAGTTGATTGTAGATGGGCATGAGATTGTTTCTATGCGGCTGAGTGTGTCGGCGACGACGTTTTGTTTACCGCTTACGTGCCGTATGTCGGTAGTGAATTCGCTGATAAACAAAAGTTGTCTCGTTCGCCTCGGTGTTTCTGAGTTTAAATTAGTCTTCGACATTACGAATGTTAGCGGCTTGTGGTCAGTGAATATGATGAGGTGACGTCCTTCGAATGTTTTGCGGAAATGTTTGACTGCCATATAGATTGCAACTAGCTCACGATCGAAAGTAGAATACTTCTTTTGCGCATCGGTGAATTTCTTGGAATAATATCCGAGCGGTTGCCATGTTTCATTTATGTATTGTTGTAGTACGGCGCCAGCTGAGTTGTCGGATGCGTCGCAAAATAAGGCAAGTGTTGCTTGATGCGATGGGTGAGCGAGGAGAGCTGCGTTTATTATGCTAGCTTTACAATGCTCGAATGCGTGAGTTGCGTCATCGGTCCACGTGATTGGAGTTTTGTCCCTCTTCTTGACATTATGTAGGTATGAATTTAGTGGTGCTTGTAGTGATGCGGCGTTTGGTATGTGATCGCGATAGAAATTTATCATGCCGAGAAATCTTCTTAACTCTTCGATTGTCGTCGGCTTAGGATAGTTGGTGATCACTTGAATTTTATGTTCTGGTGGTTTGATACCTTCTGTTGATACGGTGTATCCTAGGAACTGAACTTGTGGTTGTCCTAGATTGCATTTGGCGGGGTTGATAGTGATGCCATTATCTTCTAATCTCTTTAGAACGCTGTGAAGGTGTTCTCGGTGTTGGGCTTCGTTTTCTGATGCCAGCAACAAATCGTCGATGAACGGAAAGACAAAATCCAATCCTCGTAGTACTTCATGGATGTACCGTTGAAACGTTTGTCCCGCGTTTTTCAAACCAGGGCACATACGTGGAAATTCAAATAATCCCATTGGAGTGATGATCGCTGTCTTCTCAATGTCTTCTTCTCTTACACTCAGTTGTTGGTATGCACGGTTGAGGTCTATTGTTGAGAAGATAGTTTTTCCGGATAGATGATGAGTAAAGTCTTTGATGCGTGGAACGGGGTAGCGATCTGGTATGGTGATGGAGTTGAGTCGGCGATAGTCACCACAAACTCTAATATCGCCATTCTTCTTGGGCACGATGTGTAGAGGTGATGCCCACGGGCTTTTACTGGGTCTGCATAATCCTTGTTCGATCATGTTTTCAAATTCCTTCTTGACTGTTTCGAAGCGATGTGGTGGGATTGGTCGGGCACGGCAATGTATAGGTTGCCCTTGCGTTTCGATGAAATGTTGCACGTTGATATTGGAGTTTAATTTCATCGATGTTAATCTCGTGATGCCGGGATATTGAGCTAGTATGTCGTGGTATGATTGCGACATGTCGATACTGCGTATGGTAGGCACGTTTGATACTCGTACCGGGGCATTTACCTTTAAGCTCGTAACACCGTCGATTAATCTTCTGTTTTTCAAGTCGACGATGAGTTGGTGATGCTTGAGGAAATCGGCTCCGAGTATTGGCTTCGAAACGTCAGCTACGATGAATTTCCATTTGTAAGGGCGTCGTAGATTGAAGTCAAGAGATAGTGTTTTCTCGCCATACGTAGCTATAGTAGTGTTGTTCGCTGCGTATAGTTGAAATGGTAACGGCGTTGCTACTTGTCCCTTTCTTCTCGGTAGCACGGAAATGTTGGCTCCCGTGTCAACCAAGAATGATAGCTTTGAGCTTCTATCAGTGATATATAGGCGGTGTGATTTATCTTGAACGCCGGTGTCCGCCTCTGCCAACGTCCTGTCTAGTTTTCCGCATTTTGCTTCTTGAATGAGCACGGTGATGTGCAGCGTCTAGCTTGCTCTTTGAAACGTCGGTGATAATAGCAGAATGGTGATGGCGATGCTGATCGATTGCGTGATCGCGATGAGTGGCGGTGACGAGATGGGTAGCGGCTGCGACGATGGTTGTCGTATTGTGATCTCGCTTTTAACTCAGCTATTTCTAGCGATAACTTTTTTATCTCGTTGATGAGAAACTGCGTATCTGCTTGCGGTGCGGATGGTGGAAGTGATGCGGTTGACTGCACGGCTGCGACTTCTGTTGATGCAGTCTGCTCCATCATTTTATCGGCGAGTAGCGCGAGTTCTTCGAGCACTGTCTTAGTACTGAATGATTCGCTGACTGCCAGGACTGAGCGGACGTGTGATGGAAGGTGGTTGGTCCACATGAGACGTAGGGTGGAGTCGGGAACTTTGTCTCTGGCAAGGCTTCTCATGCGGCGGAGTAATTGGGTCGGCTTCTGATCTCCGAGTTCCATCTCAGATAGCAACTTCTGGAACTGACGGCTATCAGATTCTTCATAGGCGGATATGAGCCTTTCTTTGATGGCTTTGTACTGATCCGTCTCTGGTGGGTTGTACAGTAAATCCACGATCTGCTCGATGTCTTGCTTTTCCAGCTGTGCTATGACCATCTGGGCGAGCTGTGCTTGGCCTCTCTTGAGATCGTTGGTTGCGGCCTCGAAGCTTATAAACCAGAGTCGTGGTCGATCGCGCCAGAATGGTGGAATGCGCATGGTGAGAGATATACCGGCAGCTTCAGCCTTCGTGACGTTGTGTGATGTCGACGGGCTTGATTGTTCTTCAGTTGGACAGGGATTCGGCATCTTGAAATCGGTGCGCAGCGATAATTCTTCGACGGTTGAAAATTTTCCTTCAGATCAGGTGTGTTTTGTTCGGGGTCACCACTTTGGAGGAGTATCGTAGGTTGGTTGAAAGGAAACTCGGACTCCAGATTGTAAAGATTGAAAATAATACTGTATTTTTATTATAAAATGTTCCTACTTAAATACTATTTACAAATACAGGCTAAACAGTACAACTAAGGATACTTCAAGAGTTTGAACCAATCAGATCGCAGCACACTGTTGTCCATTTGTTCCGCACGTTGTCGCTACAGTCGCGAGCTCGCGCACGGGCGCACCTCGCCGCTCGTGGCGCTGATGTTATAAATATAGGTGACACAAGCTGGCGCCCGCCTTCATCGATGCGGCAGTGTCCAGTGAAGATGTGTGTGTTGTGCTCGTGCGTGCGGCTGAAGATTGGGGCGAAGGCCGACGGCGTGTGGCGTCGGCAGTTCCTGTACAATATTTATTCCGTGTTTCTTGTACAGAATGTCTAAAACGTGCTGTGACCATAGTTCTTTTGAGAACTGTTCTTTTCAATGTTTCTTTTACACGAGGTCAAAACGTGGTGGCTACAACACTAAAACGAATATTGATACTATTAATATCGACAATAATCATATATACAACCCTAAAGAAATTGCTGAAACTTTCAATGATTTTTTTATAAATATTGCCAAAGGATTCTATAACAAAAATAAAACTTCATCAGACAAAAAACATTTAAATTTATCGAATATGTCGCAAACCATGTTTTTACACCCATGTGATGAAAATGAAGTAAAAAATACTATCATGTCCCTTAACAACACAAAATCAGTTGGATTTGACGGTATAGCAACTCACATTCTCAAATCCTGTGTCACCATAATATCCCCAATCATTGAACACTTGATAAATCTCTCATTCTGGCAAGGTATTTTTCCAGATAAACTCAAACAATCCATTGTTAAACCTTTATTTAAAAAAGGTGACAAAAAAGACTTATCTAATCCTCTACCGCCCTATAACACTAATATCTAACTTATCAAAAATCTTTGAAAAAGTCATGCATCGTAGACTCACAAATTATTTAGAAAAATTTCAGATTATAAAAGAGGAACAAAACGGCTTTCAAAGGGGAAAGTCGACTACTTTAGCAGGATTTTATTTATTTATTTATTTATTCATCTTTAATTCAGGTACATTAATAATTTGTTAGTATTACGTACCTACTTAAACTATGTTAGTATAATATAAAAATAAAAAACATAAACAATTAAAACCAATGACAATATTACAAGACAACTTAAAGAACCCTATATCTATTAAGCCATCTTCTGGGGACACCTGGCAACAATACATGCACTGCACACAGGTGCCCCATCAGGCGGCCTTCAGTCTTGCTAGCAACAACGCTCAGGAGACTGCTGTCACTGTCTCGCATCCGGCGCAATAGTGACGCGGTTCGTTTACGCATGATCGCAAAGAAGTCATCGGTACGCGCTGCTGCGAACATCCCTGACGCGCTACAATAACGTGGCAGCGACAGCAGTATCCTAAAAGCGTTGTTGTATTGCACACGCAGGGCATTAAACGTTTTTTGCGTGTATCTGGTCCACAGACTGCAAGTATAGAAAGCCTGGCAATATGCCCTAAACAATGTGATCTTGACATTGCTGTCACACTTTGCAAATCTGCGGGCCAGCATGTTGCATCGTACGGCCAATGCCCTGCGTTCTCTCTCCATATCACAGTTATCAGTGTCATCCTCTGTAACCCAGTGACCAAGGTATTTAAACTGCTTTACTCTGTTTAGAGTTGCACCACATAGCGAGACTGGTGGTACTACCTCATAGGTCTTGTTTTGAGCCATAAAAACTAACAGCTCGCTTTTCTTGGCATTATACCTTAGTCCATGGGCTCCAGCATAGCACTCACATATATGCAATAGCTTCCTGAGAGCACTGATCGACGGACTCAGCAGCACCATATCGTCAGCATAACTGATGTTGTTAAAAGACACACCATCTATTGAGCATCCGATGCCAGTGCTGCTGAGTTCCTCGATCAGCTTATTCATATATAAATTAAATAGCTTGGGCGAGGTCAGGATTACATTTTTATCAGGTCATTTAAACTGATAAAAAATGTAATTGAAAATTTAGATAAACGCATTCCAGTATCTGTCATCTTCTTTGATATGAGCAAAGCTTTCGACTTTGTTAACCACGATTTACTCATACAAAAATGCAATATCTACGGAATTAGAGGAATAGTTATTGATTGGATTAGTAGCTATTTAATTAACCGCCAACAAAAAGTAGAAATAAGCACAATAAACGAAAATAACGAGTCCACTTCATATAGTTCTGAATATAGTCAAATTAAATCAGGAGTACCCCAAGGAAGCATACTTGGCCCATTGCTTTTCCTCATTTACATCAACGATTTACCTACAGCTTTACAACAACAATGCATACTTTTTGCTGACGACATATCGGTAATTGTAACTAATGATAGTAAATCAGGAATAAGTCTTGAAAAAAACCTTAATGAAACATTAAACCAAGTTTTAAAATGGCTTGAAAATAATTCTCTGTGCAAATCTAAATAAAACCAAATACATAAATTTTCAAAACTACAATTCTAAACAAAAAGCATTTAAAGTTAATTGTCAAGGACAACAAATTAACGAAGTTAGTGAATACAAATTTCTTGGACTTATTCTAGACCAGCATTGAAATGGAAATTACACATAGAGCACGTCTGCAACTAAACCAATTTATATTTGCTCTTAAACGTTTAAGACGTACCGCGAGTGAAGCTGTTGCACTTACTGCTTACCACGGGTATGTTTCCTCTTTACTCAGGTATGGGCTACTACTCTGGGGGAACTCGACGAATGTAAATAATGCCTTCCTAGTGCAGAAAAAATGCCTAAGAGCAATCTATCCTTTATCATCCTATCAGTCCTTTAACATCCTGCAGACCTCCCTAAAAAAAAAAAAAAAAATTAAACTTTTAACCCTAACAGGTCTTCTTATAATGCAAGCTGGTGTATTTGTGAAAGAACACTCTAAATTGTTTATAACGTACGACTTGCTTCAAAATATACCCGTCGAGACCCAACACGCCTAAGAATTCCTTCACATCAAAGCACATTATGTCATAGAAATAGCTTTATCACAGCAATTAAAATCTTCAATAATATTCCAAAAGAAATAATGGAACTCCCTCTAAAACACTTTAAATCCATTATTATTGGAAATAGTTTTTATAATGTAAAATAATTTTTTGATAAAAAAGTAACAGATAAATATAAAATAAGATAATGAGTTTTAATTAAATTAGTTTATGTACCTATTTATTATTGTTAAGAGTTTAAATAGATACGAAACCCTTATAACCAATGTTATTAGACAAGTGTAAAAAATAATAATAATGTGTTGTATAAAATTTATAAATAACATGTTTAAATATTTGTATGCCAGTCCATGGCGAAACATGTAAGATCATAACTATATTATAAGACCTTAATGTACCATGTTTTAAAGCAAATAAATATATTCTATTCTATTCTATAAAAGAGTACCAATCTACTTTCAAGACCAAAACTATTCAAATTAATGGCACCTTCGTTCGCTTTAACCAATGGGCCACTCCAGGAATTTATAAAAGTAGAACGAGACTATGCGAGATATATGGTTTGAAAAAATACAGGTTTGATTCCTTTCCTAGAGTATGTCAAAAATTATTCAAAATTATTTAAAAAGGTTTTTTGCTAAATCGAAATTTTAAAGCGATACAATTTAAAAATCCAATAATAAAGTAAAAAACACTTGGAAAATGATTAACAATGAAACGGGTAAGTCGGTTAAACAAGATAAACAACTTGAGATTATGGTCGACAATAAATTAGTTAATAAAGCAGCTGACGTAGCTGAGGCGTTTAATGAGTTTTTTGCCAACATACCTGTAACTACCACTCGCTCCTTAAATTATTCATCCCCGTCTAAAGCAAAAACCTTTTGCTTAGTAGTGTGTCTAAAAATAGTCCCTTATTTAGCTTCGAACATGTAACGCCTCGTGATGTAGTTAATGTTTTTAACACACTCAAGTCTAAAAACACTGGTGATTACTGGGGCATCTCCTGGGCATCTCTTGGGTCCTGCTGGGGTTGCGGGTTTGTCCGAAAGGGATATCGCGGCCCCGGCACACAGGCAACGGAAGGAACACGGGTGGGTTTTAGTCAGTAAAAGTCTGACACTCCCTCTCGCTCCGCCCAGAGCGGGAGGAGTCATTTGATGATTTCCCACCCAAAAAAAAAAAAGAAAAAAAAAGCCCCCTATCTAGCTGTTACTTTTAATAAATGTGTTGATTTACGAACTTTTCCTGACCTCATGAAGAATAGTAAAGTCATACCATTATTTAAATCAGGTAATAAAAGTGACGTTGGCCATTTCAGGCCCATTTCTATCTTACCAGCATTTAGCAAAATATTTAAAAAGTTAATACTCAAGCAGTTGCTAAAACATTTTAATTTAAATAGCCTTCATAATGAACAATATGGCTTTACAAAAGGTCGTTCAACTACAGATGCGGGTGTTGCTTTGCTGAAACACATATTTAATGCATGGGAGAACTCGCAAAATGCTACTGGGGTTTTCTGTGATCTCTCCAAAGCCTTTGATTGCGTGCACCATGACACGCTTTTACGTAAGCTGCGTCATTACGGTGTGCAAAACGAAGCTCTCAACGTTATACATTCTTATTTACATAATAGGTCTCAATGTGTAGATGTTAATAGTGTGAAATCTTCTGGGCTACCAGTTCAGTCAGGTGTACCTCAAAGCTCAATACTGGGTCCATTCTTGTTCTTAGTGTATATCAATGACTTACCATTCTATTTAAAGGTTATCTGTGAAGTTGTACTGTTTGCAGATGATACCTCTCTTATTTTTAAAGTAGACAGGAATAGACAAGATTTTGACGATGTAAACAGTGCACTCTCAATGGTTACGGATTGATTTACGACAAATAACCTAGTTCTCAATGCTAAGAAAACGAAATGTGTAAAGTTTGCCCTACCAAATGTTAGAAATCTAGGTCCCAACATCGTCTTAGATAAAGAGGTGCCTGAATCTGTAAACTCGGCAGTTTTTCTGGGCAAAACAGTAGATGCCAAACTTCAGTGGGGCCCACATATATCGAGCCTAGCGGGAAGGCTCAGTTCGGCCGCCTACGTCGTTAGAAAAGTAAGACAATACACTGACCTCGATACAGCTCGGTTAGTTTATTTGAGTTATTTTCATAGCGTTATGTCCTACGGTCTTCTGCTGTGGGGCAAAGCTACTGTTGTTCAAAATGAATTGTTGACCTTCAAAAACCTTAATTTACCAGGAATTTACCAGCTAGGTGCCAGAGTTTATCTGAGAATTTTTTTCAAAGATATTGGTATCCTCACGGTGGCATCTCAATTCATCTTCGCCAATATCTTATTTTGGCAAAATATACACTTATACACTAAAAATAGTGATTTTCACAATGTTAACACTAGAAATAAGGACAAACTACGAGCTCCCTTTCACCGGCTTCATAAGGTTCATAACTCATTTGTTGGGCTTGTTATAACCTTTTATAACAAGCTACCCTCTTCTTTGCTAGATTCGCCTTATAATGTGTTTGAAACGAAAGTAAAATCCAAGCTTTGTTCAAAGGCATACACTATTCTATCAACGACTACTTAAATGATAAGAATAGTTGGTCGCTGTGATTAACTCAAGACAATGTTTATGTTCTTTCTCCAGCTTACCTACTGACAAGTTATATGAGTTTATATATTTGTTTATTTTATTTGACTTTTTAAGTAAAGTTATTTTAATTTAATTTTAATTTATTGTTGACAAAACCTACTCATCACAATGTTTTTTTTAATGAGTTGTATTGCAATATGTGGTTAGCTAGTGACCTCGACAATTGATCATATTATTTATTGTTATTAGTAATTATCTGTTTGCTTATTTATTTTACCTCGATGGTCCTAGTTTATCATTTATAATTTCCAGTTACAACTATATGTAAGCGGGCACGCACTTTATGGCTTGAGGCTTTTTATTTAGATATTAAGTTCTGTTTACGTTTAGTTTTTGTATAGTTTTCGATGATTTTGTTTGGTATATTGGCGTGTGCTAGCTAAAATATGGCTAATAGTTTAAATTATGTTTTGTGTTGCGTAATGTAAATTATTTTGAATACTATTATATAGAATCTTTTTTTTTTTGTTCTTCTAACTGAACAGACAGCTGTGCGGCTGGGGATTTTGTTGCGCCACTTCTTCTTCCCAGCTAATGCACTAGGAAGTGGTGAAGGGTGGGCGTTTTGGGGGACTGTCTTATGTCATTTTGAAAAGTGCTGATTCTCAGCCTAGTTTGAATAAATGAATTTGAATTCGATTCCCAGGTGTGGCAGACTGTATTTTTTCGGGACTGTATCCGTTTGGGAATCCAGGTATGTTCCGGGCAAAAATAAAAATGAGTACCGCTCACATGAACGCCTGTTGTGTTGTGTTTCTGTAATATTGTTTCTTGCGTTGCTAATTCAAGTAACACAGACTCATAATAGGCATAATATTAGGGACAAAAAAGCATGCAAAAACTATTTTGTTGTCAATCATGACATCTGACATCAGTTTATAACACAATAAAACAAAATATATTTGAAGAGTTTTTATTTCCATGAAACTAAACCACAACAGTTGGTATTAAATAAATAAGTGTTATCTTCTATCACTGTCATACTTGTAATAAATAAATAAACAGAAACTTTCTCCACTTATAGTTTAAGCCACACTTTGGTTGGGTTAACTAAACTAATTACGACTAAAATTAACTCTGACGTCACATATGCATTTTAAAAACCATTAAAGTTAAAGCGTTAATCGATCGTACATTCCATGTACCTAAAATATCAAATTAGCAAATTGCATTGTCAAATGATATAATTATTTTAATTAATAATTTATCGTGTTCTTCTATCCCATTCGAGATGAGCACACTTGAAGCATTACAATGTGTGTGTGAAACTACACGCATATTACATTGTACATTGTAGCTATTGCACATGTTGAATAACCTTAAATTCAAAAACTATTTTACGCATAACTGAAGCCAATACTTTGATTGTTATAAAAGATCAGTAAATCTGAAATATTCGTGTAAATGTAACTTAGTTTCATTACGTTAAGTACTTGCACTGACCCTGGTCGAACAAATCAAAGCACAAACGGGCCTCCGGAGCGCTGTTATGAAATGTAACGTCAGAAAAAAAAAACGACTTCACTTATAAAATAATGAGCAATCTTTAACGAAGTCATAGCCTGCAGACACAAGAGTCACGCAAACAGATAAACAAACCAAATTATTATAAACATAATCGCTTCTCACTATTAACTTTCGTCTTTTATCCAATTCACGCCAATTCACATTATTTTAAGACAATATTAATTGAATTATTACTGGCAATAGTTTTCTTCCAATTTTCTTTCAACGTTCCGTTAATTATAGATAAACAGAATAATGAACAATTTATTTCCATCCTAACAATACAGGCATTTTTTTTATATTGTCAGAATCGATTCCAATAGTATTGAAAAAAAAAACACCTGTATTGTGAAATACAATTTCCCGACGTTGCGTTAATTTATCAGGACTTTCACTGTTATAAAACATAATCATACACAATTTTCGTTTTCCACGACACTATAGTAGAACAGCCATTTTACTGCAGAAACTGGCAACACTTCCCAGGGGATACGCGGTCCAACCCGTAATGTAGTACAACCTCCATTACATTCCTCTTCCTCTATAACTGCGAAGTCATGGAATCGACACGTCAAGGAACCCGCAATGGAATGTATGCGAAAAGGAAGTGTTGGCCGGTTCCGAAGTTTGGCTCATATGTCGACTTGTCATAGGTTTATATCACAGCCTAAGATCATTCTAGACTCATCAACTCTACTTCCATACGTACACAAAATATATTAATCTGGAGTTATATTAAATTATATTAGAGGAATGTCCTTAACGCGTTCTGTCCGGAGCCCCCGACAGTCTACGACTGTGGGTTGACTTCGGAAAGAGTATCCTTCGATTCCCTTGGTATTCTTCCTTTATTGTCTTGATTTTGATAGTGCCGTTAGCAGCTCATCCTTCCCTGCTAGAACGCGTTAATAAGATTCTCTCATTTTACACTAAATCAAAGTCACATATTAAGTCACCCATACAGACTCATACAAATATCACACATGAAGTAGTTTGACACGATTGCGTCACGAGTCGTGACGCTCTCGTGTCGAAGTCGTAACTCACAACTTCGTCGCATATCATGTTACTTAAGAACATACAACACATGAACAGCGAACATTACCCGGGTGTTTCTATATTAGGTAAGCAGCATTTTCTGCTGGGCATTTTCGACGCAGTAGAGATCGTCAAATATAAAATTGCCCTCCCTCCACTGCTTGTCATTGTTGTTGCATACACATTTCAAATGTTTGTATAGATATTTTAGTGGAGGTCTGTGCAATTTTAAATTGTACGATCTCTACATTTTACTTATAATAACTAGGTACTAGAAAATCACAACGAAGTTTTTGCGTTATTTTTTAATTATCTTAGAACTAACCAGCTAATGTGTGTAAAATCTATGCTGTCGGCAGTGTAGTAATATTGCTTTTTATATTGAAGCAGTTTCATATTGCATAGCTTAATTTCTTAAGTTCCACATCACCTGGTCAATTCCAAGTTTGAGAGTCAAAAAAATTGGAATACTAATCTATGTATGTACTATGATATATTTGATAGTCTATGATTATATCACCACTAAGAGTTTAGTTTTAAATAAATCAGTATTTTATTAAAGTGTTACTTATAGAAATTTGTTATAAAACGACTATTATACTGTCGGTGTATACTGATTCGGTAAAGCAGGATCAGTAAATGATTGCATATAAATATCACAAAAAGGAACAACCTGCGTAGTCCAGATAATATCAATATTTCATAAAGTCGAATTATATTTATCAATAAACAGTCCGCTATCGGAATAATTCATCATGCTAATGATCATTTGGGAGTCCTTAGAAATACCAGTGGATGTCGTGGGAACGGACTGTCTACTTGTTTCGGAATATTGTGATGTCTGTGTGAATACGGGTGTTATAATATCATAATTATCTTGTAGATTCGTAATAAGGAATATGCATGTAGTTTTCTTTTTCACTAAATCAATAAAATATATAAACCCAAGAGAAGTACAAGTAAGTTACATTCAACTACTGCATGTTTCTCAAAAAAATTATGAAACTGCAACAATCTTCTACTACAGTTCAAACGTCTGTTTCTGTCGCGGTCATGATGTGACGTCATTTACACGATTCTGCTTTGTTTATTTACATCTGTTTTTGAGCCTCAAATCATATAAATAAAATTATTGTTTTTGTGCTTTATTCAAGCAGAAATCGCACTTACTTACTTACCTTAATGAGGTTTCAAGCATATTGCAAAGACTAGATTTTTATTCACATAGTTTTTTGTTTTCGTCACTTCCGGCATATTGTCGAAGACCAAAAAACAAAACATAAAAATATAATGAATTGGAATATAAGAAAGGCATAAAAATAAAAAATGGAATTTGTTTCTTGACTTATACGATGTATATTTAAATAATGGATAAGTATTGAATGACGTGCATATTCCTTATTATTAAAAGAGTATCATAAAACGTAAGACTACAATAGTTGCCTCGCAGTGTCTTTTACAATAATACTTACGAATACTTATCGATATCTCTACTACGTAATAATATAATTATTAATTTCAGGAAGTCGTCAGTCTAATAAAGTTTTGGAAGGTGTTCGGTCCAAATGGAATTTCAACTAAGTGGAATACATTTATAGAAGGAGAGAAACACACACATTGATATAAATGTATTTGTGCATGTATTTTCTATATTTTAAGGTCATAGTTTAAAGAATAATTTGCTGTAATAAGCGCATTGGTTAGATGACAACAGTCCTTTTCATTTGATTAAAATATGTCGTTTCAAGTATCATATTGTGAATCTTAGTTAAGATTACACAAAATGTTAACCATTCAATTATCATGTTATGCGATGTCAATCAGGAACTAGTATCTGTTTATCCTAAATCCACGATAAGTTTTTAAAATCGCAAATAGTTGCTAGTTCTATGCTGAAGACAAAATATTTTGCTAGATTTTACTCATAAATCAATTTGCCAAGTTAGTATGGTCACATCAAGACGAATATCGACGCTGTATTCGCTTTGTAGACATAATATCGTAAGGACGATATTAAATATGTATTATGTTGCTTACTGAGCGTTTGCACTGGCGAAACATTCGCATAAAAACATGTTGAAATCTCAATTTTCTGTATGTTCCATACAATGTTTGACAGGAACTAGAGTATTCAACATGTTTTTAAGAGAATGTGTCGCCAGTGCAAACGCTTAGTTATACATTCACGATACAAGATACATGGAAGAGTGGGGCAACGTTTTAAAAAATAGAACCTCAAGAGGCAAAAATCGCCTGGTTCAAGAGCTCTCTTCAGTTTAGTCCTCGACACTGTATGGAATGTGTTCCTACCCTCGCCGTAGTCGTACAGCTCGGCGCTGTCGCACTGCACGCGCGGCCCCGCAGTGTGCGCTGTGCTACAGGTCGGCGCTGGGCAGCAGCGTGTGCACGTGCTCGTGGTACAGCTGGCGCGCGTAGGCGGCGTGGCGCGCCACCCAGGCGGCCAGCTCGGCGCTGTCGCACTGCACGCGCGGCCTGCGCACGCCCTCGGCCCCGCCGCCGCCGCGCACGCCCAGCTCCACGAAGTAGGCGCCGTCCACCGACACCACCGTGCACGACACTAGGTTGCTGGAGAACAACGAGTTCATTACTAAAAGACTCGCACGAAGATGTTTAGACCGTTTGCTGCGATGACGTATGTCCGCGACGGTCGGTCCGCGTGCGGATCTGTCAAATGTGGCGCGGATGTCCTTCGAAAAGTAGAATACCGAATCCGTCGCGTACGTCCATGTAACACAGCGGACGGGCCACGTACGGCACGGATAACGGATTTTAGTTTGCTTTGTATGAATTCATACAGCAAAAATGCTGTGCGTGCGGGTGATGGCACATGGATTAGTTAACCGCCGTGAAAGTTAACTGATATTCTCCAAACATCGGTTCTAGGTGACCTTAATTCTACGTTTAGTTTTACGTTCTTCTTCTTCTGCCAAACGGCAACTGATACGTCGCGTCCCGCGGGCCCTCGCGGCCGGAGCGGTCCGGCGGACGGTCAGCTTTAACAGAACAGAGCCAGGAGGCGTACCTGAGATGCGTCTCCATGACGACCTGCGGCGCCTGGTGCTTGCAGGTGATGATGCGCACGTAGCAGTCAGACAGCAGCGCGCGGATGTCGTGCGGCGTGTCGCGCACGGCGCGGTAGGCCAGGAAGTGCTCGGAGTAGTCGGTGTGGTTGAGCGCGTACAGGAGCGCCGCGCCCGCCGCCTGCGCCGAGCAGTAGCGCGGCAGCAGCCCGCCGCAGCCGGCCACGCAGCGCGGGCCGCGCACGCGCATAGGGACCCACCTGTCGGATCTGTGCAGCGAGCAAACGTGAACGGAGCAAGGTAAAACTAATATCTGAGGGGCAAAAGCGATCGAAGCTTCTTTCCTTAATTGCAATATGATAGTTGGGGACCGGAGCTTTCGCCAACAATTTGGACGTTTATACCTTATTTTAAGGCGAACGTGGCAGGGTAGCCTGTTAGATTCAAATTTTCATGTTTTTTGCTATTTTCAGGTCAGTACTGATCACGGCACGTAACTTGGACCAAAACGGCGGTCGTCCGCGCAGGTACAATTATGGACAAGTGTTAGACGCATGTTCCGCGGTTCCCCGTGAAATTCAAAAAGCTTAAAGGAAAAACTGTGAATTTGTCGTTTTTTTTTATATTATTTTATGACGTACGTTTTTTTGTGACGTGTGAAAATGGAGTGAAATTATTTAAACGGCAAACCAGATTTCATAAAAAAATACTCAGATTTTCTTTCAAATTATTTTATTTCTCGAACAACTGTGGCGTGGGAGGTGGTCTGCAACTGTTCTATTTAATAATACCTAACGTATTATTAAATAGAACAGTTAATACAAATTTACTGTACCTACAACTACATGTTTAATCACTGTCACTCATTGGCTTAACAACTTCTACTTAACGTTCAAATGGTATTATATTATACCAGAACTTCCGCCAGGAGTTGTGATTTTCATCTTCTATGTCAGTTGAGGAATCCTATTCAGAATCACTGCTGTCGGAATCTCCAACTCGTACTATAAATGCTTCCGTCATTTTATGGATTACGTGGTCGCTTTTGACGTAAACTTCTTCGATTGCCTTAGCACATAGCTTTTTCCAATTACATGGTCCCAACAGGTTTTTGCTACTAACATAACCCTTTATAGCTGCTCATTCCATTTCTATAGGGTTCAGATCTGGATAGTATAGGCAGGGGAAGTACGTCATAGTCATGACCATGGCATGCTCTTTGAGAATCTTGTCTATACTAAATGTTTTGAAGCGATCTTTGCAATTTTTTATTAATTGGTACAATTAAGGCTTTAACATTTCCGTCGTAAATGTTATTCCTTTTTCTGAAAGCCAAACCTGCTTATATGCGTTCCTTGTGTTCGCGTTCGGAGATAAGTCATATTCCTTGTTATGGCATGATGCATTGTCTAAAACTATAATTGAATTTGGGGGAAGATTCGGTAGCAATTGAGTTAGGATTCATTTCTCATACTTCTCAAGATTCATGTCGTCGTGATAGTCCCCAGACTTCATACCTGACTTGAAAGTTAACAAGGCGTTAGGCACTTAACCAGTATCCGATCCAGCATGTAGTATCACAACACGTTGCCCTATTGATATGGGTTTTATTAATCCCTTCATAGACCCATCTGTCCAACCTTTCTGTGTTGTGCGAGTAGCGTGAACATACAAACTCATCTGTGTATACAATTGGTCTGTTTTGTTGTCGATACTGTTTAAGTTTTTGTAAGTAATTTATTTTTAATAATCTGATCCATTTAAATCCGAGTTCGTTAATGATGCGGCGAAGACATTTTTCAGAACCTTAAAAATTTATATCAGAACGTAATTTTACACGAACTTTACCAAGGGTCGGTAGTTCGTTCTCAGTTATACGAGAAATTGTGAATGCATCGTTTTGTTACCCCTTTGTCAAAATTGTCTATATATATATATATATATTTCATTTATTTCGGATCACACAGTATGTACATACAATCCATATAGTATTAGTAACAAAGACTTAAAAAATATGTTAGTAAAACTTACTAACAAACTAACCTAACAACAACTAACTTGAAAGTTAACAAGGCGCACCTCATACCGCACTTCGATTGAGACCCGAAAATATGTTACTGTGCATTCAAGGTCATAGTTAAACTTACGTGCCGCGATCTGTATCACACTAAACCTCTTCACATGGAAAAATGCCGTACATGTTTTATTTATTAAATATTGTCACCATAAGCATATTTTTTTAATACGATAGGAGAAATAAAAAATATTCAGTTTTGTTTGAAGTGAGTCGTGTGTCACCTTTCGAGCATGGACTAAAATTTTAAACTGTGATTTTTTCTTGTGAACAGGCACGTTCCAGCCATCGCAGTATTAGTTAAGGCCCTTTCCACCTGTCCGGGACATTTTCCCACATAAGGTATTTTCCGTATCAACACGTGATTCCAGTTGTCCGTCTGTCTCCCAGCCCCCTACATAATTTTGCCTTCTTTCGGGTCTAAAATGGTGTGTATTTCGGATCCAGATAGAAAAGGCCGATTTCGGCCCTACCTTCCGGCTACGGCTGCACCGCTGGGATCTGTGCATTGCCAGGCACTGCCCTATCGCTGTCCGCGCGGAACCGACTACCGCGTCCCGCTTCGCCTCTGTGGCGAAGCGGGCGGTTCTGCGAACGATCTCGAGGCGGCGTCAACAGTGAGCGCCTCCCAGCGTCTAGCAGCGCCCCACCTGGAGCAGGCCACTGCCAGCGCCTGCCAGCAGTGTGTCGCCTCGCTCTGGTGCAGGCAACTCACAAGCGGTTCCACAACATATCCCTTTTCCTATAATTTTGTATTACCACTAGCTAAATTGTTTTTCGTCGTGATTACTAGTCAAGTTTAGGCCCCTCTGCCTTGAAAGGTCGTGGGTTCATCGCGTCGAATTTAAATTAAGTACGGCTTTAAACACGGATATAGACGAGGGCTCTACGGAGCGGTGGCCATCGTACGTTAGTCCGAGTCGTGCTAAAAGAACCGAGTTAATTCACGTATGCTGATGGGTCTAACGTTCTTTTCCAAGATACGAATAGGTCAATATTCATCTAACGTTTTAAATATAAGTTTTTTTTTAAATATAAAGTCTCGCGACTATGCATTTTTTTTTTTTTAATAATCCGTTCACAATATTTGTCTTTTCTTGTTTTTTTCCTTCAATATACTTTGTGATTTTATCTGGATACTACGTCCACGGTTCGATTCCGGGACGACATTTGAATTGGATGTAGCAGAAATATTATTTTTTTGCCACAATATGTATTTACATAATTATAATTTGTTATAATCGTCAATTGACACTGACACTGACCTTCAAATTGCAAAAAACATAAGAGATTTTGAATTCCGCAGGCTATCTTGGCGCTATCGCTTTAATGACTTTTCTTTCATGTTTCAAAAAGTTTAATAACTGAGAGCATATTCATGTTTCCTGGGCATGCCGCTACCGACCTGCGACTGGTGTCCCTGAGCGCGGACGCGGTCTCCGCGGCCAGGTCCAGCACGCCGATGACGGGCTTGGTGACGGTCCCCACCAGCCCCTTGCCCACGCCGGCCAGGAAGCCGCCCAGCCCCTCCGACGTGGCGCCCTCGTAGCTGTGCTTCACCAGCGACGTCATGCCACCTGGGGACGGCGGTTAGCTATACTACTTCTGTACGACACATTATAGAAAATTTACTTCTTTCTTAAATTTACTAGTCCCGAACAGCTTTGCACTGCTCACGACTAGTTTCGGACTAGTTCCTACTAGTTTTAGACTAGTAACAAATAATTTTGTACGGGTCACAAATAGTTGCGGACTAGAAATCGACATTTTAAAACAATATTATAACTGACCGTAAGAAAACTTGTGTTTTGTGAGAAATATAATCTTTTACATTTATCCTTTGACAAAAGAGTAATGAATAGGAAGTGTGTGCCAGCTACCCAGTATCCCGAGCCCCAGGCCGCGGAAGCCGGCGGCCAGGTGCGCGCCGGGCGCGGCCGAGCGGATGCGGCGCCGCGTCTCCTCGTGCGCCTCGTCGCCCACCACGCGCTCCAGGCCGTCGCCCAGGGACTCTGTGGGCAGACGAAATCATCTAATATATTTATATCTATACCAATGTTGGCTAAACTGTACCCATTTCATGGTTTAGTCTGGATCGATGTATTACTAATGTTAAAACGGGCGTTGATAGCAGCGACACAGTTATTAACTTTTGTAGCTATAGATCGTTTCTATTGTAATTATGCCAATTTATTGTTGTTCCAAATAAAAAAACGAGCGAGTCTTACAGTAGTCGCATAAGATGTGTAACATCTGACATCTCAGCTTGGTAATAAACAACATTAACATTACACCCTGAAAAAAAAAATAGGTCACGTATTATTTGAAATGATTTTTCGTCCATCGTCATCGTCCATTTCATCCATCTGACGGCCACCGGTACCCCGCCACCAGTTTTTACCAGCATAGCCCCCCCAAGCACCGCCACTTCGACCGATTCTGTGCTACCCGCATCCAGCGGATTCGTGCGGTCTTCACAAGGTCATTGGTCCATCTTGTGGGAGGCCTTCCAACGCTTCGTAGTCCGGTACGCGGTCGCCACTCCAGAACCTTTCAGCCCCATCGGCCATCTGTTCTACGAGCAATGTGCCCTGCTCATTGCCCCCACACAAGTTTGGAAATTCTTCGGGCTATGTCGGATCTCTTCATTCGATCGCGTAGGGAAACTCCAAGCATAGCCCTCTCCATTGCCCTTTGGGTGACTTTTAGCATTCTGATAAGGCCCATTGTGAGTGACCACGTTGCTGTGCCTTAAGTCATCACTGGCACACGCACTGGTCAAAGACTTTTGTCTTGAGACACTGCGGTATGTGGGACGAGAAGATATTGCGTAGCTTCCCGAACGCTGCCCAGCCGAGTCGGATTCGACGATTGACCTCTTTCTCGAAGTTGGACCTACTTACCTGGACAGTTTGTCCTGGTAAACATACTCGTCCACAACTTCGAGCGTAGCGTTTCCGATCTTCATGAGAGTGGGTGTTACATGGGCATTTGACTTGACCTTTGTCAAGTTTTGTTTTGTTATTTTTTATAACTCTGATTTTACATTCTGTGATTTCTTGAACTCACACACTGACTTATTAGTATTACTTGTTAAAATGTTAGGAATATCGTATAATTTTGCAATGTTTGTAAATATGTGAGCACCATGTATCTATCTATCATAATTAATTTATCTGCAATTGCTTTATTTTTTTTTTTACCTATCGTGGTATAGTAATCTTATTCTAGATGCATCGTCTTCACATATAATTATATAATTAATGTATACAAAATATTTTAAAAACATTTTAAAAGAGTAACGGTGGAGTTTCTTGCCCATTCTTCTCCATACGAAAACTACCTTTTGGAAGGGGCGACTAGAATCAATTCTATTTTTTTGTAAATTTGACGTTCATAAGTGCCTTTTATGTGCCTAATTGAAATAAATTGTTTGACTTTGACTTTGTCTTGTTCATGTTCATTTTAAGACCCACTCTTTCGGAGGCTCTACTAAGGTCACCGAGCATACTTGCGACTGTCTTCTTCTAATCCGATAGAGAGGAAAGTGTGAATTTGATCAAAATGAATTTTTCGTCAAATTTAAATTATCCGTTATGGGTGTCGTTTTTAAATTTCACGCGGATGAAGTCACGGGCAGAAGCTAGTACATTATATTGCAAAGGAAGCAAGACGAGCTGAACATTTTGAATAATACAAAAGTAATTATATTAGTTCCACTCTACTCTCTTTTCTGTTTGCGAAATCCTTGATATGTATATCTCAGGTCGACATGGCAATTTTCTAGTAATTTTCAATACACATCTACAAGCAACAACGTGAGCGAGATCAAAATTCTATCGGTCGGCGGGTGGTCAGATAGACCGCAGCCTTAGCAACAACGACAGCCGCGGTTCTTTTGATTCTAAAACCCGAGACCTAACCATTGGGTCAGTTCAAATAATACATTATTAATGTTATATTATAACTTGAACCACAGACATAAATATTGTCTTGGAGATTCGTACTTACTTATCGATACTCGAATAATATGGATGACTGATGAATGTGACAAGTAGAGAAAAAAAAAATGGAGCTAGCATTTCATTAAGTCTCAGGGGCTCCTACGCGCCCCTAGTGCCTGGCGCCTGTGTGCGAGCACACTCCGCACATATGGGCGGCGCGGCCCTGACATAAACTGAAACTACGAAACGCCCACTGCTACGATCCTTATGGTGGGTACATAAGTTCGCCTAGTTATATTACATTTGATATTGCATTGTATGTAATTGGATGGCATGTTTTTTAGAACGTGTTACATTTCATATTATGTTTCACATAATATATGTGACCACTATTAACAAACCCCTTTAATTTTTTAACTTAATGGAGATAAAAGCAACAAACAGTCATTGGGGGAAATTCGGGTAAACGGGAATTAATATTTCGTCGTATCTGAGTGAAAGTGAGCCACGCGCCTCCAAGCTGTGATATTATTTTAGGCACGTTTGAAGCGTCTCGGTATAGTTAAAACTACTACAAAAATAATATTATGCTATTTACAACGCGTTCAAAACGAGAGTTTCAATTGTATTCAAAGTATTATTTCAATATATTCCCAGTTTGTCACCTACCTGTAACTTTAGCAGCGGAGTTGGATATGCCGTGGGTGACGTTCTTGAGCAAGGCACCCACGTTGCCTTCTAGCAGTAAACCAGTGACTCCCTCTGACACGTCGGCCACGAAGCCCAGCGGGTTGCCCAAGAAGTCTACTGATCCCAGTATCTTCGCTGCTTGCCATTTTAACTCCTGTAGATCATATTTATGTACAAAATAACCTGTCACCAAACAACAGTCACTAGTGTAGTGGTATGTGACCCACACATGCACACGAACTTGGAACTCAAGTACTAAGACGTCGCCATCGCCCGTCTGTGAGTTCAGAGCCAGTTCGAATTCAGCGATCTAAAACGACACATATGTCACACACAGTCACTAACTGCTGTTCGCACAAACGTCATTTTATATTAAACTAACCTTAGTCATTGTTTATGAACCGTGTTTAGTTATAGTAACTTAATCATTAAATTCATTGTGTAACATTGAATGAACATTTAATTTCATCTACTATAGAACCTTTAACACACCTTTAAAAGATGTGGTTTGCTGTGCAAATCACATTCGCCGAAGATGCTCGCACATTAAAATAACACATTAATTTATTTATTTATTTATTTGCTAACATGTAAAACACTGGTTAGTAGGCATGCATTAAAATTTAATGACACAGTATTAAGGGGTCTCCCTTGTTTCATCGAAAAGAAATTGCCAAATTATCACTTCCCAAACAATTTTCCGCATAATTTCATTTGCCAAATTATTACTTAACAAAAAATTTCTTCCCAAATAATTGTATCGCAAACCTAATGTTTTGCAAGTGAACGTTTAAACAATAACTTGTTTACCAACTAGTACTTTTACCAATTTTTATTTAGTGAAATATTTCAGTTGGAATAACTCATTTTACGCAAAATAAAGACGTTTTATTACATGGGTGTTTTTTCCACTTGGGACAAATTCTAAACATTTAATTATTTTTTTTTTTTTTTTTTTTTAACCTAACCTAACCATTTTTTTTATAATTAACCTACTTTAACTAGTTCCATAACTAACTGACCAAACGTTTATTGTCTAAAGATTGTTTGCTGTAATAAATCATTTGATCAAAGACCAAATGGCTAAATGACATTATCCTTGATAATATTCTGCCAAGTATTTAACCAAATGAAAATGTGCGTACTAAAATCATTCTAAACAGTGCATTGGTATAAAAAAAGGTTGCTAAAATTTGTTTGGGTAGTTAAATTTGGGCAAAATCTTTTCGGTAAAACGGCAGGCTCCCAGTATTAAGACATGCACCCTGTAAGGGCACTGCAAATTTTTCATATCAAATGATTAAATTACATAATATAATATTGATTCTAATTATTACACTACATTACATTTTAATAAACATTCGTTATTTAACTAAATTATTAAAAGAACATTAAAATGTACTTACATCCTTGAAATGCGCTAACATCTGCCTGCCGAGGTAGGAAGCCGTATCAAACACGTGCGCTCTCACGAATGGCTCAAGCTCGACTGCCGCGTCTTCAAATTTGATGAATGTCAATCCTAGTCGCCGCTTCAGCACGCTCAGCGACCCTTCCAGCTTGTTTGCTGTACACATCGAGAGGCGGATCTGGGGAGGCGAAGGAGAATAAAGCGCTGCAGTGACACGTTTTCAATAAAGCATATATTACTTTAATAAAAAGTTTTACATATCTAACATTACGACGGGCTTATTTTATTTCAAGTGCTTTATTAGAAACAAAAGCATGATACACTGAGGTTCAAAACGGTACAAGAGGTTTACCAGAATTGATATCAACTGATTGAGAGAGATAGTGACGATTAGCCAAATCTTACTGGGGACTAACTCGCACGTACTTGGATAAGGGTCAAATACATATTAAGGTACCATTCAGGACCGAACCACAGGCGGAACTGCAGGCGACGTGTCGCCGCGACACGACTGGTTTCTATGATTCCGTAGCTAGCGACACGGCGTTTGCAGCTACGGGCGAGCGACAGACGGCACGTGTAGCCTGACCGCAGACCAGTAGTACCGCCAACGCTCGTGCGATAACACGTTTTTCTATCTTCTATCTACCGATTGGAATACGGGCTGCTGCCGCCTGCGGTCGGGTTCGGAATCATGACTGCAGCGACATGACGCGGCGACACGTCACCTACAGTTGCCGCTTGCGGTCGGTTACGGAATGATACCTTTAGATGACAGCTAGCACACTCTACCATTTTGCCGTTTGCCACGTACAGTGCATTTCATCAAATACTTCCTATGCCGCCACCTAATAGGTCGGTTGTTAAAGTTTAACAGTGGAGCCAACATTACGGCAAAGGAACTATTTGATGAAACGCACTTTAGCAACAGTTAAAACTGAAGTGCTTACAGACACATCTAAGCTGACCTTGTTGGACGCCATTAGCTGAACGCGATGAAAACAAAACAAATATTTTGTAAGCGCTAAAGTGAAACAGCGAAACCATTGAAACAATTTATAGACAGAAATCGCATTCATTGCGTAGACATTGCGAACGTAGACGTGATTGTATCGTAAATACGTCGCGGTATACGCTGCTCATACGTGCACGCGTGACGGTAACCTACGCTACTCTTACGCCAGTTCCGAATTACCCTAAGCCAATATGGCGTGGGCAAATATTTGTGCCATAATTTGATGGTCTGATTTCAGTGATGTCATGTGCTCACCTGGCTCGGTATGATCTTAATGACCGCGAAGTAGTATCTTGTGCTGTGCAGCGCGGTGAGCTCGCTCAACATGCGTTGCGTCTCGTAGTCCGCCTCGTCCGGTTGCTCGCGGGCACTCTCTTCCTCGCCTCGCCACGCCCACGCCCACAACTGGAGGATTAGTCTGTAGAGAAAAAAAACAAGTTTTTTATACAGGGATGTATTAGATCCATCTTTGTTAAAGTGTGAAGGAGAGATGACGTGACTCGGTTAGAATAGTTCCTTTTTGCAACGGAACAATCGTAACGGACACTCCATGGTAGGTACGTCTTCAGGTAGATTTTTACGTGATTTAATCTATGTATGTACAATGATGTAACTTCGTTAAAAAAACAACATTTTGGACTTTTGGACCTTTGTGATACTCGTATCTACGAAAATAAATAATTAGTTGAGAAATATATTATTATTTTTATGTAATACTAGCTTTTGCCCGCGACTTCGCCCGCGTGGATATCGGAAAATATCCCACGGGTACGTACTACCGGGATTACATACCCAATAGCCGACGAAAAGTTCATTGACTCCTACCGCTACTGTGCCCGCGTTGTTGTCAACCATATTTTGTTACGCGTAATTTTGAATCTGTGATATCTTTTAAAGTATTGTTTAAAGACATGAATTCTGGGATAACGCCTAGGTATGCGTTGCTAGATATTGTCTGTGTTACTAGCTAGTTTTTAAGTACTTTAAATGGTAATCTGTGGAGAACGTAGTGGGTAGCATAATTGTTATAATGTACCTAATGTTTAAGATAATAAGTGTAACCTTATTGTGCTACTGTTTGTTTTTCCGTAAATAAATAAATAAATAAATGTCATGGCATATTTCAATCTAAATTAAATGCCCAATTTAAATAACATATTTTATTGGAACAGGATAAATATGTGGCGATCCTTAATATTTACATTAAACAATACAATAATAAATAGTATATATCTATCTTAAACAATTGTAGCTTTACACACACTTAAACATAACAAGTACATTACATTATACAATTATACATACATATAATTATAATATTATTTACACTAAACATCACAGTTATTGCACACAACAATAACGTACTGTGGAACCGCGCCGCGTCTACGTCACACGGTGACGTAGTCGATGCGCATGAGCGAGATCGGACTAAAGGTCAGGCAAGGTGACCGAACGCGCGCTGGGCAGCGCGACCCCACTCATGCGCATCGACTACGTCACCGTGTGACGTAGACGCGGCGCGGTTCCACAGTACGTTATTGTTGTGTGCAATAACTGTGATGTTTAGTGTAAATAATATTATAATTATATGTATGTATAATTGTATAATGTAATGTACTTGTTATGTTTAAGTGTGTGTAAAGCTACAATTGTTTAAGATAGATATATACTATTTATTATTGTATTGTTTAATGTAAATATTAAGGATCGCCACATCACTCCCCTCCAGAGACCGTCCTACGGGCGATAATAGTCTGGGAATCGAACCCTTCGACCAGACCTAGTAGTTCTGACGGAAGAGTCTGTGGGCTGTTCTTCTTCTTCTTGGACATCTTGGTCGGATGGTGACGTGTCAGCCAATATGTAGGCAGGTTTTAGGCGATCCACGGAAACTTTGACCTGTTTCCCTTTTACGCGTATCGTAAAGGTTTTGTCGCCTTTTTGTACTACTTCGTGCGGACCAGTGTAGGCTGGTTGCAATGAACCTCGAAGCGCATCGTCCCTGAGGAATATATGGCTTGAGGTAGCGAGGTCCTTGTAGACAAATATTTTGTCCCTGGAATGGCGTGCTGCTGGACTGGGCTGTAATTTTGCGGCAAACGAGCGTAAACGCGTGGTGAACTCCGAGATGTCTGTTGTGCCGCTGTCACCGGAATTGAAAAATTCTCCCGGAAGTCGTAATGGCTCACCATATAGGAGTTCCGCAGAAGAAGTTTGAAGATCCTCTTTAAAAGCGCTCCGGACACCCAGTAGGACCAAGGGCAGAGATTCTGTCCAGTTATGGTCAGCGTGGCACATTATTGCCGTTTTGAGTTGCCTGTGGAATCGTTCCACTAGGCCGTTGCATGCTGGGTGGTAGGCTGTAGTCTTCCGATG
This sequence comes from Agrochola macilenta, assembly GCA_916701695.1. Classification (NCBI taxonomy): domain Eukaryota; kingdom Metazoa; phylum Arthropoda; class Insecta; order Lepidoptera; family Noctuidae; genus Agrochola; species Agrochola macilenta. The sequence continues at coordinate 22,584,388 of OU753561.1, read as the reverse complement.
TTTGAATCCGACTATTTTGGCTAGATATTGGAACAGTCCGGATTCAAATTGCCGTCCTCTGTCTGTGACAATATCTGTTGGACAACCAAAGCGGGAGATCCAGTTGGTCAGCAATGCTTTACCGACTGTCTCTGCTGTTATGTCTGCAATCGGTACTACTTCTGGCCACCTAGTGAAACGATCCACGGCCGTTAGGCAGTACCGGTACCCCTGTGATGGAGGAAGAGGACCTATTAGGTCAATGTGCACGAAGGCAAATCTAGCACGGGGTAATTCGAATGTGCCCAATGGTGATGACACATGGCGATTTACCTTTGTGCGTTGACAGCTGAGACACGTTCGTGACCATTGTCGACAGTCCTTGCGAACTCCAGGCCAAACGTATCGCTGTGCAACTAATTTTGCGGAAGTGTTTGCTCCTGGATGGCTGAGGCTATGAAGGCTCTCAAATATTTGTCGTCGGAAGGGTTTTGTCACGAATGGTCTGGGAGTGGCTGTACTCACATCACAGAGTAACTCAACGGGACTGCCGTCGATTTTAAGCCTCTTTAGTTGAAGAGATGTTTCTGACTTTAGAAGTTGCAACAGTTCTGGGTCGGATGCTTGCGATTTTGCGAGAACTTCAAAATCCACTGGAGTTTGCAGTTCGCTGACACGGGACAATGTATCAGCGACTATATTATCCTTGCCGGAAATATGTTGAATGTCAGTTGTGAACTGTGAAATAAAGTCGAGGTGTCTATACTGACGAGGAGAGCAATTGTGCTTTCGCTCATGGAAAGCGTATATCAACGGCTTGTGGTCTGTGAAGATGGTGAAGTGTCTCGCTTCCAACATGTGGCGGAAGTATTTTATGCCTTCATAGATCGCGAGGAGCTCACGATCGTATGGCGAGTACTTCTGCTGAGCGGGGCTCAACTTGCGTGAGAAGAATGCAAGCGGTTGCCACTGCTCATCCGTGAACTGTTGCAAAACTGCACCCATTGCCAGATCTGACGCATCTGTAACTAGGGCGAGCTTCGCTTGGTAGTCAGGGTGTGCAAGCAATACAGCGTTGCAGAGGCTGTCTTTGCACATATTAAAGGCGGTGAGCGCCTCACCTGTTATTTCCACGGGATGTTGACCTTTCACTGAGCCAGTTAGCAGGGCGTTAAGGGGACCTTGAAATTTTGCGGCTTTCGGTATAAACCGCCTGTAAAAGTTCAACATCCCTAAGAAACGCCTGAGCTCCCTAATAGTTTTAGGGGTAGGGAAGTCCTTGATGGCTTCCACCTTGGACTGCAAGGGTGCGGTGCCGGATGCAGAGATGCGATAACCTAAAAATGTGACTTCGTCAGATCCGAACACACACTTCGAGGTGTTGATGACTATGCCATATTTCTGCATCCTGGTGAAGAGCTGATGCAGGTGGTCCTCGTGCTGGTCCTGATCTTTCGAGAATATTAGAAAATCGTCGAGATAGCAGTAGCAAAAGTCAAGCCCCCGCGTCATTTCATCGACGAATCTCTGAAATGTTTGACCTGCGTTCCTCAGACCAAAGGTCATATAGGGAAATTCGTACAGGCCAAACGGTGTTGTTATCGCAGTCTTCTGGATGTCGTCTTCGCTGACTGGAATTTGGTTATAGGCCTTAACCAGGTCAATAGTGAAAAAGACCTTGCAACCGGCTATGCTGTGGGTGAGGTCGTGGACATGTTTGATTGGGTACCTGTCGGGTATAGTCCTCGCGTTGAGCAGCCTGTAGTCGCCGCAGGGTCGCCAGCTGTTGTCCTTCTTTGGCGCTAAATGCAGAGGTGAAGACCAAGGGCTCTCAGATGGTCGAGCAGTGCCGTTGCTAAGCATGATCTCAAATTCCTGCTTAGCGATCTGCAGTTTGTCCGGAGCTAGCCTGCGAGGGGAACAAGAGATGGGCGGGCCGGGTGTGGTACGTATGTGGTGTACTGTGTGGTGTGTGGTTTTACGGTGTATGCCAGCGGGTCGCGTGATCTCGGGGTACTTGTTAAGTATCGAGTGATACCTGGAATCACCGACTGAGACCTTCACTGAACACGTCGCGGAAGCCTTTGCAACTGAAGCTGTTACAAACATTGACGTGGTTTTGTCTACCAAACGTTTATTTCTGATGTCAACAAGCAAATCGTAAAAGCTTAAAAAATCTACACCGATAATTGGTTTGGTGACATCAGCTACAATGAACCGCCATGGGAAGTTACGGCGCAAACTTAAATCTAGATTTAACTGCAGATAGCCGTAAGTATCAATTATAGACCCGTTAGCGGCCGATAATTGATAGTTCGACTTGACACCGACTCGACTTCGACTTCGACTTCGTTCTATGGGGGATGAGTGAACTTTACACCCTGTTCCTCATACCCCTAAATTGGTGACCCCGACGTGATCACGCCAGAAAGGCTCGACAACCACGAGTACCCTGGAAAGGACGTTAGATACCTCTAGTAGCGAAGCAAAATCACAGCAGCACCATGAGTGATAGTAGTGACTCTGCAAAATCGTTCGGAACCACCCGTTCGCGCCAACAACCTCGTCGCGCAAAGTGCGTGTCCATTGACGAGCCATCCGACATTTGCCGTATAGCGGTACGAATACCACCATTTTGGCCGGATGACCCCGAGGTCTGGTTCGCACAAGTCGAGGCTCAGTTCGCGAACGCGAACATCACCAGTGACGCGACGAAGTTCAACCACGTCATCGGCAACCTTGAGCACCAGTACGCCAAGCAAATAAGGGACATTTTTCTAAACCCGCCGGAGAACAACAAGTACGAGAAGCTCAAACACGAGCTCATTAAGCGACTGACTGCGTCACATGAGAAGAGAGTGAAGCAGCTTCTCATTCACGAAGAGCTTGGAGATCGCAGGCCTTCACAGTTCCTGCGGCATCTCCAAAGTTTGGCCGGACCGAGCGTTCCAGAGGACTTCCTGCGGACTATATGGAGCAGTCGATTGCCGAGCAATGTCCAGACTCTGCTGGCTTCACAGCCACATACTTCCCTGGAGGAACTGGCAGACCTGGCGGATAGGGTTCAGGACATCGTGACCCCATGCCAAGTCGCCGCAGCATCGGCGTCGGGTCCTAGCATGAACGAGATGGCGAGCGAGATCGCCGAGCTAAAGAAGGCCGTGAGAAACCTGACGACGCAGCTGAGTAGGAGACCTCGTTCGCAATCGCGTTCGAACCACCAACAGCGTCATCGATCCAGGCAGCGGTCCGAGTCAAGCCACCAACAGCAACCGTTCTGCTTTTACCACTCCAAGTTCGGGTCCAACGCTCGCAGGTGCATTAAGCCATGCGATTACGAGAAGTCGGAAAACTCGAAAGGCAGTCGGTAATGGCGGCTGACGACTGTCCGATGACCACCGGTCGCCTCTTCGTCACGGACCGAACATCAAAGACACAGTTTTTAGTGGACACGGGTAGTGATTTGTGTGTGTTTCCGCGGCATGTTCTACGTGAACAACGTGTCAAGTCCTGACGTCATATAACATCCTGACGTCACACAAAATCCTGCATCGCGCAATTAGAGTTTACCGCGCGATAAACATATATAGAATCTCCCAACTTCAAACCTCTGGGCAGTTGCCCGCCAGACATCACACCCGTCTGGTCGGAGGATCCTCCCTTTTCTATGGGGGATGAGTGAACTTTACACCCTGTTCCTCATACCCCTAAAAATATAATACCGGTCCCAATAGCTTCGGAAATAACAATGAATTTCTTATGAAAAAAAAAAATTCTGAAAGATAAAAATGGTTACTGCATCCTTAGAAGATAGACATGTGCTATCGCGGACTTTTTTGTTGAACTTTTTAAGATCTACAATCCTGTAGAACATAAATTTGATGTATCTCTTATGGCTTACGTGGCGCATGCTAGTTAAGCTCCCAGTCGGAATGATTTTTTCCGACCTCTTCGACAATAATCGTCATATTTCAGCCAATTTACAAAAACCTTAATGAATTATACACAAAAACCTTCCGCATAAATCACTCCGTCCATTGGTGAAAACCGTTTGAAAATCCGTTCGGTAGTTTTTGAGTATATCGCGTTCAGACAGACAGACAGACGCAGCGGGCGACTTTGTTTTATAATATGGAGGATCATCACCTAAATTTCTAAAACTGTGTTCAAACATTGAGCGGCAAGAGCGCGACAGCAACAGGTGGCGTTTGCAGGACACCTTTCTGCCGCGCTCTAGAACAAACCGACGAATGTTCGCGCGGCAGTCCGCGCGCGGTTGCCGCTCAATGTTTGGACACACCTTAAGAATACTAATTCCGAGGCTATTGTTACCTATAGTACTTAAGATATATAATATTATATACAGAAACTGTTACTGTGCCTTAATATATAAATAAATATTTGTTCTGAAAAGAAAATTCAATTTTCGTGTTAGTACAATACGTGTAGTACTCATGTCATATTTACCTTTCCTCCAGCCTGATGGCGAGCGGTCGGAGCGCCACCACGAGGTGTTTGAAGAAGTACGCGTTGTATCTCTTGGCCGGCGCCTTCTGCAGCTCTACTGCCGCGTGCAGCGCCGGCAGCGGGCCCGCGCTACTGCCGCGGTCCGGCAGGCAGTACAGCAGGACTGGGCTCGGGGTGCCCAGTAGCTGGAGTGACAACAAATTACGCATTTAGATTTGGATGTAGAGTGGTGAGTTAACAAAACTAATTTCAGCTAATCTAACGGAATGCATTATTCAAAATAATTAATTAATTTCTTGTAATATCATGTAATGCTCATCGAGTATTTGGGGACATCGCCAAGCGGTTGGTCGACTCTTCACGTAACAACCAAAGGGCTGGCCAATTCTTAGGTCAAAGAATCAGCATTGCCATCCAACGTGGCAATGCTGCCAGCCTTTTGGGCACTTTTCCCGCTGACAGCCGATACGGATGAATTTTTTTGATGCCCAATGAGCTCTTTTCTTTATTTTTATTATTTCGTTTACATACTTGTACATAATATAGGTACATATTTTAGTGTTAGAAACAGTAAATTGAATTCAATGTAACCATATGAAATATAAATACGTATATATGTAAACATGCAAAAAAAAACTTAAAATAATAATTAAATACTTGAGTCGAGTTTGCACACCGAAATTAAATACAGACTAAGATATCTATGTAATTATCTTTAAAAACTTTCTGTACCATAATTACGCAAATAAATGATAGATTTAGATTTTTGTTACTCTACTTAATATGTGGCTCTCTCTAGGGCCCTCCCCGATAATCGGTACCTTGCACCCTTGTGGGATTCTGCTGTGCAGAACCGCCACATCATTTAGGCTATTTATATGTTATTATACTAAACAAACCACCTTTTGACCTATTTATCTGTTGAAATCCTATGACACTCATGTAACTCACTTTTTATATATTCTTTAACACTGTTACCGAAAGGCGTACTTTTAAATTATCTTTGATTATTTTAGCATCCAAAACTTATTTTATACTATACATTTTCCCTCTTTGTAAAAAATCTTAGAATATTTTATATTCTGACCTTTTCATTATAATCTGTCTCCTGTCCAATTTACTTTTTTATACCATAGACATAACACACTATGGACAGGTACACTTCATGTTCTTCTAGACCTCTTATAAAGCTGGTGAATACACTGTAACCTTCGCAATAAGGGCATGTGTGGGCTTTGCCTCAGTAAACCGTTTTTATTAGTTCTGGCCATCCGTCAATTAAGAAATAACTTGATAGATGTTTGAAATGTTTAACATAATATGCTTCCAGAACAGAATACTTTCATAAGGAACGATAAAAACGGCCTTCAAGTTTTTTCAGTTTTAAGTTAGTTTAGATCCATGTAACTAGCGTGTGCGCGTGAATATTGTTGGGAAACATTAAGCACATCACTACTTTATATGGCACGTCACTAACGTATAGAAATAAGTTATCTGTGGTTCCTTCCTTCCTTGCTCTCCGACCTGCGCGTAGAGAGTCCAAATATGTAAGCAAGTTATATAATTAAACAGTGTTCTAATTAATTCACATTCATTTGATTAATCAACCACCTATCCTATAAGTTAACATATATAGCGTAATTGTACTTGTAATCATACTAAGTGTGTAACCTAAGCTGTCGATACTTAGTGGTCTCTAACAATAAACATTGAGTGTGTGCAATACTGTGTATCATTTGTCCGATCCTCTCGCCCACCCCTGTAGGAGGTCTAGGAGAATAACTCTAATCACGTGGCGTAAAATGCTACGAATAAACAGTACACACACAAAAGGGGCCTCCGACGTCAACGTAACCCTCCGGGAGAGGCCTCCGCCGTCACTTGTGACGCTACCGCGGCCCTCCCGCTAGCGTGAGGCACTACAAAAAGCCTCCGCTACCTCCAAATTCTCACACCTTTCTCTCCACTCGACAGGGCTCTCTGCCTGCTTGCCCGTCTGCCTGATCCTGCCTCCCGCCTATCCCGAGCATCCCGTGTCCTGTGCAGCCGGCCCTTTACGTCCTTACCTTTAGCTTTATTCGTTTGTTTTCTTATTATTATTTTTATTGAGACCTACGTTTAACTCTTCTCCGAGCTAAACGTAACGTTACACCCTTATCTCATTACAATTGTTAAGCAATCTCCTTTTATATTAGAACCGTGCAGTGACCTGGTTGTCCCACTGCATGTGCGAGACCTGCAGCGCCAGCGCCAGCGAGGCGGGCGCGCCGGCCAGGTCCAGCTGCACGTTGTCCAGCAGCGCGTGCACCAGCTCGTGCGGCGGCGCGCGCGCCACCAGCGACACGGACACGCCCGCCAGCGCCACGCGCACGCCCCACTCGCGCACGCCGCCCTCGCGCGCGCGCGCCGAGCTGTCCGGGGCGCTGTCCGACTCCGAACCGCCCTCGATCCAGCCCGAATCCTAGGAAATAATTAAACCCAAACTCAAAATGTTCAACACCATCTTTCTGGCAAATACGAGTAATAGTAGATTATACAACAAGTGAAAAAAAGGGAATTTAATTCGAGGGACTAAGTTGGATCCCGATAGCAGCGAAGGATTCTAGATTTGAGATTTTTTTTTTCACGTGTTTTGTACTCTACTTTTTACCATTGACTGCGAGAAAATAAATAGTAGTATAGTAGTTATATTTATCTGTTGTAGTTGTAGTATTTATATCTGCCTCGTTGGCCAAGTGGTCGCAAGCGCTACTGCTGAGCTTGAGGTCCTAGGTTCGATTCCCAGGACGGGCAAAGTATTATTGGGTTTTTCCAACAGGAATTTATCAATAGCAGCCCGGAATCTGGAATTGTGCCCGGTTGATGGCAATAGGCTCACCCCCTATTACATGGGACTTAAAAACATAACTGGCGAAATGTGGGTGAACTAAAGGTAACCCTCTCAAAGGTACACCTCTGCCCAACCCTTAGGGGAAACAAGGCGTGATGTTATGTTATTTATGTATCACATTTTTGGCGGCAACAAATTTTCTACCATAATTGCTGCTTCAGAACGAAATGATTCCGAAGTTAGTGGTGTTCAGTGTCTCATTTTGATCACTGGAAAAACTCATTTTATTATAATTATGTTACTAGATTTTCCAATGACATTAAAACAACCTCGATAACAGATTGAAACGAACCTAACTAAAGTTGGCGGTATACAAAAAAAAAAAAAAATGTATAGCTTCTACTAAGGAATAGCTCCATATAGCCAGCCAGTATCTACTTTCAGTACGTTTCATTTATTTTTTTGTACATAGTTTGTATAATTCGTGCTTGTTCCAAATTAAAAATATTTCGTCATGGGTGTCGTTTTCATAGTTTTCGAGGATACTAAAGCCGATAGTTAGGTCAAAATGTAAATCCAAGATGGCGGCTGCTAAAATGTTCAAATGTTCATAGATTTAAATTACCTTATGTTAGAAGTAGCGAATGTCACATCATAGTGAATGGGCTACTAGAATCAATATTCATATTTCTGAATAAAATCAATTTTATTTTATTTTTTTGCACGCACTATAAGGCACACAATATAATTTAGAACAGATAAAAGAATAAAATTTAAAAAAGTATAAAGTTCGATGTAACAAATTTGGAAGCAAGTGTGCGTGAGGCTGCGCCAAAAAGGCCAAGTTCAACAAAAATTCCAGACAACTATTAAGTGCCTGACGCGGGTTGTCAACTGGACCTATACGAGAACGTCTTAAAAAGACGTACACAAGAACAGTGTAGTGAATACATACAGGGTCCTTATGGTCGTGTATCCGCACGACGCGCGTGGGCCCGTCGGCGCACAGCGTGACGTCGAGGCGGCCGGAGCCGGGCCGCAGCGTGTGCCACGACACGGCCTGCTCCGCCGGCACCGGCGACGTCGGCGACCAGCCGGCGCGCCCGGACGCGGGCAGCCCGAGGACTACGCGGGTGCCTGTCAATGATAGCCATTGATATACAGGGGAATCCAAGGTAGTGAAAGGAGACGTTTAAAAATGTATGGGACCAGCTATCTTATTACGCAACACATTTTCGTAAACGATTAAGACTAATCTGTTTCATGTTGACGTTCAACAACATTCATTTTGTTATTTACGTTGTTGAGCATATTTTTTTTCGAACTTTTGGACCAATGGATTAGCAATATGTTTGAAAACGGTTCAGATTCTGATTGATCGTGTATTACGTAATTAGAGTACTGGTTCCAGACAGTGTAGAAAATTGTTTTACAATGCATTTGCTCGAAAAGAGCCTTTTCCAAGCAGTAAATTAGTGCGGAAAGTGTCACTTTTTTTCACTAGTGCTTTTTACTTCTCTGTTTTTTTTTTTTTTTTTTGTGGCGGTCGTCAGCCCGTTGCAGAGTTTTTATTATTTGAGAAAAGTTTTACAAATCAGATGATGATGATAACGATGGCGATGGCGATGACGATGGCAATGGCGGAGTCAAAGTCAAGTCGAAGTCGAAGTCGAAAGTCAAAGTCATGAATGTTGTTTTTATCATTTGTATACGTCGTCATTATGTTAGATGTTACACATCATCGTAAGGCTCATTCGATTTTTTTTTTCTCTCACAGTTCATAGTAAAACGTTGTATGATACACGTGCGTAAGATGATTTGCGACTCGTGTTGAAAAATGCCACTCATCGGAAATCACCTACCTTCCGCACTTATAGCATAAATAACTATTACTCGTAGTGTGTTATTTTTTCTTATCATCTTCTCAAGCCCTTTAATTTGATACCTGATATGATCATTGTATTACCTTTTTTTTTTCAAAACCTTTCTTATTAACGTCTGAAATCCGCCTTTGCTCTTATAAAATAAAACTATAAAGCCCTGTAACCATCGTGCGACCCAGACGAGACGATAGACATCTCATGTGTCGAAATCTATCTCACCGTTAAGACGCTTCAAGCGTTTATAGAATCCCGCATACAAAGATACATAGATACGCGTGAAAAAAGTAACCTTGTCTTTGTTGTCACGCAGTCGGGCAAAAAATCGCAATTTTTAATTCGAAAAGAAAATAATTCTTTTGAAAGGTTACCAGGTGTGAGCGCCATGAGACACAGTCCGTCGGGCTGCACGCACAGGTTGGCGTGCGCGCACGCCATGCGGCCGGGCGGCAGCACGCGCCACGCCTGCGTGGACGCGCGCCGCGGGTCCGCGCGCCGCAGCACGAGCGCGGCCGCGCGCCCGGGCCGCGGCGCCGCGTCCTCGATGTCCAGCACCTGCGGGGCAGAAAGAGAATTCCCATTTTGCTTGCCTAAAAAATATTATTGAACACTCTTATATAACGAAGGCGCCTCTTTTTGTGAACATCAAATAATTCGTTTTTTTTTACTAACTAGCCACTCGGCTATTTAGTATTTTGAATGTAGCGCTCACCAGTCAATAAGTATTTAGAGGATCAGATCAATATTTTCGGCAGAAATTCATATAAATAGCCATCGTTGGCAAGCGTTAACACATGAAGAGATTATTTTACAATCAATGTGGGAAGTAACAAAGTCTATTTGGAAATCACAAACGGACGTCGTGTTACTTTTAAATACATTGTTGCTTTGTTTTTTGTCAATATAATAAGTTTAAATTACAATTATTGACATGCGCTAATGAAATATAACAACTACACTATGTAGCTGATCGCCCATATTAATGTTATTGGCGATGTAATTACGACTATACTTGCACATTACGAGCCGAGAGCGAGACAGTAATTTGTTTACCATAGCATGAGGTGAGAGTGGTGCATCATCAGACAACAGCGCGTCAGTGGGCTGCGGCGGCGAACTGCCTTCGTGGATGAGCTGGTCGCTGGGCCCGCGGCGCCACAGTTGGGACCTGGATACCGGTAAGTTTGATTATAACGGCAAAATCGCAAAGAAAACCGCCTTCCAAAAAAAACACTATAGGCAAAGTAAAAAGTCGGTTCTTAGTTTTGTATTTTCGTTTTTTGTCACAGTTAATATTTTTCACTTTTTAAATAATAAATGATTTTATTTCTGTAATTAAGGTTGTACAAACACTTCTACACGTTAGTTGTGGTACATACCCCACACAAATTCGTATGCCACAACTTTCTATAAAACAAATGAATTAATGAATAACCTGTCTCCGTATCGTTTCCTGGCGAGCACGACGCGCGTGGTGCCGAGCGGCACTTCCAGCACCAGCACGTTGTCGTCAGGCGCGCCGGCCGACTGCTTGCCGCTGGTGACGCCGTTGTCTCTGCTGCACGAGTTATTAGCAATCTTAATGCTGCGCTGAGGTGCGTCAGGACTTGACTTACGGAATGCTCTTTTATACAGAGTCAAATAAAAATCATACGTGATCGATATATAGTGACAAGGAAACAAAACAAAATTCTAACCTCATAATATCAAGTACTACCAGCGGCCGTTGACCTGGTAATCAACTTAAAATTATGAGTTTAGAAAATCTTTTTTGGTTTATGGTCACTACATATGCCATAACGTCTGAAGTTTCGCTAGGTAATTCAATTTGACTTCCTTTATATTTACTTAATCAAAATGTTAATTTCATTCACTGACACAAGGGCTGTTAAATAGGGGATGAAAGTTTGTACGGAAGTTCATAATTTTTGCTGATGAGGGCGCACGGCTTGTAAATAGATGTTCGTGTACGTACGCCTGGTGCGTGGCGGTGAAGGCGACGTAGATGAAGTTCTGGTAGAGCAGCTGGTGGTGCGCGGGCAGCGTGTCCAGCGGCAGCGTGGTGCGCGGGCCGCCGGGCGCGCGCAGGGCCAGCGCGCACGCGCCCTCCGGCGCCGGCAGCGCCCAGCGCGCGCGCGCGCACGCGCCCACCACGCACTCCTCGCCGCAGCCCACCTGCGGCAGGGACATGGTATGGTCCATTCTTGGGTTTCAACCAGAATGCGGTAGATCCACGACAAACGTTGAAACAAATAATAGAGTTCTGGTGTTTAAATCGTTAAATTTCCGCACACCATACGTTTAAGTCGCGCGAAACTGTATCCATACTCACAAAATAATCCATGACAATCGAATCAAGTCTCTGCGACATAGTGTGTGTCAGAGATGTCAAAACGAAACAGTAACGCGACCATTTTTAGACGCCACAGTCTACGATTTAAATCTTTGAATATAGCATAATCAGCTTATAATGTTCGCACTGCTGGGACCGAGGACTCCCCTCGCTGACTGAAAATGGGCCATAATGCACCACGCGGGCCCAGTGCGGGTTGGTAGACGTAACATGTCTTGGAATTTTTGGTTCTTAGACATGCCGGTTTCCTCACGATGTTTTCCTTCACAGTTTTGAGAGCACCAGAAATGAAATAGTTTACACAAGGTAAAGTGCCTGTCAGGGTTCGAACCTACGACCTACAACTCGTAAGTCGCGGCCGTTACCACTGGGCCACCACTGCTCTAATCTTTGATTAAATAATTAATACCATTTATTTGAGACTCATAAAAAATACCTTAACCTCAATGTACTTATTCTAATATAAACAAAAAACTTGTGTTAATAAGGTGTATATATTATCTTTGAGTGAATCAAATGTAAGTCTCTAATTAGCATTGAAGATGTTTCGTTGTATTTCATTCTCCTCCTTCTTTTATTTTATCACTAAGTACTAACGACCCGATAGTAAATACGTACACCACGACGGTAAGTACTTACACCTTACGGTAAATAGATAATAATCGGTTGATGGACACTGAACGAGACACAATAGGTTTATTGTTTTTAACCCTTACGGGCGTTTAGTGTCCTCCCTCAGTGTTAATTCTTTTTGGAACGAAGTCGAGTTGACTGGTAGAAATCGTCACGTAAGGAAAAAGCGTTATGCTCCATGCGACTTTTTGTCTCTCTTTTTCATAATTTGCAGACGAGCATTGTACGCGGCCGGCTGTACAACCTTAATACTAAACACGTAGAGATTTCGTTAAAACTTATTTGTTTTTGTTTTAAATCATACGTGAGTTATACTCGTATTGTCTCATTATTGTTTTTCCATTTAGTTACTCTCTTTCGTTGTTAATTTATTTAATTGTGCCTGCTATTTAATACATAATATAAGGCGATAGGAACTTTGTTCGAACCGGGTGTCCCAAGACACCTGTCGTATGTTGTTCATTATTCTTTGATTGCGTCCCTTATGAGTATTTAAAAGCCTCTATACCTGGTGGAACATGATGGACACGGGCGAGTAGTTGTCGATGCGCAGCGGCGGCGGCGCGCAGTCGGCGTCCGTGAGCACCACGAACATGCTGGCGCCCTGCGACACCACCTCCACGCGCACGAACTGGTAGCCGCCGCCCGGCTCTCTGGCGGGCACACACGTCTTCTAATCACAAGACTAATACAATATAATAATACAAAAAATCATGACTGGACGGATACGCCAGACTAAAGCGTTAAAAATTAGTTCACTTATTTATAATCACGCAATGAGCGAGTAGTCAAGCTACTTCCTGCCGCATGTCTCACCTGCAGGCGACGTGCAGCGTGCGCGGGGCGTCGACGCGGAAGCCGCCGGACCACAGCGTGAGCGGCGGCGGCGCGCCGGCCTGGCCGGGCGCCAGCACGCGCACGCACAGCAGCTGCTCGCGCTCCCAGCGCGCCCAGTGCCACGGCAGGTAGCAGCCCGACACGGCCGACACGTGCGTCGCCATGGCGCCCGGGTCGTTCTGGACAGCAGTGACAATATCATACAAAGTGTAAATCTAGTACATAATAACACAGTGAAAACAAGTAAATATAAATTCAGAATAAAAATTGGTAAGAAATTAACAAAAATCTTAGGACCTACCTTGTATTGGTTACCTACTACGAGCATATACTGTATTTGTTAGAGCCTATCTGATATTAATATATCGCAGAAGCAACAACTCACGAGCGTGGTAGCGCAGCACTTTTGCGCGAACTGCAGGTGGTGCGAAGTGTTGTTGTGCAGCTGATAGCGCGGCGTGAAGGTGGCGATGTTGGTGTGGCGGTAGCGGCCGCGCCCGCTGCGCACGCGCACGCCCACAGCGAACACGCGCTCGCACGCGCCGCCCTCGCCCTCGCCGCGCACCTCCAGCTTCTTCACGGCCACGCCCACTCCCAGCCCAAATGGCGAACACCACTGCAAATATGACAAATATTTAGCAAATGGTCTTTTATCTTGCCTATTCTTCTCCATCCGAAACTATCTTTTGAAAAAGGACACTAGAATCAATTGCTACATCGTAGATTCTCTCGTTGTGCGGACCAAGTCAAAATCACCCTGTTCAAGACGTTTTGTCAAGGTCTGTTTGTATGCGGCGGTCTATGGGCCAGCTACACCAAAAGATCGCTAGATGTTTTACGCATCCACTACAACGATGTTTTTAGGCTGCCACTGTGAAACTGCCCCGTTTCTGTAGCGCATCGGAGATGTTTGCTCAGAACCGAACTGACGGCTTCCAGGCTGTTCGCAAGAAAGTCTGATCACTGATGCGTAGAGCGCGGGTCAGTGACAATAACATCTTAAAAACAGTTGTGGAAAGCGAATAAGTTAGTTGTAAGTTTCCCGAAAAGAATAAAATGAGTAAGATTTATTTCTGGTAAGTTTTGATACTCAAAAACACCATTTATTTGGTACAATCGTTTGGCCCGCGATTTCGTCCGCACGGATTTCAATTTTTCTCACAACAAACTTCCACACTGTCTTTTAACACAAAGAGTTCATTATAAGCTGAGCTTGAACTACAGTCATTTCAGTTATTTTACCTCTGATTTGTCATGACTGTCACGTTATAGTTGACGCGTTCCAGATATCGCATGACAAGTTTGAAAGGATCATAGTTCACCTCGGGCTCCCCGGGCAGGCCGCGGCCGAGGCGCGCGGCCAGCGTGGGCCCGCCGTCGGCCTCGGCGAAGGAGAACAGCAGCGGCGCCACCATGCGCGCCAGCTCGTGCTCCGGGAACTGCCCCGCCGCCGAGCTGGCGCCGCCCTCGGCGCGGAACACCAGCGGCAGGCCCGTGCGGTTCACCAGCCAGTACGCTGCGGACACCGACACCTGCGCGAGAGGGCATGCGGTTGAACTTTGATTGCCAGCACTTAGGCCCACTTGCAACACAAATCACTAGATGCATTTAACGCTAACGTATTTAAAAAATTCTTCAGTCTTTGTCATTTTCTCACGATTGACAAAATTAGAATGACGTTTTAAATTCGTTTAGCGTATTAATATTTTGTGATTGTATATTTGAATTTTATAATGTCGTTTTATTATGTTTGCTGTCTAAGACTAATTATTTGTAAATATATTATGTTTTTGTTAATTTCCGTTCATTCTTAAAGGTCATTGACTGAATCAGGAACTGTACTGAACACAGTCGCGTAATACATAGCGTATCTTAACATGACTACGAATTGTTCAACTTCCAAGTCGTGGCTAGTCAATTTTTAGCGAAGCTTATTGCGCCTCGTCGCCTGTCTTGTATCTTCATTATTACTCTAACAATCTAATGCTCTTTTCCACTAACACTAGGCGATTTATGAATGTAATGTCTAAATAAAAGCCAACTGTTAGATTCTCAAAGTTCGGCTCAGCGCCGAGAGTTGAAAATCAACAGTACCTACAATAATTATAACATTTAGGTGTCGCCAGTGTTAGTGAAACAGGCATAAATGTTGCACTTTAAGGCAATGAAAATAGGGGTTATTATTCAATGTCATGTCAAAAAACCTCTGCTGCACGATAACCTTTTACGAAATTAGAAAGTGTCGCTTTTATCGACATTATTCGTGGTTATGGTTGGGCTCTAAATTTTATAAATAAAGTTCAGGGTGGGCTCCATGTTTTGTTATTAAACATTTTCTAAGTACCTACATATAATACATAGTATGTTTTTGTTACATAACAAACCAAACTCAAACTGGTCTGCGATCCAATAGGCTGTGGTTATTTGTATATTTCATAAGTTTTCTTATGTTACTTTTTTAGGGGTATGAGGAACAGGGTGTAAAGTTCACTCATCCCCCATAGAAAAGGGAGGATCCTCCGACCAGACGGGTGTGATGTCTGGCGGGCAACTGCCCAGAGGTTTGAAGTTGGGAGATTCTATATATGTTTATCGCACGGTAAACTCTAATTGCGCGATGCAGGATTTGTGTGACGTCAGGATGTTATGTGACGTCAGGTCTTTGATGCGTAGTTCGCATGTAGCGATGTAGATGCCGCTACATCACTCCCCTCCGGAGACCGGAGGTCGATAATGGGCTGAGTCTTGAATCTTGCGATGCTTCACAGTGCCAGCTGTGGTTCCAGTGAGTCGGAACCGGGTGCCGCATAGTTCGCGGTGAGTCGGAACTGTCTGCGGTGATTCCCCAGTGAGTCGGGGTGGCGCTGCGTCTTGATCCAGTGGGTCGGATGTGGTACAGCGATGGGTTGTGGCTGAGGATGATGACCAGGAATGCGCGTTCGCTGCATGCTGGTGGTCAGGATATCCGTTGAAGCCGTGGGTGCTGGTTGGCTGTGTGACTCGCCTCACGAAAGCTTGCGGGAGTGATGATGATGATGACGTCACGCTGAAGTATCTGCACGAAGGCTGCGTT
Source organism: Agrochola macilenta (assembly GCA_916701695.1). Classification (NCBI taxonomy): domain Eukaryota; kingdom Metazoa; phylum Arthropoda; class Insecta; order Lepidoptera; family Noctuidae; genus Agrochola; species Agrochola macilenta. Next base: position 22,568,336 of record OU753561.1, on the reverse strand, counting down.
GACGTTCATGCTCGGGGTCACCAGTTTAGGGGTATGAGGAACAGGGTGTAAAGTTCACTCATCCCCCATAGAAAAGGGAGGATCCTCCGACCAGACGGGTGTGATGTCTGGCGGGCAACTGCCCAGAGGTTTGAAGTTGGGAGATTCTATATATGTTTATCGCACGGTAAACTCTAATTGCGCGATGCAGGATTTGTGTGACGTCAGGATGTTATGTGACGTCAGGTCTTTGATGCGTAGTTCGCATGTAGCGATGTAGATGCCGCTACACTTTTATTAAATATTAAATATTTTTAAACGATTGTCAAATGTATGTTAATGTATTAATGTTGAATAAAATTTTACGATATTACGATATTAAGTGAGCCTTGAAGCCTATTTACGCGGGTGACTGAAGAGCCGGTCTCACCCGTTTTTGATGAAAATGTGCATAAGCAACACTCATGAATCTATTATCGCCCAGATGTCTACAATTTCATTCTGATTTGTAAGAGTACTGTGAGTTTATTTTGTCAATTCGTTGAAGACTTTTTTTAATTTACTAAATCAAAAGTTATACTACATTTACCTTGATGCCATCAGTCTTCTTAACAGTGACCCTTGCATTGAGATACAGCCTCCTTCCCCGGGTGTCCCGCAGCTTGAGCCTGGCACTGAAGGACCCATTTCCACTGCTACCTACAGCCGCACTGCTGCTGCTGCCACCTCCAGACCCACACACGCTGAGGGCGGTCGACCAGCCGAATCCTTCCAGCTTTACGCTCAGTTCTACACCTTCTTCCACGTTCACCTGGGTAGAATAAAAACCCTGTTTCTCTCGCTCTAAAACGTAAATGTTTTGTAATGATCCTAATAGCATTACAAAAGATTTACGTCTTAGAGCGATATAACTGAGAGACCTTCGATTAAGAAACAGAACCCTAAGAGCAAAAATAAGAAGAAATCTGCTCTGCACTAATGGTTTAGTGACTATAGAAATCCAATGTATTGATGAACTCCGTGCTTGTATGTAATTATCTTGCCGGTAGGACATTTTATTAGGGAACAAAAACCTATATTAGAAGCACGAGGTAGACTGTTGTAGTCAAAATGATATTTTAATATGTAACAACTTATCGCCTATTTCAAACCTCATGGAAAGGCATGGTGTCTCCGGGCGGTATATTGCCAGCCACACTGGCTGCTGCAGATCCCGGTGCGGCCGGATTAGTTCGGTACTGCAACTCTAATGGCAGTAGGTTCTCTAGTCTTAAGGCAGGTACTAATGTGAGCGTGTGTCCGGCTATCGGTGAGCCTCTGTCTGGAGGGAATCTCTCCCGGATTATCACGCAGCAGAATCTAAAATAAAGACCAAAGATCAATTAATTTGCTATCGTGAAACGCAGTAATAGGCCATTGTTGTTTTGGGTCGGTATTGAAGAAGTATTATGGTATTTTTCTGGTCAAGCCAGGTCACCTGCTCCATTTGTATTGGCTTATAGTATTATGTATGTGAAAAGTTCATGCTGTGATATTAATATTAGCTAGTCAGCCGACTTATATTTATTTGAGTGGAAGCCGTGTTGCATCCAACCCAGCTTATTAAAATAATGGTAATTAACTATTTGCTAAGACAAAAATAATGTCAGAAAGAAGCGCGCGCGATATCTACCATAAGCTTACCTGTAGATATGATCAGGCGGAGCCCTGCACTCGTAGTGCAGCAGCGCGCGCGCCGCCGGCGCGGCCCGCCAGTCGATGGGCGCGGGCGACGGCGCGGGCGAGGCGGGCGCGGCGCGCAGCAGCGGGCGCGTCCACAGCGCGGCGGGGTGCGCGGCCAGCGGCGCGGCCCACAGCGCGCCCGCGGCCACCGTGGCGCAGCGCACGCCGCCGCCGCCGCTGCTCCACTGGGCTGAGGTGACACCACAACGATTAGCCAAGTTTTGCCAAAGCTTTTCATGCAAGATTTATTAACCGCTCACCTACGTCTAGGGTCTCTAAAGGTGTACACACGTAACTGCAAATATGACAAGCCTGCATGAACAACCATTTTGTGCAAGCGTGCTTGAGCGTCTGTATGATTATTTTGTGCAAGCGCACAGTGTTTTATGAACCCCGATTTTCGGACATCCCATTTTTATTGAAAAACCAGACAGAAATGATTATTTAAATACAAGATTTCGTATCCCCATTTAGCTACTAAGTCTAGTTTCTGAGTGAGATTTTTTTGAAAATCGACCAAATTATATTTCGATTTTCAAAAAAAATAAAATACATTTAAACTAAGCGTCATAGAAATAACGATGTTAAGTACATTGATGGCGCATCTTATGCCGAGTATTTTAGTGCATAAATGAACCTCGTAACTTTGCTTGATCCAGATATATAAGTGTTTTTCGGTTTTTAGTTTTTCTTAATTTTCTCGAAAATTCCGTAATTTCGGGAAAAGTTGTTTATACTGAAATTATTTCGATAACTTCTCCAACACACCACATAAATTTCACATCCCAATTCCATGGAACTTGGAAACCACAACGATTTTAAGTTTTATCCGGATTTTACGTCGTTAGGGCTGCCAAAATCTCATATTTTTATTTATACCCGGATTTTATATAACTTTGCCAAAAAATATATCTACCTTGTAGTAAAATCGGTGGTTTGGGTTATCTGACGTGAAGATGCCAGGATACCAACTTGGTATCTAAATAAAATATTATTCATCGATGTACGTTAAGAGGCATATTCAGGCATTTGGTGTTATTTAAGTTTTTTTGTAGTACGTACTAAATACTGCTAAATGACAAGCAAAATCCACATAATGCAATAGCAATAACATAAGCTGGGAGTACCTCCACGCGGTGAAGGTGATAACAGTTTCTACTGACTAAAATATTTTTAACTTGACCACCAGCTATGCCTTCGGGCTTATGTTGTTTTCGTTTGTCTATTGCGTACATCTGTTTAGTGGCACGGTAGCCTACCCGGTAACGCAGGGGAGCAGCCACCAAATATTTTACTCAATAGTAAGCAGAATTTTTTAGTAATCATGGAGCCGGTCACGACCCATGGGACTACTCTACCTCAGCAGAACCTGACCCGCTCTGCTGGAGATGGTCTTTCTGGGCCCCGACCAGATGACTTTTTAATGCCAGGGGGGCATGACAATCCCAATGCCATGTGCATTGGGATTGTCATGGTCAGCAAGTGGCCTCTATGTCAAACGAAGCTATGGATAGTACCGAAGTCGGTACTTTTCAGTCTCTAGAAGTAGCAGCAAACGCACAGGCCGTGGAAAATCAGCCCTCAAAAAAGTGTTGACAAGATTAGACGTTTTTAATTTGTTTACGAATAAATTCTAAGTGTTTATAGATTTTAACAAATAATAATAAATAAAAATATTATTTTGAAAGGTCTCGGTAGGCTGCCAGTAAACTGATTCACGTTCTGTTTGTCATTCTGTCTACGGAACTTTTACTTTTACGAAAAATTTTATCCACAAAATTAGGATTAAAAAAATTTACAACCCTAACAAAAATAGTTAAATTGGAATAACTTCTGAGTTCCATGGATTTGGGATGTCATAATTATGTGGTGTATTTGGGAAGTAAATAGAATTATTTCTGTATAGATAACTTTTCCCGAAACAGCGGAATTTTCTAGAAAATTAAGAAAAACTAAAAACCGAAAAACCCGTATAAATCTCGATCTAACAATGGTGCGAGGTTCATTTATGGACTAAAATACTCTACATAAGATGCGCCATCAATGTACCTAACATCATTATTTCGTATCACGCTTAGTTTAAGCGTAATTATTTTTTTTCTTAATATCCGGATGGAAAAATTACGATTTTCAAAAAATTATCACTCTGAAACTAGATTTGGTAGCTAAATGGGGATAAGAAATCTCGCTCTTAAATGATCATTTCTGTCAGGTTTTGCAATAAAATGGGATGTCCGAAAATCGGGCTTCATAAAACACTGTGAAGCGGCATGAAGGTTGATAGAATTTTCATTATGCGTCTTGAACAAGCCACGCTTGTGCAAGCATTATTGAACATGTGTTTGCAGGTCAAGGTTACGCAATCATACGCACGCTAGTTGCACACAATTAATGCAGCTAAAACAAGCGCGTCGTCATCTCTCAACCAACAACTATGATGCAGCTCCAGCTTGCTTGTACAGTGAGTAGCCTATAGGGAAGTTATGCACGCTTTGCAGTTACGTGTGTGGCCACCTTAATCTTGCGGTAATCTAAGAAGCCCGATTGGGCACCTATCAAAATACTTTATGTAGTGATAAGAAAAAAATATCGGTTGCTTTAAAAACTGATTCTCGAGACATATCGATTTATCAAACTTAGAGTTTGTAATCGACAATGTATCTACATTGAATTACGAGTAAACTAATTCTCGAGGTATATCGTTTTAGTACATGTAGTCATCATCATCATCATCAACCTACAGCAGTCCACTACTTCGGTCCAATAGCGGCTTAAAACGGTCACAACACTACGGCAACGAACCCAAAGACATGACATTGTAATAACGTCCTTTTGGAATATTAATCAACAATTAATTTGTGTTTTGAGTGCATTTTTTCAATATAAACTGAAAGTTGGTGCTGACAAATGATACTCATTGTTATAGTGTATGGATAATATAGTAATTAATTAGGATTATGAATTCGATTTCTTACGTAAACGTTCATACAAAGTTGTCGCGGCATGTTTAATGAGAAGCGTCAAATCGGGCTCCTTAGATTGTCGCGAGATTAAGTAGGGTAGGTATTTTTTAAATAAATTAAACATTAAGTACCCTTGTTCCTTTTCTGTTTTGTGTTTGCTGTGCATTTTTTTATTTAGGCGTTAGTTTGCATTCCTACCGATCTAACTAATGCGATTTTGCGGTTTCTGAACCTTCAAAACTGTAGTCTTCTTGACTTTCTGTAATAAATTGGTACTTATCACAAAAATCCCATTAGACGCAAAAAGAGCAGCAAGGGCTGTGACTTTAGCTGATGCTAGATACAGCCAACGTCGAATAGCTCAGACATGCCTTCAGACGACTTCAAGAGACAGGTTCTTATACTCGAAAACCAGGTCAAGGCCGTCATCAATGCACTTCGGCTCGAAACGATCGCTTTGTTGTCAAGAGTGTATGAAAAGATCGTTTTAGTACAGCCACGGAAGCTGGTTATCGTCTCTTCGAGGTGAGAAATGTTAGCGTGAGTGAGCGAACCATTAGAAGAAGACTGGCAGAATGGCTTGACATGACTTCTAGAGCATTTCACCCAGCTCGGACCCCTGAGCTTCTGCCACAACACCGTATAGCTAGACATCGTTTTGCGTGGGAATATGTTGATTGGATTACTAAGCAGTTGAAGGATGTTCTGTTCTCAGATGAAAGCAGTAGTCTCAAGAGGTCCAGATGGACGTCACCGTGTAAATAGTTATCTATTTACACGTGCAACTATCAATGAATAACTAAGTTTGCTCAACTAAGTGTACTATAGTAAAACTCTGCCTAACCCTTTGGGGATTAAAAGCGTGATGTTACGTATGTAACGGTAAGTTACAGTTAATTAATAACCAATACACACTACAACAAAAATGTATTACACGACGATTACACTAAATACTGGTACTCTCTTATTTCATAATCTAGTATACGCTGTGCATTAAGTTGTAATACAACAATAAGTAAGGATAAGGGAGGGTACCGCAGTTGACAAGTATAGGGTGGAGCGGGTAGTAGGGCGCGGGCGCGCGCGGCGCGTGCGCGGACACGCGCGCTCGACTCAGCGCTGCGCACCACGCGCGCACCGACAGCTGCGCGCGCACCAGCGCGTACACGCGCTCTGCACGCGCGTAACATAGCACAGGTCTGTTAACGTATAGCACACCCTATCGTTGTCAAGTGCGGTAACAGACGATACTGAATCTACGCTTCGTCGGCTATATTTCACTCGGAGTCCATGTTGATGCAACCATTTATACAGCTCTATGCTGGGTTTCTTACGGTGTTTGCATAAAGAAACGGGTTCCCAATAAAGACAAGTTGGTACCGATGGGTGCGGGTGATATAGTCCCGTGTTGACTTAAGCGGTCACACATAAATAAACTGCTAAAATATGTAAACGTTTCTCTGCGAAGATCTACGTGCAGCGATCTGTACCGGGTGTCGGGCCCAAAATCCCGCTCCTTAATGCAAGCACCTTTTTTTTTTTGGTTGGGAAATCGTCAAATGACTCCTCCCGCTCTGGGCGGAGCGAGAGGGAGTGTCAGATAATGCATGCACCTTAACCTGCCATATGCATTGTCGCGCAAGCAGTCACACGCTTTGTTAATATTTTATTGGCAGTGAGGCTATGATTATACAAACCAAGGTGCCCTAATGTAAAATACAACAGCCCTTAAAGTGATGAAACGAAAACAAGTGACTTTGAAACAAGCCGGAATTGGAGAGTTTTATTAGAACGATGGGAGAACTAATTTGGAATAAACTTTTATGACTAAGTTTTATTTCTGTGAATGTAACCCGAATAGATCCGAACACCAAGGTGAAACCTGTAGCAAAAAGAAGAAGGTAGTTCTTACCTGCTGATGGTGCATGATCCACCCTAACTTCCACAGGATGCGGTAACTTGTTGACTAGCTGTAATGCTGACCGCACTGTCACCAACTTCCGAGCAGACCCCTCCAGAGATACTTCAAATACTATTCGAGCTTCGATTCCAGATTTCTGAAATAATAATAATTTTATCAATATTTTAAAAATGTAAACTAAAAGTAGAAGCATAACGTCCACCAACTTGTAATCCAGTAAACTACACGTACCTTGAACAAGTATTTCCAACGAGAAGGAAGAACTGTTTTGACGGAACTACATAATATGTTTCCTCATTTTTCATCTTTAAAATACCCTGTTTATGATAAATTGTGTATACTTACAGCATGCGTGAGATTCCTAAAGAACACGCCGACCCTGTCGACACAGACCGGGTCGGGCGGCGCCCAGCCGTCCAGCCGCAGCGCCAGCTGGTTGAGCGCGGCGTTGTGTCCGGCGGGCGCGGGCGCGCGGCCTCGCCTGCGCCCGCGCCGCAGCCCGAACGAGAAGGGCTCCGTGTCGCCCGCGCGCACCATCATCCACGAGTCGTCGGGGCCGGACCACGTCGGCTGTTCGCGCAACCTGGACGTATCATAACACATATTTGTACAGTCTTCCGACTATCTACATCTTACAGATTCACAAACAAAAAAAAACCGGATCGTGATTTAATACCAGACTTTATTTTTTTGGCCGATGAACTTCTATGACCTTAATTACACACTCATAAATCGTGAAAAATTATGAATGCATCTAAAAATTCCGAATCTGGCATGGCGACTCGTCTCGTTGCCATATAAAAGAGCATTCGTTTATTATAGATATTTCTTGCGATACGTATTTAGAGAATCGTTATTTGTGACGAATCACAATTCGGTTTATAAAAATATGAAAGTTTATTTCATCTTTAACGAATCGTTATGAATAATAATGAATCATCCAGGAAGTACCAGAATGCCTGTAACAACTGCTTTGAGTTAGGTAACCAGAAGGCCAAACTAACAATGAGCATTTGACTAACTGTCATAATATACTCGTAATAGCACAAATACTCACTCGTCGCTCGTGGTGACGAGCGTGGTGAACCACAGGCGGTGGCCGGTGTGGTTGCGCAGCGCGTAGGGCACGAAGGGCGAGCGCCGCCGGTGGCCGGCCGGGCTGCCCTTGGGCGACTGCTCCTGCTCACAGTGGGATTGTGTGCGGACGGTGACAGGCAGGGAGTGGATGCCACAAAAGATTCTAGGAGTCTTGGAGGTTTGTTAATGTATCGAGTAAAACGAGTAATAACAGAAGAAACCCTGACAAACTAACACATTCGATTGCACAAGTTGGCTCACAAAATGAAATCATGGAAATATGTGAGTGTTTCCATGATTCCATTTTGTAAGTCAACTTTTCCAAGTTTTAATGAGAAAAACTTGGGCTTACAAGGCGCATGTCAGTCTTACGGGAAGATTCAAAGTTATATATTTAGACATTTCCAACAAATTCTACATGAATTTGCCTACGTAAACAAGTACAACTTTAATGCATGCCTGCATGCATGCTTTTTGCTTTTTTTTTTTATGTATCTATGTATTAGTATGTATTAATTTTCAAGTTATCTATCCCTTATGTTGCACCTGCCATGTATTGTCTCTGCATCACCCTAAGGTTGACTGGTAGAAAATGCCTTAGGCATTAAGTCCGCCTTTGTACAGTATTTTTTTTTACTTGTGCATGAAGTTTTAATAAATAAATAAATAAATAATGCAGGGTACAGTTTTGTGAAACGAAACTGAAACATTGTATAAAATTAGGACGGCTAATGTGTTACACTTCATAAATTTCATCAATCTGTACCCGGATATAAGGAGTTCGACAAAGATAATGATGATGACATTACCTGCGGCGCGTAGTAGTCGGCGGTCCAGTTGGCGCGCACGAGCTGCCACAGCTCGATGAGCGACGACGTCACGTTGGTGTTGAGCACCTCCGTCGATGACACCTCCATCTGCACGCGGCCCAGCGACAGCGAGCTCGTCAGCGTGTACTCCCAGGACGTCTCAAACCTGGCACAGGAGAAAAGTACCGTAGAGAATGGCAGATTCCCAAAACTGAGATTCAATTTCTATCTGGACTGTTTTTGAACAGTGATTTGGTCTGTCACGTTATAACTGACTTGATTCATGTACTCTATGCACACCGAAAATTTGCTTGACATCGCAAACACTTATGTAGTAACTTTTGTCTCAAAGACATTACAACATTACAACTACCGGAAAGAATGCAAAGCTGAAGTTGTAGATCTGGTCCTCTCCGATCATACATTTCAGATACTTAAAGTGCCTATTAACAAAACTTGTAAACTTAAATACTGGAAAACAAAAAAGCAGGACTTATGTATGGAAAATTTAATTAATTTTAAAACGCATCTAAGCTGTTTATCTTTTAAGACAGTACATGATGCCACGGACGCAAACGAAGCTTTTCACAACTTCATGGACGTTTTTTCTCTTTTATATAAATTAGGTTTTCCGGAAAAAATTATAGCCATAAAAACAAACATCAAAACGAAATGGATCTCTCATGGAATAAAAATATGTAGTAAGAAACAAAGGCAGTTACTTTGGACGCATCGATTAAAACCTGACTCAAAAAATAAAATAGTTTTTAAAAACTACACATATCTTTATAGAAAAATTATAAAACTTACACAGAAAGCACAGAATAATCATTTCATAAATACCGCCCAAAATAAATCAAAAGCTACATGGCAAATAATAAATACATCTAAGATGTGTTTGACGCAGGAGCCTATAATGTGCGTAAATAGAGACAATTTTTCGTTTACACACCCCTTAGACATTGCAAATGAATTTAACAATTATTTTATTGACGCAATTGAAAATAATGGAAGAACTGACATCACATTGAATAATAATAATTTAAACAATCAGACATTAAATTCACTATTCATACAACCTGTAACCATTGACGACATAAAGAGAATAATTTGCAGCCTAAAAAACACAAATACTGTTGGATATGTTGGCGTTTCCACAAAAGTAAAAAAAATTACCAAAGAAGTAATAGCCCATATAATTAACTTGTGTATTGCTGATGGAATATTCCCAAACAATCTTAAAAAAGTTATAATTAAACCCTTATATAAAAAAGATGACAAGACAGATTTAAAAAATTACAGACCTATTGCAAAAATTCCAATTTTTTCTAAAATATTTGAGAAAGTCATCTTTCATTCATTATATGCGTATTTTGAAAAGTATCAATTATTTTGCAAAGAACAAAAGGGATGTCGTAAGAATACCACGATCAATATGGCACTATATGATCTATTAGCTAATATCATGTCATCCGTAGATAAGAGAAATCCTGTCTGTGCAATTTATACTGACATGACCAAGACTTTTGATCATGTGGACCATAAGATTCTGTTACAAAAATTACATAATTACGGTATAAGAGGGAACATCCTACAGCTAATAGAATCGTACTTAAGTAATAGGTCTCAATGTACAGAAATTACTAGAATATGTCCAAAAACTAAACTGGAAACCATTTATGTATCTGAACCAAGGCACGTAAGATATGGCGTCCCACAAGGTAGCATACTGGGGCCGCCACTTTTTTTTTTATATATTGACGATCTCCCGAAAGTAACATCAAATAAAATGGTTCTCTTTGCAGATGACAGTACAGCTATTATAAAGTGTACAAATAAAAATAATTATGAACATGACATCAATACTTGTTTAAGTGACATTATAAATTGGCTAGATAATAATAACTTAGTAATAAACCTAGGTAAGACAAAAGTTATGCACTTTCATCAACGCTGCGAAAACCCAAACGTTAGTATTATCTACCAAGGCTATGATATTGTTGAAGCAAATAAAGGTAAGTTCTTGGGAATAGTGATCGACAACAAACTCACATGGAAACCTCATGTTGAACAACTATCTAAAAAACTGAGTAAGTCCGCATATTATATATATTTCAACTTTCAAAGAAAGTTAACAGTCAGGCTCTTTTAACGGCATACCATGGACTAGTTGCCTCTGTTTTACGGTATGGTGTTATTTTTTGGGGGCAGTCTACTGATAAGGAACTCGTGTTTAGGATGCAAAAGCGATGCATCAGGTCAATGTGCGGTCTTAAGACAACAGATACCTGTCTTCATTATTTTAAATCTTTAAAAATCAATGACGTATTATAAATAGACGCGTCATGCATGAACATCACGGCACTCGAAAACAGCGTAAATACTATCGGTAGCTAGATAGGTACTTAGACGCACAAAGAAAGGGAAAGAAAATTAAATGTCATCTACGGAATTCCTGTTGTTAGAGAGAGATAAATATATTTCTTTCATAATGTTGTCATTCTATGGTGCATGCTCATTGGCCGAACGTGTACAAAAGGAGGCATGTGGGGAATAAATGGACACTCTATTTTCTCTTGTTGATATAGGTAGTAGATTTACAGGTAAAATAATATTATTTTCGATCTAAATATGAATGCAGATTTCGTAAGAGTAATTACTGTTACTTAATTAAACAAAATGTACTATTATAAATTTAAAAATCTTTTTTAAAAAAATGTGAATAATTAAAAATAGAAAGTACAACAATCGTTTATATTAAATTACAATTAAATTTCTTCTAATTTATTTAGACATTTTACACAGTACCCTCATAAGACCGCTCAAGTCCCACCGTAGCTAGATGACAACGAAAAATTCGCCGCCCTTAAAACCCCAACGTGGCTATATGGCCACAACAGTTTCACGCGGCTTAAATCACTATTTTTTTACTGCTAAATAATGACTAATATCGTCTGTAGGCTTTTCCTCTTTATGGCCTGAAGGATATTTTCGTCAATTAGAAGTAAAATTCCCAAAAAATGGCAAGTAACACCGAAAAATTCTGAAACTTGTCATAAGTGACGTAAAGCGCGTAAATGTCAACCTACGGGGCTTGAAGGTTAAAACGTGTATAAAACGGTTGCTGTTTAAAGGAGCACTAAAACTGCCAGACAATCACGAAATGTATCTAACTGAAAAAAGCTCACTGTTTTCAAATACCTTCAAACAAACTTAATTTATTTCTTTTTTGTCTCTTATAATCAGATTTTGGATCAGAACATTTGTGTGCAAAATGTAGGCGAACATTGATAAATTTATCTATGACCGAGCGGATAAGGTGGGTACACCTTATCCGCTCGGTCATAGATAAATTTGGAGTATGATCAAAAGTCGGATGTTGATCTAGAGAATGGGGATGCAAAGATGCAAATACGTCATTGCAACTAATAAATGATTTTAAAATTCGGTTTTTTAAAATTTCGATGTCTTTAGGATCGGGAAGTATAATGTGGCCCTTTTCTTTAATATGATTTTTAATTATAACTTCCGACTTCAAACAAATTTTAAACACGTCCTCGCTTGGAAAACATAGTCCGCCTATATTTTTTTAAATAATCAGTTTATGAAACCATAATTTGCTATCAGAAAACAGACAATCGATGCATGTTTCACATTTTATTACTTTAGCCAGTTTCCTTGATACCCATCCTGAAACATAACCAATAATCTGTTCAGTAGTCTTTTTGACGCTTTCCCGATTCAGAATTGTCGAAAAAACTTCAACATTTGCGTCTATCAAACTATCCGTTTCTACAGCATTAGGATTTATTTGCTCATTATTGTTATCAATTGAGTCTATCTCCTCATCGATAGCTCTTCTGCTTACTGTAGAATTAATGTTCTGAACTGCAGACGAACACGTTAATACGGAAATGTCTTCTAGAGGTATGCAATTTCCTAAAAACGAAGATTTCGTTTCCAGGTGTTGAAGAATTTTTTTAAAGATTCCCTTAAACTGCACAACATTTGGATTGTTATTATAACCTCCATGTCTCCTGATAGCACCGAATAACATTTCTATGTGGTCTTGAGACAACCTATAAGTTGCAATATACCGCAACTGTTGTCCTACGACTAACGTGGAAAAAAGATGTTTTAAACTTTCTATACAAATAAGGAACTCCAAAAATCCTGTTTTGTTTTTAGATTCTACCAGACTTTTCTTAATCAGTTTAATAGTGATTCGTTGGCGATATTCACGCCTGTATTTAATAAATATATTAAGACCCAATATGTACTGTTTGGCATTTTCGAGATATGCTAAAACTTCACCGGCATTTTTTGTAGACAACGGCTTTTTAAAGCCGTAAAAATCAGATGACTTAGAGTTAAATAAGTCAAATAAGTTATTAAAAAATACTATAAAATCTACCGTCCCTGCAGTGTCTACAAAAAGTGAAGACGTCAAAATCTCATTGCACAACCTGAGTGCATTTGCAACACTCATGCTCATTATTTGTGTAGCCAATTTAACTTTCATTACTTCATTTCTAAAATGAATGTGACGCGTAGTAATTTTGTTGGCAAAATTAAGCCCCACGTTTTTTTGTAGTTTCACTAAATTTTCCAACAACTGCCAACGAATCTCCCTTCCACACCCATCATAAATAAGCCTTTTGGATTCGAAGGAATTCCGAACCAGCTTAATCATGTGACAAGCATCAAGCATGATAGCTACTTGTAAATGACATTCAGGATGTTTGAATGTTGTTTTTAGATGTGATGGTTGTTTTAGATCACAACCTAGTAAATTGGCTGCATTTATGTTAGCCGCACAGCCATCAAAAGTTATAGCAACAATATCAACCCCTACACGGTAGCATTCACTCAAACATGTTTTCAATAAATTTTCCCGAGTTTCAGCTGATAGTCCGTTAACTAAAAAATATGCCACTGGGATTTTCCAGCTTTCGTTTATGCATACTAATATAAATACATACGCCTGAGTCGCTATTTCGCACGATTTTGCCGTGCCAGCACCGAAATCTACTACGCCTGCAGTCTTCTTTCCAGTCAACATAGTTTGGTGGCGAAGAGCCATCTCGTCAGCAATTAACGTGCACAATATTCGCTGACCACAATTTTTATATTTTTTTTTCTAAAACCTCTAGCGCTTGCTTATTAAAGCCAGGATCACCCGAACTGTCGGATCTTTTTGCCGAAATTTTTCGTCGGTTATTGAAAAAAAAATCAGCTGTTTCATAGAAAAGTGTAATACCTACGCGGTCAAAATGTATGGAACAGCTGATTTTTTTTTAAATAATCGACGAAAAATTTCAACGCAGGGGGTTCAGAATGATGTACTGAATCCATGGTAACCGGCTTCGCGTCGATGTCCCTGCCACCCTGTATACAAAAATTTTAAATGAAACATTTCAGATGAAAAGGCCTAAAAATAAAATTAAGTATAACTTTACCATAATTACAGGGACTGCTGTCTTTTTTATTCTTCGAACGTTATTTTTCGTTATGTATATGTCGCTGGCTAGAAAATGTTCCGAGCAGACCGTAGAGTATTTTGTGGCTAGCCAATCATCTTCACGCCGTTGAGCTCTTATAACGCTTAACCACTTTTCACTCATAAGCCCATCTTTTGGTAATCTAATTATATTATATTGATCATCAGTTTTCGTAACACATAATATTATATTCAAATAATATAATTCATCAAAATAAAAACAATGTAGGTTTTATACACACTGATGTAAAATACCCCGTCTTCCCCTAACGGCACGTGACTTACTTCAGGCGCCAGACGCCATTCGAAGGCATCGAAAAACATAAAATAAAAGACATTTTTCTTGATACTTACGCATGAAATGATACTTTTTTATCTTTCACAGTTGCAGTATAATTTTTACATTTCCTATACACACAGGACGGCATTTTTTTTTTGTTATTTGTAGGAAGTTATCCACACAAGTTATTTTAATATCACGTGCAGCCGCGGCACTGGTTGGTACGCGACTAAATCGAAGTCCGGTAAATACCTTGCATTCATCTTGCCACTACAGAGCGCGGGTAACGTATCTATAGTTTAAATATCATTGTTAAAAATATTAACTTTTCCATCTCTATATATATTGGAAACGGCTTTATTTGTAAAAAAAATCCACATCTCTTTCAAAAATTGTCGGCTGTCAGAAAGAATCCAATACGAACTCAATACGTCAATCAATTGTGTCAAGTAAAATGTAAAACCGCACTAATGCAAAAAAGTTTTTTTGGTATTGCCCCCCGCATTTATAATAAAGTACCTAATGCTATTAAAAATATGACTGTTTTCAAATTCAAAAGGGCACTAAACGAAATATTAATTGAAAAAAGTTATTACACAATTGACGGCTTCCTTAATGATGAATCACTGACTGATTGACATGCTAATAATCCATTTGACATTTATTTTTTATTTTTTATTATTGATTGCTGCAACCTTGTTGACATTTTTTTGTATAAATTTGACATTAAATGTAATTCGGAAGATTGGACATTAATTTATATTAAATGTATTGTTATAATTTCTTTATTGTTATTTAAAATTATAATGTCTTTAAATTTGTATTAAATATGATTTGCATGCCCATGTGACGGTAGAACATGGAGGGCTTTCGTAATAAAACATCAATGTAATAATTACCCATGTTTGTAAAGTAATAAATGATTTATGATTACTTACGTTTTCCAAATGCGAAAAGATTTTCTTAGTGAGCCGCGAGTATTTCTCATTCTCAACTGACACACTCTTTGATCAGATTATTCAAAACATCGTCATAATTATCTTGTACTTAACCCTATTTATTAGCGGTCGGCGCAACATGTCTTCTTCCACACTTCTGTATCAGTCGCCATCTCAGTAGTCCCCCCCTTTCTATCCATATCATCTTCCACACAGTCCAACCATAGTTTCTTTTGTCTTCCTCTACTCTTATATTCATACTCAAACCACTCAGCTTATTAATACAAGTAATAACTGACCTCCACGGTTCTACGACCGGTTCCCATCCGGACAACATCCGGTTATAGTAGTCTATAGTGAGTAGTGAAGCGAGCCGCCCGGCGCCGGCGCCGGCCGCGCGCGGCACGATGGCGCCGCCCGGACCCGCCGGGGTGGACACTAGCATCGGATCTTCAAATGACTCCTCCATTTTGCGAAGATCCTGGACACGAGAAATTGTATTTATTTCAGTACGAAAGTACATAATTACTAACCTTTTCTTACCGTTGAACATTAAATGAAAGTGACTCAAGCCAATCACAACCAAAGTGTGAATGTAAAACATATTGCCCACAACACAAAATGATGTTGCAACAATCTTGCGCAACTGTGGTTGAATAGGGGGCTATACGTGAAAGGTATCAAACTAATTTAGTACCTGTTCAACTTGCAGGTCACTGAGCGACACTTCCAGCAGGGGCACGTCGGAGTCCAGGCAGTCGTCGATCACACACAGCGTGATACAGTCTGCCGCCACCTGCTCGCAAAAGGTTGAATAACACAAGTGCAATCAAAAGGATATAAAATAAATTCTTGAAATAAACAATAATGAACCCGGAAATATTTTCCTTTCAGGAAAATATTTAGATACTCATAAAGATACTCTATTGACAAATGCCGTCGTCGTTCGTTGTACAATACTGAGTTGTGTTCGAGGTTAGTTACAGATTTACAAGGCATTCATTAATTCAGCACAACACTTGAAGACGTTACCTGCACAGCTCTGAGCGGCCATATGGACGTGCTGGGCTTGGGCGCGGGCGGCGCCGGGCGCGGCGCGCGGCTGCGCAGCCAGTGCGGCCGGCACGCCCAGGCGCCGCCGCTGACGCCGTTGTTGCTGACGCTGCCGGTGCCGGTGCGCATGTGCACGCTGTTGGCAGGCTCGTCGTCGTCTTCCTCGGATAGCAAGGATTTTCCTAGACAAACAGTTATCATTTAGAAACCGTCTTACCTGCAACGCGAGTAGATATCGTCGCGTGTGGAGTTTCTTGTCCATTCTCCTCCATACGAAACTACTTTTAGGAACTGGCGACTAGAATCAATTCTATTTACACGACTGCCCAAAAAAGAGTGTAATGTGGGTTTCTTTGTTACACCATAACATTTCAAATTCAAATTCATTTATTTCGTGAACACAGGGTACATACAGAAGGTGTTATAATATAAAAGATCCGAGCTGTGGTCCGCCAAAAGGCATACAAAATATCAAAGGTTTTTATAAAATACATTTTAGAAAATCAAAAGTCGGTAGGTACAATCACTAAAAATGTCAAATTAAATAAAGTAAAAAGAACAAAAAATACAAAAAAAAATTAAAAATGTCACTAATTCATTAATACAACATAATCAAAATTAACAAAATTATTTAGAATATCACACATAAGAACAGATTCAGGTATTATAATTAAAATTTGTCATTTAAAAATTCGTCAACAGAATAATACACCTTGTTATTTAATAATTTGAACAGATTTCTTTTAAATTCGTTAATGTTAATACTTGAGATAACTTGTCCTGGTAACTTATTATACAGTTTTTGAGCCATTGCATAAAAGCTGTTGCTATGAAATTTAGTATTTGTAGCTAACACCTGTAACTTTTTTGAACGCCGTTTACTTTCTACAAATCTATATAAATTCATGTTGTGTTTTATAAAAATACAGGCTTCATAAATATAGAGTGACGGTAAATTTAATATTTTATGCTCTTGAAAATGTGGCTTGCATGACTCTTTTTGTTTTATTTTACAAATCGCTCGGATAATTTTTTTCTGTGCTATAAGTACTTCTTGAATCTTAGGGGCATTTCCCCAGAATATGAGGCCATACCGCAGAGCCGAGGCGACATAGCCATGATAAGCTGCGAGTAAGGCGGTCTTATTCGCAATTTTACTCAGCATATAAAGAGCATATGAAAATCTACTAAGCTTTCCACAAACACTTTCAATTTGAGTCCTCCATGTCATGTCATTGTCAATATGTAGTCCTAGAAATTTTGTAACACTAGCTTCAAGTATTTCATTCCCTCTATAGTTTATTTGAAACTGTGATTGTTCTTTGTGCCTAATTTTAAAATTCATAACTTTAGTTTCGGTTAGATTTATTTTAAGGTTATTAGCATTTAACCGGTCGATAATAGGAATAAGGCTATTGTTTACATGTTCTTCAATTTCTTTTACGGTGCCAGTATCATAAATAACAGTGCTGTCGTCGGCAAATAGTGACATTGGATGTTCGACTACTTGGGGAAAGTCATTAATATAGCAAATAAAAAGTAAGGGTCCTAACACAGAACCCTGCGGCACACCACATGGCAGTATTCTAGAGCTAGGAGAGGAGTAAACTACCTCAGTTTTGGTCTTTATATTTACTCTATTAATTTGTGTAATTTGACTTCTATTCTCCAAATAAGATTTTATCAGATTAAGCACGTTACCTCTGATACCATATCTTTCGAGCTTAGTTAATAACCTTTTATGGTCAACAAATTCAAACGCCCTAGTCATGTCCACAAACATCGCCATCACTGGTTTTCTGTTATCCATGTTATGATGTATTTTTTCTAAAAAGTTATAAATAGCCATATTAATGGTTCTATTTTTTCTAAAGCCCATTTGTTCCTTGCAAAAAGTATTTTTTTTTTCTAAATAGCTGTTCATGCTGTTATATAAAACCTTCTCAATTTTTTTTGAAAGAATTGGTATTAGTGCAACTGGCCTATAATTGGTAACTTTTGTTTTATCATCCTTTTTGTGTAGTGGTTTTATAATTGATATCTTTAGCTTATCGGGAAAAATGCCTTTCTGAATACTTTTATTTATTAGATCACTTAATATGGGTGCTATAATAAGAGCAACTGATTTGACTACTCTGGTGTTAATATCATCATATCCTGTACTGTTGGTGTTTTTAAGAGTACTTATTATTGTAATTATGTCTTTTGGTATGGTTGGTGACATAAACATGGATTTGTCCGATCCTGGCCTGTTAAAATCATTTGACTTTAAGTAGTTAGCATTCGGTTGAACAGAGGATACGAAATTGTCATTAAATTGTTGTGCTATCTCTTTGGGTTCTGTAATATTTTTGCCATTTACATTTATGTTACTTTTAGGAATGTTAGGTTTTATAGATTTAATAACTTTCCAAGTAGCCTTCGACTTATTGGTGCTTGTTCCAATAATATAGTAATTCTGAGCTTTCTGTGTTAGTTTGATAACGCTTTGATATATTTTCGAGAAAGTCATGAATGCCATTTTTGAGTCACTGTTTCGAGTCAGTCTATATTTCCACAATAAAGATCGTCTATTTCTACTACAACGCTAACTCCGCGAGTGATCCACTTTGGTTTAGTAACTGTAGAAATGTTGTGTCTGACAACTGGGAAACAGAGATCATATATTAATTTAAATAGTTCAAAAAATGAATTAAAGCATTTGTTTACGTCATCAGAATCATAAGCTTCGGAGAAACTGAGACTGGTGATATATTTCCTAAAAAGGTTAATATTTTCCTTGCTATAATCTCGTTTATAAATATAATAGTATGGTAAAATACACTTTTGTTGTACAGGGAACTTCATAAGTTGGGCTGTGTGGTCCGAAACACCTAGCTCCAGAATCTCACTTTTGCAGCCTCTTATGTTGTGAAGAAAATTATCTAGACATGTACCACTACTAGGACGCGTAAGTTCATTTATTTCTAGTTTCAGATTAAATTCCTTCAAAACTTGCTTAAACAGTGTAGAGTTTTTGGTCTTCTGAAGAACATCAATATTAAAGTCGCCGCAGATTATTATTTTTTGGTAACTTCTATAGCAAAACTGTTGCAATATGTTTACTAAATTATAAAAGAAAAGATGTATCTTAGTTGGATTGGGAACTCGGTAAATACACAAGATTATAACGTTATTGTCAGTTAATTCCACTGCACAGCTTTCAAAAATATTGGGAATGTTTAACTTTTTTACCGAATCTACGAGGGGTGTTCAATAAATAGTGAGAATGCGATACATTCTCCTTGGAAAGAAAAAAAAAAAATACTGGCAGGCATAGCCCAGACATTAGTTAAGATGATAATAAAAAAAGCAATTCATTCTCTTTTGTTTTTTAAAAGTAGAAGTCTATTGTTTGCGTCGTTTCGGAACGTGTTCTTAAAAATGGATAAAATTAAGTTCGCGCGGTAATAAAATATCTCTGCTTGAAAATTTTTACTACGGAGCAGGTAAATCAAGACTTGAGAGCAACATTAGGGGTTCATGCTCCTCCATATTCTACGGTTGCGCGTTGGTGTGCTGAGTTCAAGCGAGGAAGAACTTCCACTAACGACGACCCACGAACGGGACGCCCCATATCGGCAGTGACTGAACAAATGATTAAAAAAGTTGAAAATATTGTCTTGGCGGATCGTCGTGTTTCTGTTCGTTTTATAGCTGAAGAAGTAAAGATTTCGATAGGAAGTGTCCATAATATTATAAACGACCACTTGGGTATGAAAAAACTTGTCAGCGCGCTGGGTGCCCAGAATGCTTTCTGACGCGCAGAAACAAACTCGACTGAGAATTTCACAAAACTGTTTGGATTTGTTACAACAAGATCCTGACCGATTTTTGGCTCGATTCATAACTATGGACGAAACATGGCTTCACCATTATGACCCGGAAACGAAACAACAGTCCATGACTTGGAAGCGACCGTCATCTCCAACTCCAAAGAAATTTAAGGCGATTCCATCCGCCGGAAAGATCATGGGCTCTCTTTTCTGGGACAGCCAAGGGGTGGTAATGATCGAATATCTTAATCATGGAGCCACTATTACGGGGACTATGTACGCAGGACAAGTAACAAAGTTGCGTGAGGAAATACGCAAGAAACGGCGTGGCATGGATTATTCTAACATAAGAGTTGTTATTCTGTTTGTAGCTGATTCTAATGATTATAACTTTTTGAAGCCATATTTGTAACGGTCTCGAATCATATTTTAATCAACATACAACCTGACACTGACTTACAAATTGCAAAAATTTTAAGGAAATTTGAATTTCGCGGGCTACCTTAGCGCGTCCCCTTTAAAATATCGATAGCTCATTATCGATAACGGTAATCTCTAATTGAGTAGCTGACTGTGACATGTGCATAGTTGGAATCTTCGCGAAGAATATGTTTGAGTTTAAAAGAAAGTAGACCTTAAATTTAACACCATTAAGTCCACTTTTACTTGTCTTGTTTAATAAAATATTATTTTTCAAATTTTAATCGAAATAAGACTTACTGATGGTATGACATACCTCTATTTGATATATTTTTGGTTCTGCTATCGTGTTTACATTCTAAAACAGCACAATAGGGCATTTTTGACGGTTGTAACGAGACTGATTTGCGTGGTGTGTGCGCGGAAGCAGACATATGCGGATCTCCGCAAAATTCGGGGTACGCGGGCTTCGCCTACTTGCGACTTCTACTATTTTTTCTGTTCTGTGACTAAATGTAACACAAAACAGAAAAAATACTATTTACGCTCGAAGAAGCCTTTAGATAATGTTTTCTTCAATTTAGCAACACTAGTATTGAAACTACCATATCATAAAGCGAGTAAAATACTATTTCCTCATTTTTAATTTTTCTAAGTTGGGTTCATTGTTTAGAAACTCACCAGATAGAGCAGCTCTCGCTTGCACCGGCAGAGACTGCAGCATGGCCGCGAACATTCGCATGTCGTGGTAAGACAGTCGCAGGTTCAGAGTACTCATCGCAATCTACAACAAAAAACCACCAAAATATTAATGTTCACTTCGGTAAGGCTAAAAATTACTTCCTGGATGACTTTTTTTTAGGATATAGTTGTTGCGCATCACGAGCTTGCGTCATGAAGGTGACCTTTATGAACATCGGCATAAGGTTAAAATTACAATAACTGACGTTCACTCATAAAATGCAATAACTATGATTATATATTTACTTACATGTAGCACTCTATTGGCATCAATAGCGACGTGCACGGCGGCTGGTTCCACAATAGATAGAGCGGTCTCTTCTTCTAAGCCGAGAACGCACGAGAACACCTCTAGTTCGTTGAGCTCACACGACACGGGCTTCTGTGCGTCTGCGCAGCGGTATGTTATTACTGTTGTGCTCTGCAACAAATCATTATAAGAATTTGATGAAGCTTGCTGATCAAATAGTCGTCACGCACGCCTTTAAAAAAATGCAAAGAACCCTCACAGAAAATCCTAAAAACAGTGGTTAGAATGTAATTTTAACATATGCTTAAAACATTCTGAATGGTTACACAGAAATATTCCATTGGTATCCAATAGTTTCCAGATGCGTCGAGCATGATAGGTGCTAATTCCAAAAAAAATACACAATCAAAGAATGTTACCCTGAGAATGACAGCATTAGTGTCCCAGACAGAAGGGTCTTCGACCAGCACCAGCTGCGAGTCGGTGACGTTGAGCTTGAGTTCCATCTGCGGCTCCTCGTGCGCATGCGCCGGCTGCGAGCTGGCCGAGCTGCGGGCCGCGTGCAAGGCCTCCTCGCTGTCAACACATTATTATGTTTTATAGCTTATGTGATCCCATTAGAATTTAACGACAGCGTCCGTAGCAGGCGTGGTCATAAAACGAATGAGCGTTAAACACGTTACTCGATAGGGTATAAAATCCGTCCATATTGATTATTCACCGTCCTATTCACACGTTTAATGACCGTGACTGCACTTAGTATAATAACGGCACGTAATATTCCGAACATAATACACAACGTCACTATTCCCTATAACAATGTAAGTGTGTGGCGATGAAGATCAGTTGGTCAATTTCACCATCATTTATTTACCCGACTGCGGCAGAGCCCAAAAGGAGGGTCATGTTTTTTCAGGTAGTTGAGCTATTGATGTGATAACATACGTTACGACACGCCTGAAATCCCTGGAGGGTTAATCGGAGGTATAAACCATTACACCAATATTTCGCAAATAAACCGGGCACAAATCTAAACTCCAGGCTGCTACTGAGAAATTCCTCATAGAAAACCCAATTATATTGCTCGACCTAGGAATCGAACCCACGATCTCATACTCAGCAGTAGCGCTTGCGACAACTAGACCAACAAGACGAGGCAGTGGATGTGATAGTATTAGAGCAATAGTCACAGATGCAGCTGGTCCGGGTCGGCGGGCGGCGGCGGCGGCTGCAGCAGGAACTGCTGCGCGCTCTCCCACCAGTCCAGCACCGCCATGAGGCGCATGTTGTGCACCAGGATCGTGTACGCGCACGATGAGCGGCGCTTTCTGGGGATACAGACGATTGCATTCAAAATCGCGGTGAACAGTCATTTTATCAGATACGCTGGTTGTCAAAAGCCGTGCTTTGGAGAAAAAAATATTCTTAAACAGAATCTGCATGTCCGTTAGTGCGCTTACAACTCGAAAACCACTTATTAAAAAAATTACAGATTGTGGTTGTTAGCTGTCATTTGTTTATTCTTCCGTTGAGAAAACCCGTTTCTATTGTGGTCATGCGAAGCGTGCAGACGCAGCGTACCTGGTACAAATTGTCTTTTAAATGCCTTGCAAATGCCTTTTACAAATTAAAAGAAAAATCACGTAAATCGAATAAGTAGAAAGCACGTTTTTATGGTCGTCATGCTACGTGCTGTAGTAAATAAAAGTATGCGGGGCAGCAGCATGAATGTAGGGAGTCAAATATCTGTCCAAGTACCTGGCATGGACCTCAGCCTGCACGCTGTGTCGTTGCTCCGGCATGGGCTGCACAATATGGCTGAACACGTTGCCGCGCCGGTTAGCGGGCTCCTTGGCGTACCGCGTGTCACTGACTAGGATCTCCTGCGAAAGTAATCGGCAATCGGAAACATACGTTAAATGAATCAAGGCTGTACCCTGTGAGATCAGACTGATTTATCGTAGAATGGGCACCAAAACGCCTGAAAATATAGCCTGGTTTGAAAGCAATCTTAGTGGGTAGTACTTCTTTTACAAGAAGTGTGATTTCTTATTCTTTGCTTTAAGATACTGCGGACTTATAAAGTACCTGTGACACGAGGTCTATGTCCTGGCTGAGGTCGGAGTATGTCTCCACAACGAGCCTGGACTTGATGAAGTTGATGCAGGCGAGAGAAGACACGCCGTGTTCCGGCTCCAGCTTCACCGTTACGTCGTGCAGGTCCAGCTTCAGGGAGCTCGTGGTCCACACCTGGGGAATAAATAATAAGATCGATGACGCGACTACTCTTGGTCGCTGTTTTTTGTTTGCTCCGGACCGACTGCGGCGATCTCGCGCCTGTGCCTCGCGGTGCCTGTTCGCGGCTCCGCCAGTGCGTACCCATACCTGGATACGCTCGATATGCTCCCACAACCCAGGCGATCAATCTGCTGAACGCCCTGATTGCTCAGGAGCCCGATGTTGACATATTTATGTATTGCAGTAAATGTATGTTAAATGTTTGCATGAAGTTTTTTACATAAATGTTGTTGTTGGCTTGCTGCGCGCTTTGGTTTTACTGTAAGTGCAGCAAGCAATTGTTATATAAATAAATAAATAAACTCTTTGTCAACTCAGAAACATTTACTTAAATCTAATTGGTGGGCTGAGCAAGAAATACTAAGGATTCAACTGTTATTGGATACATGATTATATCCAGTATACTGCAGCATGTCGCTGCCAAGCCAACCTTTTTATTTGCCAAAAAGGCTTAACATGTTTTTCTCTTAAAATGTGGTTACGCTTGACACATTTTTGAATATTTTTTTATCGAATGAAAAGACGGTTTTGTTTTTTTGAAGGAACGACGATTGGTGCCATTGGTGTCGTGTCATACTGAGCTAGCGGTTTGATTATATTTTTTTTCCGATTTAACACATTTATTTCAGTCTTTGGCATATTTTACCGCAAAATCTTTATTGTTATAATTTCATAAAAAAGTCTCATTTGTGTTTTATATATATATCCAGGAAAAACTACCTTTAATTGTTTCGTGAGTATTCCAGTTTATAATCCACCCCCCACGTAATATTGCCTTTCTAACCGGGTCTTAAATAGTATTTGTTCTGGATCCGTACAGTAAAGGTCTCGTTGAGGCCCCTGGCTTACCCGCTAAGTCGCTACGTCGTCGACGTGTCAGACGCTATCGCTAAACGTTGCAGGCAACACCTTTCACCATCCTCATTTGTCAGCCTTACTAATTTTTTTTAAAAAAAAATCGCGTTGTATTTTTGTACCGTTACTTTAAATTGTCCGTTACCCATCCTAATTAAAATAGTGTTTAAGCCTGCGTATCTTATGTAGCACAACGGTTCTTCGTGTTAGATACACGTTCGTGATTTTTTTTTTTTTCCTTAACGCAAACGAACTCCCAGCTTTGGCCAATGCTAGTACCCCTCGCCCAGCGTTAGTCCTAAAAATACCTTATCCGAAGAATCTGGCGTTCTATATAATACCTTTTTTTATTTTTTTCTAAATATCTACGACGACCACCAATTTATTATTATTTTTTTATCTGAGTTTAAATTTTGTTTTCTTTTTTTCGTTATAAACCAATTGAATTATACAGTGTGACTTCAAATTTTTCTGTGTTTCATTAAACGTTCTCCATCATCCTGGGTTCGATTCCCAGTGATTTTTTATATGTAATATAGCGGAAAATCATTTATATCGCTATAGAAGTGCAATTCAAAAAAGAGCATAAGCCACCGGCAGCACGCATTTTGTACAGTGTCACCGGTGATATCAAACGGCTCGTCGGATAACCGACCATTTATCGAGATTTTATTAGGCAATCGTCTGGTAAAGGCTCTTTTAGATTCAGGCGCACAAATGTCTCTTATCAGTGACATTTTAGTTCAGGAGTTAGGCATTTCTTTAAATTTCAACAATTCATGTCCCCGCGTTATTTCTGCAAATAGCTCGCCTATTGATATTGTGGGAACTTTATACCTTCCGGTTAAGTTTAATAACTCGACTTTTACGCATGAGTTTTTAGTAGCGCGTTGCATGTCTTCGTCAGTTATTTTAGGTATAGAATTTTGGAACAAATTTGGTTTGACTACCCTTTTTAGCCAAGCTTTTGATAAAAATATTAAAGGAAATATGTACCTTTCATCCGTTCTCAATTCTCCTCCGCAACTGTCTTGCGTAACTGAACCCCGATACGTACACCCCCGTAACGTCCTTTTACCCGACCAAGAGCGTAGTCTACAAAATGTCATTGATGAGTTTGAAGTCATCTCGTCTGACAAGATCGGGCTAGGTAAAACTTCGTGGCTGTCACACAAAATTAATACTACGGGACAGCCGATTAGGCAGAGATTTTATCCTCTTTCACCGGTTAAATTAAAAATACTTAACGACGAAGTTGATAAAATGTTACAGCTAGGTGTTATTCGACCATCTCGCTCACCCTGGGCTAGCCCAGTAGTAATGGTTACTAAGAAGGATGGTTCTGTCCGTTTCTGCGTGGATAGCAGGAAATTGAATAGCGTGACCATCAGAGATTCGTATCCCCTCCCGCGTATTCAAGACATTCTTGACAACCTTCGTGGTGCCAGATATATAAGCTCGCTCGATTTCAGGAGTGCATTTTGGCAGATACCACTCGCGGATAACGACAGTTGCGCAAAAACCGCTTTCATAATTCCACAACGCGGCTTGTTCGAATTTGTGAGAATGCCATTCGGGCTCACCAATGCCGCTTCTGAGATGCAACGACTTACTGATATGATTGTTAATTTCGAATTCACGTCGACCAGCGATGACTGCGTTTTTGGATATGTCGATGATTTGATTTTAATCTCCAAGGATTTCCACAGTCATCTCGCGCTCTTCAGAACGGTGTTCTCTCAAGACGTATGCCCATTACTAACCCTTTATCATCTGATCCTTGGCGCGTTGTATTGCCCGCTGAGAAGGTCCCGCTCGCTATTTGGGAAGTTCATAATAATTTCCCCTCTATTCACCCCGGTGTTATGAAAACTTACCTTAAAATCAAGGGTTTATTTTATTGGCCAAACATGTTCCGTGATGTCACCGAAACATTAAGACAATGTGAGGTTTGCAAGGCCTATAAAATCTCTAACACTCAACCACGTGGTCAGATGTTGTATCCGAAACCCGTCTCTCTTCCCCTACAACTTATTTCCATAGACATCATAGGTCCGCTACCTATTGCCTATTATGGTTACCGTTACATACTATCTATGGTAGATGTGTTTTCCAAATATATCTGGCTAGTTCCTTTAAAAAAGGTCGACGCTACTTCCCTAATTAAAGCGTTGGAGTCCGAAATATTTTATAATTTCGGGGTTCCACGTGCAATTCTTTGTGATAACGCTACCGTTTTCCGTAGTAATCGTTTCTTAAATTTCCTCAGATCGTTTCATATCGATCCACCGATCTTTACGCCCTTTTCGATCTTTACGGTATAACCAAAGTGTTGTCACATGTTTAAGTATTTTAGTCGGTGAAAACCAAAGGAATTGGTCTAAATTATTACCCAAGGTGAAATTATATCTCAATTCTTGCATTAACTTAGCTACCGGTTTCACACCAAACTTCCTTATGTTTGGTAGGGAAGTTGTTTTGGATCCTACTAGTGCGCATGGACAGACTCTAAGCTCCAATTTAGCCGAAAGTCGGTCTCAACACGCATCTAACCTATCTTCCCTTGCACAGATTTACACAAAAGTCGCTGACAACCTTTCTCTAGCTTTCCTCCGTAATTCTCGAACTTATAATACGAATCGTTCAAGTATCACTCTTAACGTAGGTGACACTGTATGGAGGCGTAATTTCTCTAGATCATCTGGTACCGATTATTTCTCCGGAAAACTTGCCCCTCGCTTTGTCAAGTGTCGGGTAACTAGGGTCATCTCTAGGACCACCTATGTCCTTAAGGATTGTGATTCCGTTCATTCCGGTTCATACCATATCAAGGACATTTTGAAGTGATTGCCCTTCTCATCTAACGCCATTTTTTCGTTCATCGTATTACATTTAGTTTCTTGTATAAATTTCTCGGACCTCCCCCCCAAAATTCGCTGTCTCTTTCTTCATTTCCCATACAGGTGGGATAATTTATATTCCTCCTGGGCACGTAGTCACTGGATTGAGCCCCAGTGTCACGTGTTTTCGATATTCTCCTAGGTACGTTTACGTTGTCTGTCTCTTCATTTCCCATACAGGTGGGATAATTTATATTCCCCCTGGGCACGTAGTCACTGGATTGAGCTCCAGTGTCACGTGTTTTCGTCATATTCTTCTAGGTACGTTGACATTGGGCCGGACCCCAATGTCACGTTCCTTCATAATTTTCTTCCGGATGCGTGTTTTTTGGACTGGGCCCCCAATTGCACGTTTCCTCTTCCTTATTCTAATGGGTTAACTCTCCTTATTTTTGAGTATTTTTCTACTTTCCCCTCAAGCGATCGTGTCCCGCGTCGGTTGTAGGTTTATTTTCTCCTTTCCAAAGCCTTCTTGGTTTTTCTCCTTGTCCTGTTTCTTGCTTTGTCGCATGTGTAAACATTGGAAGCATTTTCCGATAATAATTTTGAATACTTGTATTTAGTGTTAGTCCACGCGACCTACATTAAAATATATGGTTCAAGGACCATATCACTTCCAATTTGAGTGTGATTTCTTTTTCCCTCAATCGATATTTAATTTTATCGATGATGTAATATAAGTCTTTATTCTAGGCTAATATTTTTTTTCCTTGCTTTAGCTTGAGTTTCTTTATTGCATCTAGTTGTTTCTTGCTCTCGTCATTCGATTGCAAAATCTAAGAACACTTCTTAGATTTTTTTTTTTATATATAGCATTAACTTAACTTTTTAACATGGGAGTTGAAGTCGTACTTTCAGATTTTTTAAACATAGGTTTGTAGGACACTTCTGACTTCTATAGTTCGCACCGATAAGGTGTAGGTTTGATCCGGTTCTGATTTACTCTTTGTCGGCTGCACTTAGTGTTCTCTGTTCGTTTTAGCTTAGGTTATTTTCATTAGTTTTGTTTAATGTTTAATTTATAAAATAGTATTGAGGTCGATTTGTTTAATTCATTACTTTCCCTCCATAAAGTTACTTAGGCTGTCACTTTTATATCAACTTATGTCATCCATGTCAAGGGATGTCACACACATTTAGGGTTGTGAAATTTTTTATCGATAATGTCGATAAAAATTTTTTTTTTTTTTGCTGGAAAGGGGGTATTGCAGCATGTCGCTGCCAAGCCAACCTTTTTATTTGCCAAAAAGGCTTAACATGTTTTTCTCTTAAAATGTGGTTACGCTTGACACATTTTTGAATATTTTTTTATCGAATGAAAAGACGGTTTTGTTTTTTTGAAGGAACGACGATTGGTGCCATTGGTGTCGTGTCATACTGAGCTAGCGGTTTGATTATATTTTTTTTCCGATTTAACACATTTATTTCAGTCTTTGGCATATTTTACCGCAAAATCTTTATTGTTATAATTTCATAAAAAAAGTCTCATTTGTGTTTTATATATATATCCAGGAAAAACTACCTTTAATTGTTTCGTGAGTATTCCAGTTTATAATCCACCCCCCACGTAATATTGCCTTTCTAACCGGGTCTTAAATAGTATTTGTTCTGGATCCGTACAGTAAAGGTCTCGTTGAGGCCCCTGGCTTACCCGTCTCCAGCTGTGGCTGTAGCCAGGGAGGAGCGCAGTCCGCCAAGTCCACAGCCGTGTCCATCCGCGCGTGGTTCCAATACCTCGTCTCCGCGTGGTGTCGCCGGCCAACCAGAAGTCGCTACGTCGTCGACGTGTCAGACGCTGTCGCTAAACGTTGCAGGCAACACCTTTCACCATCCTCATTTGTTTGTTGTTTTTTTTTTTTTAAAATGGCGTTGTATTTTTTTACCGTTACTTTAAATTTTCCGTTACCCATCCTAATTAAAATAGTGTGTAAGCCTGCGTATCTTATGTAGCACAACGGTTCTTCGTGTTAGATACACGTTCGTGATTTTTTTTTTTTTCCTTAACGCAAACGAACTCCCAGCTTTGGCCAATGCTAGTACCCCTCGCCCAGCGTTAGTCCTAAAAATACCTTATCCGAAGAATCTGGCGTTCTATATAATACCTTTTTTTATTTTTTTCTAAATATCTACGACGACCACCAATTTATTATTATTTTTTTATCTGAGTTTAAATTTTGTTTTCTTTTTTTCGTTATAAACCAATTGAATTATACAGTGTGACTTCAAATTTTTCTGTGTTTCATTAAACGTTCTCCATCATCCTGGGTTCGATTCCCAGTGATTTTTTATATGTAATATAGCGGAAAATCATTTATATCGCTATAATACGTATAGTCATGTAATGTCATGTAAACCTCCGGGTTTACAAACTCAAACTCAAACTCAAAGCATTTATTTCAAATAAACCAATTACAGGTACTTTTGAATTGTCAAGAGGTCGGTCAGTCAGAAATATGAAGCTAGTTGCCCATTCCAACGCGTAGTAGGTTCCTATGGAGAAGAACGGGCAAGAAACTCCACGGACACTCTTTTAAATCAGAATATTTTTACAAAAAATTGGTTACATCATTCATGTTGTAATTATACATGTGAGAACAATGTAGAAAGACGTACACATTAAAAGCGTCCGTAATAAAAAACAATTCAAAAATTTAAATAAGCCGTAGCAGCTAAGAGATGACCAGTCCCCACTGACGGCGCCCGTTCACGAACATGACGCATGGATTAGCACCATTTAGCTCAACCATTTTGAAGGGAACTTAATGATCCAACACACACGCCACCACCAGCGAGACATTTGAGTGAGCATGACATACTCTCAGCCGCCAGGGCACATTCAAGTCAATCAAAGACGTACCCAGTAAATGGTAGCTGTAAAGTATGTACATAGTGCTCACACATGTGCTATGCAATTATATAATACTAAAAGACTGAATTTATACAATCTAATGATAGTTGTACAATCTTCAGCAGCTCCAACAATATTTTTGAATGCTAATCAATTAGTTTATGCGCCCTTGTGGAGCTGGGCCAGCGCTGAGCCAAGCATTTTTGTCATCGATGTAATCCCCCAACTTGTAATATGCTTGGCTGCATAGTGTGCGTTTTATACAAGATTTAAATTTTGTTTCATTCAGTTGGAGTATGTGGGGAGGTATTTTATTGTAACATTTCAAACAGTACCCCATGAAGGATGAGTCTACTTTAGCCAGTCTGAAACCCGGTTGAATTAATTGGTCCCTATTTCTAGTCCTATAATTATGTCTATCACCTCTTTTACTGAAAATACTTAGATTTTTCCTTACGTACATGATGTTTTCATAGACATATTGACAAGGTACCGTCATGATGTTAATATCTTTAAACAGTTCCCTTAGAGAATCGCGTCTGCGGAGGCCATATATTGCTCTGATGGCTCTTTTCTGCAGAATAAAAATAGACTCGATATCTGCAGCCCGTCCCCATAGTAAAATACCGTAAGACATGATACTATGAAAGTAACTGAAATAGACTAGCCTCGCGGTACCTACATCAGTAAATTGACGGATTTTTCTTACAGCATATGCTGCTGAACTTAGGCGTCCTGCAAGAGATGTTAAATGAGGACCCCATTGCAGCCTTGAGTCAAGCGTGATCCCCAAGAAAACAGTTTTATCGACGAATTCTAATTTCTCCCTATTCAATACTACATCACAATCACTACTTTTAACATTCGGTAAAGCAAATCTAATGCATTTAGTTTTATTCCCAGTTAATACTAAATTATTAGCAGTGAACCAATTTTGGACCTGCAGTAGGGCGTTATTTACGTCGTCAAGATTTGATGCACGTCTATTTATCTTAAAAATTAGAGAAGTATCGTCAGCAAATAACACCATTTGTGGTTGGGTTTTTAATAAATGGGGTAGATCATTTACATATACTAAAAAGAGGAAAGGACCCAATATCGAGCCTTGTGGGACACCCATTTTTACTTTTAGACCGAGTGAATTGACCCCATTAATTTGAACTTGCTGTTGTCTATCATTTAAATACGATTTTACCAAACTGATCGCAAGTTTACCTCGTCCGTAATGCTCAAGTTTCAAGAGTAAGGTCTCATGATTTACGCAGTCAAATGCTTTTGAGAGGTCACAAAAAAATCCTATGGCATCTTGGGCCTCCTCCCACGCTGTAAATATGTGTTTTAATAAGGTGACACCGGCGTCAGTGGTACAACGTCCTTTGGTGAACCCATATTGCTGATCGTGTAAAATTTGGTTGGTGTTAAAATGATTAAGCATTTGATTGAGCATTACCTTTTCGAACACCTTGCTGAATACCGGCAGCACGGATACTGGTCTAGAGAGTTTTTTAGGGACAAAAATAATGCCACAGTGTAACTTGTTTATTGTTTACGTCTAATTCTTGACATGTTATTTTTTTTTTTTTTTTTGATTGATTTGATTTCTTTTTTTAATTTTTGACATTTTATCTATTTATTGATTGTAACTTTTTATTGATTATTATTACTATTCCGTGTATTCATTAACTTGTAATTAATTGTAACTTTTATTGATTATTATTAATCCTGTATTCGACACAAATGTATTTTTGTTCAGAATAAATAAATAAATAAATATAATTGTTGGTGTCTTTACTGTCCCCAGATTTAAAAAGGGGTATAACCTTACTGTATTTCATTAAATCCGGGAAGACTCCTTGATCCACGCACAAATTAAATATTAAAGCTAAGTATGGTGCTATAGTCTCGATTATGGATGTACAAACTTTGATAGATAGTCCCCATAGATCTTCGGTCAATTTGATTTTAATTTGCCGAAAAGCTTTTATTACTATCATAGGGTTTATATGTTTAAATTGAAATTCAACCGGGCAGCCTGGAACGTTTGCTTTTAATAAATCTATTGAGACATCGGGTGAGGAATTTAAAGCTTCCGTCGTTTTATATGGTATATTAGTAAAGAAACTTACAAATTCTTGAGCTACTTCTAAGTTAGAGCTTATGAAACCACGTGAAGTCTCCAATGTGAACTCGGTTTTTCGTATTTTTTTCTTTTTTACAGCGATCCAGAAGCAATAACATGCTTTATAAAGTTGAAAAATTCGTCTGCTCAACAACATAAATAACGCAATGAACGTGGCTGAACAGCCAAAATGAAACACATTGCGATCAATTGTAATTTTATGTGTGTTAACCAAATTACCCCACAGAACAGAAAACTGAAATGTTTTGTTGTTTTAAAGTACTTGCGTCGTCAGTACTTATAGCAATGTCAATCAATCAATCAATCAATCAATCAATCAATCTTTATTTGTGAACACAGGTATTACAATAAAGGTCTTATGTATACATTTTAGTCGAGCTCTATGTCCTACCAATGAAATTGGTGTACAAATATATTGGGTTTTTAATAATAAGTCTGAATCTATACAATACGAATGATCGAGTAAATAATGTCAATTAATCAGTTATAATTTTATTTTTACATGCAAGTCAATGTTAAATTATATTAAAGGGCTAGTAATGTCATATTTCATCATGTTATAAATAATGACAATTATATATATTATTATTAATAAATAATTACACAATTATAATTTATTTTTACATGCATGTCAATGGTAAATTATATTAAAGGGTGTCATATTTTATCATTCAAAAATTCTTCTATAGAGTAATACGTCTTATCTATTAGAAATAAATACAATTTACTTTTGAATTTGCGGACATTATCTTCACTCCTTATACATTTTGGTAACTGATTATAGACCTTTGGAGCCATTACAAAAATACTGTTTCTGTATAGTGCAGTACTAGATCCGACTGTCTGTAACCGATCACAACGGCGCTGACTAGTTACGCGGGCAAATTTATGTAAATTATTCTTGACGAACATAGACGTTTCGTAGATGTACAACGACGGCATGGTTAATAATTTCGTATTTTTAAAAAACAGTTTGCAGCTGTCCGTTACCTTCAAATTATATATAGCTCTTATGCACCTTTTTTGGCACTTAAATACCATATCCTTACCCGTGGCATTGCCCCAAAATATAATTCCATATCTCAATGTTGAGGCTACTAGACCATGATACGCCGTTAAGACTGTTGCTCGATTGGCCGTTTTACTTAACATGTGCAAAGCATAGGAATGTTGGTTTAGCTTACTGCATACTTTGTCAATATGTGAATTCCATTTTAAAGTGTTTTCTATGTTTAGTCCAAGAAATTTAGTCACATTTGTTTCATTAATAATTTTGTCCTTGTATTTAATATTTAAGTCCAAATTGTAATTTACTCTTTGTTGAAATTTCATTAATACTGTTTTATCAAGATTTATAACCAAATTATTATTTTGCAGCCAATTCACAACTGATAGTATGGTAGAATTAATCTCAGCCTCTAATGTGCTTACGTCGTCACTATTGAAAAGTAAAGTGCTGTCATCTGCAAACATTGTCATAGGATATGATGATACTGTCGGAAAGTCGTTAATATAAACAATAAATAGGGGCGGCCCGAGTACACTACCTTGTGGTACTCCATAATTTACCGTTCTCTGGCTAGATTGATATGTTGTTTCGTATTTTTTTGAAAGTCTACTAACTTTCGTTATTTGTTGCCTGTCACAAAGATAAGATTCTATTAAATTTGATATATTTCCCCTTACTCCGTATGCGTTAAGTTTATTTATCAGTATTTTATGGTCTACGCGATCAAAAGCTTTTGACATGTCCATATAAAGCGCCAGAGTTGGTAGTCTCTTATCCACTCTGCCGCTAACCATATGTAAGAAATCGTAGATGGCCATGTCAATAGATCTCTTTTTCCTAAAACCTTTCTGGTTATCAACGAATAGGCTATTTTTCTCAAAGTATGAATTAAGTTGATAATATATTGCTTTCTCGAATATTTTTGAAAAAATCGGGACTAACGCTATAGGTCTGTAGCAGGAAATATCTTCTCTGTTGTCTTTCTTGAAGAGAGGTTTAATAATCGTTATTTTCAATTCTTCTGGAAAGTAACCATGGCATATGCAAATATTGATAAGATGACTCAACACAGGAGCAATTATTTTGGATACCCGTTTAACAATTCTTGTACTTATATCGTCATACCCAGTGCTAGACGTATTCTTTAGCGACATAATAATTTGCTGAATTTCTAGTGGTATTGTTGGCGACATAAACATGGAAGCTACTGCTCT
Organism: Agrochola macilenta; assembly: GCA_916701695.1. NCBI lineage: Eukaryota > Metazoa > Arthropoda > Insecta > Lepidoptera > Noctuidae > Agrochola > Agrochola macilenta. The sequence goes on along the minus strand of OU753561.1, from coordinate 22,533,604 downwards.
ACTGCTCATTTTATGTTTATTTTTATTAATGTCTAAATTAGTAACGGGTTTCACTTGATCTACAAAGTAATCATTAAAAGCTTGTGCTATTTCAAGAGGATCAGTTAAGATTTTGTCATTTGAATTGATTTTTATTATGGTTTCGTCGGGCAAATTATGTTTATTCTTATTTTTGTTTATTACTTTCCATGTTGCTTTACATAGCTTGCTTTACATATGTCCCATTGCATGCGAAGTTTTTGTTTTATTAAATTAATGAACGCATTAAACTTTGTTTCTGCATACAAGGTGGCAGGGACATCGACGCGAGAACTGTTACCATGGATTCAGTACATGATTCTGAACTGACAAAATAATGAAAAATCTGCTGCTCCATACATTTTGACCGCGTAGGTATTGCATTTTTCTATGAAACAGCAGTTTTTTTTTTTTAATAACCGGCGAAAAATTTCAACCCAGGGTTTTCAGAATTATGTACTGAATCCATGGTATCAATTTACGCGTCGATGTCACCCTGTATACTAACTAATCGCTACATTCATACAGATCATCCCTGACGAACGGCTAACAGTAAAATAATATAACAATAGATGGTAAAAACATGTAACGCCAGTTAATGACTACTTGAAATAAATGATTTTACTTTGAGCAGTAGTATCTCTTGAATTTTGAAATATTTGTTGGTTCTCTTGGATAATTAGAGGGTGACTTACGTCCTGCTGCTGCAGCTGCAGGTGGTGCGGCTGGTGCGGCTGGCGCGGCAGCAGCTCGTCCACGTCCTCGGCCAGGTTGTGCGCCAGCACGCCGCGCAGCAGGCGGTACTGCGACGGGTCCAGCGCGCACTGCAGCGTGCTCAGCGAGCCCTGGATCGTCATATCCGGCACTGACAACATACAGTAAATATCATCATCTGTCCAGCGTTCTCCTAATATGTTGCGATCGGCTTCCAGTCTAACCGGATGCAGCAGAATAACATTATTTTTGATGAAACCGATTGCCTATCTGACTTTAACGACAACCCAGTTACTGCGAAACATGACACCCCTTAAGACTGATGGTCAGAATTTCGGGGCTCGACTACACCCAATGACTGACAAAGGTACAAAGAACGACTGACAGCCGGAATCAACGGCTACACCTGATTTTCGGGGCACGATCAGGCAGAAAATAAGCATAGTTTAAAATGTAACAGATTTTAAAAACGACACAAATGCTCTGTAGAAAGTAGTGCTCGGCGCTATAGTGACTTAACAGATCTTCCTCGTCGAGAAAGATGCATGTGCATACTTGCGTTCGATTTAATGATACATTATAAAACTCGAGGAAGCGCTTTGTGAAGAAGGAATGGCTAAGTAGCAAGTGCGTCGGTACCGTTGTGCGTGTGGTGCAAGTTGTGCTCGATCTGCAGGTCGAGGTCCGCGGGCGCGTGCAGCAGCGGCGCGCCCGCGCGGCGCACGCGCAGGCCGCGCCCGCCGCGCGCGCACCACAGCGACACGCCCGACAGCCGCACCACGCGCACGTCCAGCAGCTCGCGAGGACCTCCTAACAACAAATATCTTGTAAGAAACATGAAAAATGTTATTTAAAAAATAAGCTTTGAGTGCCTACAGGATTTATATCATATTGCGAATCCGGGATGTTGCGAATATTCATGCGGATATGGATGTAGCACAGGTAGCGACAAGAAACAAAATAGGCGGGGCCGGCGGCGACTGGAGCGTGACGTACGCATGTGTTCATTGACCAATAGGAGCGAAGATTTCGTTCGATAACAAGATCCGACGCATTTGTTATTGTGTATCATTTGTTTCTCGTAAAACAGTCATAACGTGTTTCGTTTCGCGTGTTGCGTTTTGTAGGTATTTTTTTTCAGTTTTCGAGTGTTATTGTGAAATTGTGAATATACAATCAAGATTTCTGCAGTTGATAAATTATTTAAAAAGTGAATTTACAATAGTGTTGCCCCGGCCAAAGTGACATTTACAAAAAATATCTTAAGATCCGCATCCGCGGATGTGAGCCATTAAATATCCGCATCCACATCCGCGGATGTGAAAAAATCTGCATCCGCAACATCCCTGATCAAATATTGAATCTACTTTATGACCCAAATATTGAATCTACTTTATGACCCAAATATTGAATCTACTTTATGAGCTTTGAATCTTTAAACAAACAGAAACATTATAATCACTCTCACACATCAGTGAAGGACATACAAGATGGTAACACTAGAGAAAGAGATAAAAGGAGGCAACACTAGATGAACTAAAAGGTAACTCTTACCGCAGTCAGGATCAGTCATGGTGCTGACCGTGCCCTCATCCCCCGCATATTTAAAGCTATTGTCCAGCGTCAGATGGTCCAGGTGCGCGGCCAGCGCGTTGCGCGCGCGCCCCGACACGGGCAGCACGATGACGGGCGCCGAGCAGCGCAGGCGCAGCCTCATGCGCGCCGCGCGTGCGCCGGCCGCGCCCGGCCCGCCTGATACTACCGATACCTGGCCAATTGTTATATTACTCAACATTTTGACGTGAATTCATCGCATCACTGAGATACTGGGACCGTATAGTTACCTATACGGTCCCAGACACTTACGTGTTATATTCGTAATTATTCGATTGCGAACCTAACTATAGATAAATAATAAATAAATAAAAATTTCATTACAGAAAAACCCCATAAATAAGGTTCACAAAAACTAATTTTCAAGTCAAAAATTTATAACACAACAACAATGATAAATCATTGTATCACAGACACCAACGCCTTCTAAACTAGGTTACATAAAGATTGAATCGAACGTAAAACGTTATACATAGTGAACTCGTAAAAATACATAATTAAAAACTAAAAAAGTAAAAGTAATTTATAAAGAGATACCAAAATTAAGCTCAATCACTCACCCGTGCGATTGTGATTGTGTGAGTGTATGGGCCTGTGTTTTTGAAATACCTCTATTGTATTGGTTTGAGAAATTCTTCTGTCTCCAGGTAATTTAACTTTAGTAATAAGATTTCTAAGAATTTTTTGCATTTGTTTTTTTTTTTTTTTATCTACTGGCGAGAGCAGTTCTATGCGGCTGAATTTCACAAACTATGTCCTTCCTGCGCTTACTATAAGGCCTTGACAAGAAAAAAAAACAGTAAGCGGCCGTTCATACGGTTGCCCTTTACCATATATTATCGATTACACGTCAATGTCTCACTGTGCACACGATTAAAAACAAATGCAGTATGATACTGCCATGTGATCCCAAACATAACCAGTAAAATACTGATCAACGCCGTGTGAAGGTAGTGAAAAAATACTTTTCAAAATTGTCGTTTTAAAATCCAATACATAGCGAATTAGATCATGTTCTAAATTCTCCATGAACAAGCCATATTGTGTGTTAGTTTTATTGTATATTAGTTAGTCATCACGTGTAGTACCAAGTCTACCTTCAGCCTAGCCTGCAGTATGACCCTGCGTAGCAGACTGAAGTCGCGCGCGAAGGCCTGCAGCTCCTGCACGAAGCGCTTGGTGTGCACGTACGTCACTGGGCCCATCTCGATGCTCAGGCTTGTCTCGTGGCCCGCTGACGCGGCCTCTGCGATGCTCAGTCTATGCGGAGATAGATACTTTTTAATTCTAAGGCCTTTATAAGACAAAAAGCTATCAAATACTCGTTGGATTAATTTCATGAAAACAATTTTATTGTTTTTTTATGAGTACTGGCTATTCGGACATTGGGAAATAATCAAATCTAGGGGCAGCGGCAGCGGCGAATGTGTACACATTCGCTCACAAAGAGGTCGACGGTCCCAGCGGTGGCCGAATATGTAAATGAACTCACCTTTGATACTGGAATGTGAGCGCATGATCGCCATGCGTCCTGAAGCGGTCCCGCCACAGCACGGAGTGCGGCGTGAGATCTGTGAGCGCTATGGCGCCGAGCCGGCCCGAGATGTGGCGCGTGTGCGCGCGCGCGTCGGCCCGCGCCACCGTGCGCGCGCGCGACACGAGCGCGCGGCACGCCTCGCCGCGCGCCGCCACCAGCACGACGCTCAGCGAGCGCACCGACATCTCTGTTTGTGTGACGCCGCCTTCCGCGGATAGGCTGTGTGATGCTGCGGAACAAAAAAACGTGTGTAATGTGGTAATTCAAAAATATTGCTGTTTTAGTGCAATTTAAGTTGTAATTAAAAAGGTAAGTTCGAGTCCCTGAGATCCGTTGCCCACAAGTTTGGGGTTACCAAGCAAACAAGGTGTAAAATATAATTGTAGTATGTATGTTTTTAAGCTGTGTCATTGATAGAGTCCGTTTAGATAAACAATAGTTACCGGTCTGCTGCGGCTCGGGTCCGTGCTCGCTATCAGGCACGTCATCGCCCGCTATCCCAAAGAAGTCGAGCACGGCCACCCAGCTGTCGATGCTAACCACCAAGTTCAAGCAGTTGAAATCCACTTTAGTCAGTTTCGATATCTAAAAAATGACGAAATGTAAATAAATAATAAATAAGACTTTCCTCGAAATAACAAAATATAACACTTGTTTTCACAAAAGGTACAGTCAGAAGTGTTATATCGTACCGCATTTATATTCCATAGTAAAATTAATGTTTTGTCCACTAAAACAAATATAAACTTTATCCTAGTGTAAATTCAGTTGATTTCAGATTGACGGACTTCTCGTGCTGTCTCACAAATAAACCGTACAAACGGTTTTGTGGGATGTAGTTTTAAGTTCGAGCTAGTGTAAACTGTAAATAAATAATAATAGTGAAGAAGTCGCAAGCTACGCAGCTGATTCATTCGCGTTCCAGCGGTCGACGAGTCAACATCTACTGAAAATACCCCGTGAAGGGGGGGGGGGGGAAACACGTGTCGAGGGCGAAACACATGTCGACTATAGGTTTGGGTAGCATTTTGCGTCATAATAACCGCATCTTCTACATGTGCATATATTTGTGGGCGGGAGGGCGGTGTTGCATTATGTGACCAAGCCTGCATCTAGTTATTGCGGAATTAAAACTGAATATTTATACATAACATTATACTGTCACGGATTTCCGCAAAGTAACGCCTGATTCCATAACTTATTGAAGATGTTATCAAAAGTTGTAGCACAAACTAATCTTTAACAGTGGGTATTAAAGTAATTTTCCCACCAGCACATGTTTGTTGACATGTTTAAAAGCTGAAATGCAAACGCAGGATAGGTATTGTACTTTTGTACTCAAAGTTATATGTCGCTTCGTTATATATTTTACTGTGTGTACATGAATAATAAAATAAATAAATATAGTAGCATACCTTGTCGTACTTATCGCTGAAGTGCGGGTGGTGCGGGTCCCTCGTGTGCACGGACAGCCACACCAGGTTGTCGTCGGGCCCGGCGGCGCGCTCGGCCCGCGCGGCCGCGCCGCACTCCGGCGAGCACGGCGGCGTCGCACCGCACTTGCTGTCGCGCTTGCTGCGGCGCTCCTTGCTCTGAACATATCACACCCAGACATGATGACAAAAGTTATAGGGTATGATTATTTCAACACAATATTCAAATCGCCCCAAAAGAAAAATGCATTTACACATTCAAAGACTTACGTAGACAGCTGGCTTTTATTTTTAATAAAGATCTTTTTTTTTTTCTTACATAAACCAAACATTTCTCGAAATAGACAGTGGTATTTAGTACATTCAACCGCAAGTCGGTAACGGAATAAAATCGCTTTCAAGGTCAAACAGTTCCATTGACTTACGGTTGATTGTACACGAGCATTTCATGTTCAATTCTCATGAAATGGGGGCAAGCTTTTTTTCTATTTCACCGCAAAAGCGCGTAACTTAATAATAAAATGCCGATCTCACCTCTTTAGTCGCCACATTGAGCTGGCTGGGCAGCGAACTGGACCAGCACTTCATGTACTGCAGACTGCTCACGCTGGACATGTCGTCCACATACTCCGTCACGAAGTCCGGACATGACTTGGACACGAACACGGCCTTAGGGGGCACTTGCGGAGTGTGCGACACCATCAGCATGCGGTGTTTCGAGTCAGGCTCCTTGGTCAGGTCCTCCATTGTTATCGAGTGGAGAGATACCTGACGAAGGAATATTTATTTATAAAACTGACTATACTAACGACTACTGGAAATTACTGACGTCATTACGTAGTGTGGTAAATTAATATTTTCGTCATTGGAATCATTTTTAACAGACTCCATAAAGGAGAATGTTTTGACTAGAAACGCGAAAGCTGTTCAAAAGCGAATAATTACTTACTTGTAACATATTTTCGTAAGGATGTGTCTTCTGGTAGCTCAACTTGAACTCTCTGAAGGACAGTTCTACAAGGCTTCGTTCACCCTCGCCTAAATCAGCGCGTAGCTCTACGCTAAATGTAGGCAGTTCGAAGTTCACTGTCAAGAAATTATAAAACATAAAATCACGAAATAAAAACAAAGTCAAAGAGGTTGAATATTTACAAAATAATTAGAATAGAAATTATAGAGATAACTTTTTATTAGATTGCCATACCTATGAGCGGCGCGACGCGTTGCTGCTTGTGCGGCTGCGGCGGCGGCACGGCCAGCACGGCGGCGCGCACGGCCGGGTCCAGCTGCAGCGTCGGCACCGCGCCCGCCCGCACGGCCTGCGGCGGGGACGCATACGACTCACTCACGAGCTTTTGAGCAGAAATGTCCCACGTATAAATGCAGCCTCAGTCTAAAGTTAGGCTGCAATTCCACATGGGTCACTTCTGAGCTACTAACAGCTTCCTTTGTAACGTACCTGAGGGTTCGGTGAGGGTATACTATGAGGCCCCGAGCTGTCTACCACGTCGACGGGCGAGTCTGAACTGATCCAGCGAAGAGTCTCCAGTAGCTGTTCGTACTGCTCGCGTCGAGCCGACACATGCAGGCCGCCCACTATCTTGCCGCGGACTTCGCACTGTGAAGGACGACATAAATCGATTAACTACAAATACTATGTGCAGTCACAAAAAAAATTGAAGAAAATGAAAGTGGAAAATCACCATTACGGCAGATTTCAGAGTTGCTTACAGTTCCTTTTGCATTAGATCAACGGGGATTTGAGATAACATAGATACGAGTAATTTAGGATATCCATATAACTCTACCACTAGAATTTCCTCCACCACACGACGTAGGAGTGATTTTCGTCAATTTATTTATTTTATAGCATAGACTGCCTCGTTGGTGTAGTGGTCGCAAGAGCTACTGCTGAGCATGAGGTCCTGGGTTCGTGTTCCGGGTCAGGCAAAGTCTTATTGGGTTTTCCATCTAGAATTTCTCAGTAGCAACCCGGTATCAGGATAAGTGCCCGGTTAATAGCAATAGGCTCGGCTCCTTATTACATGGGACTTAAACATAACTGGGGAAATGTGGGTGTACTATAGGTACAACTCTCCCAAGTAGCATTACAAGCTGTATTTAAGTTGATTTTTATACTAGAAGCTGTATATTCAGGTGATTTTCACAATGTTAACACTAGAAATAAGGACAAACTACGAGCTCCCTTTCACCGGCTTCATAAAGTTCATAACTCATTTGTTGGGCTTGGTATAACTTTTTATAACAAGCTACCCTCTTCTTTGGTAGATTTGCCTTTTAATGCGTTTAAAACGAAAGTAAAATCCAAGCTTTGTTCAAAGGCATACTATTCTATCAACGACTACTTAAATGATAAGAATAGTTGGTCGCTGTAGTTAACTCAAGACAATGTTTATGTTCTTTCTCCAGCTTACCCACTGACAAGTTATATGAGTTTATATAAGTAATTGTTTAATTTATTTGACTATAAAAGTCAAATTATTTAAATTTAATTATTGTTGACATAATCTACTCATCACAATGTTTTTTTTATGAGTTTTATTGCAATATGTGGTTAGCTAGTGACCTCGACAATTGATCATATTATTTATTACTATTAGTAATTAACTGTTTGTTTATTTATTTTACCTCGATGGTCCTAGTTTATCATTTATAACTTCCAGTTACAACTATATGTAAGCGGGCACGCCCTTTATGCCTGGTGGCTTTTATTAAGATATTAAGTTCTGTTTACGTTTTGTTTTTTATTTCTGCCTGAGTATAGTTCTCGATGATTTTGTTTGGTATATTGGCGTGTGCTAGCTTATATATGGCTAATAATTTAAATTATGTTTTGTGTTGCTTAATGTAAATTATTTTGAATACTATTATATAGAATCTTTTTTTTGTTCTTCTAACTGAACAGACAGCTGTGCAGCTGGGGAGTTTGTTGCGCCACTTCTTCTTCCCAGCTAACGCACTAGGAAGTGGTGAAGGGTGGGCGTTTTGGGGGACTGTCTTATGTAATTTTGACGTTCGAAAAGTGCTGATTCTCAGCCTAGTTTGAATAAATGACTTTTGATTTTGATTTTAATTTTGAAAAAAAAATAGAGAAGCTGTATAATAGCTGTATTAAAGCTGTTATTCGGTGTACAAAGAAACCGATACTACAGATATTATCTTATAATTGTTTTGTAAAGAAAAGTGTTCTAAATAGGTTTTTGAAGAGAATTACAAAAGAATAAAAATAAAACAAAACTATTTTCGATGACATATGCATGTAATAGAAACGTTATATTAATGGCGACACTATTATTTAATATTTATTACTAGAAGTAAAAGATAACCGTAAACTTGTATATCTGATGGTGTTATTTGGTGAATTGAAAGTGCAAATCAAATTTATTAGCAAAATAATCAAGCTGACATAAAGAAAAATACTAAATACGGTAAGTAAATGTTTGTTTTTAAGGTTAGAATATTTTTTTAAATTAAATTAATAGATATGAGGAAACAGTGATCATTATTCAAGCTGATTATCATGATGCGGCTTTAGGTGTTGTAAAAAAATCCTTTAATTATATTTTAAATTTTGTTTTTAAACATTCGAAAATGGCGACAATTAGCTAAGCAGCCTAAACGGTATTTGGAGAGAATTATAGTCTGAATAGCTGTACTAAGTAAATTATGGATGTCATATTCAGAATAGCAAAATTGCCATTTTCACTAAACTAAAAACTCAGAACTATCTTAGTGCTGTCAAACTAAAACATAGTTTAATTGTGTCACTTTAGTCTATTTCAGAATGGGAAATCGTCGTTTGACAGGATTAAACTTAATTTTAGTGATTTTTAGTCTAGTTTAGAGGCATTTGTGACAAGAGAATCGGCACCATTGTACAGCTATTGGCTTTTAATCAGCTTTACAATATAATATTTTTATTACTTAGACTGTATGTCAGTTCTCTATGCATAACTTATAATGCTCTTTAGAGTTACTTAAAGAAATGAAAAACCATGAGCTCAAAATTACTTTGATCCGGTCAAACCAAAAGAGTTACTTAGTTGTTTTATTTTATACCTAAGTAAACTTATTGTAAAGTATTATTAGTGTCTTGTGTATATTATACCTGTTTTATTTTATTTTCAGGATTATATGCCGTTTAAAATTATATTTCTGTGAAGAGGAAACTCAGTAAGAATGAAAGAGCTTCAACTAAAAGGATGAGAACCAAAAAAGTTGCGCTTTAAAATAAAAATATAGCTGAAAATGAATCAGATCGGGGAAATCGAGATACGAATCAAAATAAAATGGATACAGATTAAAAAGGTACAATCGACGAAAACGCTACAAGTGAAAAATAAATTATTGAAGAAGAGGAGGAGGAATCTCTTTGTTAGTTTTACAATAATGAACATTTATAGGGTGATCTTTTAAAGTGGTTAATTTACTTTTTAAACCTTTCATAGAGAAACACTTAATAATCACGTTAATTGGATCGTCCAATGTCCTTAAGTCACAATGTTTATGTAAATGTTATTTGTTGTTAAATTTTGTTTATCCGAGCTAGTTAGCATTTAAGAGAAACACGTAATCCCGTGACTGTGATTGAACATAAGACAAAAAAAAAATTATTATTTTTGTAGCCTACCTACTTAGCGTAATAACGTGGCTATGATTTTCCTCTATATCTACACAGTTTAATAAGGACACACAGCTTCACAGGTTTACAGGTTTAATATCTTTAATTGTAAGTATACGGGTATAAAAGAGAGTAAAAAATAAAAAGCTCATTATTATTATCACTGTTTAATGTTTTTGCTACGGAACCTTCTTCGTTGGACGTCGATGGAATTGACGCTTGTCTGTAGGTTGTCCGATTTATTAGTGATTCTCTTGCTTCCTCAATAAATGATGGTTCACTATCTTATCTGTTATTTGGTTGGTAATTTGTAATATTCAAATATTCCCTTTCAATCTTGTTGACTGCACCAGATCTTTTTTTTTTTCCACATATTGCATTTCTTCACAATGGAAACTATAATTTTATTCGTCATGCAATCAAGCAACTGTGTCAGTAATACAGACTAAAGCTGTACTATAGCTGTCATTGATTTTTTAAGTTTTAAAACACCCTCATAGACAGAAGTCATCTGTATTTACAATAGTGTACAATTACGCCATAAAAATAAGTTTGAGAACGGAGTTTGCATACACCATTGTACAGAAACAAGAATCAAGTGATACTGTAATAACACTTAAAGCTGTAATAGGTAAGTGATCACATGCAAAATACAGCCTGTATACAGCCTTAACGATGAAACCAGATTGAAGTGTCACAAAATACTTAAAGTTGTATAGTAGAGTTTTCATATTCTGTTTAAGCACCCCAAGCTTACGCAGATCCCTCAATAAAGATTTTATACAGTTTGAGCTGTATAATAACTCATAAATCACTCCTACAAAGACAAAATCATTTTATGACACTCTTGTACGTCTCTAAAAGAACTCTAAGTTCTTCTGAATAAGCTTCAATCTTATGAAAAAGCTTCTTGTTGTTCATTGGCTGTTACCTGGTAGTCGGCTTCGGTGTCGGCCTCGGTGTCGCAGTAGTTGACGGTGAGGCGCAGCGCCGTGTTGTGCAGCACGGGCTTGCCCAGCGACACGTCGTATATGTCCGCCATGTTCTCTGACGACAGCTGGTGTAGCTTCAACTTGTCTGCTACGTCCACCTGGGTAACATACAAATAACTTGTGGAATCTGTTGCATGTTGCAACTTAATAACGGTACTGTATTCTGCATCGAAGCTTGGATCTAGTCATTTCAGAATTCAAACTTGCTATTTATCACTTCGCGCAACCTGCACGCGAGTAGCTCAAAGACTATGGGCAAAATTCATGTCCTTTCTAGCACGTACACTGGGCTCCAGAGAACACTCACCCCTTGCATTGTTTTTTACATTGCGAGGGGGTGAGGTTTCTCTGAAGCCCACTGTACGTGCTAGAAAGGACATGAATTTTCGTCAATGCGGGCTGAGCAACGAACGTCCACAAACGCGCACGTTTAAAAAATAACGGTAATCAATGGCTCTGTATTAGTAAGAAGCTTACAAGGAAGGGCTAGTTGGACTGCCGAGCTGTCTCGCGTTAGTAAGTACGAGTGTAGGGTACTGACCGCGGCCAGCGAGATGTCCCGCACGCGCACTTTGTACAGCGTGTGGTGCGGCGGGCCGGGCCGGTTGGCCAGCGACATGCGGCCCAGGTGCGCCACGAACACCTGCGAGCTGTGCGCACAGCGCGGGACCACCACGACGGGAGACTCCAGCTCGATGTTCACGCTGCCACCAATAATAGAAAGAACGTCGAATAAGGAAAGGTGAATACATTTTGTGAAAGCGAAAATATTTTATTTTTTAATCTAATCATTTACAGCTCAGAACTGTTTAGTAGTCGGTCAGATACTCAGAAAAACAGCGACCTATGAAGATCAGCATGCAACAAAAAAGCTCCTTGGTTACTTGCCTGAGCACAATGTTGTCGGACTTGAGCGAGGCGGGCTCGTCCAGCGAGGCGCCCATGCTGACGGTGCGGCGGCGCGGTGACATGCCTTCCATTGACTGTGACAGCTTCGGGTTTGCGTATAGTGACTCGCCCCTAAAGAAAACATATTTACGTTTACATATTTACAACACCAGACAGTAAATTCGCCTGACAGAAACAAAGGGATCAAAGTAACACACTCCTCGATAGCCAGCCTGTTTTTTCGGATTCGATATAATTTCGTACAGGTATGGGTATCATAGACACTATCAAATCAACTCAATGCAATGTTGTTCTTCGAACGAAATCACGGGCAAAAGTTAGTACGATTATTGTTTGTCTGTTTTAACCGAAATACTCATTTTCTACGGATAGAGAAATTAAGTTCAGGGTCGTATTCAAGACTAACTAATTAAAACAATGTAAAGTCCCCGTCTCGAGAAGCTATACATTTTGTATACAAAGAACTTCTACCAAGTTACGTAGCGACAATAGAGATAAAGACTAAAATAGATTTTTTAGTCCGTCTTGGAGATTATAAAAAAAATATTGGACACGTATTTTTTCTTTTTTTACGTAATCTAAAGATTACGGCGATACATTGAGTTAAAATGTGCCGTGACGTCACAAGTTTGTAGATTTTATACTTACTTATGACGTAGCAACTCCCGCTCTCCAACTTTAATGCGTTAAATCTAAGTAATTTTTTATTAATATGATAAAGCAAAAAATACGTGCCAAATATTTTTTTATTATTTGACTGACGGACTAAATAGTTTTTTTTTTTTGTTACCCAGGTATCATCCCTTTTCAATTAACAACAAATAATCCCAAATTCAATTAACTCAAAGTAACATACGTGTAATACAAAACTAAGGAGAAATTTCAATTGGTAGGGTTATATTTTAGCGATATAAATCGCTGTCGTCTAATGTTTTGTGGTACAACTCAGTACCACAAAACATTAGTTATATGTTACATATGTTACTTTGAGTTGATTGAATTTGGTACTATTTGTTTCGCTACGTAACTTAGTAGAAGTTATTTGCAAAATAGTTGTCTAAATAAATATATAATTATTTATTAAATAGTTGCACCAAATGTGCATGACTTCGAGCACCTTACCTGGGGTGCACGAGCCCTATGGCCATGTCGGCGGCGGCGCGGATGGAGCGCGCCAGGTTGGCGAGGTACTGCTTGAACTTCGAGCACCTTACCTGGGGTGCACGAGCCCTATGGCCATGTCGGCGGCGGCGCGGATGGAGCGCGCCAGGTTGGCGAGGTACTGCTTGAACTTCGAGCACCTTACCTGGGGTGCACGAGCCCTATGGCCATGTCGGCGGCGGCGGCGCGGATGGAGCGCGCCAGGTTGGCGAGGTACTGCTTGAACTTCGAGCACCTTACCTGGGGTGCACGAGCCCTATGGCCATGTCGGCGGCGGCGCGGATGGAGCGCGCCAGGTTGGCGAGGTACTGCTTGAACTTCGAGCACCTTACCTGGGGTGCACGAGCCCTATGGCCATGTCGGCGGCGGCGGCGCGGATGGAGCGCGCCAGGTTGGCGAGGTACTGCTTGAACTCCGTGAGGCACGAGCGCAGCTCGCGCAGCAGCGGGCCCGAGTGCGTGTACCACACGCTGGCCACGTGCAGGCTTACTGTCGCCTCCACCACTGTGCGAAACAAATAACACTGAATTCCTGCGTCTGCAGAGTTAGCTGAAGAAAATCACAGTTTCCCTTTGGACCATGCATTCAGTACACCTATGGACCATTTTATGCTACACCGGTTGACGTCATCTCGTCAGCGCCAGCTGCCGCCGAAAACCAACGCTGTGGCTCTGTCTCGCATAGTGTCACAGTATTATGCTGAGCGATGGCCGTTTTGCGTGGATGTGGCGCATATTTTCCCCCAAATTCGGTATGTCAAGTAAAAATGTTTTACGTTGATTCCAAAACCATTTCGAGCTTGTAGGTTCCTTAACCTTATTTTTCTATTTTTGGCGCTTAAGATGGAGTTTATTTTAACATAAACACATAAAACCACTTGACTTTCATATGACCTCCAAATGACGTCAAAACACAGGAAATTACGTACTACTTCCATGATAAAAAAATCGGGTTATTCCACTAATCCCCATTGACAATCCCCATTGGTTTAAAAATAAAATACAAACAACATAATTTATAAGTTTAAGAATCATGAAGTCTTTATTTAGCAAAAAGCCGAGCAATCACAAGACAAGTGCTTCTGACTGCCCAGCGAAAATAATGGCTGAAAAAAGGTACATCAATTCTGTTGATTATGGAGGCGCCTAAGAGCGCCGCTAATCACATATTTTTTTTAGCCCTTGTTATAGTTTTTTATTTTATTTTTATAATTATGATTAATAATTTAATTAATGACATAGATAATTTCTCTGTATCTGAATCCCACGCTTGTGACGTTGAACACTGTAAGCAATATCTCTCTTCCTATACTAGTCCACTTACCATACTAACCCAAAATATTCGCAGTATTTTTAAAAACTTCGACAATTTTACCGTATTTTTACAACGTTTAGAAATAAATTGTGACGTTATTGTATTAACCGAATGTTGGCTTTCGAAACAATATAATATTCCACTAATTCCGGGATATAATATGTATAAAAGTAACACAAATTACAATCAGAACGATGGGGTGATAGTTTATGCAAGAAATCATCTCAATGTGTCTGTCGAGGAACCAAATATGCACGACTGTAACAGATTGTTAATTACAATTGGGTCAGAATTAGCGATACTTGCCTTATATCGACCCCCCTCTTTTAGAAATATAAGCAATTTCACTGACTCTCTAAACAACACCTTGCAGAACCTATCGTCTTTCAAAAATACTATTTTAATTGGAGATATTAATATCAATATTCTTCCAGAAAATTCTGATGCATCCACTGAGGAATACCTTAACCTATGCGCCTTCTATGGTTTGCTTCCTGCTCACACACTTCCTACACATCAAGGTGGCTCCTGTTTGGACCATATTATGCTCAAGTCAAATTTCCCTGCACTTGCCCTTGTAATTAATTCAACAATAACCGACCATAATGCTACCCTACTTATTTTAAATTGTAAATTACCTAAAGTAGTCACTCGCACAATTTCTAGTTTAATTGTAAATAAACTTGAAGAAGACTTACGCAATATCGACTTTGACCCAGTCTACAATTCCGCTGATCCGCAGTTTTGTATGTTGTACCTAATCAAAAATGTACAACACGCAATTCAGAAGAACACGGTCATATCTCGGCGAAATAACAAAAACTACAACATAAAACCATGGATCACGACAGGACTTATTCGCTGTATGAAAAATAGAGATAAACTGCATATGAAAGCGAAATCTAATCCAGATAATTTAATTTTGCAACTGTCGTATAAACGATATCGTAACTTCTGCAATAATCTTCTAAGAAATGTAAAAAGCAACTATGACAAAATTGCACTAGAAAAAGCAGGTACAAATAGTAAAAAAATCTGGAATTTTATTAAAAGTGTAACGTATAACTCAAAACTAAATCAGTCATCTTCAGGTTTATTACAAGCACACTCATCACAGTTAGCATCTGCCAACATTGCGAATAATTTCTATGTTAATGTTGGTAAATGTTTGGCTGAAAAAGTTCAGGGCCAATCACAATATCTAACAAGCACACCATTTTCGTGTAACACTATTTTATCATCCTTTGTGTTGCAAGACACTGACGAGACTGAGGTTGAAACGATAATTATGAATTTGAAGGACGACTGTGCAGTTGGCTGGGATAACATATCAAATAAAATTATTAAACAGTTCAAGCACATTTTGGGACCGCCACTAACTTATATTTTCCAAAAATGTTTATCTTTAGGTCTTTTTCCCGAGTGCCTAAAAAAAGCTGTTGTTGTCCCTGTTTACAAATCAGGCAGTAAAGATCAAATAACAAATTATAGACCTATTTCCTTACTGCCTACTATGTCTAAAATATTAGAAAAAATTATGAATAAAAGGCTTTACAAATACTTGGAGGATAAATCAATTTTATCTAAACGGCAGTTTGGATTTAGGCCTAAAATGTCAACAGACGATGCCGTGCACCACCTGACTGATTATCTAGCACAAGAACTTGATAATGGTAACCACACAGTAGGAATCTTTCTAGACCTCGCCAAAGCTTTTGATACGGTTTCTATTCCTATTCTGTTGCACAAGCTTGAAGCCATAGGTATCAGAGGCACCCAGCTGAAACTATTTAAGAGCTATCTAGAATACCGTACCCAATGTGTAAGGATTGGTAATGTTCTCAGCGATACTGAAAAAAACACGTCCTTCGGAGTTCCCCAAGGAAGTATTTTAGGGCCTACATTATTTTTGATCTACATAAACGATCTTTGTAACCTAAATCTAGATCACGGCGAAATTGTTTCTTATGCTGACGACACTGCCCTTCTATTTTCAGCTGATTCAGAAAAAAATGTCTACAAACTTGCGCAACAGGGGTTCAATATTGTTAATAAATGGCTTCAACTCAATTCACTAACACTAAATGCAAATAAGACAAATTACGTTAAGTTTTCGATGCGCAAGCAAATATCAACAAGCACTACCTCGACATTGTATGCTCATTATTGCACAATTCCTATAGATAACCAATGTGTTTGTCCCAATATTAAAATGACAAATACAACAAAATATCTTGGTGTTATAATAGATGAAACACTTTCGTTCAAACAACATATACAAGCTTTAAATAGTAGAATTCGGAAGCTGATATTTGTTTTTAAAAAGTTACGCTATATTGCTGACCCAAAACTAGTTAGACAAGTTTACTTCGCTCTATGTCAATCAATATTAACCTACTGTATTACCACATGGGGTGGAGCGGGTAAAACAATGTTACTAACCATCGAGAGAGCTCAAAGGGCGATTCTCAAAGTGTCTACTTTCCGCCCTTTCCTTTTTCCTACTAACCTCCTATACAAATCTTGTGAAGTATTAACAGTTCGACAGCTATTTATAATGGGTATTGTATTAAAACAACACAGAGCTCTACCCTATAGCACTGCATATGCTAATAAAAGACGTAAAGATATAGTTTGTCCACAAAATACAACAAAACATGCTTTTGTTTCCAAATTTTACCTGTACCTCGGTCCTCTTCTCTATAATAGACTAAACTCGAAAGCAAACATTTATTCCCTGAATTACACAAATTGTAAGAGAATTCTCAAGGATGCTCTCCAAAGTATGTCTTACGAAGATACAGAGAATTTACTAACTGTGCTAAAGTGAAAAATTTCACCTACGTTAAGTATAAGTATATCAAATTTAGAAACTAAGAGTTAAGCTCTTCAACATGTAATTAGTGATCTATTGTCAACCTGTTGTTTATTTATTTTATAAGTTTATTTTAGCTCCTCTCGCCTGAAACACAGGATTACCTAGTTCAGGCACGTAAGTCTTAGGAATATAATTTACATTTAAGCAAAACTGTACTAATTTTTATGCCTTGTAATTATTTTGGAATAAATATTATTATTATTATATTATTATTTCTTATGGAGGATTTTTATAATCAAACAAATTAAAGTATGCTGGGACTGCACCTGCGTAAGTGTAAAATATTTTTGTCATATCATACTACAGTCTAAACTTTACTACAAAATATAATCTTTTAAATGGTTACTTTGTGATTAATTATTTTAGAACTTTTGTTTAGTTAGGTTACCTTATTAAAGTGGTGCCCCTTTTATTTAAAAAAATATCTCGTAAATAAAGATGCTTATTATATCAAAATCTATTATATTCACTCAGTGAAACATCTAAATACCCTACGTATACGTTCGTTTTTTATTTATTTCAACGCTCATAACAGCTATATGATAAAATAGTTTTCCGTAATGATGAAACAGTGACGCATAATGCATATAAAGCAAAAATCTATTACGAATGTCTTCAAATATGTGTTTCTCGATGCCTCAAGAAGTGGGAGAGATTTTATGAAACAATCACGAGATATTCTTTTTTTTTTTGTTAATTGCCCCGCTGGACCTACGTATTAATAATAATTGTAAAGCTATGTCGCTTTGTTAGGAAAATAGGTTCAGAGTCCTTACGTAGGTTGCAGTAACATTCTGAGATCCGATTTCGAGGGTTCTTTTATTATTTGAAAGGAGTAACTTTAAGTTGGTCTCATAAAAATTTGGTGAATATCTGAGGAGGATCTTCCTGCGTGATGAGCAGAATAGCTCCTCCAAATGCAGTAGATTACTCACTTTTAGATTTCTACCAGTGATATCGGCCCTTTAATTACTAGGTAGGGATTGATGAAGCACCCGGGACCACCTTCTCATCACAAAATTTGAAAATTCTGAAAATAATGTCCTGAATTCTCTAAAACTTTTTACAATAAGATGGCTGGATGGACACTGTGCACCGCTATATCACGCTGTCGTTATCGCACGCCAAATGGTGACTGAGCTTTGTTAGGTGTAAAGTAGCTTCGAAAATAAAGTCACGTGTTTAACAGATAGCAGGTAGTTGGTTAGTTGTTTCTGTTTAATTATCGTCTTGCCACCATATGCTTTTTAGTAACCTACAGCCGTAGTCGGGTTTATTTTAAGTTGGATGGGTATAGGGTTTTAATCTGACGTGGTTATTTTCACTAATAAAGTTATTTAAAACGGGATTTATACCATGTTTTTCAAACAAAAAACATGGTATAAATCCCGTTTTAAATAACTTTAGTGGTATATTAATTGTTGCAAAAAGTTTGTGCTCGCGAGGTCTACTGTTTGCAGAACTACTAGTTTTTAAACCGATGGGGATTTGTGATCTTTTTGTGCCCAAATCTATATTGATGGAGATTTGTGAAAAAAAAAAACACAAATCCCCATTGATGGGGATTTTCAATGGGGATTAGTGGAATAACCCAAAAAATCAAGTCATATAATGTCAACTTTAGAGATGACCATAATTAAAATGCGAAAATTTGGTCTTTGAATCGATTCAAATCAAACATTGAAAATCAATTCACACAAAATATTAAATCTTGAATGATCGTTAACCAATAGAACGATAGCTTAAAGAAAATCCATTCCCTGTAAACAATAATCATTATAAAATCATTCGAACTATTTTGTAACTGGTATTAAAGGTGTTAGAAACTTGCAAATATAAATGTTATTTGTTGATTGGTTTGATAAATAGTTTAGAAAGAAATCATTCACAGTCGTGCACGGATAGTAGGTATCTACTTATCTACCATGTGGTAGTTATGTAGATACCTACTATCCGTCTTCATTCGACAAGACTAATGAACTCGGGTGTTCAACGACAAGTAAGGACAGATTAGTAATAAAAAATTAGTAACTATGTATAATCGATTAAAAGTAATCGAGTTACTAATTTCATATTGATATACGTAAAATTTCAATTATGTCGCTCATTCCCACCTATAATTTCATGTGTCCATCAACTAACTGTCAAGTGTCATGTAGAGATGGGTTGTAACGGGTAACTGTTACTGTTACAGAAAAATAACTGATCCAAACATCGGTTTTGAAATAACTGCCTGTTATTTTTGTATGGACGATAAATACGTATTTAAATCTCAATTGATTATCTTCCTAGTTTATTTCGTTTAAAGGCGAAAATCGAATCTGAAGTTTTGACTAGGAATGACGGGGTAATGTGAAATTATAGAATTACGTTTATTTATAATTTTTTTAGTCATCCGGTTACACTGGAAACCGACCCCAACATAATTGTAAAAGGCTAGGCAGCTTGTTTGATGAATACACCATAAACACAGAAATTCATTAGTAAAATCTTAACTCCTATGCCTCTCATAACATTAGTTTATCTATAAGCCGTTAACTGACTACCACGTAACACTTTTTATTATATTATTCACTATATTGTTGTAGCACTACAAACAGCCGTAATGTATTTTATAACTATTCTTTACCGGTGTGCGTATGCGTCTCCTTACTTGTCACAATGATGCCATAGAGTACCATAGGTACTAAAGGCATAGACAAGTAACTGATGTTACGCCGGATACAGACACTCGGACTACTTAAATTTTACTTTTATTATGTTTCACACACCAATTTCTTTATTTTTTATTTTATATATAATTCTGTATCTATCTTTCCGTGACATCACTGCGGGCCCTATCAGAATACCAGCGCTGCGACATTTATTTTTTAAATGTCGCAGCTTTATGCTGAGATAGGGGCCTTTTGGCCTCGTACAGGACTTAATTTTTAAGTATACTTTGTTTTTTGTTTTTTATTTTTTATTATTTTTTTTTATTTATGTTTAGTGTGTTTTAAGTTCAATTTGTGATTTCCTGTGCGAGTCCCAATAAATACTTTTTCTTTCTTTCTTTCTAAATGTTTTGGAAAAAAAAATAATTACAATTCAGTAATTCACCAGTTCTCTTCCGTTAGAAAGCAGTGAAAGCAATTAAATACCTAAATTTCAAAGGTTCAAAATTTAAAAAAAAAAACAACAAACTAACCAGCCAAATTACTTTCAATTGAGTATCATCTTTATTTCTATTAAAATAAAGTCGTACATGCATAGAACCTTTTGCGACCAATCCCGTCAAATAAAGGTGATTCACGATCACTGAATTTTTTGGTTGCATCACAAATTTCCATGAGGATAATAATATACAATTAAAGTAAAGTAAGTAAAAAAGTATTTTTATGGAAAAAAAAAAACAAACAAACCAAGCAAATTACTCTCAATATAATTGAATAACAACTTTATTGGTTAAACAAAAATATCGTAAATACCTGGAATATTTTGCGATTAATTCCGTCAAACCAAAGATAATAAAGACATTCGGATACGATCACAATTTTTTTTGGTTGCCGTAAAGTAAAATATTATAAAACACAGCCATGGTAACTGTCTGTGGGGGGATTGCTACGAGTATTTTCAGTAACAGATAAGTTATATTATTAGGAACGTTATTTTTTGATATCTGTTACGATAAATATGCCTCCTCCCTACTGTCATGCTTGAAGTTTCTGATGTCAAGCAAAAAACGTCAAATTTATGATTTTTATTATTGTGTTATAAGTGGCAAAGATCATATGCTATTCAGCCTACGCAACTACGTTATGATGTCAGCATGAACAAAACTTTAAAAATATATAAAAAAATAACTACAACTTGGAATAACAAAATATTGAAATTAGTTGCTTAAAATAACTAAATCTATCAATTAAAAATATAAAAAAAATACCTGAAAAAAACTTTACATACCGAACTGTTTGTTTTTGTGCTTTTTCTTTGCGACATGTTTACCGCAAATAAATGTATTTTTTTTTCTTTTTTCTATTGGCTATTATTATATTATTTTTGCTATTGGAAACAATATGTTTTGGCGGCTTTTGATTACTCGACCTAATTCATGCAGTGACATTTTATTCTCAACGGTTCCGTCAAAAGCATGATATCTTATTACTAGATCAGAGATATGTGTACCTGGCGCGTCGGCATCGCTCCGCGTGGCCACCGTGCGGTGTATGGTGAACAGCAGAGCCTTGGCGTCGTCGCTGTCGTGCGCGCGCGCGTCCTGCGCGGCGTGCGCGTCGTGCGCGCGCGCCTGCCCCGCGCTCAGCACGCGCGTGTGCAGGCCGCCGCCCTCGCACAGCGACACCACGCCCACGCCGCCCAGCGACCCGCCCACCTCCACACGGCTGCCGTCTGATAAATCATGGAATGTTCAGAAAGCTGGTATTAATTATCAAACTCGGAATGTCAGAAGTCGGAGCGCAAACTTTGATTTACGCGCTCTTTTCGGATCATTGATTACCTCACTTGCTTGCTGTGTTGGTAATACAAAAAAGAATGTGACTGTTAGTACAGTCGGGTCTTATATCTTCGTTGTTCTGCATTGAACAGTTGAAACTAAACCTTTAAATGACGAAAATATTTAGGAAGTTCCTGTACGTACCGACGGTGGCCTGTATCTTGGCCTCGCTGATGGTGGCGGTGGCAATCTTGCGCGCGACCACGGTGCCCTCGTGCACGGCCGCGCGCAGCAGTAGCACGCCCAGGCGGTGGAAGTCGAACGTGATCTCCGTGCGGACCTTCTACACCAATACACCAGGATTCAGTTACTATTTACTAGCGACCCGCCCCTGCTCCGCACGGGTACAATGTGCTGATGTGGCGACATGTCAATACATCGAGATTTCTGTGCTGTATCTAAGTTAAATGTAAATGTAAAATAAATAAAAATACACAGAAACCTTCCAGAATAAATTATCAAAAGGATGGTAAAACCTTATCGCGTAGCGTGGCGCAGTTTAGAAGAACAACGCGGTTACACAGACAGACACAAGCGACTTTAATTTATAATATGAATAGATACAGGATGCGTTAGCCCACTAAATTCAAATTTTCTTACGTTATTTGTTTTTTTTTTGTTTTGTTTGCAATATTTTTCTGCAAATTGCAAACAAAAGAAAAAAAACACAAATTCGCGATCGTAACGTTCAAATATGTATTCACAAAATTTAAAAAAAAAACAAATTCGCGATCGAAACGTTCAAATATGTGTTCACAAAATTATTATTATAAGTTTTGCAAATAATAAAAATACTTTTTTTGTGATTTTCAGTTTTTATATTTTCCAAAGGTGTCATACAGTACGCTCAATGCCTAAATCTTACGTAATAAATAAAAAAATAAATAAAAAAAAAACGTTTTTTAATTCCAAATAGTCATTTCACATTTAATTGTAAAATTTGACATTTGCACCTGTCAAATCCTGGATTAAAAACGGACTTTAGTAAGAATTTGTTTGGCGATTTAATCATAAATAATATTGTGGTTATTTTACACGTCATTTTAAGTTGCATAACATTCAATCCCCCAACCTAATTTTGGCTAAGCCTATCTCAGATATACTGGTCATTCTGTATCACATCTTTAGAAAATATATAAAAAAACACAATATTTATTTTCTTGTTTTGTTTCTTGTCTTTTCTTAAAATATATTTGTACAGTAAACGTTCAAAAGTGCATGGGCACGTTAAGAGTCGTTTTGCTGTGCGCGGTACAGTCCGTTCATATTATGTAAACAACACGGTACACACACCACAGAGTTCGCAGTTTTGCACTTTACACACTGTCGTATCGCGTCGCATTACACGAAACAAAAATATATTTCCGTGGCTTTTGTTAAACACGGTAACACACGCAGCATGCGCGTGACCATGGCTAGTTTATCGAATTTCTAAAATTCGAACAAAAATTATATAATAATATGCTGATAGCAGTTAGGTGTCAGGCGTTGGACTGTGTTGCATCTGGCCTAGGTTCTGATCTCATAAAGAACAGCGTGTTTTTCGCTAATATTTCTTTATTATAAATGTGATTATAGATTGACGATAACGAATGTTGTAGTGTGCGATCAGCCGAGTGTGTCGGTGTCTTGTTGTTTGTAGTTATGTAAGGCAAATTGTTATTTCTACCTACTTAATTAAGTTCTTTACTTTTGAAAATAGTGTCGGAGGAGTGTGGTGTACGTGTGTGTGTGTGCCTGCACCATGACTGTTATGCTGTGTCGCTAGGACAATAATAAACTAGCATCCAACGCAACGGTGGTTTCATTCGGTAGCGGACAGATCAGATTCAACCAACTACACAAGAAATACATATTAATAATTATTATTATAAACATGGGGTCTTTTGTCAATAGCCTGACACTGCATTGTGGAATTCCTATGCAAAGTTAAAACACAAGAGTTTTATGTCATGTTACCTTAGGCTCATCTTCAGGTATCGGATAGGAGAAGGTGGCGGCTGCAGCTGACTCAGATTGTCCCATATCAGTCGAATGCTTTTTTGTTGTCTTAGAGTTAGGACCCAGCACGCGGTGAGTGAAGCCAATCAACTCCACTATCGTCTCTTGATTAGCTGGACAAACAAAAAACGATGCTACAGATAGTGCCATTCACGAAGTCGCAGCCCACTTGGGGATGGCACTATCTGTACCCTTATTTCAAATCATTAATAATGGCTGGTGATAAATGTATTTTACTTCAACTCACCAATGATGTCAAGATTGTTAAATAAAATATTGGCTATCCTCAGATCTTCATTGTCTCCGTCTCCTTTAACGAGGCACAGGTCCACAGCGATGAGGGCCTCGGAGTCCACGAGCCCCGCGGCGCCCCAGCCGCTGGGCGCGGGCCCCCAGCTCACGGCGCTCCAGGCGGCCCCCCAGGCGCCGCCCCAGCCGGCCCCGAACATGCCGCTGCCGTTCCAGTTGAAGCCCGTGCCCGACACCCAGCTGGGCGCCGGGCTGGCGCGGGCCGTGTCCGGGCCGGACGGGCACGAGGGCTCATCTGGAAATATGTGCTTGATCGTTGCAACAACTTAAAGTGAACATTCTCGACTGAAGGCGTGTAAATATCGCAGTAATATCGTTATGGCGGCCATAACCATTAATTAAAAGTACAGATTGACTTATCTTTTTCGTCATCCCATCACCAATAGTTATACATTTGTTCGTTTAAGTTAGGCACTTACTCTTATTGTTGCAGTGCAGCGAGTTGAGCGCTTGATGCAGCGCCTGCGGGTGCGCGAGCGCGTGCGTGCTGCGCGCGTCGGGCGACGACGGGCACGTGGGCGACGTGGGAGACGTGGGCGACGTGGGCGAGCACGGCTCCGAGCCGCGGATGCTGCCCGACAGCGTGTCCATGCTGGAACAGAACATCGTGTACGACTATTATCTGCTTAGCTTAGCAACTTACTCGTTGTACGAGTAAAAATAACGCATTCTACAACGTATATCATTGTAAGAAACATAAGGAGTGTAAATACGAGCCTATATACAACGTTACCCTATAAAAGTTTGACCCTCATCTCCGTTTTAGAGAGCCCACAAGAACGATCACCCACTTGCGTGGTTCACACTCTATCTTACTAGTTACATCTACATATGCAACACTTACCCGACATGTTTATGGCTGGCGACGAGTAGCTCGAAGTCGGGCCCGTAGGTCTGCAGGGCGTCCACCAGCAGCAGCGAGTGCACCGACAGCGACAGCGACAGGTCGCGCGGCCGCGCCGTGGCCGCCGCCTTCACGCCGCACACCTGCACCTCGGCGATGCTGCGGCCCATGGACTGCACCTGCACATGTGCGTAGGCAGCAGTGCGAGGCGCTATGGTGACCTCACACTTATCTCGTATTGATAGGATATGATACGAGTAGTTAATTGACTCAGGCGTGACTTTGCGAAAATCCATTATAAAATACAACAGACGACGTATATTTAGTAAAGAACAGTTGAGCGGATTGCTTAACTGTTCTTAAAGAGTCATAAAGAACCCTGTAAGAAATCGACACGTGTTTCACCTCTCAACGAGGCATCCTCAGGATGACGATTGACTTGTTGCGAACCAGGACACGACGTGTTGCCACGTCAAGCGTCGTGTCCGGGTTCGCGGTTAATGGTTATGGTTTTTGAGAACGCGGTGTCCCCAAAGAGATCCGACCGCCAACCGGCCAACATTTTGGTGAACGAGCGAATTTAAAAGTTGGGTACTATACGAAACGCGTCCGCATTCTTATGATAAGGGTACAGACAAGAAGGATTAAATGAATGTAGTAGCAACCAGTTTTGTATGTATTTGTATTTTCTGTACTTGATTATCTGCTATAAACCTACAAACCTCAAGCGACATCTGCTCAATAGCGAACTGCAGCATGAAGAGCGTGGAGTTGTGATGCTGCGAGAACTCAGAGCGCTCCGTCTCGGAGCTCACGCTGTTCTCTTCTATGTCGTCGGTCTCAGCCTGCGTCGGACTCGCAGACTCGCGACCACTGCGCAGAAACCATCCTTATTAACTGACTAAAGAGGAAAGGGGGGTCTTCTATCCTATTCCTTTTTATCGTATAATGGCAGAAAAAAACTTTTTTCTACAGCACATCTTAACTATCCAACTAATTAATTTACAAGAGGGACAGTAGAGGCGTTGGTTCAAGGCGGTAAGTAAGTCTATAGAAAAAACACTTTCATTAACTAAAGAATATTCGCTAAAACGAAGCTCAAGTCAACTCGACTCCTCTATTCCTAAACATTTTTACCTTATTCCACTAAGATTTATCCACTTACTTGTGGCCTCCAATAAGTGTCGAGTTGGCGAAAACGGCGCGTACAGCGAAAAGTTTCTGTTCACTCAAGTGCACGACGAGGGAAGGCAGAGAGCCGCACACCGTGGCCGTCGGGTACTGCGGGTCGCTTGTGTGTACCACGCGCCGCTCCGCCTGCGGACGAGGCGATGTTAGTGTGTCGCAAATTAGGCCTTTTGCTATCGGTATAAGGTTCAATTTTCGATATTAGGGTAAAATACTGAAAACCAACTAAGCGTAAGGCCATCCAGCGCGATTTTCAGAAATGAGACCTTCATTCTTGCGCATAAAGTTCAATTTGTATACTTCAAAATCTCAAATATATCAACGCATGAGCAATTGTACGGTTACCTGTAGCAAGATGCTGAACCTGTCCAGCAGGTGCAGCGAGGACGTGCTCTTGGTGTGCGCGTACTTCCAGTTGTCTCGCGCGCGACCAACCAGGATCTGCAGGTCACTCAGTTCTATCTTGTATCTGTCAAGTTGCATTTAAATTTTAGTCAAACAGTCGAAGCCCTGATAATCGATCTGAAATGTTGGACACGAAAAAAATTGGAATGTATGTGTGTTGAATTATTTATCACAGAATATTTTGCCAGTACCGGGCATTAAGTTGTATACACACCTGTCGTACAGTCTGTTGTGTAAGTTAGCGGCGTCCAGCGCGGGCTGCGTGAGGTGATGCTGCGGCGGCGGGTCGGGGGGCGAGCTCGGCGACAGCAGGCTGCCCGGCGGGGTGGAGCAGGGGGTCATGAACATCTCTGCGCAATGAATAGCTCCTTACAACGAGCAGAAACAACCAGAAATAAACTTAGAAATAGATACCAGAAACCTCGCAAAACTTGTAAAGTTGTTGTCCTTAATTTATTACTTAAAATGTCTCTCAGATTGAATATTATACAGGGAGGTAGGTGCAAAGAAAATGAAGCCCCACACCAAGGGCATTTCTATTCATTTTTCAACATCCACTTAACTTCAGATATTTTTACTTTTCTCAATCTGTGTCGCAGTTTTTTTTAAATATTGTTTTTATTATAAATCCTTAATTTATGGTCCACGATTGTTAAAGAATACTAACTGTCTAAACATCACATAATATGACTAAAACTTAGCTCAAAGGAAAAAATTTAGCTCGACACATTCCAAATTTTTAGTCTTTAAAAAAACCGTCTAGCAACCGCTCTCGTACTGTTAACGCACCCGGGCCGACCGAAACCACCATAAATAATCTAAACATACATGGGGGTATTTCGGGAAGCCCTTATAGAAAGACTTGAAATCTTTGTTTGGACTTCGTTTCACGGGCCGCCCTGTATGAAACCTGTACAAAAATATTCTGGACTCAAAATCTGTTTCGTACTTGTCACATTTTAGCTCACTCACCTTCGTCGTCAGGCGGGGTATGTGGCGCATAGTCCGCCAGGTTGGCATTGGCGAGACGAAGTCTTCCGAAGTCGACGACGAGCACGGCCGAGTCCCGCGAGCACAGCTGCTCCACGAACAAGATCTGAGGCGCTGAGATGTCCAGCTCCACTTGCCATGTGCGCCGCTCGCCCTAGAGAAAGAGCATAACTTTATAGTAGCGCATTTGCTAAATATAGTGATGAAGTACGATATAATGGCTACGGCAGGGTGGCGGACAAAGCCATGACGTGTGAAATATCTGAAATGTACTGTCAGGGACACTGATACTTTAGCAAATACTGCCAACTGTAATTGATTGTAAATTCAAATCACCACTGACACTCTATAAATGTCATATAGAATCAGAGTAGAACCCTTGGATATGAAGACGTTCAGGGATGACACAGTATACGTACCGGGTGCGCGTGCGCGTGCACCATGTGCTCCCACTGCGTGAGCAGGCGCGCGCGCGTGGTGTCGCGCACGTGCGCGTAGGCGTGCGCCCACGGCGCGCACACCCACTGCTGCGCCCAGCGCGCCGCCTCCGCGTTGTACACCACCTCCAGCGAGGCTGACTTCACCCACAGTCTGGAGACAACACACAGCCATCACAACATTGATAGATAGAATACTCTCCATTATGTACACAATTATATATGTAAACACAAATTACAGATACTAATGTAGAAATTTTACATAGGGTGACACAATGGGCATTGCCCAGGCATTCGCTAATCACGTAGCGAATCGCGAACCTTAAAAACGCACGATCGCCACCGAAACTAAACAAGACTAGGACTATCCATGCCAAGATGGTTATTTTATTTTATTTTATTATTTACCCAACTTCATGATTATATTGTATTGAACGCTATGTACGCCTTAGGGCCCGATCACACGTACCACAACAACACCACAACCACACCACAACGAAAACACGTGCCCGTCCATGTGTTGTCATTATGGTGCCCTAATTTTATTTGTATGAATATGAATAGTTTCAAGACGTGGTGTGGTATGTCTACGAATAATAAAAGTCAAGAAATGTAACTCAAGCTCAAAAACGGTACCACGCAAACTGCACAGCGGTGGGCGGGGCCAAAAACTATACCGCGAAGCGCTGGCAGTTCGCCCGTATCAGTGAGCCGATGATGTCGCGTCGCGGGGTATTTACGGTTGTGATTATTATTGTTTTGCGTTGTTTACATACTGGAAATATATACAGGGTGTCAGGGACATCGACGCGAAAACTGATACCATGGATTCAGTACATGAATTTGAACCCCCTGCATTGAAATTTTTCGTCGGTAATTTTTTTTTAAATTTGCTGTTTCATAGAAATGCAATACCTACGCGGTCAAAATGTATGGAACAGCAGATTTTTTTT
The DNA here is from genome assembly GCA_916701695.1 of Agrochola macilenta. NCBI lineage: Eukaryota > Metazoa > Arthropoda > Insecta > Lepidoptera > Noctuidae > Agrochola > Agrochola macilenta. The sequence continues at coordinate 22,504,773 of OU753561.1, read as the reverse complement.
TTAAATTACCGACGAATAATTTCAACGCAGGGTGGTTTATTATTTCACAATTACGCTTCCTGAATTTAATTATTCGTAGTTTCTAGCATAATAAATGTGATGTGGCCGTCCTATTTTTTAAATAAATAAATAAATAAATATAATCGCGTATTGCTGTGCTAAGAAACAGCAGATTCGCCTCTGCCGTTTAGTTCGTGACCTCGCTATGTGACCATTTAATCGTAACTCTGCGGTCAAATACTTAACTATTCTGACGATCTCGATCACGTGAGTAAAGTTGTAAATACACTTAAATTTAAATTGCAGTCTCGAGGTTATTATTTCTCATGTACTTACTTGTAGTCACAGTTGATGCCGAAGGGTTTCTTCTCGTACGTTAGCTGAAACAGCGGCTCCTGCGTCGTGGTAGTGTTCACCCCTGACTGCGAGTGTGAGCGGCACCACGACATCGCCGCGCCTGAAGCACTCAGCGCGCTCAGACCCTCGCGGATTACACCCTGGTCAATATCAATATTAGGTATGTCACAAACATTTTAAAGAAAAAGGAGTGACCCCCGTTAAGGAAGTACAAATATAAGATTTTGCATCGGTTTCGGCGAGAGAAGAGAAGAGGTGTAGAAAGTAGTGCTCGGCTAACCTAACACACGTTTCTCGTGTTGATATAGGATATGGTATATACTGGTAAAAGTTAAAGTCGAATTATGAAGGTAATAGCTAAATTGAATTACTATAACACTTGGGTTATAAGTAATGGAAAAAACTGGTAAACTATACAGAAAATGGTAATGGTTTTGAGTACGTGGTGTATCTAATGAGATCTGAACTAGGGGCGGGCGTTGCGACGACGCACCGTTTACAAAGGTCGTTTTGTGTTCTGCGACGATGAAACCGTTTTACGGCCTGGGTTCAAACAGTCTTCGTTGCACAAATCAGTCTTCGAAGTCCTTGATGCGATATTTATTTTACGCCTAAAATACACAGTCGAGAACGCAATGATTCAACTATCTATCACACTCGTCGCGTCGTAGTCCTTAACGTTCCGCGTTCGTTTACAAAACAGTCCCTAGCAATAAAAAGATAACTTTTTGTCAATGAACTACAGCCGATAATGTACTCGTATTACCAGTTGTTAATGCTGTCGTTCGTGATGCGACGAAATCATTTCTAACATTTCTAATCGTTGATAGTTGTAAGAAACTGCAACTATTTCTCGCGACGAAAATGCAATTCTATTCCATGTTGAATAAGTTATAAGTCATGTTCAGACCAGTTGCAACCACGATCGTTTTCTGCAACCGTTTTCGTCGTCGGGAAAACGCGTTGCATCCGTCAAAAATTCGACAACGACCCACCACTGAATACGAACTGACCCACATTTTGGTGAACAAGCGACTGTGCATACTTGTGTTCGAGAGTTCGAAACTCTGAGCAAGCCTGCTCTGGGTGTGTTTCAGTATTTCTGCTCAAAATAGTCGGACAGGAAACATCGAACTCATCAATTTTATAAAAAATAATATATTTTTATAGTATGTTTTTTTTTTTAACAATTTACAGAAATAAATATCATTTATCTGCCTCCGACAAAATGTCTTTAACTAGCTCGAAAGAATCATTTGCGGAATAGATTTGACTCATGTAATATACTCGTTTTACCTGCGGCGCGATTAGTATGGGGAAGAGCGTGTTGGGCGTGATGCGCTCGCGCAGGCACACGGAGCCGAGCGACACGTGCAACGCGTGCGACGCGGCGCGCGGCCGCGACTCGATGCCCACGCGCACGCACGAGAACTGCAATTCCACGCCGCTCGTGCTCTCTGGCGCGCTGTCCGACGTAGGGCTTCTGCGGGACACACAGGCAATATAAACATAATATCCAAATATACCCTACCTTATCCGCAGTCGGATAAAAAAGACAAATATTGTCTGTTCAGTTGTAAAAACTTGATTCTATATAATATTACTTATCCAAAAAATCTACTTACTTATTTTCATCATCTTCAGCCTCCATACACAGATTTAACGAGCCCTTGTTCAGTATGAACTCGAACTTCCCGAACACTGTATCTCTCTTCAACATCGTATTATTATCTAAGGAGTCGGCTATGACGTCGAGGATCTCTTCCTCCAAGTCAGCGGGCGCGTGGGGCGCGGGCGCGGGGGCCGCGGGGGCCGGCTCGTGTGCAGCTGCGCCGTACCAGCCCCACCACTGCGGGAACCAGTGCACCAGCATGCTGCGCCCTGAGCTCGCTGGCTTGTCGGGAGTTACCACGGGGGTCGATTTTGGCACTTTGCGCATTGCTACCTGTGAACAAGATACGGTGTATTTTACTATGAATAAGTTATTCAAACGATTTTGAAGTAGTAACAGTGTTGCATTAGCTCGACCACATGTAAATGACAATCTATTCATGTTTTGCGGCTTCGGCTGTTGCGCAAGCGCAGAGATGTGCTATATTCGTCTGAAGTTTAAACTGGAGCAGTATGGGGAAATCCGAATCCATAGGAGACAGTAGTGCTGGGCGCTATGGAGACCTAACACACCTTTCTCGTATTGATGGGATGTAGTTTATTTGGTAAAAGTTAAAATCTGGAACCATAAGGGAAATAGCTATATTGAATCACTATAACACCTGGTAACAAGAAATGGTAAACTATACAGGCTGGCAGGGACATAGACGCGAAAACTGATACCATGGATTCAGTAAATGATTCTGAACACCCCTTTTTTTTTTTGTGGGTGGGATGTCATCAAATGACTTCTCCCGCTCTGGGCAGAGCGAGAGGGCGCATGTCAGACTTTTACTGACTAAAACCCACCCGTGTTCCTTCCGTTGCCTATGTGTGACTAGGGGCGCGAGGGCGTGCAGTTTGCATCTCCCTTGCGCCCTCCGCCTCCTCCTTCGCGAGCATAACTGCTTCGCAGAAGGAGGTGATGGCCTCCCATGCACTCTCGCTCCGGACCATGGCCTGAACCAGGGCCGGACGCAAGAGATCGCCGCCGCCGATCGCCTCCGTGAGAACACGGCGGTGCTCCGCCGAAGCAGGGCAGACCTCCACCGTATGCTCCACCGTGTCCTCCGGGCGATCCACACAATGGTGACACTCGGGCGTTTGCTCCCGCTTTATCCTGAACAGGAACCTCCCGAAACAACCGTGTCCGGTGAGGACCTGCGTCAGGCGGAAGGTGAGGACGCCGTGACGCCTCTCTATCCACTCCTCAAAGAGGGGACTTATCGTCGCAATTGTGGCGTGCCCAATTCTGAACACCCCTGTGTTCATCCCTCATGTAAATAAAAATGTTAGTTTTAAGTTTTGAATTACGCGCCAAGAGAAATGCCATTCCCGCGCAACATAAACATTTGGCGATCATGCTTGCCTAGTACGCATGCGCCGGACCGCCCTTTTGTTCGCGCGCTCGCTAACCGACAAGTGGGGACGCCGCGCGCCGCGGTAGCAGTCGAAAATGTGCCGTCGGATTACCAGGTGCGCGCGGACGTATGCCTAATAACTCGGGCTTCCCGCCAAAATCGGTTCAGTCATTCAAAGTCCTTAAGTAACGCTAGTTTTAGTTGTTTATAGTTACTGTGAACTGTTCTATGTGCGAGTTTATGTAAACCTGTGCGAAAAGTAATATACGTAAGTACTCTATTACCGGTAACTTTGTGTTTGTTTTGTGTTGAAAACATTTGTCCTTCGTAAGCCGGATCAAAATGGATAGCAAAGTTACTGGCGTCGTCACACGGAGCAAAGCTCACGCTGGAGCTGAGCAACGACCTGAAGCGAATACGATGTGTGTCACTACGATCCCGCGTAGTGAAGTTGTTGCCACGTCGACCGGGTCGCGATCAAGCCGCGAAGCGCTACGCCTCCGTGCCGAGTACAAAGCTGAAGAAGAACTCGTCAAGTTGAAAGAACAGCTTATAAAAAACAAAACTAGCGTTAGACATAGCAGAGATCGAGGACGAAGTATCAGAAAACCGCGCTCACAGTGTTTGTTGTAGCGGTAATAATGTGGATGAGTGGCTAAGCTCAAGTCAAGCCCCATGTGGACACGCGGATATACCGCCAGCGTTCCGTGCGTCGGCCGGCGCGTGCCCGCCCGAAGGCCTATCCCGAGAGACCGCGCGCGGCACCGCGCATGCGCCGTATGCTACCGGCGTTCGCGCGCTTTTCGAGGCCGCGGCGGCGTCCTCCCCGTCCAATCCGAAATATGCACCTAGGGCTCCGCCCGAAGTCACCAACACCGGCACCGTCGCAACTTCCGACATCATGCACCTAGCCGATGTTATTATAACGAACATGGCGAAACGGCCAAAACAAAATTATGATCTCCCCGAGTTTGATGGCAGCCCGGTAGACTGGTTGGCGTATCGTCGTACCTACGAAGCTACTGCGTCCAGATATAGCTTGTTTGAAAACACCGTACGACTACAAGCATCGCTCCGTGGCGAGGCAAAGTGTGCTGTTGAAGGCCTGCTGCGTACCGGGGCCGACCCGACAGACGTAATAAAGGCCCTAGAAGAGGAGTTCGGACACCCCAATTTACTACTGGAAACTGCACTACATAAAATACGAAATCTTCCACGTGTATCCGACAGTGGCGTCGAGTTGAGAAATATGACGTGCGTTATATGAAATTGCGTGTACATTCTCAAAAACATAAAAGCGGAGGGTTATATAAATAATCCGCAAATAACGCACGAAATACTAAGTAAATTGACCCACGTTCAAAGAGCGCAGTACGGCGAGTTTGTTATGAAAATGAACATTGATAGTAAAGAAGATCTTCGTGTATCACCGAACATAAATATTGTACTCGAATTCCTGAGTCACTTGTCACGAGCATCAGCTTATTACCTACCCCTGAACTTAAGCACCCAGGATAATGATAGTCATCGTAACCGGCCCACCGCTGCTGCCTACCCCGCTAGCGCAGCCGCTGCGAACACACGGCGCGCGGAGCCTGCGCTTCGTCACCAACGGGAATATACTCAACGTGTACACATTACCAGCGAGGAATCTGCGTCATCGAGTACATCGCTGGGTACGTCGTCATCAGCCAATGTGTGCGTGTTGTGTAATAGTGCGGTTCACCGATTACCCGAGTGTGACAAATTTGTAAATGAAAGCGAACACGAAAAGTGGGACTTCGTTAAGGTAAATAAGCTATGTTATAAATGTTTAGCACAAAGTCATTCTCGTTATCGTTGTCGCGCAAAACGGTGTGAAAAGTGTCGTTCTCCCCATCACACACTTCTCCACTACGAGAAGTCGAGCGCCCCGGACGCCGTCAGCGCCGGCGCCCCACCTGTGGGTGCCACGGCGCAAGCGGCCGCCGCACAACCGCCTTCGGACGCCGAGTCAGTGACGAGTATGGGTGAGCGATGTCGAAACACAAAAACATTATTAAAAATTGTGCCTGTAACTATGATTGTAAATAATGTCGAATATAATTGTTATGCATTGCTTGATGATGGTGCCACTGTGTCGTTAATTGATTCTAGTGTTTGTAATTTTAGTGGCCCATTATCCCCGTTGAAAATTGTTAGTGCACGCGGTCATGTTGTTACTGATAAGAATTCTTGTAGGGTGACTGCACTAATACGCGGACCCAACGGTGTGTGTCATGATATCGCATTACGTACTATCGATAACTTAGACTTACCCACCCAAAGTGTGCCCGCCAGAGTTTTAGGTATAAATAAACATCTACGAGACTTAGGTTGTTGTGAGATGTCGTGCGTAAAGCCAGTGTTATTAATCGGGCAAGATAATTGGCAGTTAATAGTTAACCAGGAAATACGACAGGGTGAATCTGGACAACCCGTAGCGTCGCTTACGAAGTTAGGGTGGGTTGTTCATGGGCCTGTAGGTATTTGTGAAGAGTCTGTTCGTGAATCAGTCAATCTAGTCTTTGATAATTTAGATGATTTAAACGAACCTGTGAAACAGCAATTTTTGCTGGAGTCAATCGGTTTCACAGAAGTGTCACGCAAAAATGTTGAGACTGAACGCGCCTGTAAAATCCTAGATAACACTAGTCGCCGTGTAGGATTACTAAGGTCACGTGACAATGTACACTTACCCGATAATTATGATTATGCTGTGAAACGTTTACGCGGTATAGAAAGTAAGATGGATAAAAACCCCGATTATGCTGAATCGTATTCGCGTCAAATTGAAAGGTTAATTTCTGAGAAATATGCTAGGCGGTTGGATACTCCGCTGAGTGTTAACCCGGTATGGCACCTGCCGCATTTTGGGGTCATTAACCCGATTATACCAAATAAACTTAGATTGGTTTATGATGGCGCGGCCCAATGCAAGGGTGCATGTTTAAATGATTATTTGCTTACAGGTCCGGACTTGTTGAATTCTTTATTAGGCGTATTGTATAAGTTTCGATCTGGTCCAATAGCTTATACAGCGGATATAGCTGATATGTTTCTCCGTATTCAAATTAGGAAAGAAGATCAGGGCGCGCAGCTCTTTCTTTGGAGAGGCCGGAACCGAGAGCGCGACCCTGACGCATACGTCATGGACTCTATGATTTTCAGTGCCAAGTCGTCGCCTGCATCAGCCATACATGTCTTGAATAAAAATGTTAGTGAGTTCCGAAATGCATATCCTGAGGCAATTCACGAAAACCATTATATGGATGATTACCTAAATAGTGTTAATTCAATAGATAGCTAGAACTTCGAAAAGAGTTACCAGCTGTCGTGCCCGGTACTGTAAGTTTTGATAAGTCCATATAATGGCGAACGAACTTTAGGTATGATATCGATGCCGGAGTCAGACGAGTTAGCGTTCGACTTATCTTTAAAAAAGTGCCGCCTGAAGTAGTAGACGGTAGTGTAATTCCAACTAAACGGCAGTTTCTGAAATTTATTATGAGTCTCTTTGAAATGAAATGAAATGAAATTGTTTATTCTGTAAATAGGATATCGGAATCACTTTTACACGTCATATAAAAAATATTAAAATATAAGCTAGATGAGGTCGGTGTTTCCTATCTGAGTACTCTGAGAAGAAAGGCCGAAACAAACTCAGAGGTCGCAGTCTCTTTTAAAGTCAAGACATAATCTCGGTCAAGCCATGTGACGTATGACCCTCTAGGCTTACTATATCCTTACACGATAAAGTCTAAAATCTTGTTACAGCAAATATGGAAATCTGATAAAAGATGGGGCGTTGTTTTTACTTGCCTTGTCACTCGCGGCGTTCATATTGAGCTCGCATCTTCACTATCCTATATGGCCATATTAGAGTAGTGACTGTTAGAACCTGTAGGGGCTCTATGAAGAGACCGGTTGTAAAGGTCATTGTGTTGCCTACTGACGAGTATGTTCATGAACAAGGGGGTGGAATGTAGGCAACTCACTGGCCTCATGTAAATAAAAATGTTAGTTTTAAGTTTCGAATTACGCGCCAAGAGAAATGCCATTCCCGCGCAACATAAACATTTGGCGATCATGCTTGCCTAGTACGCATGCGCCGGACCCTTAGAGTATATATCACTGGAGAAGCCATAAGCGCAATATTCCGAACAAACAAGTCTGTCATTTTTTGCGGGGGACGGGGTAGCTACTGTCAAAAACTTTCACAAACAAACATTTAAAAGCGATCGTCCCACGAGTACGCGATCGTCGCGCTCATTTGTCAGTTTTTGTTCGATGAACCTGAACACGTAGTCGCGCCCACAGATGGCGTTTGTCGGTTTTCCGAACAATAAGTGACATGCACGCGACAATCGCTTATTGGCGCGGCGATCGCTTTTAAATAGGACGTGAGTTCTGGATTACGTTTTTCTTAAACCCTAAAAACATTAAATTGTGCTGGGAACTGGTATAACACTGACCTCTCTAAGCGCTTTCAGCAGATGCAGCGGCGTGCGCCACTCGAACTCGTCCTTGGCGGCCTTGCGCTCGGCGGGCAGCGTAGCGGCGGGGTTGCTGAGCGTGAGCAGGCACGCGTCCACGTACTCGCGCGTCTGCCGCGCTCGCTCCAGGCACGACTCCCACGTCGGCTTGGGCTCGGTCCCTATCGAGCAAGTTGTTTATCCAAAATCATCTTTATTTTTAATCACTTTTGATCAACTGTTTAATTAACTTAAGCGTCCGAAAATATTACCGGTCGTCTGTTGGTAAACCTTCACAAAATCAGAAACGATCTGCAATTGAATAGCATTTAGTAAACCCAAGAGCAGTGGTGGCCCAGTGGTAAGGGCTTGGATTTTCATTTTGACCTCAGTATGGGTATTAGCACCCTCGAAAACCATAAAGACAATATAAATGAAGAAATATTTGAAAATCGGCATCTGCCAACCTCTTGGATTTTAATTTAAAGGTGGTAAACAAGACATTACAGTTACTCAATCATTTTATAAACCATACATAACCCGTGGACCAATTGGCAATTATTTGTAGATCTATTTATGAAGGCAGATTAGACATAAAAAGGTAAAAACAGTTAAGAAACGTACACAGTATATTACAATATCAATAGAAAATCATAAATATCAATTTAAGTAATAGCACCGCGTAGATCACATAATATAAAAATTAAGATTCTTTTTAAACGACCAAAAATTTAAAAGAAGCGCGTTAGTTAAAAAAGGTTATCATCGTTTGAAGTTCACAAATTTGTTTGACGCACAGTTAAATATTTCCCCTTAAAGTGGATCCGTAGTTGTAGCCCGCGAAATTCTCTCAAAATATGATTCGCGATCATAACAGATATGTATTAACAGAATTATAATCATAAGAATCATGAAAATTAATAAAATAAAATAATTAAAAAATTAAATAAAATACATAATTTTTAGTTAGATTTACGCTTGCGAGCCGCTCCAGCCCCGCCGCGCTACAGTAACTAGTGATACTCACAGCGGTGGTCGGGCACGTGGCAGGCGAGCGCGTAGAGCCACCAGTCGCGCGCGCGGCCCCGCACGGGCGCGGCCGGGCGGCGCGCGCGGTGTGCGCGCATGCGTGCGAGCCGCGCAGCAGTAACTAGTGATACTCACAGCGGTGGTCGGGCACGTGGCAGGCGAGCGCGTAGAGCCACCAGTCGCGCGCGCGGCCCCGCACGGGCGCGGCCGGGCGGCGCGCGCGGTGTGCGCGCATGCGTGCGAGCCGCGCAGCAGTAACTAGTGATACTCACAGCGGTGGTCGGGCACGTGGCAGGCGAGCGCGTAGAGCCACCAGTCGCGCGCGCGGCCCCGCACGGGCGCGGCCGGGCGGCGCGCGCGGTGTGCGCGCATGCGTGCGAGCCGCGCAGCAGTAACTAGTGATACTCACAGCGGTGGTCGGGCACGTGGCAGGCGAGCGCGTAGAGCCACCAGTCGCGCGCGCGGCCCCGCACGGGCGCGGCCGGGCGGCGCGCGCGGTGTGCGCGCATGCGTGCGAGCCGCGCAGCAGTAACTAGTGATACTCACAGCGGTGGTCGGGCACGTGGCAGGCGAGCGCGTAGAGCCACCAGTCGCGCGCGCGGCCCCGCACGGGCGCGGCCGGGCGGCGCGCGCGGTGTGCGCGCATGCGTGCGAGCCGCGCAGCAGTAACTAGTGATACTCACAGCGGTGGTCGGGCACGTGGCAGGCGAGCGCGTAGAGCCACCAGTCGCGCGCGCGGCCCCGCACGGGCGCGGCCGGGCGGCGCGCGCGGTGTGCGCGCATGCGTGCGAGCCGCGCAGCAGTAACTAGTGATACTCACAGCGGTGGTCGGGCACGTGGCAGGCGAGCGCGTAGAGCCACCAGTCGCGCGCGCGGCCCCGCACGGGCGCGGCCGGGCGGCGCGCGCGGTGTGCGCGCACGCGTGCGAGCCGCTCCAGCCCCGCCGCGCAGCATACCGCCGCGTTGTACTGACGCTGAGGGGCACGGAAACAGACGTATACACAAACGAAACATTATATACAAAGTTGATACGACAGAGGGGCTTTCCTTTAAACTGCCTATACTAGGTACCATTTTCAAGCTCTGTACCAAAAATCTATTAAATAGGAGCAGTAGTTTAGTCGCAAATGATTTTTTAAGTTTTTGCCCCGTTTGAACACGATGTATCTTTCCTAACAGCTGATTATGTCTATACGCATATGTCATGCACCTTAAAACGATAAATCTGAGTATAACCTATGCGTTGTTGCCGCTGTGACGCAAGTCACAAGTACAACCAAATATTCTCGCTAAAAAGATGACAATGCAAACAAGGAAGAAATAAATACACACACACTCGCATTTTCATTACGAGAGTGACAAATGTGACAATCATAGCAAAACATCCCGCGCGTAAAAGAAATAGAAATATGTCAGTGTGTTGCTATTGCATCCTAGCGACGAGGGGCAGGGGTTGCGATCGGTAAGTGGGGCTTCTAAAAACTGTTTTTTTCAGTGCGCCGACGCTATTCTTTCGGAACGTACTTATGTTACGTAACACGGAAGCACCTGTGCCGCTTCCGTTTTGTCGAACTCGCGCGCTGACAATTGGGATTTTGTTTTGTTATTGTGATAGGACACTAAACAAGTTTAAGACAGTATTTCTTTTTTTATTGTGACAGGACACGTAACTTGGGATTATTATTATTTAGTGTTAGTGTTTTTTTTTGTGATCGACTGCTTTTATTGTGATACGACACGTAATTAAACTTTGGTTTTGTGTGTGTGTGTAATTAAAGTGTTCAACAATGCCTCGTGTAACTTACACGGCGTTAGAATACACTGACATGATTTTTAATTAGAAAAATAAATAATAATATTCTCCGTCGGTATAATTTGTGCATTCATGTGAATGGAGGACACATCTAGAATTTAAAATTTTAGTGTTTTTGTTGTGCGCGTACTTCAAAACCATACCTAACATAAAAGCCGCGAGCGAAGGCGTAAGCCGCCGCCCGCGCCACCGCCGGCCGCCCGCTTTGAAATGAGATAAAACACGTACGCGCAACAACACGCGGCGTTGCCACTGTTACCTAGGTATCTTCTAAGGTCAGTTAAATTTATTTACAAAGGGTGGTTGCGTTTTACTCTGATTCATAAGCTATTTAGTTTGTTTGAAAAAAAAAACTCATTTTTGGTGCTTTTTATTTTTATACCGTATCGAATTAATACTAAACACGTATAGTATACGTAGTGTAATTTAATGCCCCTCTGTCATATCAACTCTGTATATAATAAACATAATGTTGCAGTTTTTCAAATTTACTTAAGATGCAAACAACAATGGCCGGTCGAAATTGTCGATGGTTTAAATGCGGTAAATACATTTGAAGTTCTGATGCTATATAGAGTTACAAATAATTCTCGCGCATAGAATAGATTGAATCATTTGAATTTCGATATGGTCTGTGCGTTTTTTAGGGTTCCGTAGTAAACAACGAACCCTTATAGTTTCGCCATGTCCGTCTGTCTGTCGAAAGAAATAGGTACACATATTAACGCCAACAAAGTCGTAAAATAAAAACAAGAAAATAAAGTTTTTTTAGGGGACCTCCCCTACACGTAAAATGTGATGTTTTTATTTTTCTCGTCTATCCTATGGCGTAAAAAAACTTGTAGGTGTCAAAGCCATTTTACAATTGAGGCATCCGTTTGCGAAATATTAAGCTTTAAAGGGCAATCTTTTGTTAGAGTCAAGTGTCCCCTCCCCCCTGCCAGCTTAATGGTTGGTTCTGGACATGTGGAAAACTATCACAGCTAAGTAGGCTCTACAAATTAACGAGTAATAATCGCAACAATAGCAGTAACATGTTTTTCAAGTACAATGTTAAGTTTGTGCTTGGGATAAATTAATCCCAATTACGGAACCCTTCATTGTGCGTGATCCGACACGCACTTGGCCAGTTTTTATTTTGGTATGTAAACCTTAGTTAGTAAGTTAAATTGATAGATTAATTTATATGTTAAAACATACATATTTTTTAAACCCTATATTCTACGCCTAAGCGTCCACTCCATTCCCCTATTATACCCATTTTTTTCCAGACGATAAGTAAGTCATCCTGTCATATACCTACGACATTATATGTTTTTCAATAACTGTGTATTTATTACTTGTATTATCGATCATTATAATCACATATTTAATGCCAAAAATAAAGGAGATTGGGCTAATCGGCCCTAACGTCGACTTGTAGATGATGATTTCAAATACTAGTTAAGCAATTGTTTTACATATTGAAAGTAACTAGAATGTTAACGAAATACGAGAATGTAATTAAAATGAACTCTGCACGGACTAGTCTTATTTAAGGTCTTTACCCCCAAACGGACCAACAATTGCCACAAGTCGTGTTAGTAACAAATGTTTGTCGTGTTAGTAACAAATGTTTCCCTTTTAAATTTTCCATTGATATATATCGTATGGCTATTGGGTTCTCAAGCACCCATAGTTCGTTGCCCATTCTCCTTTAGACGAGACAAACAGATATCGGTCGTTTAACGCAAAAATCGTCCCAGAGTTTCCGCTATTATTGATGATTATATAGTTTATTTAATAGTTTTGTGGTGATCCAGAAGATGACAAGGTGAATGTGTGTGCGTTTTTAATCAGCGACACGCAGATATCGCGTTAAATTTCCAGGCACCGTAGGCAATTTAAAACCTCCAGTTCAGTGTCGTGCGTACTCACGGACGTGAGGTTGAGCGTGACGGTGTCGAGCGTGAGGTGCGCGGCGAGGCGAGGGCGCGCGCGCGAGCGGAGCGGCTGCTCGGTGCGCTCGCGCCGCACGCGCGCGCGCGCCGACGCCGGATGGACCAAGTAGCGGTGCGGCTGGCGCCACGTTTCGGACATGCGAGTCTGCAATACAACAAAAAAAACACTTGTCTTATTTAGGTTTACAGATATTTATTCTCAAAAAAAGACACAAAGTTACTTACATAAGCACAATAATTCTAAGCTTAATTATAAATATGAATTTCGTTACTGCATCAATTATGAATTTGTGATACACCCTACCAATGCATTTCGTTTTTAGGAAGGGTTTATTTGATTATTTGCGTGTTAATATTAGCCCATGTTCGCACGGACGTCAAAATATCGCGGCGGGATAAAACGCTCACTGGATTTTCAATTCTCGGTGTTATGCCGAGGGTTGAGAATCCAACGCGCTGGAACGCACTCTCTTCCCAGCGCTTTGAAAAAACACACGTTGGATTTTCACTCTCGGCGCTGAGCAGAACGTTAAAAATCCAGTCAACGAAAAACAATCGCCGCGATATTTTTACGTCCTAGCGAACGTGTGCTTAAGCTATTTGAGTTTTGAATGCATTGAATACCTACCTAAGAGTATTTTATTAATATATTAGTTTTACGTTGCAAAATTGTGCTCCTTTTAGAGATTAACATGTTTTTGCCAAACAAGGTTCTCGTTTGTGGTAAAATGAGAAAACAAGTTCGGCTATTTTTATTTTTATTTTATTTTATTTCTTAAGAAAACTTACAGCTAGGATACAGGTAGTTGACAGTTTGTGAAAGAAGGCCAATTAAAAGTTTTCACTGACAATATTAGAGTAGCACAAGAAACAGCAGACAGGCAAGCGAAAGTCAAGTAAGCACTCGGAGAGAATTAAGAAAAGACTGAACAGGTTTTAGTGATTTTCAAAGAAGTTTGTACACAGTATTTTTTTAAGTTTAGGAACACTGGTGGAGAATAAATCAAGATCATCAACACTCTGACACATCGAGTTGTATGCCCTGCTAGCTCTTATCATATACGAGTTTTGTCGATATATGCACCGCACATACGGAACATACAGAGGTTGATGACTCCTTAAGGTGAAGGATGGAACACGCAGCCCAATTTTGCTCATCAATTCAGAACAGTCAGTTGACCCATTTGCCAAATTGAACAAGAATACCATGTCGGCAATTTTTCTCCGCTCAATTAGTGGAAGAATGTGAAATTTCCTACAGCGGCTGAAATAATTAGGCAAATAGCTTTTAGATCTAAACTGAATGTACCTCAAGAACTTTTTTTGAATACTTTCGATGCGATTGACGTAAGTATTATAAATAGGATTCCATACAGGTGAGCAATATTTGAGATGACTGCGCACAAAAGCACAATAAAGTATTTTGAGTGTTTTAATATTTTTTAAATCGGCTGATATCCTCAAAATGAAACCTAGTGCCTTAGAAGCTTTTTTAATAATATTATCAATGTGTGTGTCAAAAATAAGTTTCGAGTCAAAAGTGACGCCTAAGTCTCTAATCGTATTAACTCTGGCTATTGCAGTGTTGGCTAGTTTGTAATCGTAAAGAATAGGTTTAGGTTTACGAGTGAAGGTACACATATAACATTTCGAGACATTTAGATCCAAGCGGTTGACCGTACAATACTCTTGGAATCTGTCCAGATCATGTTGTAGACGTTCAGCATCTTCATAAGTTCCGATTTCACTTAGAATCTTCATGTCATCCGCAAACAAAAGAACTGTTGAGTTAGAGACACAAGAAGAGACGTCATTGATGAAGATGTTGAATAACAAGGGTCCCAAAAGCGATCCCTGTGGAATCCCTGAGGGGGTAATCATAGTTCTCGATGAGTATCCATTAAGAACAACAGTTTGACACCTGTTGGCCACATAAGATGAGAACCACCTGAAGAGATTACCACTTATACCTATAGCCAAAAGCTTACGCAGAAGTATAGCATGATCCAAACGATTAAAACACTAGCTATAATCTGTGTAGATTACATCTACCTGTGTGCGACGAGCCATACATTCAGTCAAGTAGTCAACACAAAGAATGAGATTGGTGGTTGTGGACCGACCTCGCAGGAAACCATGTTGGCGGTCACTGATGCTTAGTTTAAGACAAGCATAAAGCTGCTTGTAGATTATCTTTTCCAGGATTTTTGCGAAAATGCATAGTTTGGATATAGGCCTGTAGTTTTCTACGAGGTCTCTAGGCCCTTTTTTGTGGATCGGAGTGATCAACGCCGACTTCCAGATTGTAGGTACTTCACCTAAATTTAGGGACCGCCTGAACAGAAGTGAAAGAGGAGGAGTCAGACTTTTGGCACAGTTGAGTATAAAAACTGGCGGGATATTGTCTGGTCCTGCAGATTTAGATGAGTCAACTCCTTTAAGTAGATGAAATACTTCTAATTCATTAATTTCGACTGAATGTATGTCCGAAACAATATCGCTCAACTGAATGTTTGAACCCTGCGCATGGCCATTGGAAAGATCGGCGTCACCGTTGATACTTACAGCAGAACCAAGAAAATTAGAATAGAAATAGTCGCCAAACATGTTGCAGATATCCTCTCCTATATTTGAGGTGCTATTTCTATATTTAAGTAAGGAAGGAAAAGCATTTATTTGATTTTTTGATTTTACGTACGACCAAAACGCTTTGGGGGTCTTAAAAATGTCTTCTTCAATTTTAGTAATATAGCAGCTAAACATTTCACTTTCAACCTCCTTGGCACGCCGCCGCCGTCGGAGCAAAATAAAAGACTCATGATCAGACAGGTTTCCGTATTTCTTAAATTTTGCGTGGTACTTCGCTTTTTCTTTGATAATTTTTTATTGCTACGTATGTCCACCACCAAATAAAATCTTACTGTGAGCTCTGTGATTGTACAGCTCGCGAACATGCCAGCGGGCACGGGCATGGGATCCCAGTACACGGCGAGGTTCTGCAGCTCCAGCAGTTTGAAGCTGCAGCCGTCGGGGTTGGCCAGCAGCGTGAAGCCGCGGCGCCACTCGCTGTCGCACGACTCCGCGCACAGCGACTCGGCCGTCAGGCCGCACGCGAAAGGCCGTGCGCATGTTACTGCGTCCTCGTACCGGATGTGCACGTCGTTCAGCTTCAACTGGGGAGAATTGTGTTAAATATATTATGTTTATTGAGAAATTCTATCCCCACTCTACCAAATTCTTATTGTGTAAACAGAGACAGAGCATTCGTTCATTGGTCTCCTTGTTCTTGTTGTGGCTCTATGTTCGTTTGCCCACCTTATTAAGAATGCCCAAATCGAACGTCGCTTTCAATGCAGATTGTATGCTTTCGCGTATTCTAAACCACGTTTAACAGCTGTCTCACTAATTACCTGTAGGTTCTCGACGATGTTCGCGAGGAGCCCGGTACCGTAGCTGAGCCACGAGGAGTAGGATGTGGCGTAGTAGCCGGCGTCGGCCGCCTCGTGCTCCGCCCTCCACTGCGCCTCCAGGGCGTCCAGAAGCGCCGTCTTGCGCTCGTGCGCTATAGACGCTTCCACGGAGCAGTCCCACTGCGCAAAAAAAATATTATTTCCTCACCTACTGCCCCCCTCAGGTCATATATGTATTTACAGGAAGCCTTTATGACAATCTAGCTTTCCCCGTGGCATTGCCCGCGTGGCGTTCGGAAATGATCCCAGGTCCTCACCCAGGTTATGCTCTGTGTTCCTTTCATCCAAATCCGTTCAAAAGTTAACAGACAGAGTTACTTTCGCATTTATAATAATATTAGTATGGATAAAACCTTCAAGATCATTAACGGAAAATTTTAATAAGAATAGGGACGACATTTACGAGAATTGTTCCACAAATAGAACGTAACGTAACGTCGCAAACATCTCTTTATTATATTATAGGGCGTTATTTCTCTTCCGTACTATCTGTACCTACATGTCATTTATGAATTAATATTCTAATCAGCATTCGCTTGTAATTATTTCAATAACTAAAACTCTTCAGATAAATGCTGATAAAATCTATTAAATCATACATGATACCAGCACTGCTTATATATTAGTTATCTCTTATCTATTATGTCATACAACAATCGCAGAGTAGGTGCAGAACGCCCATTCTGCACTTAAATATAACCTTTTGTGATACAGATTTCATTTTTATTATTCTATCATTGACACATCACATTGATATCTGTGAAATCCCTAGAAACGCGGTGTGAGTGATACTTCTGTACAATATTTTTAAACATGTAACATCAGTATTTTTTTCAGATACAAGTTCACCTTCAGGTTTGAGTGCAACAAACAAATCTTTGGCAGTGATGAGATACGAACTGTATATCTAACCAGATGATTGATTTTTTTAAAGACATTTTCTTGATATGCATTAAAATTTAAATTTGTTTTGTATTAGACAGAATTAAGAATTAGACAGAATCTTTTTGGAATAGGGCTATTACTGTTGTAATAGCCCTATTCCAAAAATACGGTTTCCACAAAATAGCAAAAAGGTGCTTAATTGGATGACGAGAAGGTACTCACAAAAAACAATTTGGTTTTATCTCAATGACAGCATATTATAAAATTATGTAGTCTTGCAAATTAAAATGATAAGGTGTATTTAGATTATCAACATAGATTAAGATTTATAATGTTCTCACTCTAAGTGAAGCTAAACTGCTGCAATTGTAATTTAGTTAATTTTAAGACCGCGCTATCGCATTAGGTATACACCTGTAATGATAGTTGTAAGGGAGATAAATAAATAAATAAATTGTATTGTATTGTAACATAATTATTCAAATTCAAACTCAAACTCAAAGCATTTATTTCAAATAAACCAATTACAGGCACTTTTGAATTGTCAAGGGGTCGGTCAGTCAAAAATATGAAGCTAGTTGCCCATTCCAACACGTAGTAGGTTCCTATGGAGAAGAACGGGCAAGAAACTCCACGGACACTCTTATTATGACTTATACTCTGCTGGAATTTCCTGATATTCAGAGAGTTGATTTCACAAAATCAAAAGTCATTTATTCAAACTAGGCTGAGAATCAGCACTTTTCGAACGTCAAAATTACATAAGACAGTCCCCCAAAACGCCCACCCTTCACCACTTCCTAGTGCGTTAGCTGGGAAGAAGTGGCGCAACAAACTCCCCAGCAGCACAGTTGTCTGTTCAGTTAGAAGAACAAAAAAAAGATTCTTTATAATAGTATTCAAAATAATTTACATTACGCAACACAAAACATAATTTAAATTATTAGCCATATATAAGCTAGCACACGCCAATATACCAAACAAAATCATCGAGAACTATACTCAGGCAGAAATAAAACAAAACGTAAACAGAACTTAATATCTTAATAAAAGCCCCAGGCATAAAGGGCGTGCCCGCTTACATACTCGTATAGTTAGTAGTAACTGGAAGTTATAAATGATAAACTAGGACCATCGAGGTAAAATAAATAAACAAACAGTTAATTACTAATAACAATAAATAATATGATCCATTGTCGAGGTCACTAGCTAACCACATATTGCAATACAACTCATAAAAAAAACATTGTGATGAGTAGATTATGTCAACAATAAATTAAATTTAAATAACTTGACTTTTATAGTCAAATAAAATAAAGAATTACTTATATAAACTCATATAACTTGTCAGTAGGTAAGCTGGAGAAAGAACACAAACATTGTCTTGAGTTAATCACAGCGACCAACTATTCTTATCATTTAAGTAGACAAAGCTTGGATTTTACTTTCGATTTAAACGCATTAAAAGGCAAATCTACCAAAGAAGAGGGTAGCTTGTTCTAAAAAGTTATACCAAGCCCAACAAATGAGTTATGAACCTTATGAAGCCGGTGAAAGGGAGCTCGTAGTTTGTCCTTATTTCTAGTGTTAACATTGTGAAAATCACTGTTTTTAGTGTATAAGTGTATATTTTGCCTAATATATAAGATATTGGCGAAGATGAATTGAGATGCCACCGTGAGGATACCAATATCTTTGAAAAGATCTCTTAGAGAAACTCTGGCACCTAGCTGGTAAATAGCTCGAACAGCTCGTTTTTGAAGGACAAATATATTTTGAATATCAGCAGCTTTGCCCCACAGCAGAAGACCGTAGGACATAACGCTATGAAAATAACTAAAATAGACTAAACGAGCTGTATCGACGTCAGTGTATTGTCTTACTTGCCTGACGGCGTAGGCGGCCGAACTGAGCCTTCCCGCTAGGCTCGATATATGTGGGCCCCACTGAAGTTTGGCATCTACTGTTATGCCCAGAAAAACTGCCGAGTTTACGGATTCAAGCACCTCTTTATCTAAAACGATGTTGGGACCTAGATTTCTAACATTAGGTAGGGCGAACTTTACACATTTCGTTTTCTTAGCATTGAGAACTAGGTTATTTGTCGTAAACCAATCTGTAACCATTGAGAGTGCACTATTTACATCGTCAATATCTTGCCTATTCCTGTCTTCTTTAAAAAAAATAAGAGAGGTATCATCTGCAAACAGTACAACTTCACAGATACCCTTTAAATAGAATGGTAAGTCATTGATATACACTAAAAACAAGAATGGACCCAGTATTGAGCCTTGAGGTACACCTAACTGAACTGGTAGCCCAGAAGATTTCACACCATCAACATCTACACATTGGGACCTATTTTGTAAATAAGAATTTAAAACGTTGAGAGCTTCGTTTTGCACACCGTAATGACGCAGTTTACGCAAAAGCGTGTCATGGTGCACGCAATCAAAGGCTTTGGAGAGATCACAGAAAACCCCAATAGCATTTTGCGAGTTCTCCCATGCGTTAAATATGTGTTTCAGCAGAGCAACACCCGCATCTGTAGTCGAACGACCTTTTGTAAAGCCATATTGTTATGAAGGAGGCTATTTAAATTAAAATGTCTTAGCAACTGCTTGAGTATTAACTTTTCAAATATTTTGCTAAATGCTGGTAAGATAGAAATAGGCCTGAAATTGCCAACGTCATTTTTATTACCTGATTTAAATAATGGTATTATTTTACTTTTCTTCATGAGGTCAGGATGTTATAGCATTCACTCATTTCCTGCATTTATTATAAATGTGAAAATATGTATGTTTGGATGTTTATTACTCAATCACGCAAAAACGGCAGAACGAATTTGGATGAAATTTGGCACACACAAATAGTTTATAACCTGGATTAATACATAGGATACTTTTTATCCTGGTAATTATGTTCCCGTGGGATAATTTCTGACCGCCACGCGGGCGAAGCCGCGGGCGAAGGGTAGTTTTGAATAAATATGAAAGTTTATGAGGTGTTTTGATGTTTGATAAATCAATCAAACATAAACAGCTCTACAGTACAGACTAAAATTAAATATACCACACAGATAGACTATGTCCAAGATTATCACATAAAAAACTTTTATCTCGATATCTGAAGTAGTTGCACTGAAGCAAGTTTTTCACCATTACTAATTTAATGTTTATTTTCTTCACTAACCTCATCCAAATTGACTGGTGCGGCGACTAAGTAGAGCTTCTCGATGGCTATCAGCCAGGGGGCTGACCGGATCTGGCGTACTGGTACTTGAAGTTGGACTTTCCCGATGAAGCCTGACTTGATCTCCACTGGAAGGCCCAGGTGCCGGAGGGCATCTTTCTTCAGGGGGAGATTCTCTAGCTCCACTTTCCCTGTTTGAGATTATTATTTAAGTATTATTGTATAGCCATGAACAGTTAGTGCTACAAACAAAAGCTTTTCAATCTGATAACTATTTTATTTAAGAAACTGGACTTTGATATTGAAATATTAGGAGTTTAATGAAAAGAGGGTTTTGCCCTGTACTAAGACATTAACAAATCAAATAAAAAATATTATCAAATCAAATCAAATCATTTATTCGCATAGAATGTAGGTATTGTACAATAAAGTTGTTATAAAGGTATAGTGAGCCGGGTACATTCTGCCTGAGTTTTGGCATGCAAAATCTAACAAACAATGTCATCATCAATAAGCTAATGAGCAAAATTATGAAATAGATAATAAATTAATAAATCATTTAACAAGTCCAGATCATGCATAAAAAATGTTACAAATAATGTCAATAATATTAAATAGTTGAGATGTCACACATGGGGTCATTCAAAAACTCACATACGGAATAATAACATTTCTGTATCAAAAAAGTCTTGAGTTTATTTTTAAATTGTTGAAGGGTGTCACTTTTTATGCTGTCCGGTAGTTTATTAAATATTATTGGACCCATGCAGAAAACACTTTTTCTAAGTAGTGGTGTTTTATAGCCACCAACAATTAAGAGGTTTTTGTATTGACTTCTCACGGGACCTTTCTTGGTGTCAGAGACCATAACAAACAAATTTTTATTACTTTTTACAAAAATTGCCATCTCCAAAACATATAACGACGGAAAAGTAAGAATTTTCAAAGACAGAGATTCACAACTATCTCTAGGTTTAAGGCCACACATAGCTCTAACACAACGTTTTTGTGCTTTAAATATGTTATCTCTTAGACTATCATTAGGATTATAAATAAATAAACCATAATAAATGAAGGAATTAGCAAAAACATATGAATAAAAAATATTGTTGCAAATTTACTTTAAAAATAGGACACAGAGATACCTACATTATAATTTAGGTAACACCTACCTTGCGTGCCTTGTGTGCACTAATAAAAGTATTTTATTTGATTTGAAAAATATATTTCTGCTAGCGGAATACGTAAAATCTATCTACAAGTATAAACAAAACATTACATTAATGACCCAAGAACTACCCAATGATTACATTTGCGTTATATTTGTAATAATAATCTAAAGATAAGTGAGATTGCAATAATAAGTAGAATGAAGTTTATTTGCATTATATAGTTCAGCTACTAGGCCGGGGAAATTAGGTTTAACCCTGCACTAAATCCTAACAGTGAATTTTTTAAATTAAAATAATTATTGCTTTAATGTGTTTAATTTTCTTGTAATTGAGATAGAGCCTATAAATAAAAGTTAAACTAAATTTAACTCTGTAAAAAAACATTGATTAGTATCTTGCGCTAGTACAATATGTATAATTTTGTAGAAAAGAGTATTAAAAAAAATCTGCAAAAAAACTGCTGTTAATATTTTTGCTTGAAGTACAATCAAAAAAATCGTAATTTTATTTTTATGGATATTTCTGTGGACGAAAATGTTAAATTTTTGGACCTGCTTGTGATACATAATCTCTTCGACAAACATATCTGTTGATATTTTTTTCTACCACGTGAAAATTGAAATAAGATGTATTCTTTAAAAAAACGTACATGCGGGTGTGAACTTTTTGCGGTATACATTTTAACATACTCCCTTGTCAATACCCTACACGTTAAATGAAAAAAATCACTATTTTAAATTAATGCAAAGTTAGCCTAAAATTCAGCATAACTTCCCCGGGGTATACTGAGATTTTAAAACAGAATAGTATAATAAGTGTACAATAATATTATTCCTGATGTGTTATGGGTTCTTTATTTGATTTACCTAAATTGAATCAACTTTCTATATACATTTCCCAGACACTAATAATTCAAACATTTGAAATTAATGTTATTTGTATTTGTATAATGATGCAACACTAGAATTTATTATTTACAAACATGAAACGTTGGTTCTGTAGTTGCTGCCTACCCCTATGGGACAAGGTGTGAGTGTATGTATGACATAGTGTCTCGTGTCATCGTTATAGCGTAAGATCTAAATATAACAAGACAAACATTTACGCAGCACCAGTGGTACTCTATAGCAACATACCCGACAGGAGCGCTACGCTCAGCTGATCCGTGTTCAGGTTCTCCACGTACTTCCCCAGATAGTTGTTCAGAACCCATGCCACTAGACCCTCCAACATCATGCATCGTGCTCTCTGCTGTTTGCTCCACTAGTTCACACGCTTCGCGGTACACTTTCGCCTACAAACACACACAACTGTTTGTCATTGACCTAACACCTCTGTTGTTGTTGTCGTCCTTTATCGCTGATATTATGTCACGAATTGCCGTATTGAACTTTGTCCGGCAATTTAAGGATTTATTGAGTAATTTACCAACACATCAAGCAATTATTTTCTGATTATTTTATATTATCTCTAGCGCTATGATCACAGAAAAATCGGAGGATAACAATTTCCACGATTTTGATGGCAAAATTATCAGTGCTGCCAGAGCTATTTTATGAATTTGAACAATAACTTTTTTTTAATTCCTTTAGTTGTGTTGTTCTTGGTATAAGAAATCATAATATTTTAACTTTTTTGATGACATGCTTTCCTCGCGCTTTCCTGCAAATCTTTTCTCTCGCGTTCCTGTAATCTGTGGGACTGATATCGTGAAAAGGGACGGAAGTGTGCAACAGGAAGCCGGGGAAGCGCGTGCTGTTTGATTATACCAATGAGCGCGCGTGGTGTTACAGTTGGCCGTTATATAGTACCAACGCATGATGTTTATTCTATTCTATACGTCAGCCAAAATGTCAGATGTTACACATCTGTGACTACTGTAAGGACCGCTCGTTTTATTTTTAATTGTGTCGTATTTTTATCGCATTTAAAATGTTTTAAAAACGTTTTTTTTGTAATTACGAATAGACCAGTTTAATAATATGGCATGGCCTCTCTATTAAAAGACAATCACGAAGGTGACGTAACGGGGACAATACTAATAAATTACAATCATTATAATTTCCAGTCAAATCAATCACAAGTAAAATCACATGACCGTACAATAATTATACAAATAAGCGTAATATACAGAGTTGCAGGGACGACGTGCAACCTGTTACCATGGATTCAATATATACTGTGTTGAAAATTATCGTCGACTATTAAAAAAACAATAAATTGATTTAAAATTAAATTTTCAATACAGTGGTGTCCAGTCCAGAATCATGTACTGAATCCATGATAACAAGTTGTTAGTCCCTGATCCCTGTATAATACTTTTGTGGCTGTATAAAACTCGAAACAAACTTATAACGTCGCAACACGATTACTACTACTTAGAGTCACGGAGGATGCTTTCGGAAGTGGGTACGAATCATAATAAATGTAATGACATGATATTTACATGTAACGTGTCTCACATGTTGAAAACGTTACTCAAAGGTAACTTTAGTGACTATTCATACAATAAAGAAAAAAAAAATGTTTTCTATATTAGGAAGGCATTTTATTAAAAGTTTAACATTCCAGTTTGTCACTGACGACGTTGTTGCTGTATCATAAATTCTGTCTGTCTCTTTTTATTCCTGTAATTTCTATGTTCTTTTCTTCTTTATTGTTTTCTTTTGTTTCTTTAGTTTCTCCCTATATTTTCTTAGCCTGCCAGCGGTAACATCGGTGCTACCTACAAAAAATATTAGATACAAATTGACGTGAATATTCTGTAATATAAAATAAGTAAAAAATTATCATTTCTCATAATTCCATTTTTGCTGTGTATGAAAAGCATGACTAACCAAAACTGTTAGATGGACGATACAAACAAAAAAAAAGAGGTTTTTTTTTTTTTTTTTGTCTACGTTTAATAAATCACCCGTATTTATGGAAAACTCAACAAATAGGGCAACTTTCCAATCTGTCAGATTCTGCGAACTTTTTAGAACAGCTGTCAATGACAATTGCAATTTTCTACAGATAATAAAAACAATCAATAAACAATATAACGTAATTATGTTTTCTCTAATTATCTATAATTCTTTTTCTACATAATTAGGCTCCTATTGGCTTCTGTGCGTGTTTATTTCGCAGATTTCCGACAAGCACTAACTACATACTCTGTCTAGGATTTTTTCGACAAAGGAAGTCAGAAAATCTGTATTTCCTTTACACGTAATATTTGGATCTGTTTATGTTCTGTGATTCTGTCCACAGACTACAATTATCTGGGCCACTTTCCGAATTAGAACGTAATCGCTCACAGCGCTGACTTCAATAGTTGGCGTTCCGAGTTGTTAGCATGATTATGACAGCTGAGGGCTGTCAACAATTCGGAACGCTCGTGAACGCTCTCACGGTGATCGCACAACGTCAAAACTTGCACGTCATATTTCTTTGTGTTTATACTACACATTTCTTCTTCTTTTTTGGTTAGGTGGCCACGGTAGCCAGAAACAGAATTTCGAAAATGCCACGTTTGTCTAAAGTTATGATGCGACTCAAAACAAAACAGCACAACTGTCATCGTTGACAGCGCTCACGGTGATATTAGAGTAAAAGGCATGAACCATGGTATAATAAAACAAGGTATGGCACTCCGAAACACAGTGGTCACGTGGGCAACACAAGACTACGTCATCACCGCTATCGATGGTTCTCAAACTTTTTAGTTTGGGGAAATTTTATAAAACATTGACATAATTATTAAATTACTTCTAGCTTTGGCCTGTAGCTCTACCCGCGTTGTAGGTTTCCCTAGACAAAAAAAAACAAATTAGATAAATCTACTTTAGCATTCATAATATAAGTATATATTCATTCTTAATTGCCTATATCATCAATCAGTAATGTCGGTAATGCGTCTGGCTTTAATTTTCTCACTTTTCTTGGCGAGGCGAGTCATTTAAGAGAATCTGCTGCAGTGGCTTGCAATAGTCAGAAGATAAAAAATGGTGTGAACATACTCTCCCTGAAATATAAAAAAATGCTACATGCAAAACCAACAGACTCACGTCACTCATAAAGTCTATGGCAGGCCAAGCTGTCAACTCTGTGCAGTAATATTTAGTTAAACAAAGGTTATAAAAACAGTAATAACCTTACTGCGATTTAGAATGCAACCAACCACAACCAATTGCAATAATACATTAGTAATTTTACATACTTACCATTTTTTGTGGTTGTTAGGTCCACAATATAAAAAGTGTAATTATGTGAGTTTCTATGTTTGTAAACGCACCCACGATACAAGAAGAAATTCTTAGGGCGGGGCAACGTTTAAAAAAAATAAAATAAGAGGAAATGAAAAAAAACCTTATTGTACCGCCTTTTACACTTATATTCTTACAGTTCCGAATGAATTGAACAACGAACCATTTTGATATTGTGGTCAAAGATTTTTTTTTTACAAACTAACTTGTTAGACGTCCACAAATAAATGTTTGAGAATCTTTGTGTACAATCGGACTGAGCGAGACCAACATACGGGTTCGACAAGAATAGCGATACATGACAAAATGTCAGAATGCCAGCCCGTTTCTGTGTTACCAGTAGTGTGTAATAATAACTCCCCAACCTCCTTTATTACTTATGCGAATCTGATAAAGTAATGAGGTTTTAATTAAAAATTACGTGGGTATATGTTTGTTTCGTTTGATAAGACAAACAAAACGACAATTTCAATGCTTTGTATATATTTTTTAACAGAATGGTGACTGAAAATCTTTCCTTAAATTCGAGTTTTGTTGCAATAAAGTGGCAACTGAATAGTGACGTCGGCATGTGTTGCTCTCGGAATGCCATACCTTGTTTTATTATACCATGGCATGAACGGCGTTATCGCAAGATGGTGCATGTCATGATGTCATCTATGACGATTCACAATACATCGTTATTGCGCTCAGGCTTATTATTCGGTACGGGCGTTAGTACGCTCAAATCAATTACAGCGTAACTCGGAATGCAGGGCTGGTCTGACTTTCGTGTTTGACAGGATTTTGACATTTGACAGCAGTTTAAGTGAAACAGAACGTTTCATAAATCCGAAATAGATTTTGTTTATTGTATTTTACCTAATTTCTTTGGGTTTCTGTAAAAAACGATAAAACATGAAAGCAGCGCAGGCTGTAAGCAGGTTTCGTGCCTCACCTCTGAATAGATTTAATACAGGTTACCTGGATATTTCAACAAAACTACAAGTACGACATAGTGCCAGTTTACTGAATTCACAGTTCCAATTATTAGCTCCTGTAGCGGTGAAAATTAGGAGTTTGGGACTTGGACCGACTTCCAAAGAATTCGAAGATCTGCCTCAGCCACAAATTACTAGTCCTCTCACAAAAGTACACGCAAACGAGCTCGTGCTTCACCTAACTGATGAAGAAAGAAAAGTGATGCTCCACGCCTTACAACAGTATGAATCTAAGAGAATCAAAGAGGACTTTGAGGGTAAGTCATGTCTAATAGTAAATTTATCATGTATCGACTGACATAGAGATTTATCAACCATTCAACATATTTTCAGATAAGTTAGCTGGTCGAAGATGGAGGACTAAGTTAGGCAGGCCCAGTAAAGTGCCTACACTGGGTGACGTCGACCCTACGGGCTCGTACTGTGAGGTGCCAGAGGACTGGCTGAAGAAAAAGTATGGTGAGTATCTTTAGAACAGCTAACTAAATCCAGTTTAAACCGGTTGCCAAGATGATGTCATTTACTGTTTTGTCTATATGTATACATTGCTCATTGTATGTATAGATTGCTCATTTGTAGTTTTTAACATTCCTTGACTTAAACTTTGAATTATGTAAATGTTCTTGTTTCCTAGAGGTCTGTGTCATCAACCTTATTTAACTATTTCCTGTATAATACACATTTCCGTTCGTAATTAATTTGCCAAACATGTAAACAAACACGAGTTTTATGAAAAACAACTGTAATGCCTACTCATAAGGTTAAGTTTGCGCTATAACTTCATATTTTTAGCCGACTTCTAAAAGCCTCCTTTTAGAAGTCTATGGTCAGATGGTCATATTTTATATTTTTGTTTAATGTATGTTTTTTCATAACTCTTTTTTTTAGTTTGAAAGGGTCCGAGATGGTCCCATTATCATCAGGTCAGGATCTGATTGATGGGATCCTGACGAAATCGAGGGAACTCTTCAAATATTATAGGCACACCTATAGTTTTGGGTATTTTTTATAGAAGGTAACTCCTGCAATTGCTCTTGGAAAGCACCATTTGGTGAAGTTGAACTTATGATATATGGTTGCCAAGCAATTTATGCTTGTTACAATGCTGATGAGAACTGGAGCTGATGGTGAAGTACCAGGAGAACTCCTCAACGATTAACGTCCTTGCATTCGACTTTTTCAACAGTGCTAGTCAGTCTAAAATCAACTTAATTATACACTTCTACAAAGTTTATTAACTTTGTAGAAGTGTATAATTAAGTTGATTTTTGTTTAAGTGGGAATAACATCAATTGTAAACAAAGATTTGAATATACCTTAAATACCTACTCCATGAAAATCGTGTTTCTATGACTCATGTGCCAAACTAACACCTATTTTATTTTAAGTCTTAAAAATAACAGGTATTTGGCAAGTTAACAAATATGTTTCACATTGTATTTATTATAATGTACTTATCTGTAAGTCACAAGAAGTGGAGCTGTTTAATCAAGCTAAGTCTGTATCATTACAAGATTGTAGAGATGATAAGTACAATCAAACAATTGATGTCTGTTACAGCGGCTAAGGTACCGGCTCCCACCACGCGAGAGCTACTACACCGTAAGTGTTATCTGCCTGCAAGGCTACCTACATACTGTATCTTATCTCATGGCTCCTATACACAATGCCGCGGCGCGCCCGGCCCTGCCGCACAAAGGCAATGCCGCCGGCACTGGGTATATCTAGAGTATAATTATTAATACCTAATCAACAAACCTGAGTACTGTAATAATAATTATTGTTTTAAAGTACTCCATTCATAGTATGGTCCATAGTCTACTATAATATTTTTAACCTTACTAGAATTTTATTTAGTATTTTTATTAATTGTTTGCAGTGTCATTGGCGAATTCAATACCATTTATTGGTTTTGGCTTCTTAGACAACTTCATCATGATCATTGCTGTAAGTACTTCCCCAGTTGAATAGAACATTATATTAATTGAAAAAATGCAATCCTCCATCTCGTCAGTTGTATTTAACAATGCCTTCAACAGCCTGCATGGCAAACAAGGCTTGCTCAGGATAAAATATTCAAAAGCTCTGCTTATTTTTACGAAAATTTA
The DNA here is from genome assembly GCA_916701695.1 of Agrochola macilenta. Classification (NCBI taxonomy): domain Eukaryota; kingdom Metazoa; phylum Arthropoda; class Insecta; order Lepidoptera; family Noctuidae; genus Agrochola; species Agrochola macilenta. Next base: position 22,476,073 of record OU753561.1, on the reverse strand, counting down.
CTCGATGGAGGCGATGAATGTTCTTCCATTTAATTTCCCTTAAGAATAAGAATAATTTATTTGTGAAACATAGGTTACATAAAAACTACTACTACTACATACAAAGATCTTAAAAAAAAAATGATTGCGCTATGTTTTGTCAATTTGACGTCGATATTATTAACAGTTATAATGATAAATTTATTACAACAAACGTAATTCGTGTGTCAAAGGGTGACAGAATAGAGAGCTCAATGAGCGCGTACATAACTCTGACGACGATGGCGGCGGCCGCGCTCGGCAACACGCTGAGCGATATTATCGGTATTGGCTCCGCCTACTACGTGGAGCGCGCGGCTACTTGGGTGGGCCTGGGCGCGCCCAAGCTGTCGCCCGTACAGCTCGACATGACCATCAGCAGGCAGTTCTCCAACATGGTAAATACAATATCATATGAATACCCTACCAAAGAGCTTTGTTTGCTACTTTTATCCTTACATAATATAAAACAAAGTCCCCCGCCGCATCTGTCTGTCTGTCTGTCTGTACACGATAAACTCAAAAACTACCAAACGGATTTCCAAACGGTTTTCACCAATAGACGGATTGATTCATGAGGAAGGTGGTGTATAATTCATTAAGGTTTTGTGTAAATTGCCTGAAATATGACGATTGTTGTTGAAGATGTCGGTAAAAATCATGCCACTGGGAGCTTTACTGGCGAGCGCCGCGTAAACCGTAAGATATACCTACATACAATTAATCTTCTACAGGATTGTACATCTTAAAAGTTCAACAAAAATAGTCTGCTATAGTACATGTGGAGGTGTGTGGGTGTGTGGGTGTGTGGGTAAAGTGTAGCCTTAGGGACGCTATGGAGCAAAACATTTTTGGGCCACTTTTTTTTTTTCTGGGACCTTCCAATTTTTTTGCAGTATCGGGTTAATCTTGACCATAGAAACCATTTTAGTTCTCAGAAGCATGGTCCTACAATGCACCGTTTCCGAGAAATAGGCCATCGATTTTTTTTACTTAGCAAAAAAAAAACAAAAAAAAGGAAATGTACCAATTTTATTGCAGTATCGTGTTGACCTTGTCCATAGAAATTATTTAGGGTCTGAGAAGCATGGCCATTCGCGACGCACCGTTTTCGAGTTAGGAGTATTTAAATTTCCTTGCATTTCAAAATGAATTACAACACCCATAATTGATTAAACACACGTCACTAAACCACAATAACAACCAACCAACAACGTTCTAATTAGTCGCAGTGGATGAGTCGTAAGTTAACCGCATCTGTCTACCTTCTCATTTATTTATTGAGGTTTCTGTATGTATGTCGGTATAATCATAAAGATTTACGAGTTTAGTGAACAAAACTAACATAGCAAGGAATTATAGTCAATGGTGCCGATTCTCTTGTCACGAATGCCTCTAAACTAGACTAAAAATCACTAAAATTAAGTTTAATCCTGTCAAACGACGATTTCCCATTCTGTAGGCATGGGTTCGATATATCAAAACGTAACTTATATCGGATATGTGTTTATTATCATACCATATCGATATCTAAATATACATAACCGTTTTCACAAAAACTCCATCGAGCTATGGCTTATCCAAAGCGCAACAACGAGAATGAACTACGAATAATGTCGAATAAGTAATAACGAACAAAACGCAAACTTCACATCACGAGCGATATGACATCGACGGTTTTTATTCGCTTTGTCTCTGTCTTACCATTCAATGTTTTACTGGCGTAAAAGTGATGAAGCGAATATTACGTAACTTCGGCTAGTGATTGGTTATTTGGTTAATAATAGTGCGTGCGTAATATCTATATCCTAACGCGCTAGCAATAAGGTCTAGTTTCTATTTATTTAGTTACAACAAATATTCCATAAGTTAGCAACTTTCCGGCGGCTACTCGATATCAGGGAGAAATTCATTCTTTAAACTAGCCCTACGTTCAATAGATTTAAGGTTGAATTTATGTTGTTGGAATAAGAAATTGCATCGAATGAATTTTGATTTGTATTTTTTAGACAGTTTTGTTTCGAGTTGCACTTGACCTTGGTGACACGTGCCCTACTTAACGATAATTCTTTGCCTTTTTTTAGTTTTATAGTTTGTATTTAGGTACTTATTGTAAATAAATAAATGTATTATTTTTAAACTTTAAAAAACGAAAGCACTTATATCAATCAATGTATTAACGGTAAAAGTGTGAGTTTGCGTTTCGTTCGTTTCAGTTACTTGTGCAAATCGTACTACTGATATCGATATCTGAAAACGGTTTTCGATATCGATATGAAAACTGAATATCGGTTACATATCCGTTAGCAACTAAATACGAAAACGCCCATGTCTACCATTCTGAAATAGACTAAAGTGACACAATTAAACTATATTTTAGTTTGACAGCACTAAGATAGTACTGAGTTTTTAGTTTAGTGAAAATGGCAATTTTGCTATTCTGAATATGACATTTTTCACCTAAAATTTTGATTGTAAAATACCAAACCAGACTAATTCTGACAATTTTTAATCGCGATTAAAAAGGTGTGGGGTAATAAGTTGTCATGAACTAAAATTCACACCAACATCTGACTTCACGTGCAAAAACAGTACCGTATTTATTTTTTCTTTTGCTTATATCTCGAAAATGAATCGCAAAAATAATGAAAATTTCGACCCCCTTTGTGGAACCCTTAAACCTGAACATGTAGGTAATATTTTTTCATATTTTCCATATAAAAAGTGAAAAATTCCATATAAAACACGTCGAGGCGGCAGGCCTTGCGCGCCTCCGGCTCTAAAAAAAATCACGGGTGAGGGCAAACCACGGGTACCACGTGGTTTCGCGATTGTCAAATTCTATTTTAGTTTTGTCAAAATATTTTTTTAGTTTAGAGAATTTTATTTACAGAATAGCTCTAAGATTCTCTTAACCTAAAGTAAGGAATTTTAGTGATAGTTTAGTTAGTTTAGTTCGTTGTACAAGAGAATCGGCACCAATAGCGTGATTAAACGGGTAGTTTTTAAAACATAAAAAGTAAAACACCGCGCTTGAGATTCAAACCCCGCAACACGCTACGCATGAACACGCTTACCCAAACATATAACCGCTAAGCTATTATGCCATATACCTTAGTGGTTGAATTTATAAAATACAATCATTTACAAACGAATATGAGTGTATGTCTATCATAGATATAAGAAAGAATGAGATATGCCCGGTAGTTGAAAATGTATTGAAGACATTGCTTCACTAGATCCCCTCTACCTTGCCACAACTACACATGCACAATCAGTAAAGCCAATAAATATGAGATCGCGATCACACTTGCAATTTATAAATCAGAACGTACTACACAATCAATTATTAACCTTAGCCCGTCAAACACAGGGTGCATTTACCATATATTATGTATGTCCGCAAAAACTTAGGACTTTTCAAAATAAGAAGCGATTTCCATAATAAAAATACACGTAGTAGACATGAAATTGTGATACCCAAATTTAGATTAACTAAAACAAGCAAGTCATTTCTTATAAACAGTATCCGCTTTTATAACAAGTTGCCAAGTCGGTTACAGAACTTAGCGATGGGAAGTTCAAAACCCACATCAAACGTGTCCTTATCAAGAAAGCATATATTATAAAATTAAAGACTACGTTGAAGACAAGGAAGTTTGGCAATAATTCCTTCTGCACATGTGGCTTCCCTGGTACATCATTAACGGCACATTATGTAAGAGTCTATTAACTGCTCCCAAATGACCATCTTTTTTTTTTTTTACATTCTTCCTTGACATAATCATCCTAATATTTGACATTATATGCCTACAATTTAATTTCAACACTTTATTAGTGGCTTTTGTGTACATGATAATTATTCAGATTTGTTACAGTTGTAATACCAATCATGTCATTTCGTTTAAAATAGGTTTTTATTTTTATTAATTTATTCATATTTTATATACTTAGATTATTTTTTTCTATTTTGTGAATGTGAGAACACTGTAGGTTTAGTGGACTGTAGATTTATTGACCATCTTCTATCTTGTTAAGTACCTGGTACTTGTTGAAAGACCTACACTGTCCTCCCATACCTACTAATACCTACTGTTATTTAAAAATATTGTAAAAAACAATTATTTTTAAAAGAGTAACCGTGGAGTTTCTTGCCGGCTCTTCTCCATAGGAAACGACCAATTGGAACCGTGCACCTAGCTTCTGACGTTTCATAAGTGCCCATGTAGGTTTATGTGAAATAAAATATTTTGATTTTGATTTTTGATTTTGATGCACCGTACAACTCACTAACACGAAAACATCGATCGCTATAATTGTTGCTGTGCAAAAGCCATTTATTTTACATATACGCTAGTGATTGACTAAATCAGAAAGTTATCGATTCTCCCATTTATTATTGTAAGTATTAAAATTTTTGAGAGTTCCTGAAAAAATTATAAATAAGAAACGATATACATATAATAAGATGATATAAATAAACAAAACGGGGCAAAACAAAATTTTTGTAAATAAAAAAATTCAACGTTATGGAAAAATCGAAATGAGTATAAAACAAGATTTCACATCGGTGTTCCAATCAGGCTTTAACTTTGACTTAACTTTAAATCAGGCTAATTGAAGGATAAACTATAATAGTAATATAAATTCATACGACAATTGTCATTGTTGTCGACCTACGTTAGTGGATCTGCACAACCACATCACTAACTCGCCGCAAGACACAGCGGCTGTACCACGCGATGCAACCGCTTAAAGAAAATATAGTTTTGTGATTTTTACAGTGCTTGTCCAGTCACTTAGCAACATACTTAGGAAGTGGTAAAAAAGCAATTTATTTACTGCAATAATAGTACAGTCGCTGTGGTATATGAAAACTAAAATAACGTAGTAAAGGCAAAAAATATTTTACGATTTGTTGTTTTTCATGATTTTCAACACAAATATAGTAAAATACTTATCTGCTTACTGCTGATATATAATAAGTGGTTTTATGATTTATAAAGTTTCTAGTTTTGCTTCGATTTTTACAAGAAACCACTGAACAACACGGTATTCTTAAATGTTATCACGATTGCGTTCGAAAGCGCACTAGTTAGCGGAGACGGCGATTTGCCCGAGGCATGAGCATTGTGAGCATTGCGCGCAGACACAGACACGCCCCCAAGCCACTTCTCCTGTTATTTATATTTCTATGGTGTCTATATTATAAATTACTTAATATTATAAGATAAGTTAAACCGAAGTGACCATCTATTGCTTTGTGCGATTGCACCTCCATTTATGATCGAACCTGTACGTAGATGACGGCTTGGTGATGGGTTGTATCACACCTTTTTTTTTTTTTTTTGGGTGGTAAAGCATTAAATGACTCCTCCCTCTCTGGGCGGAGCGAGAGGGAGTGTCAGACTTTTACTGACTAAAACCCACCCGTGTTCCTTCCGTTGCGCGATATCCCTTTCAGACAAACCAACCCCAGCAGTAAAGAATTTGAAATAATACGCCATGTTGTTTCCAGGGTCGCGTGATAGGCATCACAATAGGCTGCATCCTGGGCATGACGCCCCTACTTTTTATGGAAGATGAAACGAAGTCCGACAAGAAAGCCGAAGACAAGAAAACTAAATAGGTAACCGACACATATCTCCACAATCATGTCACTATTTATGAAGCTATCCTTTCCTGCCCACTGAGTTAGTTCCTGTATCTCGTTATGGGAGACCTGTAGTATAATATTACGAAGGGCAATATTTAATTAAGCGTACACACTTTCTGATGTCCAATGGGTTGTACAGCATTGCAACTGCGCGACCAATGTCCGTACGAACCACGCTCAAGTGGAACTTGTGCGAATCTCGTGCATGGTTTTTGCCCATTCGAATTTAGCACAAGGCTAGTAGAAATATGTAATTTGGCTTTGCTATGCATAGGTACGCTGTTAGTCTCAGACCAAATAAAAAACCAAGACAGAGCGCTGTCAACAGTGAAGTGAAGCCGGTTTAGTAAACATGTCTGCATTTTGTGTGCTGCAGTTTGATTGTAGTGTCATTGGAAAAGGGTGTAAATGTGCGCGTGTAAGCGTGTATACATAGAGCGGAGGTGTAGTTTTGGCATGTTTCACTGTAATGTTTGCAGCGCTCTGTCTTGGTTTCTTGTTTGATCTGAGGCTCTTAGTATATAATCTTTTAGAGGAATTTACTGCTTTACCTCTTAGGCTATGTAATTAATATTAATGAAGAAAGTATACATTATTTACAACTCATGGTATATACCTAGGTATAATATATTTACGTACTGAGTCCGTGTTTTCAGTCCCTATATATTAGAAAACTTCTTATTTAGAGTTTTCTTATGTAGCAATCGTCAAATAAAAATGACAAATGAATATTACATATAAAACTATTAACTCTTCAAATTGTAATTTATAGTAATAATATGAAACAAGTAGGTATATTTCTTAGTCTTTAAAAAGATAATGGTGCCGATTCTCTTGTCACAAATGCCTCTAAACTAGACTAAAAATCACTAAAATTTCGTTTATTCCTGTCAAACGACGATTTCCCATTCTGAAATAGACTAAATTGACACAACTTAACTATATTTTAGTTTGACAGCACTAAGATAGTACTGAGTTTTTAGTTTAGTGAAAATGGCAATTTTGCTATTCTGAATTTGACATTTTTCGCCTAAAATTTTGACTGTAAAATACCAAACCAGACTAAACCTGAAATTTTTTAAACGCGATTAAAAAGGTGTTAGTCCAGTCATTATAGTAAGTTCACCTCGGAATTCGAGATACCCAGCTGTAAGTCTGTAAATATTTGTATATTGACACCCTAAAAGTTGTCTCAAAACCTACATATGGTAGGGTGTACGCAACTATTAAATTTCGAGGTCACAAAAATCGGTTTTTTGCGCTTTTTTTGTAAATATCTCATTTCCTATGGGTTTTTTGCTATTTGTATTTGTTATCAATATTGTAGAATAGAAAAATCTCTAAAAATTTTATTCAAAAAAAATTTTCATACGGTGAACCGTTTTCGAGATAGAGGGCGGAGAGCGCGCAGTCACAGCATCACTTCAGGTCAACCGGTGCCTCCGGTCGTAAACGCGCCATATATAGTTGATGAACTATCGATAAATCAATCGATTACAAATATTTGTCAATTTTTATTAACTATTATATTATATTTTATCATTTTTTTCCTAACCTATCCACTTTTTATTCAGTATTAATTTATTTAACAACACTTACCTGCCGATGTAATTGCAGAATTGTTAAAGAAAATATAGGAATTATATTTGAATTTTAACCTAATTAATATTAATAACTTCTTACATGATGAAAAAAAAAAAAAAATAATTAATTAATCTTTTTATTAAAAAATATCATTCAAACCATTTATTTTTATTAAAAGTAAAAAAATGGTTACAAAAACTACAATTTATAATTTTAATCATCTTCTTCCTCTTCATCGTCGTCTTCCGGCTGCTGGTAAATTTCAAACTGGTCTTCATTATCGTCTTCAACGACATTTGTCTCAAGTTCTTCCATGATTTCGGGGTCAAAGGTTCCATCTTCGTTAATTTCGCTCTGATATGGTAGAGCATTGAGACAAGCTTACCCATGACATTGGCCACAAGCTAAAGAGCATTGCAAGCCCGCTTTCCTGCATCCGCATCGCGAACCACAACCACTCTTGCAGTTGCAGGAAATTGTATTTAGCAAATCTTCTGGAGCAGGTAGTAAAATTGTCATGATAGGCTCCAGAAAATCGTTTCGCATTGCCCAACCCCATACCTGGGGTTCCAAATCATAGCCTAACCAAGTTTGAACTTGATAATATACACGTTTGAAATGTTGATGAGCAGCTGCACTTGTTGGTGGAATATTTGAAAGCTGCACAGGTTTATTAAGTTTTGTAGACTTACCGTAATGTATATAACGAAGATGATCGAGACTTTTCACAGATTTCGGAGCATTATAGATTGCCAATAAGGTTTGAGTTCCACTCTCTAATAATCTCTGGACCGAACAATTTTCTTCCTCAAATGCTGCAGCTAGTTCATCCAAATTTGTCAGTTTCTCAAAAGCTTTTAAAAATGTTTATTTTCCCTTTTTAAAAAGCGCAGAAGTTGTGTCACAGCCACTTAATGCGTGCAGAAATAAAATATGTGTTTTGGAATGAGGATAATTATCAAAACTTTTAGTCGAGTATATCTCCGTTTTTACATTTCCTTTCCCAACTTTTTTAAAGAAAATTTCTTGTTTGTAAGACAGTGTACGCCCAATTAAAATGACAAGTAAATCAATAGCAAAAAAACCCATAGGAAATGAGGTATTTACAAAAAAAGCGCAAAAAGCTGATTTTTGTGACCTTTGACCTTGAAATTTAATAGTTGCGTACACCCTACCATATGTAGGTTTTGAGACAACTTTTAGGGTGTCAATATACAAGTATTTACAGACTTACAGCTGGGTATCTTGAATTCCGAGATTCTTACCTAATTTAAGCTTAAATGACTGGACTATGTGGGCTAAAATAAGTTGTCAAATCAATCTACCTAGCCTTTTCCCAACTATGTTGGGGTCGGCTTCCAGTCTAACCGGATGCAGCTGAATTTTACATGGAGCGACTGCCTATCTGACCTCCACAACCCAGTAACTGGGTAATACGATACCCCTTGGTAAGACTGGTGTCAGACTTTCGGGCTTCTGACTACTCGTAACGACTGTCAAAGAACCACGAATGACAGCCGAGACCAACGGCTTAACGTGCTTTCCGAGGCACGGAGGAGTCTCGGTATGTAAAGATGATCACCCATCCACTGACCAACCCCGGCAAGCGTAGCTTAACCTGATGGATCGACCAGTGCGGCTGTTGTTGCTTAGCCACGAGCTCCTCAAAAAAATTGCTAAAATAAGTTGTCATGAACTCAAATTCACACCAACATCTCGACTTCAGGGACTGGGACAGGGACTAGGGCAAACCACGAGTACCCCGTGGATTCGCGATTGTCAAATTCTATTTTAGTTGTGTCAAAATATTTTTTTAGTTTAGAGAATTTTATTTGCAGAATAGCTCTAAGATTCTCATAGCCAAAAGTATGGAATTTTAGTGATAGTTTAGTTACTTTAGTTCGGTGTACAAGAGAATCGGCAACAATGATGAACAACCATAGTACTATTCAATATGACTAAAAGTATTGTAGCCAATGTAATGTGGTAGGTACTTAATTGTACTAAAACTACGCACAAAACTCTTATATCACCTTTTGACTTCCGCACGTATTCATAATTATTATTAAAGTAAGTTAACTACACAATAAAATGGATTATTAGTAAATAAATGCATGCTTGTATGTATGGGCTTAGCCAGGAGAAAATAAAAGATAAGTACCTAGAAAACCCACACTTTGCAGTCAAAATAATGGCACAGGTTGACACATTTGCAATTCTGAACATCATCCACAATCAAGTCCCCGCAACATCCGTTCCTGCAACGATAAAGGAAATATCTAACTTGTGGAGGTGTTCAAACTGGAGTGGCGCACGCAGTCGTGCTCGCTCGGGATTCGTGTCAGTGTGGCCAGAAATATAAAATTATGAATAAGTATTTTATCACAATTTTGGCATCAATATTTATTTATAGGTATAGTGTATGGGCACAGCATAACATGATATTTAATTGTACCAATTTTGAAATGTTATACAATGTAGCTAATTACATAGTTTATGTATAGTAATCAAGTATATGGGTATCGACATTTTATGTTTATAACATCGACGTGTTTGGATTGTTTCTAAAATTTAGAAACACAGATCTAATATTTCTAATCAATTAATCACACATATTAATGTATAAATGTTACTTTTTTTATATAGATAGTCAAGTACAGCTCTGAATGAAAATAACATTGATTTCACTTATATAAGTGGTTATTGAATGTAGATATTTTTATAAGTTTTAATTTATTTATAAGATGTGTTCTAATTTTATTTAACAAGTGTTGTTTTTGCAAAATGTATTCAACAGAGCTTCGAAGTTAATGAACCTTTCTTGCCATGGGTAGCTCTCTGGCAATTAATTTAACATTAAAAATTGATTATGTCCTGCGAAACTGCGTGAAATTTCTAAGTTCATACAAATCTGCTTGCAGCTATCACGCAGCAATGAAACGCTTCCAACGCTGTAAAACTACTTTAACAGTATGAATTGTGAGCAATATTTTGTTTTTATTTATAATCATATCGTCATAGTGAGCCTCTACCGACGATACCTCTGCACTAGCAAGCAGAAGTATTATAAACTGGTAACTGGGTATGGTTACCTATGTACTTACGATACTTGCTAATCAGTTTTCAAATAAAATTCTTATTAAAACGTCGCGCAAGTGTCTACCTTAGTCTCTATTTGGGAAAAGTATTTTCCGCAATAACTCTATGGATGTGTAATGAAGTGTTGTGAGTAGGTACTTACAGGGTATGGATAGAACCCATCCTACCATTCATAGAAGTGATGTAGTAACATATTGTTAGCTCTATAATATATCAGCACTAACATGTATCTAGTCAATGTACACTGAAATTGTATATACTTGTATTATATATGAATTGTATAAGAACAAAGTTGGCACTGGTTAAAAACTGGTTGGAAACCCCGCGCAAGTTCCTTTGTGAGTAAAAACAATAATTTTGAGCTATCTTGTACAATCTTAAAATGTGTTTATACTTTATTAGAGTGTAAATAAACCGTATTATGGAATGATTAAAATACTGCTTGCATAATTATATTTTTTGTTCTATGTGCAGTTTAATCTTAGGCCCGTCACACACCCATGACTGAACTGCTTGCATGGTTTGATTCCCATACAAAAAACAAACAATCAGATAAAGTACAACAGTTCAGAAAAATACATGCGGTGCCACAATGCAGGTGGTCATTATACGCATTTTGGGTGCGTGCATGCTGATTGCTTCGCCGTGCTGCAATCCTTTCTACATTCCTTCAAAACGAGGTTCTCTTCACAAGGCTCCCTCCCACCCTCCCCGTCCATTTAAAGTAGCTTGCCTATTTGATCTAATATAACAAGTAAATGCGACTGAAACAAGTATACGTTAATGTGCGTAGTATTTTAATCACGAATGTAAGTTTTAATTAATGTTATATCGTAAAGTTGTTATATCGGTCAGTTATCAAACAAATGTGCGTGTTTTATTCTATGACATAGTGTCATTTCTGGATGGAATTAATAAACAGTTGTAATTCTAAAAATTTGTTTTTCTTCTTACGAGATCTCGATGACGTCATCCGGATATTTGCATATTAATGATTGTCGCTCTACCATTATCACACCAGAAATTCAGAGGTGTACTGCATTTTTAACCGAGTCCCAAAAAGGAGGAGGTTAAATGTTCGTCGCGTATGTTTATATATTTTTTTTTTGTATGTCCGCCGATTTCTCGAAAGGGTATGCTCCCAAGTTGGTCCCATATAAATTTTATAATTTTGCTTGGATAATTTTTGAGTAAGCTTCAATAATACGTATTTTTCCCACTTAGTATAATATATTATGATGATAACTTCCTGTCACTGTTACTTACATAGCAGGTAGTGGTATTTGAATTTGTGTGGGGTAGGTACTACAACTAAAAAGTGAAAAATATAAACTTTTTACAAAAAAAAAAACAGTACAAAGTGAAAAATAACTTTAATTTCGGAAGTCGGTGGCAAAACACAAAAATTCAAAACCAAAGACACCGACTTCCGAAATTAAAGTTATTTTTCATTTTGTAGTGTTTTTTTTTCGAAGTCGGTTGTTTTTTTTTAAAGTTTTTCTACACATTTTACTACAGTTACGTGCTGACTTGGTGGCTGGCCCAATCAAATAAAACAATGGGGCTAATCGTGCTTACCTTGCACCGACACACTTCATCATGATAAATTAAACCAATAAATAATGTCATAATCATCATTTAATAAATAATTATCACTTGTCGATAAAGATATGCGTATGTAAAAGCTGCATTTGTTTAAAAAATACGCTAAACAAGATCAGAGGTTATGCAGTAGGGGCACGTAACACGACTTGCGCACACGCACACAACCACTCGTTCACTGGTAATAACAGCCGTGGGGCCACAACGCGCAACTGTTGCAGGCGACATGTTCGTTGGATATGTTGTTGTTGTATGAATATAATAAATAATTCTTTTTTTGTAGTAAAACACGACTTATAAATTGTTTGAGTTACTCATTAATTAGGTAATAAAATGAACTACCTACTTAAATATAATTAATTTCAGTTTCCGTCCTTTTACAATTTCCTCTTACATATGACTACTTGCCATCATTTGTACACGGAAGTGAACCAGCGGGCGGCGGCGACGCAACAGCCGCTATTTTAAAATGTGGTTACACTTTGTTATAGGTACCGATTGTGTTTGAGGATAGAGCTTTTGGCTAAACATGCGTTGATTGTGAGTCTCATTAATTCGCATAATAAATTATGACTTAAAAACATGAAATTTAGTTAGGCAGGTACAATCTGACGAGCGTAGTCGACGAGTTCATTAGATTAGTCGCCCACAACAGTTGCGTTTCAGTATAATTTTACAATTAAACATAAGTAGAGTGCGAGGAAATGATACAAATACTCCGTTTAGCAAGAACGCCACTTATCTCTGCGAGACTCCATATCACTTATCTATTTGGAAACTCTTACAGCTAACATTTTCTTTAATGTTTTTTTATCACAACAATGTGATGCATTTGGCAAAACACAAAATTTCAAACGTGGTCGTATTTTTTGATAAAATTGTATAAATTTAATGCGTATCCTATCCATTAGGAGTTATAAACGTCAAAAGGGTTTTTAAGCAGTATTATATTATTTACCATGTATTACTTGTAATGCGTTGTACTTTTCTGAGCCAACATTATTAACGGCCCATGTATGACCTCTATTCGTGCGATGAGCATACTACCATTCTTGTAATGTAACTTATAATTTACTTAAAATCAATGAAACATCTTAAATGCTCATGTAAAGCATCAAAATATATGTAAACGTATCATAAATCACAACATAATTATATCTTAATAGCATTCACCGCTAAGTTGGCTCAGGTGGCGTACCGCGTTACGTAGCGTAGTAAGTTGGCTCAGGTGGCGTACCGCGTTACGTAGCGTAGTAAGTTGGCTCAGGTGGCGTACCGCGTTACGTAGCGTAGTAAGTTGGCTCAGGTGGCGTACCGCGTTACGTAGCGTAGTAAGTTGGCTCAGGTGGCGTACCGCGTTACGTAGCGTAGTAAGCGCATTATTTACAAAGTTACTTGAAATTTAAACCAACTCTTATTAACTATTACCATAAGGACTAGATCTCATATTAACTATCGTGATACGATGTGCGATGCGCGACTACATCAAGCGGCCAGTGCTCAACTAGGCGGTACGGACAATAAATTCACATCTCAAGCAAGTGTTCGCTATCGCAACTGCGATCTAGTTGAGTAGTGGGCTCTTGCTGCTACATATAGGGAAGTACTGACGGGTTTATAATCATCTGCGTTTGAAATTCATTTGCCAAACATGTAAACAAACACGAGTTCCAGGAAAAACAACTGTAACGCCTACACATAAAGTTCAGTTTGCGCTTTAACTTCATATTTTTTATGACTTTTTCAACAATACTAGTCGGTCTAAAATCAACTTTATGTACCTTGCATAAAGTTGATGTTTGTCTAAGTGGAAATCTCGTGTTGGTTTACAGCTTTGGCAAATAAATTGCGCACGCAGATTTGCTGTAATACGGGAGTCTATCTAATCTTTGATCGTTCATACGTTTACAACTAGAAAGTATTTCATGTGTCCTAACTCTAGGCTACGTGTAATTACATGGCAGACGCTTCACTCTATATTTCTTCTTATCCAAAACTAAAAATGGAATTATAAAATTTTGGTAAAATGTACTGAACTGTTCACAAACTGGACATGATTTCAATAGAATATAGGTAATACGGGCTGGTATCCGCAACTCCACGTCTAAGCGCGTATTTTGCGTACGGAAATGAAAATGATGACCATCAATAGAATATAATAAATGACTGTAAAAGATCAACAGGATAATTATACAAATTTAGTTCGAGATAGTTAACTTAAAGTAGAAACGTTATAAACTTATGTACAGCTTGGTCATGATTACAGATACACTTAATTTAAACTGCGTTAAGTAACGATGAGATCCTTAACTGTAGAGGCTATATACGCGATCATTCTCAAAATAAATATGTATAGGTCTTTACAAAGTCGTGATACAGCTATGATAGATGTGCTTTAGTACATACGTGTTTTAATTGTTTAATCCTCGTACGTGGGTCATGCTTGAGTGATTTAACAATTTTATTTCATTTTCTAATATACATTAACAGAAGCGATTTTTTCATTCCGATATTATTCGAGTCGTTAGTGTAGACATTTGCTTACAGGAGTGAAATTAATAAACTTCTGTTAAACACGTATTTTGTAGAAGATAGGTATAGCATCGGAAAAATATTGCGTTCCTAGTTAAGTCAGGGAAATTAATTGTTTAGTAAATTGACTCCCGACCTACTTTGAATTGTCCGTTTAACTAAATCACAACTGCCATCTTTGACTCACATCACATCTTTGATTTTTGTATGAAATGTCTTTAACACGGCAAATTGGCGTAGTGTCCATTTGATCAACAATTAATTTCACTGTCCGTACAACACATACTAAAATAAAGCAGAACACGCACAGACACACATGTTACTATTAAATACTTAAGTATATCACATTGGACGCGGCGAACTCAGTAGGTCGTGCATACACAGCTAGTTTTGATAACAGTTTCACAACCAAACCTGGTGTTATTAAATAAATACATCAAATAAAACACCGATATGCACCGTTCGTTAAAGTCCTTCCTTACACATTGACTGACGCATTTTCCCTAACATCGAATATCTCTGAAGATCCACTAACTGCTTCAGTCAACGTTATACGCTTCGATAGAGGAAGAGGAAGCTGGCTGAGGTATTTGTTGTAAAAAGCAAAGCATACATACTAGGGTCGCATCAATCGCAAAATATTGACAGTTTAGAGACTTTGTACTTATCAAAATTATATCAGTAATCAGATGAGACCAATTCCTGTATCAACGTTTTTGGCAGTAAAAACATTTATTATCCATATTCCTGGTTGGTATTAAAATAATATAGAAATACTTGGTTATTTGGCTTTGTTTTGCAATATCGAATTTCCCTATAAAACCACATCATTTGATAAAATTTTCACATAACTGGAAGTTGCAAGGTATATATAATGCGTCACTTTGTGTACTTACTGTAAAGTATAATATTGCTCGATACAAGGCTCGTATATAAAATTATGACTAATGAGTATCGATGCACTAACCGCTAAACATAGCAATAAAAATGCTAGATCCACGTCGACCGTCACACGATCGACACCATTGCAACTAAAACTAACAATTATTACGAAAAATGTAGCACTACATTTACATACTAATGTCTAATGTACAAATTGTTATGTACAAATCAATATACATAAAAATACGTCTGTAGTAAATAATTTCACAGCTGGCGACAGCTTGAAAACAATCTCGATCGGGTTGAGGTCTGAAACACTGAGCGACTGTGACACCCGAGGTAACTTACTAGATTTTGTTTCACGGCTCAAGTCACCGGTCTGTGGCGAGCTGCAGCGCCTCGTGACGTCACCCACCGTGCTCCTCGCTACGACGACAAGCGCCCGGCCGGCATTAACAAGTACCGCGTGAAGTCACCCACCGTGCGCCTCGCTACGACGACAAGCGCCCGGCCGGCATTAACAAGTACCGCGTGAAGTCACCCACCGTGCGCCTCGCTACGACGACAAGCGCCCGGCCGGCATTAACAAGTACCGCGTGAAGTCACCCACCGTGCGCCTCGCTACGACGACAAGCGCCCGGCCGGCATTAACAAGTACCGCGTGAAGTCGCCCACCGTGCGCCTCGCTACGACGACAAGCGCCCGGCCGGCATTAACAAGTACCGCGTGAAGTCACCCACCGTGCGCCTCGCTACGACGACAAGCGCCCGGCCGGCTTAACAAGTACCGCGTGAAGTCACCCACCGTGCGCCTCGCTACGACGACAAGCGCCCGGCCGGCATTAACAAGTACCGCGTGAAGTCACCCACCGTGCGCCTCGCTACGACGACAAGCGCCCGGCCGGCATTAACAAGTACCGCGTGAAGTCACCCACCGTGCGCCTCGCTACGACGACACGCGCCCTGCCGGCACTAACAAGTACCGCGTGAAGTCACCCACCGTGCGCCTTGCTACGACGACACGCGCCCTGCCGGCACTAACAAGTACCGTGTGACGTCACTCACCGTGCGCCTCGCTACGACGACACGCGCCCGGCCGGCATTAACAAGTACCGCGTGAAGTAACCCACCGTGCGCCTTGCTACGACGACACGCGCCCTGCCGGCACTAACAAGTACCGTGTGACGTCACTCACCGTGCGCCTCGCTACGACGACACGCGCCCTGCCGGCACTAACAAATACCGCGTGACGTCACCTACCGTGCGCCTCGCTACGACGACACGCGCCCTGCCGGCACTAACAAGTACCGCGTGACTTCACCCACCGTGCGCCTCGGTACGACGACACGCGCCCTGCCGGCACTAACAAGTACCGCGTGAGGTCACCCACCGTGTGCCTCGCTACGACGACACGCACCCTGCCGGCACTAACAAGTACCGTAGCGCTAGATTTATGAATAGTCTCATAAGCCGCCGTTCGTGAAAATACTTGTGTCGTCAGAAGCGCTGCCAACTGGGGCGGCGCCCACGCCTCACGTACGTGTTATTTGTAAACGAATAAATAATACTACAACTACATAATAAATGGTAAGCGATTACTAATCTCATATCGACGTATACTTCGCCGGCTACCTTTTAAAGGTAGCTGATATAATTGTTTTAATAAAACAAGTCAAGTAACAAATAATACTGTTATAAACATTAGAATTTAGACGTCAATGTACAATTGACTAGGTAACATTCATGTCGCGCGATCCGAAATATACTAAACATAAAACAATGTTACTTTGTACCCATTATGGCAATTATGAGTAGTCGATAATAATATTACTTGTTTTATCATTCTCAAAATGATCTAGGATTGCTATTAACTTTCAGATATACTTCTTGTACTTATTACACTAATAATTATTAACTAACTTCTAACACTCCACGAATTTTCAAAATTCAAACAACGAAATCTCTACTTTTTGGCGCAATTTCAACAAATGGAATGATATTAAACAATGAAAAATTTTGGTCTCACTAACACATCGAATTGTTATCTTACTCTTAAATAGTTGTTTCGAAGTTTTACAAATCAATAAATATATTCGCTAGGACTAATGTTCATTCGTCACACACGGCGTTCAAGCGTGCGCCGTGAGCGGGTCGGCGGCGGCGCCGTGCTCGGTGCGGTAGTCGCCGCGCTCGGGCTCCGAGCTGTTGCGCTGCAGCGCCGCCAGCTCGGCGCGCGCGGCCGCGTCGCCCACGCTGCGCCAGCGCACGCGGCGCGCGCGCACTGCATAGGCCGCCTCCTCGAAGCCCGAGCGCAGCCCCAGCACGATGCTGAGCGCCGACGCGTCCTGCCCGTGGCAGCCCGAATATCGGTACTGCGGCTTCTTGTCGAACCGACACCCCACCGATTGTGCACCTGTGTGCACGAGAAACCTTGTTACTACTCGATACTCGGTAATTAGATGCGATACATCATTGAATACAGTTTACGATTAGAACTTGTGTGACGCTATCTATGCAATTCACAATGTTATCTTTCAATAGTAACGAATTAACGATGTGACATCGTGGAACATAGAATGAAAGATAAAACTATCGATCCACACGCACGGTATAATACGCACCTATAGGCATGATGCAGTCGAGCGTGAGCGCGCACTGTATCCAGGGGCGCATGATGTCGAGCACGGCGGGCTTGTTGACGACGACGAGGCGCGTCACGTCCATCATCTGCACGAACAGGAAGTCGTCGATGGTGGCGTGGAAGTAGTGGAACATGCGCGGGTGCGTGAGGCTGGTGACGGCGGCGCGGCGCGGCCACGCCAGCACGCCGCCCCCGGCCGCCGCGCGCGCCCACAGCGCGCCCAGCTCGGCCGGCGTGCCCGTCCAGCGCTGCGACGCCTCGCAGAACACCACGCCCCCGACGCGGCTCAGCGCATGCTGCGAACATGACATAAAGTACATCAGCATGCGTTAACTCCTTCATTATTTATCTATCAATTTAATTATTTAATGAGTATAAGGTAAAACATGTGCTTTCCCTAGTCAACAAGCCCGGTACAAGGGCATTTGTGGATATGCTCATAAATATATGGACAGAGTATTGTCCTGTTGCATGAGACCATTACACTCAATTGAAGGAAAAAAAATCAAGAAATCAGTGCAAAACTTACAATATAAAACAGTATTAGTGTTCAGTCACAAGAGAGCATTACTTCTCACAATGTAGGTCACAACTCAAAGACGCAGGCAATTAGTATGAAAGCCTCGGTTTAGCGCAGTTTCGCGCCGCGCTTTGTTAGTCTTTGTTGTTCAAAGTTGCGCCGGTTCATTTATACACGTCAGAAGCCTTCAGTCTGGCTGAAGGCTGGAAGGCAGGAGAAACGAAAAACATTTTTTATTATATTTAGCCGAAAAAAACTAGCACAGGGATTATGTAAGTATTACTGTAAAGTCCAATTATAATATTTTCCCGCTGAATCTGACTAGAAGCCCCACGAAGGCGTAACATACTGTAGACCAGTGGTTCCCAAACTATGCAAATATTGGGTGGGCATTGAAACATTGATTTTCAGCTATGATTAATATTAAAAGTAAATACGGAAATAAATTGAATGTATCAAACTCATTGCGATTAAAAGTAACTAAAATTGATGATGATGCTAAAGCTATAATGACAATAATATGAAACAAATACATCCTTCTCTTTGGAATAGCAGTCCTTGTAGTTAATAAGTATTAAAATGTTCGATTGTAACTGAATGCTTTATTCTTATTTGAACAGAAGGACTGTTGACTGGAAGCCGACCCCAATACAGTTGGGAAAAGGCTAGGCAGATTGATTTTGAACAGAAGAACTGTTCAAATTCATATAGTTAAGTATGCCCCTTTTTTCGCCATGACAGCCAAGAGGTGAGTCCCGAATTTGGAAGTTTTTGTTAGGTGGTCGCGGTCCTATCAACTTTGGGAACCACTGCTGCGGACACAGATTACCTACCTACTGAATGTCTGCTTATTTTAATACACATCAGGTAAGCTTGTGGTTAAACATGTACAGCCTATCTGATATAAGAGCCATCACGTGTGCCCCAAAAACCACCTACTCAATAAAGACTCAACAAGGTGAAGAAGCGACACGGTAATTTAATCAGAAACATGTTAGGATGAAGATATTGTAATGCCCCCACCTATGAAATTGGCGTTTTTTTTTCACAAATAGAGAACGTCGTCACTTCTATGATTTAAAATATTCATCAATTGCTTGATATTATATCGAATAATGACCATCATAGACAATAGTAATAAGGTTTTTTTATTACCAAAAGTAAAAAAACCTTATTACTTATAGTTTAATAAACATAAAAAATACCTTAAAAATTACTTCTCATTTTGTTAGCAGAAATGACCACTATTTGTTTTAACTTAGCCAAAAAATATTTTTGTCGCTTAATCTAAGTGGCATATTCGTTAATTTAGTTTTTAAACATTAGTGCATAAAAGTTTTAAAACATTCGTGTTCATGGTTGTTATATAAATTAAGAAAATGTTAGTATGAAATATGTAACTTCTTTAAAATTCTCTATACAAAACTGCTGATTTCATAGGTGGGACCTATTACAATTAATCATTTGACTGCTGTCACTTCACCTAGCAGCTTATCAGTCAGACATAATACCATTCATCATATTTATTTATTTAAAAAAGTATGTTCAAAAACTAAAACCCGTCTACTGAAAAATCACGCTCTTAAACGTATGAAACAAGAAAATATTTCTGACAGAATCATGTACTGAATCCATGGTATCAGTTTTCGCATCGATGTCCCTGCCACCCTGTATATACATGCTAGCTTTTGCCCGCGACTTCGTCCGCGTAGAAGTCGAAAATGGTTCTAATAGGATTTTTTATTGGTTTTTTACGTTATTAATTTTGTTATAAATTATTATGTTAAAATGTTTGAATAATTATAAAATATAACACTCTTTATTATAGTGTAGGGATATAAAGCTTAAATAAACTTGAAAAAAAATAAAAATAATTATGAACACGAAGCTCGGCCTTTGATCTGGCGAAAGTTACACGGGTGAATTATCTTTTTACAACGAAATCGAAATACTACACCTACCGCAGTATTTGTTTGTAAACAATATTTTTTGTTTTCCTTTCGGGTGCTAGAATCACCAGGCTACTCTGTGCGCTTACTCTGGAGCATGCTACATACAATTGGCCGTGGGAAAAGCAGCTTTCCCTTAAGTCTACTCCTGTTACCTTAAGAGTTTGAGCTTGAGCTTTGTTTATAGTCATTACGAAGCATACTTTGATGGGAAACCGCACTCTTTTGAATTCGAAGGGGTAATTTGATCCCGGAGGACACGGTGGAGCATACGGTGGAGTTCTGCCCGGCTTGGGCGGGGCACCGCCGCGTGTCCTCACGGAGGCGATCGGCGGCGGCGATCTCTCGCGTCCGGCCCTGGTTCAGGCCATGGTCCGGAGCGCATGGGAGACCGTCACGGCGTCGCGCACGGAGGAGGAGGCGGAGCGCGCGAGGGAGAGGCAAGATGCGCGCCCTCGCGCCCCTAGTCGCCGCAGGAGACGCCCCGGGCGTCGGGAGTCGCGAGCCGACTTCCGGCCACCGTAGGCGCGGGCTTGCGGACGGTGAGCAATGGGTAGCTCGCCGTCCGCTAAAGACCAGGCCCGGGTCAACGGCGCGTTGTGTTCCACGCGCGCCTCAAAGAGATGTCGGCACCAACTGACGGGGTCCGTAAGAGCCAATGCCTGCCGGGGTTGCGAGTTTGTCCAAAAGGGATATCGTGACCCGGCACATAGGCAACAGAAGGAACACGGGTGGGTTTTAGTCAGTAATAGTCTGACACATCCTCCCGCTCCGTCTAGAGCGGGAGAAGTTATTTAATAATTACCAACACTAAAAAAAAAAAAGAGGGATAATTTGATGGTTTTAGGGGAATCCTAGGAATAAATACAGACCTCTGTAAAGCTTAAAAACCTTCAAATGCGGTGCTAATATGTATAATACGGTGACTTTCGAGACATTCCAATTTTAAAGAGTATTTACATTGCAAGCACCAAGCCTATATGTGAGTTTATATATCTTTTTATTTATATTTATATCTTTTTTGAATAAAATCGGATTGACTTTTCAAACATGTGTCAAAATAAAATGTAATTTAAATCAAAAGCACTAAGGAGTATTGATATCAACTTCGAAGCAAATCACTCCCAAAATAACTTTCTACCTCTATTTAACCCTGTTAGTGGATGAATTTCAATAAAATACGAAACAGGTCTTCCATTAATTCTGTTAAAGAATGTTTATGCAAAATTTGAAGTAGATTGTCGTGTCAGACTCTTACTGACTAAAAACCCACCCGTGTTCCTTCAGTTGCCTTTTCATTGCCAGGGGCCATATGGTATCCCTTTCGGACTTTCCCGCGACCCCGGCAGGCATCGGTCCTAGGGGACCCCATCAGTTGTGCTGACATCTCTTTGAGGCGCGCGTGGAACACAACGCGCTGTCGACCCGGGCCTGGTCCGTATGGGACCTACGGCCCTTGTGCCCGCGCCTACGGTGACCGGAAATCAATTTTCATAAATTCATGTCATGTGTCATCTCCTTCGTGTTAGGTTCCTTTAAACCCTGCAGACAGAAATATTAGCCCCAGGAACGTCGACTACGCCTTACTTCAAAAATATTTACCATATAACTTTTTTTTTATTTGACCTTGACCTTCGAGACGTTTGACATTAACCTTGAAAATGTGTCTCCTGTGAACTGGTGGGTCGGGGGATGCCTTGCCCCTCCCTTCCACACTTCATTTTTCGAACTTTATTTATGAGATTTACGTCATAATATATTATTTTTTCAAAAATTAACTATGTATCTCCGGCGGGGGTGAGTGGTGGTTTACTAACCATTCCCCCCTCTACCTCTCCTACCCCCTATCGAGGCGGCATGTTTCTAAACTTTAATCATAAAAGTTTACAAATAATTTAATAAACAGTACAAATTAAATAGATCATTGTTTATCCGCGATCGTAGCAAGCAGCTATTAGACGCCAAATCTCCAGTTATTTTGAGAGCACTTAAAACGAGACAAAAACTCAACTAGCTTCCTTTTATCACAAATCATAAAACGAATGAGTCGGAACATGTGCGCCGAATACTCGAATATTACGTCGACGTGTTTAGAGCAATCTTTGAGATCCCTCAGATACACTTATTTACGACAAACTGACGGTCGCAGCATCGGCAGAGCGCCTACATGTGCTCGTCCGGAATGGACACAAATAATGGTTCCTCCAAATAGGACCGAATGCTATGGCACAGAAGTTTGTGCTGAGTGGTGAAATGTTGTATTTCTTTGCAATCTGAGCTGACCAAATTTGCTTTTTAGTATCCTACTAGCTTTTGCCCGCGGCTTCGCCCGCGTGGATGTCGGAAAATATGCCACGGGTGCGTACTACCGGGATTAGTTAGATACCTAATATCCGAGGAAAAGTCATTGATTATAATTATTTTGTCACGCGTAATTTTGAATCTGTGATATCTTTTAAAGTATTCAATTAAATGATATGATGTCAAGGCATATTTTAATATAAATTAAATGCCCAAGTTAAATAACATATTTTATTGGATAAGGATAAATAAAATACCGGTCAAAATAGCTTCGCAAATAACAATGAAATTTTTATCAAATTCTGAAAGATAAAAATGGTTACTGTAGGTCATCCTTAGAAGATAGACATAATATGCTATCGCGGACTTTATTTTTGAACTTTTTAAGATATAAAATTCTGTAAAACATAAATTTGATGTATCTTTTACGGCTTACGCGGCGCACGCCAGTAAAGCTCCCAGTCGGCATGATTTTTTCCGACATATACAAATTTACACAAAACCCTAATGTATTATACACAAAAACTTTCCTCTCGAATCACTCTATCTATTTAAAAAAACCGCATCAAAATCCGTTGTAGATACATAGGCACAGACAGCGCGAAGCGACTTTGTTTTATACTATGTATAGATATAGATAGATGTTATTAATATCACAAACAATGCTGTTTAAGGCAGAGCTTTAAATAAAACGGGGGAAATGGATGCAATTAGTTTTATGCGCACAGTTAGGTCATTTAAAACAAGCCTAATTAGATTCAAGCGTTGCTTTTACATTAAAACAAAACTGTTACAACATTGCAGTTCGTGTCATGTGCCGTTTCAAGGAAATAAACTCACCAATCAGAGGTCATGCGAAATATTTTGAGAATGTGTAATTAATGTGTTCCAACAAT
This sequence comes from Agrochola macilenta, assembly GCA_916701695.1. NCBI lineage: Eukaryota > Metazoa > Arthropoda > Insecta > Lepidoptera > Noctuidae > Agrochola > Agrochola macilenta. Next base: position 22,452,394 of record OU753561.1, on the reverse strand, counting down.
TAAGCGGAAGCGTTGGTCGACATACGACTACCAACCGTTTACCGGTTAATTTATTAGCCTCCGTAGTAATTAAATTGGCTCAGACGCAAAATTACTACTTCTCCAAATGTATTAAATTAAAATGGTGAATGGAGTTTCTTGCTCATTCTTGTCCATACGAAAACTACCTTTTGGAAGGGGCGACTAGAATCAATTATTTTTTTTGTAAATTTTGACGTTCAATAGTGCCTTTAATGTGCCTAATTGAAATAAATTATTTGACTTTGACTTTACATTCAGCGATTGAACACGAGACCTGCAAGTACCAACAACGTATCGTATTCAGTCTTACGATCTACGGATAGTAATTCAATCTCCTCGTTGGGATAAAGTTGGCTGCCAACTAATTAATGCACGAGCAGATTTCCTGTGTGCCCTCTATAAGGCCATTCACTGAACACAACTAATTACCATGTTTTCCGTGTAAAATTAAAGTGCGCTTGAACAAAAGAAAATGAACATAAATAATGTAAGCAAGTAGCTTTCATTAAATCTTTATAAAATCTAATTGATTCAGGCGTGCCTTTGCGGAAATCCATTTTAAAATACAATTGACGACGTATATTTAGTAACCTAATCCGCTTAACCGATCTTAAGGAGTCATAAATAACCCTGTAAAAAATCGACACGTGTTTCACCTCTCAACGAGGCATCCTCAGGATGGCTATTGACTTGTTGCGAACCCGGACCCGACGTGTGGACACGTCAAGCGTCGAGAGCAGTGTTCAGTGTTCGCAACAAGTCAATGGGCATCCTTTTTTTTTTTTTTTTTTTTTTTGGGTGGGAAATCATCAAATGACTCCTCCCGCTCTGGGCGGAGCGAGAGGGAGTGTCAGACTTTTACTGACTAAAACCCACCCGTGTTCCTTCCGTTGCCTGTGTGCCGGGGCCGCGATATCCCTTTCGGACCAACTCGCAACCCTGGCAGGCATTGGCCCTTACGGACCCCGTCAGTTGGTGCCGACATCTCTTTGAGGCGCGCGTGGAACACAACGCGCCGTTGACCCGGGCCTGGTCTTTAGCGGACGGCGAGCTACCCATTGCTCACCGTCCGCAAGCCCGCGCCTACGGTGGCCGGAAGTCGGCTCGCGACTCCCGACGCCCGGGGCGTCTCCTGCGGCGACTAGGGGCGCGAGGGCGCGCATCTTGCATTTCCCTCGCGCGCTCCGCCTCCTCCTTCGCGAGCATTACTGCTTCGCAAAAGGAAGTGACGGCTTCCCATGCACTCTCGCTCCGGACCATGGCCTGAACCAGGGCCGGACGCGAGAGATCGCCGCTGCCGATCGCCTCCGTGAGGACACGGCGGTGCCCCGCCCAAGCCGGGCAGACCTCCACCGTATGCACCACCGTGTCCTCCGGGCGATCCACACAATGGTAACACCCGGGCGTTTCCTCCCGCTTTATCCTGAACAGGAACCTCCCGAAACAACCGTGTCCGGTGAGGACCTGCGTCAGGCGGAAGGTGAGGACGCCGTGGCGCCTCTCTAGCCACTCCTCAAAGAGGGGCCTTACCGCCGCAATTGTGGCGTGCCCAAAGTCAATGGGCATCCTGAGGATGCCTCGTTGAGAGGTGAAACACGTGTCGATTACTTACAGGGTTCTTTATGACTCCTTAAGATCGGTTAAGCGGATTAGGTTACTAAATATACGTCGCAATTTTTTTTTTTTTTATGTAGACCTTGATATTCATTTAGCCCAGTCTGCTCTCGATTCGACAAAACCACTTAAATAAATAGAGCTCTCAAAATATTGGTGATTACAACTATTTGCGTGCAGTGACCTAGACACGCGGACGACATATCGCAGACGGCACGTCACGGTCACACCCAACATCAGGGGCCCAGGGGCCCGGGGCTGTCCCCGCTCGGTGGATTCTCTAATCGCTTACTGCGTGCCATTGCGTGACGGGATACGTTTAGTTTTATGATGAGGTAACAAAAACAGTTTATTCAAGATCTCGTGACACCTCGGCGAAACGAAAACGCAGACGATATATTTGGTTTCCAAAAACTTCCATTTGAAACGATAATTTTAGAATTAATTCAATCTGCCTAGCCATTTCCCAACAATGTCGAGGTCGGCTTCCAGTCTAACCGGATGCAGCTGAATACCAGTATTTTACATGGAGCGACTGCCTATCTGACCTCCACAACCCAGTAACTGGGTAATACGATACCCCTTGGTAAGACTGGTGTCAGACTTTCGGGCTTCTGACGACTCGTAACGACTGTCAAAGATCCATGAATGACAGCCGGGACCAACGGCTTAGCGTGCTTTCCGAGGCACGGAGGATTCTCGGTATGTAATGATGGTCACCCATCCACTGACCAACCCCGGCAAGCGTAGCTTAACCTGATGGATCGACCAGTGCGGCTGTTGTTACTTAGCCACGATCTCCTCCATTTTTGAATTAATTAACTAGCGCTATTACGGCTGTGGCAATCGCAATTATAGTCAACTGAACATCCCCAGTCCTCCCTTGATTAACGCTTCATTTTTATTACCTTTTCGGGTTACACGAGACCCATTTGGGTGAGTGCAATATCGCCGAGAGACGAGGCCGTCTCAGGAAACGTTCGATTATCGTCCACTTTCCTAAATAAATACGTAGGCGTTAGCCGACAAAATGAGCCTACACGACGACCATAGAAATTCCTACACAATCTAACATTCACCTAGTTTCAGCCCAAAATACTTTAGAATTTTTTGGCACCCAACAATATTTAATGTTATGTACGATGCTTTTATTTAGCTAAATTCCCTAAGTTCTAATCAGTCAGCTGAGCAAATAATCAAAATCGATGTAATCCTACGATGACTGATAGGAGGACTGCTAACTGCTATCAGTTCAGGCTCAGCTCAGTATGCTTCACATGTCCTCGCTGACAGTCGCAGTTGATAACGTGCCGGCATTTTAACTGCTGGCAGACAATAGGCCGATTAGCAATTATTAATACCAATGCCTAAATGTATCCCGCGACATTACCTATGCGTTGTACATGATTGTTATATTTAGGAAGGCGATAAACATCGGCGATAACAATAAGCCGATGAATAACTTGGTGGTGCAATATTATATCTTGCGGATAAGATGGTCGATAACGAGGACTTTTTATTTGGGTATTTTCCACTGAAAAAGGGCTTGGAGACTGTTAGCCTGCATCATCTCACTGCCGGGTAAAGGCCTCTCCACATGGCTTGGAGACAGTCAGCATAGTTAATAGTCTCTTCAAAATGAACGTCGTGGAATCTGTTTGAGCTATACATAACTATACATCATGATGCTTTTAAAAAGATTTTCAACAGTAAGCTGATGAGATGTGCCAACGGCATCGGCAGTTCAGCAAAATTTTAAATTATGGCTGTTAAAAAGTCATTTGGCTGCGATCAGCGTCCAACCGATGCAACTTTCCGCCAAGTTATTCGACAAAACGCTGTTTCACCATCCTCATCGGCGGGTCACGCAAGCTTATCTTGTTGACATTAAGTTTATGACCGATATCCATAATCTTGCGTCAGTGAGAGTGGTGGGATTGCCCGACTGAGCCCTTTTTATGGAACAATAAATGTAGCGATATTGATCCATATACATACTTTTCCTAATATTAACATATTAAGTCATCAAGACATTCATCGAATTATTACATCATGTTCCGAACTTCAGACCATGCGAAGCAAATGTCGCAAGTCTTTTAGACGAGTTGCCACCTCATCATTCGCTCGTCTCTTTAATAGCAGCACACTCGACTCGCCGCAAATAATATACTCCTAACTAAGTTCTAGAGAGGGATCTTCTGAGGATTTTTTGCCGACGAAGAAAGAAGGAGGTTCTCCAGACAGATTATTTCAGCTTCACATCATTTACTCCCTAGTGGCTTGTTGTTTGTAGGACCGCGGAATTATACTTCTTTCTTGTTAAGAATGACGATCATAACAAGATGGTTATTAGGTATAATAACCGATCTAGCAAGCAATTCATTTGTGTTTTCGGCACTTGTGTCGGCAGGAAAAGAAGCCTTTAATAACCTTCAATATAGTTGAAAATTTGTAGACGCTCTACATAATATCGTTTTGGTGCGGCATCGCTCCGTGATAATAGTAGCGACTAACGTCAAGGACGGGCTGTTCGCACCGCACCACAGTCGTGCTCGTGTATCAACAGAACACGACATTTGTAAATTAATATTTGCTGAACCATATTGTATAAACCGTGGAAATTCACGCTCACGACTACTTGAGGCCGAGTTTCAGGAACCAATTAATGTCAGTAGCAAATAGAAATAGCTCCAAATGGCTGCAAACTACTGAAATTTCGGCTTAAACAGATGTATGGGAGATCGAAGAAGACATGCAGCGCCGACACTAAGTATATTGGTACAGGAACAGCGGGGGATGAAGGTGAGTACCAAGCACAGTCCTAAAAGTTTCCTAGTCACCAGTCCAAAAACTGCTCTGGAAATTATATTGTGAAACGGCTGTTAGCATTGCTATCTGTACTTGCTATAGTATTTTATATGTGGTGCTCAATCATACCTAATTTGAATAATATACTCGTATAATATATGTATTTCAATAATGCATTAGAGCTAGTTAAAGTTTATTTTAAGTAGTCGATTATTTTAACCATTATTTTATCTTTTCTGCGTTCCTTTCAAAGTTAGAGACTCTGATGCTAATACCGCGGAGCAATCACCAACTATCGTATTTAGAGAGGTAAACGAAGTTCCTCCATTACTGTGAACTGCAGAGATTTCTAATAGCCCTTGAGCTTAGAACAAGCCTAGCATTGTTGCAAAATCGCACAGTGCAAAATTGCGAATAGCAGATAATATGAGGTTGTTATTTAACGAGCAATATGGCGCTGTAGTCATCGATAGTAATTACGTATAGCGTTGCGTGCCGGTGAACGTGTCCGTATCTTATCTGGTGGAGTGTTGACACAAGTAATGCTGGCACCAACGCACATCGTGCCCCCAGCATGTAAGCACTAACACGTTCCTCGAACCCTGGGTGTGCAAAATTGCCAAAATACGGCGTTATCTATTTCCTTCGCCGTTGAACAAATTACAATTACTAAAGTCACGCAAAACTGGGCTGCCCTACTCGTGTCTATGTTTAATCATGTTGAGCCCAAATTCAACATTTCGTACGATTCTTCTCATTACATCAAAATTGGAATCCAAAAACCGTTATCGAACTGTCTGTAAAAGAGCGACTCATTTTTCTACAACTACAAACGGCTGTAATAAACCGACACAGATACGTCCCCTTGCACAACACTGTTCCGAGATCACCTCTACTGCGCAGTGACCTTTTAAATGGGTTCATAACAAGTACGTGTATCCTGCACTAATCTAACCCTTAGCCTCCACTAATAAACTCTTAATTTAACAAAAACGTTTGTTTTAATCCAATTGACCTACAGGTTAACTCGTGAAAATTGTTTCAGCTGGATAGGGTTACATTTTATCTCATTACGATGTCCCAGATAACTCTTTGAGGTTCCTTGGTTGTACCTCATCTCATTTCCATTGTACTTATCTGCATAAAAATACGCAGTTGTTCAGGCGAGCGTCAGCTCCTCTATAGCCCGAGTATGTAGATTAAGCAGTATTTAGGCTCGTTAACGCTACTGTACCGAAGGGTTAACACAGCTGGCTCGCTGGTGCCAAATGGTCCAAGCATTCTCTAATTGAACATTCAGTATCGCTCGGTGTTGTTTCCACACTAGCCATTCACAGTGTAAGTCATCTTACAGGATGAAATCAAATGCGTCTCCGACTTAATCGTGCGATGCGCTGTAACAATAAAGTGTGGGCGGCAGACGGCCGACAGACCGACGTGACGCCTGTCTGTTGGTAACGTGAGTGTGACAGACTGCGGCGGCCGGCCATCACTTGTGCTTAGTCTAACGTGTCGCCGCCGCCTCAGTGCCGCAGTGCCGCTAATTACTACACAACACGTCTTATTATTCTGGCTATTACGGCTCGCTTTGATTCCCTCGTGTATTGTGAAGTTACGTACAAAACTTGAGTCAACAACTACTACTGTTTAGAATGAGTCGGTGTTTCAGATGGTACAAGAGTATTCGAAATCTGTATACACTTTTGAAATTGATCACCAACCCCTTACATGGGTTTTAAACAGAACTCAATCCCAAAAGCCTAGCTACCTATCAATTGCTGAACAAAACAGTGTCCCTAATGACGTAGGTGGTAGCCTCCAGATACGCAGTAAGTCAGCTGTGGATGTGGAACATCAAAATGTTAGAGCACCGACATTGTCGTTATCGCCATGAATCTCGGGCGAGGATTAGATTTTCAAGAGTGTACATGAGAACAAATACATGACGAACATGTTGTTACACAAGGCGTCTAGGGTCAAGTTGTCGAAGTTCAAGGTGACGAACATGTTGTTACACAAGGCGTCTAGGGTCAAGTTGTCGAGGTTCAAGGTGACGAACATGTTGTTACACAAGGCGTCTAGGGTCAAGTTGCCGAGGTTCAAGGTGACGAACGTGTTGTTACACAAGGCGTCTAGGGTCAAGTTGCCGAGGTTCAAGGTGACGAACATGTTGTTACACAAGGCGTCTAAGGGTCAAGTTGCCGAGGTTCAAGGTACTCGTCAAAAAACCTTCAAGTCGATAAATAACGAAGTAGAGAGTAAAATTTGTATAAATGGAATAAACCTCAAATATAATTGAAACCTTGCTTCCTACAACTACACGTGTGTATGTGATGTATAATGAATGACAGGTGTGATATCATTACATGAACTTGAACCAACAGCGGCGAATAAAAATATAATAATGATAACTCTTTGACGTAAAACTGTTATTGTTATTGTTGTGCCAGAAATGGATTGTCCAGATTTACATGAGATTTACGTGCAAAGCTACTGTTCTAGCTACTTCTAGTTATAGTATAGATGTATAACAAACGAGATAGAGTTTCAGGGATCATAGATAAATATAGGAAAATCTGGTGAGAATAGATGGCAAATTTCCGACCAGTTTTATGAAGGTCAGTTTACCGGACTTCTATTTAGACAAATAATCCAATGGAAACCATCACGCACGAAGGTTGTACTATTCGACCGTAATCGAGCCGTGTCGGGCGCGTGGGTGTAAAGGAATAATCGACTTCTCCCGTGATCCTTTAACAGTTAAAAGATACGCAGCACAAAGGGAAGTTTGCAAAATATTACAAAAGATCAACCGATCAGCGACCAGAACACTACCGCGTATAGCTCCATAATTAGGAGTGGGCAGCAAATGGGCCTCCATACGGAGGCCCACTTGCTGCCCACTCCATACGATCAGTCTAGAGTTAAGCCACTGTAGCGCCTCAATATCAGGTTTAATCAGTCTATTGTATCGTCTGCGTACTGAGTTACTGACGGACTAAGTGCGTTTAACAAAAAATTGCAAGGCCACAGGAAAACTATTTCGGTTACCCAATACGACTCGGTATGCCTGTATTTTTGGCGCCAATCGTAACATTCGTTTATTAACGAAGTAGAAAACGATGGCAGATTCCAATCAAACTTACACTATAAGTTCAATCCTATCATTGGGTCTATAATATTTTCAGAGCAACCTACACGTTTTTGCGCGAAGATTTTTCATCGTCTAAATGAAATCGTCAATGTTTTAACATTTCTACGTCCACGATATTTTTATTAAGCCATGGGTTTCAGATTTTTTAATGTTTGTTGCATTTAACAACCATCGCTACCAAATTCTGGATGCGCTTGCACGTAAAAAAGACAACATTGAGGTGACATTTGTGGTGTAGGGCATGATTTTTTTATAGTCTGAAGGAACCCTTCTTTTAACTCACCTGTATGATGAGCGGGCGCACGGCATGTATGCTCTCGTCGTTGACGTGCGACGGGAACGCGTCCAGGTCCAGATCGATGATGGCACATTTCGAAGAGTTGCAGTAATTTGACACCTGCGACAGATATACCGATGACTGACGTCTTCCTTTGACGAAATATTCATAAATGAAATCTGCGATTGGGTCATTTGGCTGCGTTTGACTACGACGGGAGGTCAAAAAGTTCGCGGAATGAAAGAGAAGGGGGGTGAATTTAAACATGAAATTATTTTTCCTTTTCAATATATTCTCCATTAACCCTAATACACTTTTCAGACCTTTTTAATAATTTGTTTATACCTTCGAAAAAAATAATTTGTCTAGGCCTTCAAAATAAGCAGAAATTGCCGTAATCATCCGTAAATTTCTTGCCACGAAGCTCTTTTTTCATATTTAGGAACAAATAATAATCACAAGGGGCCAAATCTGGACTATAGGGTGGGTAGTTTAAAATTTCGAAGACGCACTTGTGTAAGTAAGGCAGTCATCGCAACATGACTCTTGTGAACGGGTGCGTTGTCGTGCAAAAGGAGCACACCTCGAGACCATTTTCCCCTTCTCTTTTCTTGAATAGTGTAGCGTAGTATTTCCCCGTGATATTGACACCTTTATCTTTATAATCGATTAATAAAATCCCTTCGGAATCCAAAAAAAACTGTGGCCATAATCTTTCCGGCCGATTGTGACACCTTAAACTTCTTAGGCGGTGCTGCGCCTTTTTTTTGTGCCACTGCATTGACTCCTGCTTCGACTCAGGTTCATAGTGATGAACCCAAGTTTCATCTCCAGTCACAATTCGGTTCAGAAATTCATCCCGGTTTTCACTACACAGCTCCAAAAACTCGCGCGAACACTCGACGCGCTGCTGTTTTTGAAGCGGTGTGAGCATTCTCGGTACCCATCTTGCACTGACCTTAGACATGCCAAAATGGTCATGGAGAATATTCAAAATGGACGTAGATGATACTCCAGTCATCTCTGCGATTTGTTTCTTCTTTAGGCGTGCATATTTTAGAACAAGTTTTTCAACTTTTTCAACAATGTCTGAGGACGTTGCTTCAAATTGCCGACCTGAGCGCTGATCGTTTTCAATTGAGTCTCTGCCTTGCTTGAAAAGACTATGCCACTTGTAAATCATTGTTTTTCCAGGCCAAGAGTCCCCGTAAACTGATAACATTTCTTCCATTATGTTCTGAGGCGTTATTCCTTGCTTAGTGAGGAACTTAATCACTGCACGATACTCAATTTTCTCCATAGTTGATATTTTCTTCCCGATTGAATTGTTTATCCAGCGATATCTCAAAGGTTAATGAACCGATTGGGGTGAAACTTAGTATTTATAATTGTATTGAGTCAACAAGTAGCGACAGGTAAAAATAACTAACCCCTCCCCTCTCTAACCCCTCCATTCCGCGAACTTTTTGACCCGCCCTCGTAACTAGTGCTGAAAGCCGATAGTTGTTGACGGATGTTCCCACTCCAATGAATAATCGCGTGGAGTGAAAACTGTCCATGATCGTTCTAACTGAACTGTTTCTAACTTAATTATACTGCGGCCATTTTCGCAGCAGTCGCGGGGTTGATTTGTACATCGAAACAAAAATAAAGAATGAGGCCTAAAGGCCTCATTGTTGAGCTCACGCTAATAAGAAACTTTTAGAAAGCAAAGCCAAGTAAATAATGACTACTACTATCTAGTTAAGTCACTCACCACAGCCAAAGAATAGGGCTTTAATCCTAGATTGTAGAGCAGCACAGTGTAGGGCAACTTCGCGGCGGCGCGGATGAAGCTGACGGCCTGCGCGTGCGCGTCGCTGCGCGCGTACGTCACGAGCGCGGGCGTGGTTGTATTATGCCACTGCTCCTGGCGCCCATCCAGCCCCAGCAGCCGCGAGTACTGCTCTTCCTGCACCAGGTGGTTCTCCTCTACATCGCGCAGGTTCTCCTGCTGGGACAACGACGCCTGTTGCGTGGTAAATCTTATTTTAATGGATTACAGACAATATAAACAATAGTAAATAGTTAAGTATGCTAAATAAAAATCTTTCAATATACATTCTTGTTGAAATGCAGTCAAAGAGCAGGTAATCCAGCTAGCTCAAAAAGAGGGTAATGTTTTTTATGTTAAATGTATTCTCCTGTTATTCCAATTTACTACTAAATAGTACATCATGTACATTGTTCAATGGATCTAGTTTATCTGATTTTTTTATTATTATCTATTACACTTCAATAATTCAATAGATAAGGGTCTCCTGTACTAGCATGCTACAATTGACCCCCATTAAAATCATCTCCCATTCCTTAAACCAAGTGGTTTTATTGGACCTATTAAATCATGAATATATCATACATTATGTTAACCTTAAGATGCCCCATGCATTTAAAGAATTTATATTTATCATTCATGCTCCAACATCCTAAAGATAATTATAATATTGTAAATACTTAATTTTAAAGTTGTAGTTCAATTCTCTCGAGTTCTTTTCCTCTAAATGTATGTTCATCAAACATGATAATGTTATTGGTATCCCTTTTTAATGTAAAAGACATACATTAATTGACAGAGGACTGAAGTAGTAAAGTAATGCAATCTAGTTTATATGGGCCAGTGTGGGTGTATAGTAAAAACATTTTGATTGTTTCTAAGCAAATGTAACAATGAACTGGAATACAGTTTATTTTAATTATTAGTGTTATTATTAGTATAGTGGTTACAGTGTAAATCTTTGTTTACATTTGAATATTGACTACTGTGGTTAGTCATTGAACTCATTGAACTTCATTGTTTGAAGAAAATGCATAAAATTTTATTAGAAACAATGTGCAACAAATCAAAAGTTGGTATGTGAAACAGAATATGATACAAGTTTAGATTATAGATACTAAAATAAAACTGATTAAGGGGCATTTAGCTTTTAAAAACATTTTATGGAACTTTTTAATGAGTTATTACATCCTTACATTTTAACCATATTATAATTCTATAAGAAACTAAATATATTTTCTTCACAAAAATTGTATATTAGTATTTATGGTGGTAATAACATCATGCCTTGTCTCCAATTATGTTTGAGTCCCATATAATAGGGGGCACAAATCCAGACCCCGAACTGCTACTAAGAAATTCCAGATGGTAAAACCCAATAGCACTGCCCGACCTGGGGATAAAACCCAGGACCACACAAAAAACAATTGTAATACCTAATTATTTGAAAAATGTATTACTATTTTACAAACCTGAAAATCTTTTATGTGCTGGTGTGTTTGCGTGACAATACTCTGGATGGATTGCGGCGGCTGCGAGTGAAATACTATCAGAAATATACTTATTGCAAACACCGATGTCGAAAACAGCAAAAAACTCTTAGTTTTCATTTTGTCCGTACATTATCACACACTGCATTCGACTCCAAACATTGTCTCCTCCACTCTCACGTATAACAAATGGCCCGAAGATCGCACTGATCAGGCTAAATCATTTTCGAAATTGTTCTCACACAAAATAAAAGAAATCAATATCAATGACACGAGTCACCGCAAACAAGCGCCCGACGTTAAATTACAGGTACGCACATGCTAAGTTTAACACAATGTTATGCCGCACACACAATAAATTATTTATGCGGACGCCGCTATTTAATTATTTCATGTTGTCGTATATTTTTATTTGATTTAGGCAATCGCTCTGAGCGAAAAAGCGTTCGATTGTCTTCCTTTGCCTTTGTTTGACAGCTGTCAATGGAGCTCTTTGGTGTTGCCTCGTAATTTTTCAAAAAAAAAACAACCGGGAACAGATTTAGTCGATTTCAGAAGTCAAAAGAAGTCAAAAGTGTGTTATATACTCTAAGTCAAAAGTCGAAGTCAAAAGATCCATGTTCAAATAATTTATATGTACGTATTTTGGATTACCAGATAGGAGGTTTGTCGTCTAATTGGTTTGTACATACAACCTTTTGGAAGGGGCGACAATTTTTTTTTTTTTTGTAATTTCCTTTTCTGACGTTCAAAAGTGCCTTACAAGCATTGAGATAGAAAATATATATAATAAAAACCAGCCAAGTGCATGTTGGACCACGCACAATGAAGGGTTCCGTAGTTGGGATGAATTTATCCCAAGAACAAACTTAACATTGTAGTTGAAAAACATGTTCTCCCTTATGGAATGTATCGGAGATCATGTTTTTCAAACCGCAAATTTAAGTTGGTTGATTATTACTCGTTAACATAAACAGCCTACTTAGCTCTGATAGTTTTCCTTTTAATTTCGTTATATATACTACTGCTGTGAGTTTTTTCACAAGTCCAAGTACAACCATTTAGCTAAAAGGGGGGGGGGGGGACGGGACACCTGACTCTAACAAAAAAAAAACAGTTAAAAGCTTATATTTCGCTAACGAATCCCTGAATCTAAAAAGGGTTTTAACAAACTCACAATATTTGAACGACCTTTCTAACGATACCCCACAACATGGGGTAGACGAGAAAAAAAAAACATCCCACTTTACGTGTACGGGAGGGACCCTAAAAATAATTATTTTTCTTAATTATATATTACCACTTTGTCGGCATGATTAATATAATATACATATTGTTGAGATAGGAGATTTTTCGCCGGCTGAGAGCTCTGACGAATTGAAACCGTCGCGCGTCGTCTTCTAGTAGTAGCAGTAGCTCTAGTAGCAGTTCTTCTTCCTCAAGTTAAGACGAACGACGAAGACATACTTTTTATTTAGTTCAGCCATAGTTCAGCAATCTTTTAAACTTCACAATTTCATCGAGAAAATAAGACTTTATAAACAGTTTTGATTGTTTTTTTAAAGTTTAGTACCTAATAAAAACATTACACTGCACTGCATCATGAGTTTCAATTAATTAAGATTGTTAGGCGAGAGTACTTACTTAATACATTAAATTAAGAGAACTCTTAAAATATGACTTACTGCTGGTATCAGAAACTAAAGTAAGACCAGGAGGATATTGAAGAGTTGATGTAAGTAATGATTTAGCACCAAACTAAAAATATTTTTTTATAATAAGGCTAATCTTTTGCATTTACGTCATTGTTCTTTGAGGATTCTTGAAGTTAATAAACATTTTATTTGGAACAACGACGCAACTGTAGGCACCCCCCGAAAATAATATAAATAGCAACTAAAATATCTTAAATATCAGAGTTAGAATAATCAAAAATATTTTACAAATACGCTTATATAAATGTCTTTTTGTAAAAAATACAATAATAAATATCATTAAAAAAAAAAAAACAGATTAACTAAGTTAAAAAAATAATTAAAAAGCGTTTTTCTCTAAATTTATGTTTTCGCACTTACGTCATTGTCGTTTTAAAGGTGCGATATGCCAAATTACAGCTTTCTAGTACTAACTGTCTCTGAGCTAACCCGTGAACAGACAGACGGACAGATGGACAGACAGCCAGACGGACATGGCGAAACTATAAGGGTTCGTTGTTTACTACGGAACCCTAAAAATTAATCTTTAGCGATTAATTTTTCGTCGAATCAAGTTTTGTATGTAGTTTGGCAGCTAATGTCAGCCAAGCGTTACCAGCGACACCCTCGGCAAAAGTTGTCAGTTTTCTTCCCCATTGTTAACAGCCCTCAAGCCCTTAACTGTCATAATCGTGGTATCTAAATCGGAACGCAAATTATTAAATGTCATCTGCCTGCTGAAAATTGTAAGCTCTTAGGCTACATCCTAAATCCTGAGTTTAAATCGGCACTGTCCGATTCCTACATTAAAAAGATTCATACAGTGAGCAGAAACAAAATCAAATGGCCAACTGTATCTCAGCAATCGGCAAATATTGATGTACTAGCAGTGCCCGCGACTTCGTCCGCGTGGAATAGTGACTTTGAGGGGTATAGTGCCTTTCAGGATTTATTTATTTATTTTAAAACTTCTGTACAATAATAAAATGTACAAAGGCTTTTTGCCTTAGGCATTCTCTGCCATTCTTTGCGTGGTGCTGAGATAATATGGTAGATGCACAGTTTTAGGTTATTCTCAAAAAACTCATAACCAATTATATAATAAAGTACTTCTGCTTATACTATATTTTTAGTTTTGTCTTCCGGCAGAAGTAGAAATTGATTTTCACCCAGATCTCGACAGAGCAAGATATAGTTGCCCGTGCGAAAAACACTCTTGGCGTAAATCTATTCCTACGTACTTAAATGTTTATCCCTGGGCCTTATTAATTGTTACCGCAAACGATATCTTCACCGGAAATTGAATTCGCTTAGTGAAAAGACAAATCCGTTGGTATCATAGGTATGCGAGGTATCAGCACTGTTTGCCCTACTGCTGGATCAGTCAATACTGTAGCACCAATCACGTTATCGCGAAGGAATTTTACTTGGAGTCTGGTTCCGTTGCATAAATTTGAAAAAATAAAAAACAATACACTAAAGATAATTAAATACTACAAATCCTAATTAAAGTATTATACGATGATGGGATATCTATCGCCTAATACTCCAAAATCAAACCCTAAAGATAATTAAATACTACAAAATCTAATTAGATACTACAAAATCTAATTAGATACTACAAAATGTAATTAGATACTACAAAATCTAATTTTATTAGATACGGAAATTGACAAAAGTAACCAAACAAAAAAAAATCATATAAGAAGTATTTAAAAAAAATCCTTCGCTGAGCACAACCGTTCCGTAAGGAGCCGACCTACCGCCCCCTCGCCCCTCATGACCGCCCACCACATCATACATGCGCGCACAATACTTAATACTTATTTGGCTATAACAAATATCGCGATATCTTTTGAATAAAACGTCTGAATTGAATAATTCAAAAAGTTCTAGAAAGGTATTGAATTCGTCTTGAATATGAAGTAATTTATTTTGATAAGGATAAAAAATAACAAAGGTACAAAATAAAGAGTTTTTGAAGCGACGGTATTTTAATTATTAAAAAAAATAAAAGAAAACACTTATTGTGAGATAACTACAATAGTTAGACATATGGTGACGCAATATTTTTTGTAGACAATTATATGTTCTGTAAAGTGATAGTACATTGTTTTGTTCTATAATCAATAGTTTTCGCAGCGCACGCGGTGTAAGGATTTTTTGGGGTCATATCGCGTTCAAACAAACAAACAAACTCTTCAGCTTTATAATATTATTATAGATAAAATAATAAATTTAAAATAATGTCATTGCTGTGCTGTGAGCGAATTTGTTTTAATTCGGAAAGCGGCCCAACCAAATGTCATCAAAGTTCATCAAGCTGCGTTCCAATACCAAATAAAACTTTAACTTCTTAGGCATAGTTATGATTGAATATCTCTTTCTAGCTAATTAGGTTTTGTTGTATTTAAGTTTGTAAGATGCATTCTTAACGTGGTTGCTCTGTAACACCAAACAAAATAAAAAAGTGTTCTTCGTCGTGAAGAATCCGGTATTATTTATGTAAATTATCGTTATAATAGTTGCATTCTATAGTTAAAATAGTTTAGTAATTCATTCAAATTACCGGGAACATGTCGAACATATCAAAAAGGAGAAGAGAGGGTTCGAGGACCAAGATCAAGGTACGGAAAGAGGTCATATCGTGGCCTACTCATTCACTGAGCATATCGGCGCCTACGAGGCATAAATTCTGTTCTTTTTGTCTCAAAATTATGGAAATGCAGCTGTCTAAACGATGAAAGCTTGTTACCCCTAAGATTAATTTTACAACCACCTGACCAGCTAATCAGTTCCTCATGACATGCTCATCAAAATAATCATGTTTTTGTAATTTACAACAAAATGTGTTTGTTAAACGGCGCAAATAAACTTGAGTACCTATGCAACTCTGGACGCTCCATATAATATTCAAATTAACTTAATGTTAAAACAAAATGTAATGTAACCTAAATAATAAGCTCTCTATCATAAATGACATCACAGACTGACCACCAAGGTCACTATTTGTTTGTCTTAATAACAAAAATCTAGGTAATTAATTGAATTTGTGTCACCATGCTGTGGAGTGCACTAACTGATAAAAAGTTTGAATTTCTATGATATTATTTGTATTTCAATTTTATTTACTTACATTATGAATAAACATCATTGGGAAAAATATCAACATTCCATTGTGGTACTACATAATAATATCTGTTGTTTCACAGTAAAACCAAACCAACAAAAGTAAATTATATTCTATCCATCATTTGTATTACTATTACATTGGGCCATAGGGTTGTTACAAACACTTTTATTTTATTATAAGGAATAATCATGATTATGATGATACTGTAAAGAAACAGAATATACAGGGTGGCAGGGACATCGATGCGCAAACTGTAACCATGAATTCAGCACATGATTCTAGAACCCCGAGCATAGAAATTTTTCATTGGTAAAAGTAGAATACCTACGCGTCTAAATGTATGGAACAACTAAGATTTAAAAATGTAACCAAAGAAAAATTTCAACAAGGCGGGCTTAGAATCATACTGAATTCATGGTAACAGGTTGTGCTTAGTCCCTGCCACCCGTATAATTTATATTTTATTAAAAATATGTAACTAGAAGAGGGTGCTCTCCTAGATACATGTTGGCGAGTTGATACATGATAATGTTAAGGAGTTAAGATGTAATTATTCTGAACATAGAGCATGGGTGACCACAAAGAGTTCCTGAAGCGTATCACCAAGACACTGTACTACGGGCAGCTGCCAACACTGCCCTGTCTGAGCCTGCCTGTCACTGGTATGAACCATAACTAATAAAACAACGCAATAATTACTAAATGAAATTGTTTCCACAATGTGTAGGGCTTTCACACATGACCTTGGAGAGTCTTAGAAAAGTTATCAAAAGAAGAACTTACTGTTAAAAATATTTCACATTCAAAAAATTTAAATACAAATTATGTTTAAAACATAAAAGTCTTGTAAAGTACCTACAACACAACTTAGATGTAGCATCGGCAAAAATCGTAAAGCCGATCATTATCTGGACTGAGTAAAAAAATCACCAATATTTATTACTGCTTGAGGTGAAAATGATCTTTACGCAAACGCAATAACTTGTGAAGTCATATAACCAAATACATTCGTAAAATTGAAATGAATGAATGTAAGTTTTCAATTAAGCAAAATCTAAGTTGTGTCTGTAAATGGTGATCAAGATTGACATTGCAGAGATCTCGTGTGAGCTATGGTCGGTGTCGCAGCGCGGGCGCTCGCTGCGGCGCCTGCACGCGGACGCGGCGGCCGGCATCGCGCGCAGTGCGTGCGTGTCGCCGTGCGCGCTCGTGCTGGCCATCCTGTACCTCGAGCGACTCAACGCATGCAACCCCGACTACATCCAAAACGCCGGGCCCGCTGATCTCTTCCTTGTTTCGCTGGTGAGAATAACAGTAGAAAAAGAATTCTAAAAAAAGCTTAACCTTCATAATTATTTGCAGCTGATCTAACGAGTTATTTTCAGATGGTGGGCAACAAGTTCTTGCAAGACGACGGAGAAGACGATGACGTGATATGTTCCGAGTGGGCCGCTTCCGGTGGACTAGAGCTCAACCAGCTCAAGAAGCTAGAAATTGAATTCCTCAACGCAATAGTAAGTAGTCTGTTGAAATAGTCTACAAGCGAAATAATATCTTCCATTCTATTCTCAACATCAACAAAGTGCTAGCTTCTAACCGCCTTTTTTATTTCTATGAACAGGATTGGAATGTGTTTGTGAGTGATAAATCGTTCGAGGCCGGGCTGCTTTGGCTGGAGCGGCAGGTGGCGCTGAAGCAGGCGCAGCTGCGGGGCTTCTTCACGTACGCGGACCTGGCGGCTGCGGCCGACGCCGGCCTGCTGCCGCCGCTGGCGCGCGGCCTGGCCTCCGCCGCCGTCACCTACCTCACCAGTCTCGTCACGCTGCTCACGTCCACGCTGCTCACGTCCACGCTACTCGTTTCGCATGCCTGGCTGCCCGCGCTGCACTACGTCGCCACACGTCCGCCGCTCACTCCGATCACCTCGCTGGACATACTGAATATAAATATTATAACGCACAGTTTGCAACCAGAACTGACTCCCTACACAAACAATGAAACTCTAGACCAATCCACTTTAGATATTCTCACCGAAGAGACCGTTCCCAACAGCTTCAAGTGCTGCACAAAGTGGAGCAAGTACCAAGACAGCACGGCCAGCAAGAGGAACTGGTACGACGCGATCGTAGTGTACGACTGGAAGTCACTGGAGCCGTGGTGGTCCACGACGTCGGTGCTGAACTGGCTGTACCAGAGCTCGCTGGTGAACCCCATGCAACGCTGGCTGGACAAGCTGGGCGAGTACGCAGAGCTGGCGGCGCGGGACCTGGGCGGCGACACGGAGCTGCGCTGCGGCGCCGGGCTGCCGGGCGGGCCGGCCGGCTGCGTGCGCCAGTGGCTCAACCTCAGCAAGCTGGGCGCGCTTGTGGGCTCCGTGTCGGACCGGTAGGGCGCACACGAACAAGGCTGATGATATGGATAATGAGTGATTCCGGGTTCACAGGGCAATTTACAACACCTACAATATTATATTATTAGGAACTATTCCAACCTTTGATATTAAGAGTAAAACGCGACCTTTGTTTGCTGTAGCTCTCTAAGATGGTTCTGTTATTTACAAACTTATTTTCGTAAGTGTTGAGGTGTTAAAATAACTTGTTGTTACTTAATTTTTTTTTTCAGAATACAGTTATGTTTTTTGCGCTGTATTTGTAGCGATGATATGAATGCGTTGTAAAATGTCTCGTGAGCGACGTTTATTTAAAATACTTAATACGATTCAAGCTTCCATCCTTCTGTGACTACTGACTAATATGCCTAATTCAGAGGTTCCATGAACCCGCATTGTATTATACATTGGACGGTACAAGTACTACTTTGAAAAGTCCAATCAAGATTAAAATACTTTTTTATAAAAGCCGTTTCTTAATAACGAGAAATATATTTGTTAACAGTGAACCAGTGAATGTAAACTGATCTACAGAAGTGATAGTTAGTAAAGTCAATACAACGCGAGATTAGGTAAGAAGGGCAACTGTTGAAACTGATGCTTAAATCAATTACAAGCGAATTGTCTGACCACCATCTTCTAAACAATTACATTGGGCGGTTGCCCTCTTGCACTTTATTTCTGTAAATCTGAGAAAATTTTTGTGCCCATAATAACACGTCTTGTTATATATTTTTATAAGACTTGTCCGCGACGTAATTAAATGAGCGCGGTTTTCAGACTGTCGCTCTAGTGCTATCAATATTTCTATCTATTTTTGTATGTGATGTGGTGTATTAAAACTATGAGCAATGAAAATATATGTTTTATTTTGTAAAAAAATATAGTACAATATTTCTTAAAATATGAGTTCTTAGTCAATTACGTAGTTACTGGGGAAAATATCAGCTTTTTCCATAGAACTTGCATTGGCTACACTTATCACAATTTGTCATTTATTTATAAATACAATACATCATTAAAAATAACAAACATTCATCAAAACTTAGTAACATATCATTATACAGCACATAGTTATCATAAAAGTGTAACATTTATCATTACAAGCACCCTCGGGGCGTTAAGCAGACAACTAACTTTGTCCTGCACAACACTGACCCTGTGTCCTAACTAAAAGCGATACTAACGCGACTGGATTGATCGCGCGAATATGTCATGTTAGGGCCGAGTCACACCGTAATGGCAGCGACGCGGCGAGCACTTTCAGTGTGAAATAATTTTAAACTTTATCTACATACTTAAAAGACCAGTATCGAAAAGGTCGCGTGGCCGCCCGCGGTGACGCGAGCGGCCGCGCGCCACGCGCATCTTGTCGGTGGTTCTGCCCGCGGCTGCCAGCGGCGACGCGAGGCCACTCGCGGCACGTATGTTATGTAGAAACTAAACTAAAGTCCGGTCGCGAAGCATAAAGAATTTCGTACAATGACCCCTCATTACTTATCTCTATCGCTCGCGCACAAATGTATTGCCGTCGCGCTCGTGCATTTGAAGGTCCTTCTAATGCGCGACTAGGCGCGTGGCATCTGGTGGTCGCGCGAGGCCGCCGGGGGCCGCTGCTTTTCCGATGTGACTCGGCCCTTATTCTCATAAATGACAGCAATGATCGCTCGATAGGTCGCGGCGGCGCGGGCGTGATGATTCCAATATTTGCAGATCACGTTATCGTGTAAAACTGAATGCCTATCTTAAAGGTTAAGCGTCTTTATTACCTCAATTGCTTAGCATGAACCTCCGTTATATCAAAAATACTGCAGCATAAATTTTGAAATAAATATATGGTAAGTTAAGTACTATGTTTGACGAAAACACGATTCCATAAAATTCTCTTGATTGAAAAAAAATACAAAGTTACCTCCAAACCGAACAATAAACCGGTAGTATTCAAAAAATACTTCAAATTAGACCATGAAACTTTGCATAATAACTGAACTACATATAAAGCGGATACTATGACTTTTTTTTTTATTAAGTTTATTTTCACCGTAAAAAGAAATTACTCAGTCTCGCTCGCACTCAGTCCGCGAGCAGTAGTGTGCAAGTGAGATAAAGAGTAAATTTGAGCTGAGGTATTATGGATTCTTAATAAATATATTGTTCGCCTATTATAAATAAATAGATTTGATCATGCGCATGAGCCCCGGAATAAACGAGAAATAAATGCAAATAAGGAACGTTGGGGTACACACTTAAGTAGCCTTCCCGCGATTGTATTATAGCAAGGGGTGCTACAAACTTCTTACTCGGGTTGGCATGACCCGATATATTTTGCCGCTTGGCTGTGGCGAATCATGCCGACCCGATTAATTGTGTAAGCATGGTTAAGAATTACTTGCGGAAGACAACTTCTGCTAGTTAACAGTTGCTAAGCATTGTTCCCAGCATCAAAAGTTGCTGGAAACGATGTTTAGCAACTGTCTCTCAACCTTTTTTTACCATAGATACGATGCTATGTAAAGTACTGTATAATGCGAAGTTTAGATTAGCAACAAAACTTGCAGAAGTTGACTTCCGCAAGCTGGTTTCACATGAATGAAACCAGTATGTACATGTATGGCACAGGAAGTCTCGAGGTAACAACCGGTAGGAGTAGTCTTATTAAAAGTGATGACCGATCGTCCGAACTAGATCTCATTACGCTTAGGGGTGCTATACACGTTCGGGTACATTAAAGGCAGTATTTGTTAAATAACAAAGCCGACCCGAAGCAATTACTACACATACAGGATGTAAAAAGATCCATCACATAGCCGTCGCCTACGCATTCTGTATATCAAATCAAAATATATAAATTACGTAAAATATTGCCATACTCGGTTAAAATGGATTACAAAATATAATAGAAATTGATATAAAAGGATCACATTAGCTATCATATTATTTTGGGGCGACGGGCGGTGTAGTCGGGAAAGGCATATTTACGACAGATAAAGCAAAAATATATTCAAATATAAAGAATAAAAATATCAACACCATATCCCACTAGTAAAAGTTTTCGTTGATTTATTCTAACATTTCATTTATTACTAGTATTAATTATTAGATATTATACTCTACAACCATTCAGTATCGACTACATATTTGGCACTACTCTTAGACGTATAATTGGATCTACAAACAAGAACTAACCCACAGCAGACCTGCTGTGGCCAACCCACAGCAGGTTTGCTGTGGGTTAGTTCTTGTTTGCAAAAATGGGTCCAATTGTGGGCAGCCTTTGATATGTAACACATCGTGCCCTACACTGGAATGTTGTGGCTGGATGGTGTAGGCACACTTTTATTATTTAATTATTAAACTATACAGGCTGCTTGTAGTTTGACGTATTCCTTCTAGGACGTGATAGTGTGACCCATTTGCAACAATTAAGTACCCTATAAAGCCTAGGTGAAAATTCATGGGATTCGAGAAAACCAAATTTTGAGATAACTGGTGTCCAAGTTCGAGTGCGTAGATGACTTTTGTAAATGGTTAATAAATTTATTCCTTTATTTTTTAACTATTTGATGTTTTACAAAATTTGGTTACATCGAAAGGTTTATTAAAGTATTATGCACCCAATGGAATCGCAATGAAGGCCATTCAATTTGAGAGTTTAGAGAAAAGTGATATGTATTGACGGTGTGAATTCTGGGATATTAAAAAAAAACATAAAAATTGGTTTCCTCGAATCCCATGAATTTTTGCCTAGGCTTTATGGGGTGCTTAATTGTTGCAAATGGGTCACACTATCGCGTCCTAAAAGGAATACGTCAAATGACAAGTCAACCTGTATAGCTAAGTACATACGAATTGAGTTCAAGGCAGTATCGTACGAGTACCGTTCATATTACGTAAGAAGTTCAGACAGTTTTCGGCTCCTCCAAGCCACCATACCATAGACATATTCATCCCAGCAAGTATCTTAATTTCATTCATAAATAAATGCAAACATTCTCAGCAGTTAGAATAAAGCCATCACGGCTGAATGTATACATAATGTATCTTGAGCTATTATACATAATGTATCTTGAGCAATTAAAGGTATTACGACTAAATTAACATAAAAGCACAGCATACAACGGACTACAGAGGATAGAGCAAACAATTAAGTAGGAAACTCCTTAAAAGATCACATAACTTTAACTTCTTACGCAATACCCGACCGGGGCTTTAGAGTTCAGGGCTCATAGAGGCCGGGGTGCAGGTAGAGGCGCTTGTTGAAGCCCCAGCGGTCCACCGAGGAAGTCTGCCGGTGGAACTTGGACTGCATGAGTTTGTCCACCAGTGTGAACAGCTTCTCAACGTGGCAGTCATGTGCGCGCTCGGCGAACACCTCGCAGAGGGCTTGGATGTACCAGGAGCCCCGCTTTTCGTCGCGGTGTGCTACTAGACCTACGAAACAAACCAAATTTTATTCATTTCTCTGTTTGATTAGCTGATGATAATGGAAGGAAATTCGGATGTAAAAAGTAGGGCTAAGGCGATGCTAGTGGTTGTCGGTAGGTTAGCAAATAATTGAGAGTTTGCTCAGCACCCAAGCCAATGTCACTAACCTGAATGGTTGTCCTGCTAATTGAAGTAGGTATATTTGGAGCAACTGCATCGCGTGCAGGCGGGGGGGGTAGGGGTTTGAAGTTTTTATCGTTAGCTGTATGAATTGTGAGTCTTGCATTAGGGCTTGTTGATAGAGATAGAAAACGTCTCAAAAGTCTGACTGTCTAGATTTGTGGATAATTATGGTAATAACTGATTGGCTAACTATTTTAATATAATAAATAATAATAAATCGTTTATTTATAAAAAGGGGATTTACAATAAGTTACTTAATCATTAAAATAGAGCACAGTTGCTTATTTATTATGTATACATCGTTCTCACTTCTCTACAGATAGAGAAGTGAGAACGATGATGATAATATAAAACAAAGTCGCTTTTCGCGTTTGTCTGTATTTCCGCGTTGTTCTTCTAAAATACGAAACGGATTTTGATGAGGTTTTATTTATTTATTTATTTATTTATTGGATCTCCAACAGAGGCTACACAATTTCATGCAAGTTTACAATCTAAGACAAGGACAAATACAGTGTGCGCTTCCAATTATAGGAGACCACATAATTCTCTTATAGTATAGGTAGATACATTAGGTTTGTCAAAGCGAAAATATAATAATAAATAAATCAAAACATACAACACGAAATCAGAGATGGAAACAAAATGAAATACAAAACAAATTAATAATAATAATAAAATAATAACCGTATAAGACAACAGACAAAAATGAGTAATTAAGGCTTGGCTATTATGACTTTTAAAGGTTTTTTAAACTTTGATATTTTGCATGTAATATCCAATTCATTACGCTTCAATACTTCGTTATACAGACTCTGCCTACAGAGCCTTGGCAAAACGGCAAAGTGTCCGAGGTTGGTTTTGGATCCCGGCACATAGAAAAGGTTATAGTTACATTTACGCGGCAAGCGAGATGGTGCATTATCTGCAGCTTTCCAAGAAGCTCGTTACAGTCAACAAACCCATTGAACAGTTCGTGAAGAAATCTGAAATTCAGAACCTTTCTTCTATCTAACAACGAGGATATTTTTTACCATTGTCACTCGAAAAAGGGCATTTTATTCATCGATAACAGTGAATAAAACTATCTTTTACTCACAAGAGAATAAAAACATTTTGAATTTGGAACAAGCACGAACTATACAAACTACGTACAAAAATAAATGAACCGTACTGAAAGTACCTATTGGCTGGATAGACGGAGCTATTCCTTCCTAGAAGCTTTACAATAAAATAAAATAAAAAATATCCCGCCAACTTTAGTTAGGTTCTTTTCAATCCGTTATCGTGGTTGTATTCATTTTAATTTATATAAAAAAATCGTGTTTTTTATGGATTGTGTGGGCTGCAATAAAGATTTTTATTATTTAATGTCATTGGAAAATGAGACACTGAATACCACTGACTTCGAAATCATTTCGTTCTAAAGCAGCAATTATGGTAGAAAATTTAATTTATCTTGGTCCTTGTGTCCCTCGCTCCATTCAGGATTCAAATCTAGAATCCCTCGCTACGCTCGGGATTCTACTCTTGAATCCTTCGCTGCTCTCGGGATCCAACTTAGTCCCTCGAATTAAATTCTATTTTTTTTCACTTGTTGTATAATCTACTATTATAATGTTGTGGTCTCAAGTCGTAGCTCCTGTTTTTTTTTTTGCGAGACGGTCTTTATAGCAGAGATGGTATAGAAAACATCGTTGTACACTTTCCAGGCGTTTAATGTAAATGTCATAGATTCCATACGGTGCTTTAGTATTCAAGGAGTGGGCGAACTAATGTATTATATAGATGAAATCTAGTTGTTAGAAAATTCTTTACTATTACGCAAGACAAATCCTAGCATCTTGAACCCTTTTGAGGTAATATTAAGTATATGCCTATCAAATTTCAGTTTTTTGTCAAACACAATTCCCAGGTCACGTACTTCGGCTACTTTATTTTGTGTTTGCTGGTGCAATATGTAATTGTGAGTCTGCGCTGTTTTATTGCGAGAGAATTGCATACAGTGACACTTTGAAACATTAAGCGACATTTTGTTTACTCTACACCAATCCGCCAATAACCAGCCTGTAATAGTGCGGCATCTAAGTCTGTCACGTCATCAGCAAACAGGTAGAAACTTGAGTGCTTCAAACATAACGTAATGTCGTTAATAAAAATGTTATAGAGGATAGGGCCTAAGTGTGAGCCGAGAGTGGTGACCGTTGATTACCACTTTTGGATTCCTACCAACGAGGTAAAAATGGAAACGTTTAAGCAAAGATCCCCCTATTCCCAATTGATTTAGTTTTTTGAGAAGTATGTTGTGGTCAACCTTATCAAATGCTTTACTAAAGTCTGTGTATATAGTGTCTACCGGGATTCTTTTATCAAGAGACTCTGATATGGCTGTTTTCAACATCATTTAGAGAATGTATTCCGGAGGGTTTATATAAATAATTATTTTATATTAAACGTAAACGTAGTACTGTACTGTCATTCGTCGATCTTTAACAGTCGTTACGACTCGTCAGAAGCCCGAAAGTCTGACAACCAGTCAGCGGCGTGCCATGGTGTCAAAATTAGGGCAAGCCAACAGATTTTTCATGGTACAACATTATTATAATGTTGGTTAGAAAACCTTTATAAAATGCAAAGAGTTCTAAATAAGTATTATCAAGCATTAGTATGTAATTTTTATCTATATTTATGAATGCACGTAAACACACCGGTTAGCCGAATCTTTTCACCTTATTTCATATTCAAATTTTCAATCAAAAGCCACTAGATGGCTCCCAACAAATGATCGATTTGTTGTTCTATTGCCGTACGCATAATTTTATGAGTTTAATTTAAGTCGATTGAAAATGTTAACATGAGATAATACCAAAATAACTTTAACACAACACCTATGAAGAATCTCTTCGATACGAAAATTATTGTGTTTTGTGATCTCAATGAGAACTTATTGTTATTATAATAATAGGACTTATGGTTTGTTTTTCAGTGGTTTACCAAAACTACAAATGCCATACAAACAACACTCATTATGTGTTTTCATGGGACCAGCTTCCTACCTAAAGTTGTCTAATAAACAATCGAATGCCTATTTCAATCTATTCTTCGACTGACAAAAATACTTGTTTTTATTTCCGAGAAACAGGTACCTACAGTAATTTGAGGTTGGTTACGGTAAAGTAAAGAGTTACTTACTGTCGAAAAACTCAAGTTACATACGTACCTTTTCGAACAGTTTCCGAATTCCCATTTTGATGATAAAATAACACTATAATCACTAACTTAAGCGCGGAATAAAATCGCCACAATAACTATCGAGATTATATTTGTGTGTAAAACTCAAAGTACCTATTTACCTTTCCGAGTAAGGATTGCACACACTTTAGTCCTTCACAAGGAACAATTGCATGCGTTTCCGAATTAATTTTAATGATAAGAAACTTTTTAATCACTTCAAAACAAAGGTAATCACAGCAAAAACTAATCACAACACTTAAATTCACAGAAAATAAAAAAATATCAAAGCGAAAAAAAGTGCACCAGTACCTAGCCGCTCAAAACAAATTTGAACAAATTTGCTACGTCATTACTCCTACTATTCATAATCAAACGCACGATTCGTTCCATTCATAAAAAAATCAGAAGCCGGGCTTAAAAATTAGAACAATTTGCGAAATAGGTACATACTAATGGTATCAACAAACTTAACTATTTCTATGCGAAAGAAGAGAGGGTAGAAAAGCCTCATAAAAGCCAGCACAAGTGCGAGCGAGAAAGAATAAAAATTACGTTTTCATTTACGATGCAATCTCGCGTCCTGCTTATCGCTATAGTGTTAGAGCGAGATCGCAACTGCATCCGAGATAGTTGGCAACGGTGCGTGATGCAAAACGGCGCGGAATTTAAATATTATTCTTTGAGTACGTAAACCTGGCATCGTAGCTTAAAATTAAAAGCAAAAATACCCTTAAAAAAAAAGCTTTTATTTAAATGCTCTAAAAAGAAGAAAATTAAATTTTCTTTTAAAATTTTAACTATCAACTTATAACCTCATTATACACAATTTATATGATCATAAAAGGTTGTCGCGAGGTTTGCAAAAAAAAAAAAACCCGCGACAAGCTTTTTTTTAAAAGGTTTTATTTTTATTTTATTTATTTTTTACTTTTTAGTTATTTCTAATTATTCTCGGCAAGCCCTTTCATTTGATACCCATATTGCGGTAGTGCATAAAAAATAACTATTCCGCCATCTTGGATGTTCCGCCATATTAGATTTAGAATGACGTCACATTATTTTTCGAGTTACTCTCAACAAGCCCTTTCATTTGATACCCATATTGCAGAAGTGCATAAAAAATAACTATTTCGCCATCTTGGATGTTCCGCCATATTGGATTTAGAATGACGTCACATTATTTTTCGAATTACTCTCAATAAGCCCTTTCATTTGATACATATATTGCAGAAGTGCATAAAAAAAATAACTATTCCGCCATCTTGGATTTAGAATGACGTCACCTTATTTTTCGAGTTACTCTCAACAAGCCCTTTCATTTGATACCCATATTGTAGAAATACATTAAAAATAACTATTCCGCCATATTGGATTTAGAATGACGTCACACAGCTTATCGTGTATTGTCATCCAAACTAGACGTGTATACAAAATTTCAGCTCAATCGGTTGAAGATATCTGCTCCAAAATTGAGTAGCAAGACTTCACGCGAACAAACATACGAGGGGTGTTCAATAAATAGTGAGAATGCGATACATTCTCCTTGGAAAGAAAAATAATTAATACTGGCAGGCATAGCCCAGACATTAGTTAAGATGATAATAAAAAAAGCAATTAATTCTCTTTTGTTTTTAAAAGTAGAAGTCTATTGTTTGCGTCGTTTCGGAACGTGTTCTTAAAAATTGATAAAATTTAAGTTCGCGCGGTAATAAAATATCTTTGCTTGAAAAATTTTACTACGGAGCAGGTAAATCAAGACTTGAGAGCAACATTAGGGGTTCATGCTCCTCCATATTCGACGGTTGCGCGTTGGTGTGCTGAGTTCAAGCGAGGAAGAACTTCCACTAACGACGACCCACGAACGGGACGCCCCATATCGGTAGTGACTGAACAAATGATTAAAAAAGTTGAAAATATTGTCCTGGCGGATCGTCGTGTTACTGTTCGTCTTATAGCTGAAGAAGTAAAGATTTCGATAGGAAGTGTCCATAATATTATAAACGACCATTTGGGTATGAAAAAAGTGTCAGCGCGCTGGGTGCCCAGAATGCTTTCTGACGCGCAGAAACAAACTCGACTGAGAATTTCACAAAGCTGTTTGGATTTGTTACAACAAGATCCTGACCGATTTTTGGCTCGATTCATAACTATGGACGAAACATGCCTTCACCATTATGACCCGGAAACGAAACAACAGTCCATGACTTGGAAGCGACCGTCATCTCCAACTCCAAAGAAATTTAAGGCGATTCCATCCGCCGGAAAGATCATGGGCTCTCTTTTCTGGGACAGCCAAGGGGTGGTAATGATCGAATATCTTAATCATGGAGCCACTATTACGGGGACTATGTACTCAGGATAAGTAACAAAATTGCGTGAGGAAATACGCAAGAAACGGCGTGGCAAACTCGCTAAAGTGGTTTTGTTTCACCAAGATAACGCCCCTGCGCACAAGTCCAGAGTTGCGATGGCTGCCATTCAAGAAGCTGGCTTCGAATTGATGGAACATCCTCCACATTCACCGGACCTTGCTCCTAGTGATTTCTACCTATTTCCGCGCTTAAAGGAACATCTCAGGGGCCAGAAATTCGAAGATGATGACGGAGTAGTCGCCGCCGTAAATGATTTTTTAAGGGATCAGGAAGAAGATTTTTTTAGAAAGGGAATTTTAGGATTAGAGAAAAGATATACAAAGTGTATAAACCTGAAAGGTGACTACGTCGAAAAATAAAATAACATATAATAAAAGATAATTGCGTCGTAGGTATTATTCTTATCAATTCCTGCGAGATGAATTATTGACTTGATTGCTTTACAAGTTTTTTTTTTTTGTTGGGCTCACTTTTTAAGGCAAGCCGGGCCTTTCGGCTTTAATGGGGGGAACGCCACTGCAACCAGTCTTACCACGGGGTATCGTATTACCCAGTTACTGGGTTGTGGAGCTCAGATAGGCAGTCGCTCCATGTAAAATACTGGTATTCAGCTGCATCCGGTTAGACTGGAAAACGAACCCAACATAGTTGGGAAAAGGCTAGGCAGATTGATTGTAGTACTTAAACTTAACGTTTTGTCGTGAAAAAGGCACTTTTTGAGCGCTTACATGGCGTGCGCTGATTAAACCGAAACAGATAGATAAAATTTATTTTTTGGATTGATATCTTAACAAAATGAACAGAAATATCCGCGATAGCATATGTCTATCTTCTAAGGATGACCCACAGTAACCATTTTTAAAATACAGAATTTCAAAAAAATAAAAATGTTTTTGCGAAATTATTTTGACGATAAAATATGTTATTAAATTTGGCCATTTAATTAAGATTAAAATATGCCTGAATATCACATCACAATCACACAAATCACACATCATCAATTAAATGAATACTATAAAAGATAGGTACCACAGATTTAAAATTACGCGCAATTAAATAATTATGACCGATGCACGAAGGTGCCATGACTGTCAATGACCTTCCCTTGGGAAAATATCAAAAATGAAAATCACAATATTTATTTTTTGCAAAACTTTTAATAATAATTCTGTAAACACATATTTTTTACGGTCGCGTTTTTTTGTTTGGCAAAATATTTAGTGTTAATTGCAAAAAACGTAAGAAAATTTGAATTTCGTTGGCTATCTCAGCGCATCATAAACCTATACATATTAAAGTCGCTTTTCGTGTCTGTCTGTGTGACCGCGTTGTTCTTCTAAACTACGCCACGCTACGCGATTAGATTTTCACCATCATTTAGAGAATTTATTCCGGATAATACATTAACATTTAACTTAGATACAGAACAGAAATCTCGATGTTTTGACATGTCGCCACATTAGTACATTGTACCCGTGCGGAGCGGGGGCGGGTCGCTCGTACAATTATAAATTCTACATCAATCATGTAACCAATATTTTGTAACAAAATAATTTAAAAGTCTCTCCATTCATAAAGCAGGCATTCGTGATACAGGGTAATCCTAGTAAGAGTGCCAAAGCACTCCTTTGACACATAAGTGCACATTGCATAAGACCCAATTTGATTTAAGGAGATTTACTGTACCCATTCTTCCATTAATAAAGACTTTTTACTTTACTTTTACTTCTCAATAGGAATCTATTACGCTTTGGAAAGGGCTAGGACTAGGTTCATCTTTCCGAATTACCGACTCCTTTGACAATTCAAAAGTGCCTGTAAATGTTTTAATTGAAAAATGCTTTGAGTTTGCGACTGACCCGGTAGCGTGGAGTGCGCGATGAGTATATCAGAGTAGAGCGGCTTCTCCTGCAGCCGGCTGGGGCCGCGGAAGGCGGCGTACGCTCCGGGCGCCTCGGGCCGGCCGTCCAGCTCCACGGCGGCGGCGTCGCCCTTCGGCATGGCCATGTGTGGCGGAGCTTCCTCGGGCTCCACGCGCCACGTGTAGTCGTCGCTGCTGCCTCTGTTAAGCACATGCATTACACATTGCGCAGGCGCTCCTTGGAAAATAGGGTCTAAACGCTTTATATTCTTGAGCTACAATACGTATTTGCGGGCTTTTGTCACCAATTAATGGTGACAAAAGCCCGCACGTTAGTCGTAGCACATTTTATACTAGGCTTTGTTACTGTCCACTGACGTGCGTGCGGCCTACCATACAGGCGACAACGAACGTCGGTAAACACTTTGGGCCTGTTCCCGACTCCCTCATGGTCAGTTTTTAGATCATAAAAACTCACTAATATTTTAATAACATAACAGAAAATATTAATCATCAATTAGTTTGAACGTACATAATCCGGATGCCATGCCCACACCGCAACCTAGTCCCCCACCTTTAGCACAAGATCGCGTCCAGGAGGATCAATACTTGGTATATTTTTGTTACTGACCTGCACATCTGAAAAATGAAGACCTTGGGCACGCCTATGAGCGCGGGCATGTTGCTGTTGTTGAAGTACTCAATGATCTCGTACAGCGAGATGAGCTGGCCGTCATGGCAGCGCACGCTCAGGTCGGAGGAGTTCGCGCGCTCGTAGCCGTGTGACGACACCACGATGAACACGCTCTCGATGGCCACCAGCACGCTGTTTAGAGACTTCAGGGTCTCGACAGTCTCCTGTAACGTCCAGGATACGAACGTCAGCATAGATCCGCTCCTAAATTCATATTTTTTTAATTTATGAGATGGCAGATTCAGCACTTTTTGAACAAATGTAATAGGGCAAACTTCACGACTTTCTATTGTTTAAGTCGGGGAGAAGCAGCGCAACAAGCTCCCTAAAAGGCGGGCCCTACACCTACAATAACATTGTGCAATAATACTGAATCATCCCTTGCCAAATTTGAAATTTTGCCATTCCAATTATTATCATTGCTTGCAGCTATCGCACTGGCGGAGTGAGGGTGGTCAACAAAGTAACTCCTATTTATTTATGATCACTCAAAATAAAACCTTACCTCTCTGGGACGCGGTGCAATAATTCCTATTATTATCCATTGTGACAGTGTGATTGTGAGTGGGACATCGACAAGAAAACTGTTACCATGGATTCAGTACGCGATTCTGAAAACCTTGCGTTGAAATTTTTCGTCGGTTATTTTTTTTTAAATCTGCTGTTCCATACATTTTGTCCGCGTAGGTATTGCACTTTTTTATGAAATAGCAGATTCAGAATCATGTACTGTATCCATGGTAAAAGTTTTCGCGTCGATGTCCCTGCAACGGTGGCAACATCGACGCGAAAACTTTTACAGGGTGGCACTCAATGTTCAAAAAGAAAACCTAACCTTCCCGAGGCAGTGTGCTAAAATTTCGACCTTGCTTCGCTCGCTCTTATATTACGTTATTCTAGTTCTCAGGGGGGGGGCCATTTAGTTTGACGCCACGGGCCCCCGACAGGCTTTGTCCGCCACTGAGCTATCTATCGTCTTGCTACTTGTGGAAAAAGAAAAGGTCGCTGGTCCAAAGAGTGGCATAAAAAAAGCAGAAATACGCTCACGAACATCTTTTAAGCAAAATACATGGCGTTAACTGAGAACTTTTTTTTTTGCAATTTTTACGCGTGTAGACCTTGACAAAGCCATAGTACAGAAAGCGACTCCGCATTTTAGGTATGGAACTATGAAACTACAAATACACGGCGGGCTCGTCTTGTCAGGCCAATTCAGTGAGCGTAACGTGTAATCAGACGGGAATTAAAACAGTTACGCGATAGAAACAAAGACAATTTCTAAGTGAGTATAACTATAATAGGTAATTAGCGCCGTGCGACCTAAATTGCATTTTATTGTGTCGTAGCAAGAGTCGCTTTTTATTATTTAAAAGATTTGGCGGAGTGAACCATCTACCGTCTATATTTTGCGGAGTGAACCATCTACCGTCTATGTTAATCTGTGACAAAGCTAAAAAAAATACAATCATCCAAATAAACACTACAAAGTGAAAAATAACTATGCAAACACTAAATATAGACGTAATGTATACTTTCTTAGACCCAGTTGCAGTTTTACCGAAATTTGTTGTGAACACCATTGACCTTTTCTGCACCAATGCAATGCAAGCACACTAAGGAAGCACTTAGCAAAGCCATTTTTTGTACAAGAGGCCTGCACTTGAACCGTTTGTTGTCCGGATTGGCTTAAAATTTTAACAGATTGGCTTTAGATTGAACAAAATTATTGTTTGAATAGAATAGAATAGAATATAAATAATTTATTTGGCTATAATGTATACAGATGAGACTTCCTCATAGGCTAAGTTATATCTTATCTGTCATTCTGTATTTATCTGTGGGGGCTTGTAATTTGCGATACAGTTAAATATTATTGTTACTATAATGGTCTTTAAGCGTTAAAGTAAAAAAAACTAAAATTTCGGAAGTCGGTGTCATTGGTTTTGTATTTTCGTTATTAATTGCCATCGACTTCCGAAATTAAGTAATTTTTCTGTACACGGGCACCAGGGTTGATATGATTTAAATCGCTTGATTTTAATCAGTGATTTAAATCGCGATTAAAATCAAGTGATTTTTTTATAAAAATCATTTAAACTCGTGACTGCATCCGTCCGTTTAGTCTTTGGCGCGGTCATTCGTGATTGATTAATGAAAGTGAATACAACAAGATGTCTGGAAGGAAAAATTATACTGAATGGGTTTATACGATTAAAAAAAGTCCACTTGCGGCAAGTATAACAAAGCGGTGTGTAAACGTTGTAAGAAGGAATTAATGGGCTTAGTAACGAGAATGAAAAAACATTTAGAGACATGTGTGACAGAAATAATCAAAAAAATCCGATTTAAATCAAATAAATCCGATTATTTTGTTTTTTTTTATAAAAATCATGATTTTTATCAACCCTGACTTGCCTGCACTTGTCTTTCAACGTGGAAAGAAAAGTTTTTTTGCATGGTAATATTTTTATTGTATGGTTGGACATTATATTGCGAGTTAACGGGAACGCCTTTCATTAATCAACATACTGTCTGTATAGGTATAATAAAAATGAAATGCTGTCCGTTGGTAAGCGCAACTCCAGAACGGCTGGACCTAATTGTCAATTTTTTGTTTTGCAATGTTTGTCATAATCCGAATCAGGTTCTTACGGAAAGAAAAATCTTAAAAATGCGTTTATGGAACGAAGTAGCGTGGCGTGCGGTAGGAGTTGACTGGTAGAAATCGTCACGTAAGGAAAAGCGTTATGCCCCCTCCATGCCACTTTCTCTCTCTCTCTCTGCGTTGTAGGTATACGAGTGCGTGCGAGTATCGCGTAAGGAACTTCGTTCCCGACGCACGGTGGGCTGAAAATCGGCTTTCATAGACTTCTAGTGTCGTTCTAGTGCTTACAAAGTTAATGCATCATCAAAAAGGAAAACATAGTGACATACATGTAGTTGATATTTATTTTACTGTAAAAAATCATTGCTTTAAGGTCATAAACCAGAAAGAAAACAGGCGAGAGCGTTTCTATGGAGAAAAGACCACCCGCATTTCCTCTTAAGGATTTTTATTGCAGTACAATTTATTGAAACAATATATGCCTAGGAATATAAATCAACTATAATCATGAAAAATAATGATGGTAATAAAATAACATTACAAATACCTAGTTATTTTACCAAATAGGTAGGAATTAGGTACACGTACCTATGCTATAATTGCTATCTATAGGCGAAAACTCCAGTGAATTGGCACATGCCGCTGCAGCACGTTCAAAAGAAGGGTATCAGGAAATCGCATCTGTGATCGAATATATGATGAAAAATCCTGAAGCAGCCGTTACAATTTATGAAACGCTTAAGAAACACCAGTGAAAACAGTCATATTTACACCAGAGAAAGCGCTTGGATTGCTTCTTTCACTAAAACTGTCAAAGTGGCAATATATTACATAGCGAGAGGCTGCCATTCGAGAAGGTGCTAAGGATATTTATCCATCCTACTATAAAGTGCAACAAACTAAGCTTGATTGCTACCCTACCAAGCAATCAGTATCAGTTATGGATTCATCGGCTAGTATTACACTTCAAGCTTTACTTGACATCACGGTGACGAGGATCCTTCAAAGTCTTTCTGACGGCGATGTGCAAAATAAGCAGGTAAAGCTGATATCCAAGTGATCTCAAAAGATAAATGGATGATGAAATTAAGTCCCTTATCGCCACAGAGTGTAGTAATAGTAACAGGGTGACTCATCAACTAATGATGACAATGATCAACGCTAAAGTCTGCACGTACCTTTCTGTAGCCAGATCAAATGCATCGTACTACTTGTGCTTAGCAAAACCTACAGAAATGAACTGTTTAGATGCTGTAACATCAAAGACTGTGTGTTCTGACATTTACGAATTAGGCTTGTCATCCCTATACGCCCGTATAAATTGCATGGAATGTCTGTTACCCATTGCGTACAGGCTCGACTTCAAACGGTGGGCAGCTAGAAGTAATGAGCACAAATAAATGTTGCAGACAAGAAAAACAATTATTCAAAATAAATTCAAAGATGAGCTCAATCTGTTGATTGATATAATGGTAAATGGTAGGTACAAGGCTCGGGAACTACCGATGACGGGAATACCGCAAGAAACTTTTTCAAGTTTCCCAATTAAACTGCAGCTATTACCGTGTTTAATGAAGAGCTAATTAAAAGATTTGCTGTGATTTTGCAAGCAATAACATCTGGCGAAAAAATCTAAAAATCAAATTTAAAGATTTGGCCCGCAAAACAGCAGAAAAGTACATGGAATTATACGACTGGCACTACATGTCCTGGGGCCCTGACCGCACACGTATTTTTATATAGATTGAAATGTTTACAGGACAAAGTCTGTCGGGTCAGCTAGTACTATATTATTGATAGTCTCGGCTTCTAGGGGCCACCTCATGTCAGTGTTTGGCATAGCATAGCTATTCACAACCATTCGACAGGTTGTGGAATCGACAACACATTTTCAATTACTAATTTGCCTTACCAC
Source organism: Agrochola macilenta (assembly GCA_916701695.1). Classification (NCBI taxonomy): domain Eukaryota; kingdom Metazoa; phylum Arthropoda; class Insecta; order Lepidoptera; family Noctuidae; genus Agrochola; species Agrochola macilenta. The sequence goes on along the minus strand of OU753561.1, from coordinate 22,416,712 downwards.
CGACAGCCTGACAAAATTTTCGGCTTTTAGATTTGTGAACAGCCTTTAGAAAACTCTTTTGATAACATTGATTAATGTTCGAGTCGGCACGGAAGCGTATCGAACGGTTGTGTTGTTAATAGCTATGCAGATCCTGGCTAGACTATGGCTATTTCGATGTAGCTATCTCAACTACAAATACACTGGAAATAACAGTTTTAATATTATTGCATTTAACACATTTCAAAAAAGTAAAAACTTCAAATAGATCGTAAACTATTTGAGCAAGCATGAGAAACTGAACAACTGCATTAGAATTAGGGTTAACAGGAGTTGATGTACACTTACGTTCCTAGTAAGGTTTTGGTACCCTACCCTGCGCAGGCCAAGCTCATGGAACAGGTACTTGAGGTTGTTGCTGTCCACGTCACTGCCGTTACGTTTCGGTTCGATTTCATTTTTAAACTCTGAGTATGTAAAGTCCACCAACACGCCGCGGTTGCGCCCGCGCGTCCGGTATAGTTTTAAGTCTGTAACAAAGCTTAACTGTAGATACTGACGAGTAAACAAACATATTGTAGTATTTATGACTCTGAGATAACTTGATGACTATACCCAAAGCATAAGCAATACCTTGCTTATGCACACGCAGCGACATTAGTCGCCGGCGACAGATTTTGAAATCACTGGTGGCTAACGTCGCTGCGAGTGCACCTAGCATTATATTGCCTATCCAATAATATAATGCTGTAAATGTATCCCAGCTTCCCAGCTGATATTGTATGATGTTGCATCACAATTTCTCAAACCTTTAGTGTTGTCGTCCTCCATGAATTTTTTACTCTTGATGACGGTAAATGGTGGCACCATCGTCTCGTCGCAGCCTGCGTTGTCGTTCTCGGAGGCAGGAAGCGGTGGCGGTGACATTCGCGTGCTGTCTGTAAGACGAACTATAGTAGGCCTGCATTGTATTTTTATACATATATTTTACTGACTACTTATTTTCACTTTACTTACTTTTATTTGTGTCAACTTTGTTTCTGTTTAATGTGCTGAGACTGTGGAAATCATCATTGTCTGCTGGAACAGGCTTTTGTTCTGAAAAACAAGTTATGATATATTGTTTGATAAAATTATTATCATCTACATATTTCTTAGAGGTCATCTTTACGAATGCCATGTCAGTTCTTCAACCAAACTGACAACAAATTTTGATTCAGTGTTACTTTGGTTGAAGAAATTATTGTTATTATTTTGGAGGAAACGCAGAAAGTTGATGTGTGCTTTGGCACTCAAGTTCTACTTATCCCCCAAAATAACTTTTACATGCGAAATTAATAAAAGATTTTGTACAACTTACTAGGGATGGGATTAAAATTTCGCGTTGTTAATGAGAAAGGGCTATTGGGGTCTAGATCCCGCACCAGGTCCCAGTAGCCCAACTCACCAAGCGCATCTACAAGATGGCCAAATGCAAAAGGTCCACGAAGCACAATATTCCTGTAGAGCTTACGTTTACGGTCCCTTTCAAGCTCAGCAGTATTCTGTAAATAAGTGAATGTTTTATTTGTGTTTGTGTGGCATCTTAAAATAGTTTCAGATTATAAATTTAGGTAGAGATATTTTAATACAAGTTTGATTGAACTACACCCATATTGCACAATCAAAATGTGAACTGTAGATGTTCAAACATGTTGCATCATGTGATACTGATGATGTCAGTAGCGGATCTAGGGGGGTGCTAAGGGGCTCTCCAAAACCATCTGAGTTCTTCTGTGACAAATCTTAAAGTGAACCTGATATTATTCTAATTAAACTTTTTAGCAAGCATTACACTATGTCCAAGGTACAATTGTCATCAAATATTATGTTTTCAAGTTTTTTTTTTTTATAAAATGTTTTGTTATGTAAATGTTTAAAACACAACCACAACATCAACCATTCATTCTGCTACTCACACTGCCCGGTTTGGCCACCATGTATATGGACCGAGATATCTGTGGTATGTGGAAGTCTACAACCTAATGAAGTCATTGAGGTATTTGCGAAACGTAATCTGAGGAGGCTTGCTATGCATTAAGCAAAATAAAATATTGTGATTTTTTTTTGCCCAAACCTACCCTCAGCGGGATCAAGCCCCTCCCAATCGATAATCCTGGATCCGCCACTGGATGATGTTTACGAAAATACCTTTTCAAATGATTAATAATTCATAGCACTCATTGTACTATTGGTAATGGTTGGGCTATCATAATGTTTGTATGCACATCAGGCAAAACCGTACCGTGGAGACCAGAAGATACTTTAACAAATTAAATTCGAGCCTGGGGTCCTCAGCACCCGAAATAAAATGAGTATGACTCATTGCTTGGGTCATAGTTATTTGGAAACGCAAGACACATCAATACTTTCACTTACCTTGTACAGTTCGATCATTTGCTCGGAAAATACGCCTTTTTCATACAGAGCTGTAACAACTGAGTCGAGGTCCGTTCGCTCCACCAGTGAAGTAAAGTTACTTCGAATAGCATCTTTGTGTTCTTGCTGCATGGTGTGGTATTGTGAACCAGTGATTATTTATAGCATATGTTTCTTCGAATGATTTACAAATTAATACCAAGGTAGAGAAACTATAACAAAAAAAAAAGTAACAGAAAGACTCGGCTCTCGTCTTTATAGAGGCAATAGCAAACAAACACTAAACACTCACGAACTCACTTGCTTGAATCACAGCAATCACAGCTTGAAATTGATTGTTGTCTGACAATTTTGACATTGACACTTGACAGCTTAAAAATTTTTTTTTCAATAATTTTTATTCATGACCATAGATACAAGTCTTTCAGTCGTAAACTTACAATAGGATCATTCTTTATTAGTACTTAGTACAGTTAAAGATTACATAAATTATCAACTTGCCGCCCTTTCGGGATGAGTGATACATCTCAGTGATATAATCGTTTTTATATTAATTTAAATTACAATGAATCAATTAACGTATAAACAAAATGAATTAAATTTTTTCTACCGTGTTCTTACCGTGTTACAAATATATTTAGACAACACACTAAAATATTTTTCTTTCAATGTTGCTATTTATAATAAAATTACGGTTGGGTTTGTTGTTCATGTACTCAATGAAACCCGCTACTCAATGAAATCGACTTCGGTCGTAGTAAAGTGTATTTCGGTATCTACACATATCTTACATTTATATAAGATGAAACTGACTGTCTGACATATCAACGCAGAGCCGAAACTACTGGGATTAGGAACGTGAAATTTTGCACACGGTTCCCTGTTGCAATGTTAGGGAGCACTAAGGTGTTTTTTGAAATTCGACCTATAAGGGGGTGAAAAGGGGGGATATCGTTAGTATGAAAAAGCTTATTCCTTGAGTTAATAGACTTGAAAACTTGGCACGAATACTTATGGAAGTAAATCATGGTTTGTAATTTTTATATTTTCGAAACTACCCCCTAAACGGGGATTGGGGGTGTAAAAGTCAAAAAACACAGTATTTGTACTTAAAACCGAAAATAAAGAATGACGTGTATCAAGGTTTTTCGGAAATAACCCCTAACGGGGTGAAAAGGGTTAAAATAAACAAACTATGTATAGTGTAAATAATACTCGTATTTCAAATGCTTTGTTTATATACGAGTATACCGTATATATAAAAGTTAAAACATTTACAACAAAACATGTTGGAATCTCTAGTTCCTGTCAAATAATAAACGGAACATTGACAGAAAATAGAGGTTTCAACATGTGTTTTGTTGTAAATGTTTCAACTTTTTGAGAGTCCTACGTAACATTTTCTTAATATTTATGACTTTGTAAACGCTTATCCGAGTTATATTGGGTAGTTTCTAATAAAAAAAATGTTACTAGGATACTACATAAACCTTTATTGACTGATAGCTACCTTTATGTCGTAAAAACATGCCACTATATTATTGATACAATTGACTTGAAGAGGCTATGTTTTTGTGATAGCTAATTTCACATGGTATTTTAGGTATTAGAATTTGAATAAGTATTAGTCAAAGCTACACAAGAACTATATTTTCCATAAATACTTACTTATCTTTATGAACTTTTCCGTAAAAGATTTGTTCTTACGGAACAAATCGAACTTAGAGAGATGTATTAATGATTCTAATATAATTCTGTAAATACATATTTGTTATAGTCGTGACTATGTCATATTTTTATCAAGTTACAACCCTGACACTGACCTGCAAATTGAAAAAAATGTAAGAAAATTTGAATTTCGCGGGCTACAACTACGGATTCACCAGTGATAATATGCGAAGATTATAAGATACTAGCTTCTGCCCGCAACTTCGTCCGCGAGCCTTCATCAAGAATTGGGTTATCCAATGCAAAAAGGATTTTTCAAATCTGACTGGTAGTTTTGGAGATTACCCCCCTACATACAAACAAGCAAATTTTACCTCTCCATAATACTCGTATTAGTATAGAGATAGAGTACAGATTGAGTCTGTGGGACGTCATTGTCGTAGTCTGTGGTGTCTTATACACTCTGTGGTGGTATTGCGATACAATACGTCATTTACAAAATCTGAAGTCATCTGAAATTCTGTTTCAGTTTCTTTCTCGTTCCGTACAGTGACAGTCACAAAGCAAACTTCTTCCATAATGAAGCTGATATTACTAGCTATTTGTGCTATCTTAGCTACAACCGCGGGCTACGAGAGTTCCGACATTAAATCGGCAAGAATTGAGGTTAGATCAGCGACACCCACTTACCGATATAAAACAGCGTATGATTTTATGTTATAATAAATTAAGCCTGTTTTTTAGACTTGCAGAGGATGTTCGCTGAATCGCCTCCCGGAAGTAAAGAAATTTGTGATGGAAGATGCTCCTTTTTACAATGACTTGGTAGTGAATTTCATCTCGGGAGCACCTCCAGAGTTAGTGCTGCTCGGTGAAAGCGATAACGAGCTGGAGCGCCTGCAGCTGTCGCAGCTGACCCGCCAGCAGTGCAACGAACTCGTCCAGGAAAGAGGTTTTACTAAGAAAAATAAAGATAAAGAACTATAATTTAGTTCTTTGAGGTGTAATTAATTATAAGACATAGTAAAGCATTTACATAACATTCCTATTCATACGTACCTAAGAGAACAAATTTCCATTGCTTAGCTGTACATATTGTAAAACCAGTTTTGGAATAACTTATAATTTATTTCTGACAATAATAATTATTCAACATATTGTAGACTGTTGCCGAATAATGTGAAATTTTGATAACACCAGTTTATCAGAAGTTATCACAAGTCAAACGCCCATATATTAAGTTTTGTTTATTCAGTTTCATACATTCATGTTCTGTTACACTTTACACAGATAATTTAACACAATGTCATGTTGGGATATAAAATCCTGTTTTGACTGTAGATAAGAAATGCTATTATTGATTACCATTGTTCAGACGTTCATGACGAAAATCAAATGTATCCTATTTGTGATAAGTTTTTATTGTACTTTACCAGACAAAATCAGATAAATGGCATTTTTAAAGTAAAATATTTCTTACAGTTCTATTACATTGTTTTATTTCTCTAGATTTAGTTTTACATCAATTTTGACATAGGTCTGTATAGAAAAAAACTAGTAACATTGCATGATATTTTCAATAAAATATATTTGTGTGCAGTTACCTACTGGAGAGGTATGCATGTACTGTACATCAATTTTCTTGCAAGTATAGTTTCTATCCTAAACATTAATAATAGCATTTTAAAATTAATATTTCCAGTCTAGTAAAATTATTTATAAAACATTCATTCCATTTTTTATAAAAATAACAGCACTTAGAAGTGGCTGACAGATATTTACAAGGATGAAGAGAACAAAGAGAGTGTATAACAAGTGGTAGGTAGTATCAGCGCGAGGGCTGCGGGGCTCAGGTGAGCAGCGTGCAGTCGAGGTCCTCGTCGCGGCCGTCGGAGATGTTCCGGCGCAGCACGCGCGCCACCACGTCGCCCAGCGCCTCGCGCGCGCCTTCCTCTAGCAACGCCATGCATTGCTGTACACATAGAATACATGGTATAATACAAATATTTAAATATCAAAAAATGTGCGTGTGAACTGAGGGACCACACTGGGAATTCACGAAATGAAAATCCTAGGATTTAGTAGTAGACTTAAAACAATTGTAGAACGAATCTGGAATTTTTGTAAACAAATATATTAAAAACTACAACCCATAAATTGTGGTCCCTCAGTTCTCACAGACGATCAGCCAGATCTCGGAAAGTATCTTAAAAAACAAGGTTTTGTGAATACAGACATTTAGTAAAGAATTTGTAAAGATATTTACTAAATAACGGACCACAAAGCATTAAAGATAAAAAAATATAACGACTGAACTGTGGTCCCTCAGTCCACATACCAAAGATAAATATTTTAGTGAATATTACTGAATAAAATTAATAAAACCGTTCTTTTTCTACATAAAGTTTTAGTAAAAGTCTTAAAACATTTTGTAAAAAAGAAATGGAGCTTAAATATCGAAGCATTTTGAAGATAGCAATGATTAGAACTGGTCCCTCAATCCTCTCCTCCAGTGACATATGTGCGTGTGCTAGCTGCTAGACGAGAGGTATATAAGACAGTCTAGAGTACTTAACTTTTAGTAATAAGTTTCTACTAAATAATAGGTATCTAAAATTGTGTATTTCTTACCTCTTAGCTGAGATATTTTTTTTTTTTAAATCCTATGAAAATAGATAGAGCAGTGTGACCACACAATCAAACAGTAATTACTAGTCAGTAATTACAATAATTTTGAAACAAAAAGAAGCTCAACAAAAGAAGCTCGTTCAGAAAACGAGCTTCTTTTGCTATGATGATCATTATTTCAAAATTATTCTAATTACTGACAAAAGTATTATAATAAGTGATTAGTTAATTTTGTAATCTACTTTTTATTAAATACACATAAGCCATGTAATATAGCATTTAATTAACCGTACAACCTTGTTTTCGTTTCGTCTAAATAATGATATATTAAATAAAGTATAATAGTACTGTCTACATTTTGTTTTATTGTGTGGTCACACTGCTCTATCTATTTTCATAGGATTAAAAAAAAAAATAACTCAGCTAAGAGGTAAGAAATACACAATTTTAGATACCAATTATTTAGTACAAACTTATTACTAAAAGTTAAGTACTCTAGACTGTCTGATATACCTCTCGTCTAGCAGCTAGCACACGCTCATATGTCAGTGGAGGAGAGGATTGAGGGACCAGTTCTAATCATCGCTATCTTCAAAATGCTTCGATATTTAAGCTCCATTTCTTTTTTACAAAATGTTTTAAGACTTTTACTAAAACTTTATGTAGAAAAAGAACGGTTTTATTAATTTTATTCAGTAATATTCACTAAAATATGTATCTTTGGTATGTGGACTGAGGGACCACAGTTCAGTCGTTATATTTTTTTTATCCTTAATGCTTTGTGGTCTGTTATTTTGTAAATATCTTTACAAATTCTTTACTAAATGTATTGTAATGTCTGTATTCACAAAACCTTGTTTTTTAAGATACTTTCCGAGATCTGGCTGATCGTCTGTGAGAACTGAGGGACCACACTTTATGGGTCGTAGTTTTTAATATATTTGTTTACAAATTCCCAGATTCGTTCTACAATTGTTTTAAGTCTACTACTAAATCCTAGGATTTTCATTTCGCGAATTCCAGTGTGGTCCCTCAGTTCACACGCACATGACAAAAAATGGTCTATCCAAAGAGGGTGGATCACTCAGTACATTCAGTTACACCTAATTACTGCAGATTGCAATGTCTTCCGGCTTTTCTGCTTTTCTATTTTTTATTGATAGTTACACATTCTGATTTGCGCTTTAACACAAAAAAATTGGCATTCAAATATTTATGCGAATAATAAATGCGATTTACGAGCTAGGAAACAATAAATTACATTACTGGTGAAGTAGCAATGCTAAAGAAAAATAAATAAAAGTTCAATACCAGAAATATTGGCAAAATATTGTGTAACAATTTCATTTTCACATAGATTATAAAAATAGAAACATTAGGTATGCTATGCACACGGATTGATTGTTATCATACTGCGATAATGAGTCCTGTTATTATTCCACATCTTATTCTGTTGGAGCATAATCTTATCAAGACACAAAGAAGCTATTAATAAAACCGCACGTTATCTATGTAGATCATGTGATAAACCTGATGCCTATCTCTCTTTACATAATTATTTCTTCGAAATGCTGTTAGCATGTTTGAATAAACAAGTTAGCCGCATTTCTAAGAATACTCAGCGTTGTTATCGTAATATTTGGATGTTGTGAATTTGTGATAGTTACCTGATTATTCGCACGTCCGGCGCGCGATTATTGTGTAACGTAAGCAACAATTCGGGTAATGCTAATTATTGAACATGTTTATTGCTTGTACAAAACGACTAGATCTTAGTGTATCGATGGGATATTCAAAAAGGTTTGGCCTCAAATTCAGCGGTGCGAACTCCGGTCACTGACACTAATACTAGATGAAAATCTTACAATGTATGAAATGCATGTCTCTTATCTGGCTGGTTATATATAGTATTATTATACAATACAATCGAATCTAACGATTTTCCAATACGCAGGAAGAGGCCTATAGCCCGTGATCAACGATGGGTTGTCCACGAGCCGAGATCAACAACGTTGTCATGGTCAAAAGATTGATAAGACGTGCTGTAGTAGTCGGATAAGACTTATTTGAAACGTAATATTTACCAAGTGGAATTGTTCATCGTGCGGCAGCCTGAGCACGGCCCGCAGCGCGATCTCGGCGTTGGCGCGCACGTAGGTGTTCTTCTCCTTGGTGCCGTTGACGAGCGCGGGCAGCAGCGCGTGCAGCAGCTCGGCGGCCGGGCCCCGCGCCGCCAGGGGCGCCTCGCGGCCCAGCATGCTGGCCGCGCGCGCCATCAGCTGCTTCACCTCGTTACTCGTGTGGTTCATACTCTGTGAGGGGATGGGGTGGGCAAACTTTGTATCAAATCGAAAGACAGACACGATGCAGACGGTAAGGAGTAATATGCGGTTTGCTTACAGCGGATAATTCACGATGGCCTATTAAAACGTGGAAGTTCTATGAAAAATATTTTGTTACAATTTACAGGAAATTCAAAAACATAAGCGTTTTATAAAATCTACAATATGACTCACTCTAACAAACTGCGACAATATAGTAGGCGGTATCGGTCGTCCCTCCTTCAGGAGGTAGCGCATGAGGTAGCCCATGGCCCTGATGCCGTTGCACGCGATAGGGATCTTGTCACTAGCGAGCAGCGCCAGCAGCGCCCTGTCCACGCGCTCCTCGTCGCGGTACACGACGGCCGGCGTCTCCTTGAGCGCCACGAAGAGCGCGGTGGAGCGGCCGTGCGCCAGCAGCCAGTCGTCGGCCGCGCCCAGCACGTGGTGCGCCAGCGCGGCGTCGCGCTGCGCGTCGGGCAGGCAGTGCAGCATGGCGCCCAGGCAGCCGGCCGCCTGCGAGCGCGGCGGGTCGTCGGCGTGCGCCAGCAGGCCGGCGCCCGTGAGCGTGGGCAGGATCACCAGCGCCGTGCTGGCCGTCATCTTGTCGCCGCCCGCCGTGATGACGCCGCGCAGGGCTTGCAGCATGGTCTCCTTGATGAGCGGGTCCTCGATGTTCTTCATGGTGTTGTGCATCTCCAGGAACAGCGGGTCGGCGCGCGAGTGTATCACCACCAGCTGTGAGAGCGCGAGGCACGCCTTGATGCGCACGGGACGGTTCGGGTCGTTCAGGGCTTTGAGGAACGTCGTCTGCAGTTGTGGGAGAAACTGCTTCAGCATGACGCCCACCTGGAAACAACGACGAGATTCATTTTGTGTCAGTGACTTACTCAGACCAGTTTGCAATAATAAGTTAATAATTCACATTGAAGTATTTATTATCATGTAAATTGCAAAGCTCATAAACTCTCTAGTGTTGAATATCGTTATATCGAATATCTATAACATAAATAAAAGCTTACCTTCGTCAACAAAGTAGCTAATGTCTCCAGCACGGCCGCCTTCACGCTGGAGTTGAACCGGTCTCCCAGGATCCTGATGAGCGGGCCGGTGATGTGCACGACGGAGGGCTGGATGGCGGCGGCTGACGTCAGCTTGATGATCTCGCCCAGCATCAGCGCCGCGTTCTCCTTGTCTTCCGGGAGACCGTTGAGGATGGACTCACGGAATAGGGGCAGGATCGGTGCTAGACCCTGCATTATGAGTTTTGTTATGTATTTCTCTGGTGTACAATAAATTATCCTAAATATCCTACTTCCTACTAATATTATAAATGTGAAAGTTTGTATGTTTCGAAGTTTGTTACTCAATCACGCAAAAACGACAGAACAGATTTGGATGAAATTTGGCACATATATAGTTGTAGTACCGGGATAAAAAGTACCCTATGTGTTAACAAAAGTACCCTATGTGTTAACAAAAGTACCCTATGTGTTAACAAAAGAACCCTATGTGTTAACAAAAGTACCCTATGTGTTAACAAAAGTACCCTATGTGTTAACAAAAGTACTCTATGTGTTAACAAAAGTACCCTATGTGTTAACAAAAGTACCCTATGTGTTAACAAAAGTACCCTATGTGTTAACAAAAGTACCCTATGTGTTAACAAAAGTACCCTATGTGTTAACAAAAGTACCCTATGTGTTAACAAAAGTACCCTGTGTTAACAAAAGTACCCTGTGTTAACAAAAGTACCCTATGTGTTAACAAAAGTACCCTATGTGTTAACAAAAGTACCCTATGTGTTAACAGAAGTACCCTATGTGTTAACAAAGGATACTTTTTATCCCGGTAGTACGTTCCCGTGGGATAATTTCCGACTTCCAATATTATAAATGCGAAAGTGAGTTTGTTTGTTACGCTTTCACGCTAAAAGGCTTTGGATGAAATTTGGCACAATGGTAGACCAGGACCTGTGTTAGGACAAAGGATACTTTTTGTCCCGATGTTCCCACGGGATCGAGACTTAGGTGGGCGAAACCGCGGGGCGCAGCTAGCATATAGATGCGAAAAAACAAGTTGACGTATTGGGCTAATTGACAGTAAGAAGATACCTTATGAATTTTGTATTGTAGAATGGTTATGAGCTAAAAATATAAAAAAAAATACTTAATTTTGTAAATGATTTTAGAGATTATTTCGCTGAAATATTAATGTTTTCAGGAAAATAAACCACAAGGAACATTCATTAATTGGTTTCTAAAAAACCATTAACTATCCTATTGTTATAAGTTAGTTGATCGTTTCCAGTTTCGTAGTCCATAAATGATAAACCAACGTCGTATTTAAGGCTATACCTTAAATACGAGGTTAATTTATCATTTATGGCAAGACCTATACCAGAATAATAAAAAAAAAATGTTAATGTTTTTTAAAGCTAGATTGCATACATGTTCAGATCGTATCTTTCATAGAAAAATTCCTTACCTTAGGCAAACAGAAGCCAGGCAGCAGCTCATCGGGCTTTAGATCCGCGGTCGCATACCTGACCGCCTGTCTGACATCGGACACGTGCGCGATCTGCCTCTCAGGGTCCAGCGACTTGGCGAGCGCGCCCAGAGCCTCCCAGGCCATCAGGAGCACGTCGCGGTCGGTGTCGCCGAACAGGAGGATGAGGCCGCGGATAAGTTGCGGCACGTGCGGCGCCAGGTCTGCGCGCGTGTGCGTCACGAACGCGCACAGGAGTGACGCGGCCGCGCAGTGCTTCTCGCCTTCAGTCGTGCGGATTGTTTCCAAGAGGGTGTCGATTATGCTGTGAAAGAATTTGATTGTATTTAGAATCAGTTAGAAGGTCAGTGCTTCGGGCTTATCACTGCCATTTTCAATGCGGGCGATGAGCAGTGCAGATCAGTGATAGTTCACAGTCGGTGCTCACATAACAATCCACTTTTCAGATGCTTCACTTTTTATTCATTTATGTCTGAATACAAAATTAATTAATTAGTGAACCAATCCAACGACGTTGGATTTCAGCATTAGGTATTTTTCACTCGCGTTCCGAATGATCTATAAATGAAAACAGCGGGAACACTAACCTCCTGACGCCGGGCGGATCCACAACGGGCAGCAGCGCGTCTCTACAATGGTCCAGCTCCTTGGCCTCGTCGGGCTGCCCGCGCGCGGCCACGAGCGCGCCGAGCAGCGCGGGCAGCACGCGCGGCAGGTGGCGCGCCAGGGCGCCGCCCGCGGCCGCGGCCAACATACAGCGGGAACACTAACCTCCTGACGCCGGGCGGATCCACAACGGGCAGCAGCGCGTCTCTACAATGGTCCAGCTCCTTGGCCTCGTCGGGCTGCCCGCGCGCGGCCACGAGCGCGCCGAGCAGCGCGGGCAGCACGCGCGGCAGGTGGCGCGCCAGGGCGCCGCCCGCGGCCGCGGCCAACATACAGCGGGAACACTAACCTCCTGACGCCGGGCGGATCCACAACGGGCAGCAGCGCGTCTCTACAATGGTCCAGCTCCTTGGCCTCGTCGGGCTGCCCGCGCGCGGCCACGAGCGCGCCGAGCAGCGCGGGCAGCACGCGCGGCAGGTGGCGCGCCAGGGCGCCGCCCGCGGCCGCGGCCAACATACAGCGGGAACACTAACCTCCTGACGCCGGGCGGATCCACAACGGGCAGCAGCGCGTCTCTACAATGGTCCAGCTCCTTGGCCTCGTCGGGCTGCCCGCGCGCGGCCACGAGCGCGCCGAGCAGCGCGGGCAGCACGCGCGGCAGGTGGCGCGCCAGGGCGCCGCCCGCGGCCGCGGCCAACATACAGCGGGAACACTAACCTCCTGACGCCGGGCGGATCCACAACGGGCAGCAGCGCGTCTCTACAATGGTCCAGCTCCTTGGCCTCGTCGGGCTGCCCGCGCGCGGCCACGAGCGCGCCGAGCAGCGCGGGCAGCACGCGCGGCAGGTGGCGCGCCAGGGCGCCGCCCGCGGCCGCGGCCAACATACAGCGGGAACACTAACCTCCTGACGCCGGGCGGATCCACAACGGGCAGCAGCGCGTCTCTACAATGGTCCAGCTCCTTGGCCTCGTCGGGCTGCCCGCGCGCGGCCACGAGCGCGCCGAGCAGCGCGGGCAGCACGCGCGGCAGGTGGCGCGCCAGGGCGCCGCCCGCGGCCGCGGCCAACATACAGCGGGAACACTAACCTCCTGACGCCGGGCGGATCCACAACGGGCAGCAGCGCGTCTCTACAATGGTCCAGCTCCTTGGCCTCGTCGGGCTGCCCGCGCGCGGCCACGAGCGCGCCGAGCAGCGCGGGCAGCACGCGCGGCAGGTGGCGCGCCAGGGCGCCGCCCGCGGCCGCGGCCAGGGCCGACAGCGCGCGCGTGTCCACGGCGCCGCCGCCCGTCAGCACGGGCACGAGGTACGGCAGCACCGCGCGGGACTTTATCGCCATTATCTGTGGGACAGGGATCGTGCCAGAAAATATTCTCAACACCGCCAAGTTGACAGAAAATAGTACCATATGGGGTGTTGTGAATCAGTTTCATAAACTACTATTAAGAGTCCGTGCACAAAATTCACTCGACAGAGTTTAGGCAAATTCATTGCGATGCTATGTTTGCGTGCACAGTTCACGCACACACACCTAAAGATCGAGCGTAGCGCTTAAAAAGTTTTGATCATATAGCTGATATTTTCTTAGTTACGTAGGTACGGTTAAGAAATAAGTTTGGAATGTTTGTGTTTATTCGTTTAGTATATTTATAATAATCAACGTAAAAATGCTACAATTTGGTGTTAGATGCATTTAGATACATTTAGACATTAAATAACATCGACGTTTTACATAAATACGAGTAGTGCGGATTCTCTTGTATACTGAACTAAACTAACTACTCTATCACTAAAATTCCTTACTTTTTTTGGCAATACCATAGTTAGCTATTCAACAAAAAAAAAAACACTAGGTACATTTAAAAATAATTTTGACGGGGTCGAAATTTTCATTATTTTTGCGATAAGACACACCATTTTCGAGAAAGAAAAGAAAAAAAGATACAGTACTGTTTTTGCACCTTACGTCGGGGTGTTGGTGTAAATTTTAGTTCATGACAACTAATTTTATTCCATACCTTTTTAATCGCGATTAAAAATAGACAGACTAGATGAGAGTTAGACAATCAAAATTTTAGGTAAAAAACGTCAAATTCCAAACCTAACCTAACCCTTTGAAATTGATGGCGTAATGTTATGAAAAAATGTTTGGCAGCCGCTATCTTGGATTTACATTTTGACCTCACTATCGGCTTTAGCATCCTCGGAAATTATGAAAAGGACACCCATGACGAAACATTCGAAAATGTTCATTTAAGAACTTCGTTCCAAAAAATACTTCACTTATTGCTACTACAGCATATCGGCGCGGGAATGTCGGTGACGCGAACCCATAAGTTTTTCCCCCACCTAAAATCACTCAACGCGCTTATAGAAGTTCTCACCTTAAAAAAAAACTGAAACCTACACTCAAAATATAACTAGCGGACCCGGTAGGCTGACGTTGTCCTGCGACAACAGCGCCACCCGGGTCCAACTAACAGGCTAAGAACCATCTAAGTGACAAAAAGAATTAAAAAAAAAAACCATCTAAATCAGTCAAGCGTAATGCGTCGTTCAATTACGAACTGAATTTTGTTCTCTATTCGTTCGAAATTTGAAGTTCAATTTGGAGTCACATTTCCTACGAAATGTATGGGAAAAGTTTTTTGCGATTTCGGACTTTTCTAGTACTCAAACCTCAGTTGGTCCTGTAGAGTTTTTATTTTGATCCTTATAAGAAACAGGATCGATTGGCAACAAAAAAAGTTTTTGTGAAAATTGCCCATTTTCTTGCCGACTGTCCAATTTTTTCAAAATCTGTGAATGCAGATTAAAATGTCTCAAAAAGTTAAAGACAGTCTCCTTTTTTTTTTTTTTTTTTTTGAGTGTGGGAAACTAAAACCCACCCGTGTTCCTTCCGTTGCCTGTGTGCCGGGGCC